>ML677326.1:19546144-19603583 GCA_007922305.1 Dermatemys mawii | reverse complement strand
TCTTATTTACGGATACAGACTAACACGGCTGCTAATCTTAAACTTGTTATGACCTAAATGCATTTTTTAAAAATGTGTCCACTGTATCAGTGCAAGCAAGTGAGGCTGGTTTGGTTGTTTGAAGGAGAGCACTTTGTCATATAAGTAACAAATTATCATATAATACGAGTAGGGATGGAGCCAAAGTATAACCCCAAATCCAAAGCTCAGAGAATTTGAGAAGAGTTTGAGCCCAGATGTGCATTTTGCAGCTCAGCGCCATTGCTAACTTTCCTTTGTTGGCATAGGGTTTCTTATTGGTAAAAGTTTCCAGTGCCTGATACAATACTTAAACAGACATGATCATTTCTGCCTTTTATATTTTGCCCTATGTATCTTTATCAGTTTCCAATGTGACATGCTCGCTCCTGCAGTACCTTCTCAGGCTAAGCTTTCAGTGAAGCCAATGACTGTATTGTCCCTACTCTGACAGTACAATCAGGCTGTGATGTGATAGCTCTGGCCCTGGAGGAGGCAGGAGCTTCAAGCTGGGGTTCTGTTCTGTCCAGGGAAGCGGGAGGTAGTCACCAGGGCCAGAAAAGTGCTGAAGCCCTTTAGTCCTCATGGAACATACAGAAACGTAAGTCAAGTGCTACTGCAACTGGGCACCCACACAGAGTTGCACATGTTCTGTCTAAAACACTTTGATTGTTTAAGACCTGTTTGGCATGTCCTTGAAGTGGTGGAGGTCAAATACTATGTTCAGTTCCTCTTCTGAATAAAATGGGACCTAGAAGACTCTAGTGATCCTAAATCACTTAAGCTCTTTTGATAATCCCATGTCAGTTGATGATGCATGACCCAGAACAATACCTTGTTTTGCTTTTCCCGTAGCAAGATTGGCTCTCCAGTGCTAACAAGAATACAAAGCAGTAAACGTGTTTTTCTCAGAAAAAGAAGTTGAGGTGACTCTATCGGAGCCTCATTTTAAAATACACCATCAATATAGAAGATAAATGGAGTTATTTATTAATATCAGGAACTAACTGTTGGGTACCACTCAAACGGTAAAACTTCAGTACAAAATAACCTGTAATTTACAGACATTGTAATGGCAACAGGGTATGTTCTGAAATCAAGAACAGTGAGGTTACCATATAACTGCCATTAAAGGCATTTTAATGTAAAAGCTGTAATGGTAGAATTGCTAACTCCTGACGTCTAAATTACAAGAATGCCCTAAGGGAAGTTTCATAGTGCAAAGGAACGTTATCCTGCTACATTAGTAGTGATTTACAGATCTCCACGCAGAGTGAGCAATAAAAAAAATATAATCAAAGACACAGTTCTTAAATAAATGAAAATGTACAACACTCTGTTGGAATGACGCTGTTAAGATTGAGATGAGTTTGCAGCATCTGATAAAGTATTCACAATAAAGTTCCCAGCTCTAGCAAACTGCCCTTTTTCCTCCTTACCACACAACAGCAAAAAAATTTTACATTTTCCATGCAGTGTACAACTGTCAAACATGTCTGTAAGGATAAAACCAAAATGTACTTACTTTAAAGAGAATCGACAAGCATACAGGATTGGATACAGCTCTTAGTTAAATGGGGGAAATCTGGAATAACTTTGCTTAAGCTGCTGGAGACCTTTTGGATTTTCTTTGGTGCAGCTGAGAGGAAATATATCTTCCAGATCAATACAAATTAAACATAACTTAGTCTCAGGTTGAATAGACTCACAAAAATTTATGCTTTTGGAGATTCATATCAACTTTTTTTATGTAGGCATTCAATTTTTTGTTCTGATTCTCAAAGGCAGTTGGAAAAGCATATGGATAATTGTTCCTGGAGAGTTGCTACAAGACCAACAAGAGTAAGAAGGAGGGAAACTGAGGCCACGTCTACACTACCCGCCGGATCAGCGGGCAGGGATCGATCTATCAGGGATCGATTTATCGTGTTTAGTGTAGACATGATAAATCAATCCCTGAGTGCTCTCTCTGTTGACTCTGGAACTCCACTGCCGTGAGAGGTGGAAGCAGAGTCGATAGGGGAGTGGCAGCAGTCAACTTGCTGCCATGAGGATGCGGAGGTAAGTCGACCTAAGATACCTAGACTATTCGCATAGCTGAAGTTGAGTATCTTAGGTCGAGTCTTACTCTTATACTGTTGACTCATATTTAGCTTGTGATCCACTATGGCCCCCAGTTCCCTTTCCGCAGTACTCCTTCCTGTGCAGTCATTTCCCATTTTGTATGTGTGCAGCTGGATGAATAATCATTCATGTCAACATTTTGAAGCTTTCTCAGGTAATGAAACTTTTAACCAATAAATGGTGGCTTTAAGCAGTCTCACCATATTTATTTGTGGAAAGTTGTAAATTGATTTTGCACTAGTCAACCAGCTATAGCAGTTTGTGTATTCTGCGTGCTCTGTGCTGCCCTTTTATACATTGTGACGGAGTCAGACCAGAAGGGTATAGGAGAGTGCTGGAAGGCAGGTATATCAGCCTTAGGATGTGCAGGTCCTTGTTCCCTGGATAGCCAAACAAAGGCTACTCCAGACCAATCAAGACACCTGGGGCCAATTAAGAACCTTCTAGAAAGGAGTAAAAACAGCTAGCCTAATTGGGACACCTGAAGCCAATCAGGGACTGGCTGAATCCAGATAAAAACCTCCCAGTTAGTCAGGTGGGCTGTGGGTGTCAGGAGCTGTGGAATGAAGTTATGCTGTTGGTGAGACTGAGTGTTGGACAACATATCATACTGAAGGAAGGAGGCCCTGAGGTAAGGGTGAAGTAGAGTTTGAAGAAGCGGGGACTGCTGTGGGGAAGTAGCCCAGGGAATTGTATTGTGTTTTGTGCCTAAAAGGTCAGCCATCTTAGCTGATACTATTAGGGTCCCTGGGCTGGAGTCTGGAGTAGAGGGTGGGCCCGGGCTCCCCCCTTTTCCATCTTCCATATTGGCCTGTGATGAAGGTAACTCACTAGGTGGTGACTCTTGCCAATTATACTGAGAAAGGGAGGTCACTCTGGGGCCTAGATGAGTTTCTGAGGCCCCTAAAGCTGCCAGGAAGCGCAGGACCCACAAGGACAGACTTGGAGCTTTGTCACAACATGTACTGCAGAATCTCACCCACTGTGGTCAGTTCTGTTCACCCTACCTAGAAAAGTTATACAAGAGATGGAGATGGGGGCAGTATTTTTCAAAGACAAGTGATGAGATTGACAAGGGGCAGGAATATAACATTTTTCATATGCAGAGAGATTGAAAACAGTGAAACTGTATTCTTTGAGTGGAGGTATCTAAGAGGGAACATGCTAAACATGTGCGTGTATACATATACACAGGACAGGTGAAAAAGAATATTATCCCCATTTTACAGAAACGTCATCCCTGGAACTTAGTAAGTAGCTGACTAATTTTACAAATGGGCAATAGTTAACTTTTGTTACATTTCTTTCCCAAGGAAAATCAGTGGGTCTAGTGTCATAACACGACCAGAACCCAGTGTCCTTACTCCTAGTCTGCTCAGCAGATTAAAAATTAATATTATTTTCAATGGTTGCAACTATTCTCTGGAGATGATTTTCTATTATCAGAATGATCTCCCTACATTACAATGGAAAGATTAATATGATTGTGATATAGAAACTGTGAAAAATGCAATGATTACATTCAAAAGCAAAACACTTTTTTGATTAAATCTGTGAACTCGTAAAGGCTGTTATCTGGCACTGGAAGGAAATAGCAAGCTGAAATTTCTTTGTTGGAGAAGAGCCCACAGTGTTTACAAATTGGCCAAAACTCATAATTTACTACCATGACTAACAACACTGGTCTACAATTTTTTAGAAGTCGTCTGCTTCAGAGATAAAATGTGATATTTATTATGTATTTTGATGTGCTGAATTCAAATATGACAATTAAAACAACTGATTGGCTACTGTTTCTAAGATATTTAAGTTTTTACATTTTATGTCTATGTATATTGTGTAGATAGAGTTTTAATCATAAATTGTAAACCTAGGTCTTTTCATGTGTTTATGGTTGCTTTACGTGATAATATTTCACCTGTCCTGTTTATGTAACACTTTAAAAACCAGCAAAAGGGTTATAGAAATAAAATGTATTATGAAACAAAAGGCAAAAAACTATTATGTACATAGTTTAGTCCTATTCAGTGTCTACTCGGCGCTTCTTGGCTTGTCTCTTGTATTCATTAAATGCAGCATCTCTTGTCACTGTCCAGCAATAGTCTGCAAGCATTGATGGGCTCCATTTGCCCTGATAGCGTTTCTCCATTGTTGCAATGTCCCGGTGAAATCGCTCGCCGTGCTCGTCGCTCACTGCTCCGCAGTTCGGTGGAAAAAAATCTAGATGAGAGTGCAAAAAATGTATTTTTAGTGACATGTTGCAACCAAGGCTTTTGTATGCCTTGAGGAGGTTTTCCACCAACAACCTGTAGTTGTCTGCCTTGTTGTTTCGGAGAAAATGTATTGCCACTGACTGGAAGGCTTTCCATGCCATCTTTTCCTTGCCATGCAGTGCATGGTCAAATGCATCATCTCGAAGAAGTTCACGAATCTGAGGACCAACAAAGACACCTTCCTTTATCTTAGCTTCACTTAACCTTGGAAATTTTCCACAGAGGTACTTGAAAGCTGCTTGTGTTTTGTCAATGGCCTTGACAAAGTTCTTCATCAGACCTAGCTTGATGTGTAAGGGTGGTAACAAAATCTTCCTTGATTCAACAAGTGGTGGATGCTGAACACTTTTCCTCCCAGGCTCCAATGACTGTCGGAGTGGCCAATCTTTCTTGATGTAGTGGAAATCTCTTGCATGACTATCCCATTCGCAGAGAAAACAGCAGTACTTTGTGTATCTAGTCTGCAGACCGAGCAAGAGAGCAACAACCTTCAAATCGCCACAGAGCTGCCACTGATGTTGGTCATAGTTTATGCACCTCAAAAGTTGTTTCATGTTGTCATAGGTTTCCTTCATATGGACTGCATGACCAACTGGAATTGATAGCAAAACATTGCCATTATGCAGCAAAACAGCTTTAAAACTCGTCTTCGATGAATCAATGAAGAGTCTCCACTCATCTGGATCGTGAACAATGTTGAGGGCTGCCATCACACCATCGATGTTGTTGCAGGCTACAAGATCACCTTCCATGAAGAAGAATGGGAAATCCTTTTGACAGTCATGGAACATGAAAACCCTAACATCACCTGCCAGGAGATTCCACTGCTGTAGTCTGGAGCCCAACAGTTCTGCCTTACTCTTGGGTAGTTCCAAATCCCTGACAAGGTCATTCAGTTCAGCTTGTGTTATGAGGTGTGGTTCAGAGGAGGAGGATGGGAGAAAATGTGGGTCCTGTGACATTGATGGTTCAGGACCAGAAGTTTCATCCTCTTCCTCGTCTGACTCAAGTGAGAATGATTCTGGTGCATCAGGAACCGGCAGTCCTTTTCCGTGGGGTACTGGGCGTATAGCTGATGGAATGTTTGGATAATGCACAGTCCACTTTTTCTTCTTTGACACACCTTTCCCAACTGGAGGCACCATGCAGAAGTAACAATTGCTGGTGTGATCTGTTGGCTCTCTCCAAATCATTGGCACTGCAAAAGGCATAGATTTCCTTTTCCTGTTCAACCACTGGCGAAGATTTGTTGCACAAGTGTTGCAGCATATGTGTGGGGCCCACCTCTTGTCCTGATCTCCAATTTTGCAGCCAAAGTAAAGGTGATAGGCTTTCTTAACCATAGTGGTTATTCTGCGCTTTTGTGATGCAAAAGTCACTTCACCACAAACATAGCAGAAGTTATCTGCACTGTTCACACAAGTATGAGGCATTTCTGCTCACTTTGGATAAACAGAAATGTGTCCCTTTGCAAAATCAAACACTGACAAATAAGAGAGCACAACACTGTATGATTTCTAGAGCTGATACAGGGCAATTTGTTCAGCAGAGTGATGTAAGCTTTGTTATGATTGCATCATCTGTGACTTCTAGGAATAACATGATGCAATTCATATCATGTATGACGCAATACCAGCTTCAGATTGCATCATTCATTGTTTTGCCTAAAAAGCAAGTACTGTCCAAACCCAGTCATAGATTTATTCATAGAACCAGTCAAAGATGTATTTTAGTCATTTCTGGTTTAAATTGAGATCCCATCCCTTTATAACTCACTTATCCTCCGCCATTCCCATGTCAAGGGTCGTATATACTGACCCAATAGCATATCTTGAAAACTAGAGCCAATCAACAATTTTAAGCATCATTTTCGTTCTCAGTGACACAGAATTAGTAAAGTTTGACTACATTTATTTCAGAAGCGTTTTGGCTGTAGAGCAGTGCAATATTATGTTTAATTGTCTGGTGTATCACTACCGATAAATATTCTCTTAAAGGGCATCCCTCCAATTCTTGTTAATGTACCACTTTAAACTTTCTCAGTTTAATCCTGATCCTGCAGTTGGAGCCACATGGCTGAACCCTTATGCTTTTGAAATCCATGGGGTTCTGCAGACACAAGGGTATGCCTAGACAGATCCAGTGGCAGGATTGAGGTCTTATAAGGAGATTAGAGGTTTTGATTTAATAGTTCTCCCTAACTGTAACAAGGGGTCTGAAGGTACCAGGGCAGCTTTCGATCTCGGTTACCAGCATAAATCAAAGTAACTCCACCGAAGGCAAGAATCTGTCATACAGTATGGAAATTAAATGTCACAATTTTATTCTAACTGTACATGGGGTCCAAACAGCTAGGGACTTTTTTCAGGGAGAATTTTTAAACATTCAAATTTATTTTATAACTCTTAAATTTAAGAATGAATTAGGCCCAGACCCAGCAAAGCACTTTAGTACATGCATAATTTTAATCAGGTGAAAATTTCTGTTAAC
Source organism: Dermatemys mawii (assembly GCA_007922305.1). Taxonomy (NCBI): domain Eukaryota; kingdom Metazoa; phylum Chordata; order Testudines; family Dermatemydidae; genus Dermatemys; species Dermatemys mawii. The sequence continues at coordinate 19,596,678 of ML677326.1, read as the reverse complement.
ATTCATGGGACTGCTCATGTACTTAAAGTTACTTAAGTGTTTTGTGGGATTGGGGCCAAAGTGCATGGCACCTTGCAGGATCCAGCCATAAAAGAGGGGACTTATGTTTAAATATTATTTTTACATTTTTTTGACTGAGCAGGAAAGTTCATCTAGAAAATCTCTCAGGGATTTTTAGCAAGAGACCGAAATAATTTCCCCTGTTCTTTAGAGTTTTTAATTTAATTTTTTAACAGAAAAAGCCAGTAGGTATTATATATCTTCTTTTGCATTCAAGTCACTGAGTAATATACTGTGCCAGTTTTTCTTCTAGGGCTTGATCTAAAGATGGGTGTCTTTTCATTATCAATGAGCTTTGTATTAGGCTTCTAGTACACAAATCATGGAGGCAAAAGCTGGTCAGGTCAAAGTTAATTGTGAATTTAGGTTTTGTAAAAATAAGCTTTTACAAAATATAACACTAATGGGAATGTCATTCATGGGTTTTTTTTAAAAAATTCTAATGTTAATTAGCAAACAAACATTTTCCAGCTTTCTGCTAGTGTAGACAACAAAGCTTTCTCAGGGGCTAGTCTGAGACTGCGGAATGAACTTGTACACGAACTAAGGGCTATGACAAACCTCACTACCTTCCTCTCCACTTTGACCTACCTTCTCAAACACACACACATAGCCGCAGATATATTTAAAACAAACACAAAACCCTCCCAAAACAATATATGTAACAGAGAGAATGTGGTACCTGTGAAGATGTTAGTGATGTCTCTTAATGCACTACTGGGAAAGGGTCAAATGCTACAGTGATCAGAGTAGTATAAGAACAGACATACTGGGCCAGACCAATGGTCCATCTACCCAATATCCTTTCTTTCTACAGTGACCAATGCCAAGTGCTCCAGAGGAAATGAACAGACCAGGTAATCATCAAGTGATCCCCATCCCCTTTTGCTTATTCCCAGCTTCTGGCAAACTGGGGCTAGGGACACTTCAGAGCATGGTTTCACATCTCCACCAATCCTGGCTAACAGCTAAACTGTGTAGAATAAAATATGAATCTGAAAGTGAAAGCAATGAGGAGCTGATTACAAACAAAAATGATCTTGTTCATTGTCCAAGCTGTCAGAAATACAAAAAGGAAACAAACTATAATTTCCTTTCTACTATTTATGTAATGATTTTTTTATTTTAAATGATGAATAATAGAACTGTGGAATTTTGATCCTTATTGTTCCCTCCTTACCCATGGGTAGAGGGGAACCAGGGCATGCCGATCTGTCTGAGAAGGAGCCACAGAAGCAGGGCCACCTCCAGGCACCAGTGGAGCAAACACGTGCCTGGAATGGTGGCATTTCGTCCATTGTTGGGGCGGCACAGTCCGGGCAGTAGCAGTCCGAGCGGGTTTTTTACTTGATCAGTCCAGGCAGCAGCAGTTTGAGCGGTTTTTTTGTGTGGTGGTGGTGGTGGTGGCGGTGGTGTTTTTTGCTTGGGGCGGCAAAAATGGTAGAGCCGGCCCTGCACAGAAGAGGGGGAAGGACAGACTCTGTAGTATCATCCTGCCCTTGATTCCTCAGAGGCTCTTCTGTGGGTGCATCACAGGGACTGGTCTCCAGAGATAAAGAGGGACTGGAGCTGGAGGACTGGCTGTTTATGTCTGTTCTCCACAGCATTGCTCCCTTTATTTGTATTAGTTCAGATGGTATAAAGGGCTAAAGGGTTAATGTAAACCAGTTACTGTCCCATATTAAATGGTGATAAAGAAGGTTTGAGCCTTGGTATACAAAGACCTCAGACTGCTTAGCACCAGGGCAAACACATCATGAAAAATCCTTGTAACCTTTTATTAAAGATACAAAAAAGAAGGAAAAGTGCAAGTATTTGAACTGTTCAAGTATTTGAAATGTAAAGTATTAAATAAAGCTTTCATTTTAACAACACCTCTTGATCCCTTTTCCTTTAGCATTAGACAGATTTTAGATGTTTAACAGTCTCTTAGCTGGTAATAAATGTCATCTCAGGAGTCCCATATCTGGGATTCAGATGGATATAGTAGGGGTAGTGTTGTCATCAGGGTCTCTCTCTCTCTCTCCCTCCCCCCCCCCCCCCGCCCCTGCCCAGTCTGGTCAGGACACCTCTCAGGATCAGAATGACAAAGGTCCAGGGTCCCACCAGATGGTGGGGGTGGCTCGCACCAGTAGCCTCTATCTGTTCTTTTCATCTCTTCTTTCATACTCTCCCCACAAAATCTTTCTTTTAAGAACCCAAAAAGGGAATGATGAGTGGAACAGTCCATCCCACCATTGTTTTGTTCACCAATTAGGCCTAATATCAGATATACCAATTTTGGCTCATTAACTTCTGGCTCCAGATCTCTTGTTCTTAACAAGCATAATTTTCACATAGTCCTTGCATCATATCAAGTTAGCCATTTTGTTTTAGACGAATTCAATTATTCTGACTCCCTTTCATACCCTTTCCCATCAATTTTTGTTATTATAGGTTATTGTAGCATCTTATGAATTTTGACATACTTTTTAAACTTGAGCTCACAATTTGGGTAAATTTGTAGGCCCAAATTTGTAAATTGTAAATTTAAATTTGTAGACCTTTTAAGGTGCCACAGGACTCTTTGTCACTTGTAGGCCCAACTATCACAACACCTCCTGCACCTTCAAACAGTTTAGGATTTCCTGGAGTGAGATAAGGCTGAGTCCATCTGCATTAGCTTATGTAGGGTTGTCCTCTCTCAAACAAACTCTTCCTGAGAAGAGGGGTTCCGTGGGCAGTAAGTGTGAGGGAGCAGCCTTTTGGCCTCTCTACAGAGGAATCTGGCCTCTTGCAGGTGTCTTGGAATCTTGGAAATCTTGGATTTCTTGGAAATCTTGGAAATCTTGGAAAACCCATTGGTTTAGGGGGCAGAACCCCCTATATGTTCTCGTCCTCCCCTCCTACTAGAACAATTAGTGGGAACTGGGTGACATTTCAGTTTTTCTCCTATGTAGTGTGTAATATGGGTATTGACTTTCAAACACTGTATATATGGTTTTTGACATTGAATAGTTTGCATTATTTATTACAGTATTAATAATAATTTGAGGATAAGTGATTGCAGAATTCAGGCCAATCTCTGTAAAGAAATACCTACATCATCCAAGAAGGGGTTCGTTAAGGGACATTATTTGTCAAAATCCTCAAGTTGATATTTCTTAGGGGTGTCCAGAAAATGATATATAAAAACAATCTCCACATGTAAAAATACAATTGAGGTAAATAAAAATAGAAGTTCCTGTTAGTGGATGATAAAACTTAGCTCTTAATACCTAGTTCTTTTATAATGCTTTTCATCCATTCATCTCAAAGCACTTTACAAAGGAGGTCAGTGTCATTATTTTCATTTTCCAGATAGGAAGCTAAGGCAAAGGGAAAGGTAGTGACTTTTTGACTCTGATAACAATCCTAAATTACTCCCAGAATAACGGAAGTGCTCAGATTCATCTCCTTCCTTATAATGATCACCCTCAGGGCTGGTTGATTCAGTAACACTCCTGCTCAAATCAAGGGCATTGGACTAAATAAGCAGGATTTGTTGACTTCTTCTGGACCAGCAGGTTCTCAGCACCTCTCAGGATGAAGTGCCTAATGCAGTATTCTATAAGGTTCATAAATATGGCTATTTTATAGTGACTATTTCCCCAGGAATCAAGTTTGATTGAAGGTTGAATGGAATCATGGAGATGGAAAGGCCAGATGAAAAAGGAATGAAGACTTGAAAGAAGTCACCGTGAAAATAACTGAATGTAGACAAAAGCATTGGGAAGAAACTTGTGAAAGATTGGATCCTCATGGAGAAGATGATCTAAGGATGACACTAAAGCAAACTGACAACAAACAGATGAAGCCGTACAATCTAAAATCCTGAAAAATGTAGGTATAGAGACTTTAGCTGACAGAGTCTGCAAATATGCTAGACATTAAACCAAGATTAGCGTGCTCATTACAAAGCTGAAGATTGAGCCATTGCAAAACACACAAGATGGAGTAGTCAAGTCAAGAGGAAAGACAAAGAGAAGAATCTAAAAACGTGCTCACAGATTCAGCTGAGTACCATGGCTTCAGAAACTTGTTTCTCATGATCTAGGAGATTCAACAGAGAAGCTTGAACCAAGCAAATTCTCTGGGAGCTTGACCTCCTCTATGGCCATATGATAAAGCACTTTGGGAAGAAGGTTAAAGCCCAGTTAGAGATGGGATTAACAGATATCCACTGGTGGTTTTGACACTCACCTATGCTTTTGAATGTAATATTGCAAGGAAAGTGAGTCTCTTCAGATTTGACACTTTGGATCAAGCTCTTACAACGGGCCCTGCTGAATTCATTCTCGAAGTTCATGGCCTGATATGATTAGCCTGGGACCAGAGACCTAGAACACCATTTCTCATACTCATCTCTCCTGGGTTTTTTGTCTCTGAAACACCGAGGCAAAAATGCCAGGAGTCAGAAAATAAGAGACACAAAGTGAGATAATATGTAGTGTGGTTAGTTTGCTCAGCAAACTACCGGGTCAGTGTTAAAGAAACTCAACCCCCTACTTCCCTCCACCACTGGAAGGGGAGAGTCTCCTCTATAAAACTATACACACAAGAGAATTGGATTGCGTCTGTTTAACAGCACCCACAACAAAAAGCAGCAGTTTAGCATCCAGACGACTTTGTGCCTTGTACCTTAGGCTGACTTCCCTTATGCCTAGCAATAACGATCACACAACTGACCGTTTTCTTGCAGACACGAGTGTGTTTAGTTGAGCCAGCAGGTGGCATTGTAAGGCTGAACATCTGAAATGTTTACGGGGGCGGGGGGTGTTTGTTTAGACTCGTTAACCCTTTCTGTGGTAGGCTCACGTCGAGCTAATGATCCCCGCACGCCCTTGGGCTGGGCTCTACCTTTCCCCTTTTGTTTAACTGCGTGTTGTTTACGGCAGAGCCTCCTCCCTTGCAGTTGCAAGATCAGCCCCGGAGCAGAAATAAATGTGCCGTGATCTGCCATGGGCCAGTTTGTTTCCCAGCCCGTTTCATGTCTGACTCCATCGCTTGGCAAACACAACTGTCCATCCTGCACCTCCGCCTCCGGCCCCCAATTCCCCTGCTCTCAGTGCCCCCAAGAGATGAGCTATGCAGCAAACACGAACACCCGGCCATGCCCAGGACATGACCCCGCGAGGCCCTGTGGAATGGACCCTCCGTTTGCAGACGTAGCCTCGCCCATTAAGGAGTCAATAGACTTCGCCCTAATGCACAAACCTCGCTACCCCCGGGCAGTGTCTGAGAAAGCTCCGGTGTCCGGGGAAGTTGGATCCTCCTAGATTTTAACCCCAGATCCTTCAATCCCATTACCTAAATGGAGAACAAGTCTAGCAGCCGCTAGTGAGCCCCAACACAACAGTGCCACCAAAAAACCCGGATCCGCATCTACTGGATCCTGACAATCTTTGGTCCCAGTCACGAAATTCTGCCACTGAAATGGGGACCTTATTTAGTTGCTCCTACTTCCCCTTTCATATTTAGCCCCTCATATACCGTAGCACCCACAAACTCAACTCTGGGCCCTGGCTGCAAGTTTTTGCACCGTGGTACGTTGGGATCCAGAAATATTCTGGTGGATTGGAAGACGTGCCTAGATGCTAAATGTAGACAACAAAAGTATGTGGGGGAAGGGGCCTGCCACCTAATATTAGCTCCGTCCAGGGGGATACGGGTGCTGGATCAGAGTTTCTGCAGCTTTCTTACAGCAGACGTTGGAGTTTAGTTTTGGGGTCCAGGAACTGTTTTTGGGGAAAAGTGGAAACACGTGTCCCGTTGGGCGGTCACCTTTCTGGGTTTATAGGCCATAGCTAGCGAGGTCCAGATGCTGAAGCCAAGGCTTCTGCAGAGAGGTTGCACCGCGGTGCATCAGCGTCCTGGTTTTGATACCATAGGAGGGGCTCCATTTTTCTCTGTTTGGCCGGTGGAACTGGGGGGTGGAGGTGGGGGTGGGGGCCAAAAGTTGGCTGGGACTAACAGGATCTTGGTGCTGGAGCCTAGTTTTTGTAGCTCTGACGGGCTGGGCTGCATTGGGATCCGGGAACAATAGGAGGAGCTACAATGTCCTCACTTGAGGCAGCGGCATTTGGGATCTTGGGTACCAAACTCAGTAGGCTCCAGTTAGATCCAGCTTTTACCTTTTACCAAAGGCAACCAACCATCAGCAGGACCTACGCCCCCCGCCCCACACACCACCTTCCCTCCCTCTCGCCTCCCTCCCTTGCCTGTCTGCTATGAAATATGGATCAAGTTAGTAAGTAGCAGCAGCAGTTCCTGGCAGAGGCAGATGGATCACTTTCATTTTGCAGGATGATTTCTAACGCTCCCGAGGATTCCCCGAGCAGCCGCAGCCCGACTCGGAGCGGCGATCGGGAGCCAGTCCTGGGCGTGGAGGGGAGGTTGACGGCGTGAGAGTGTGGACGGGGATGCGGGGACTCCCTCCTAGTTCCGGAGCTATCGAGGGCCAGGGAGGACTCCGAGCCCGGGACGCTGCTGGGACGAGCCATCAACCCTCCCACCGCTAGTCGGGCTGGTTTCTTTGTCTGGAATTGCCCCCCTTCCCCACTTGGGATGCTGGCCGCCCGCCTTGTGGAGACCGTGGCTGGGGATGTGGAAGAAGCTGTGGAATAATATGGGTGGCAATCACTCCCACAAAACTCCCGTGTTTGATGAGAATGAAGATGGTAAGTAAGGAGCTGTCCATTGTCCCTTGGGCTGCCCCAGCCTCACATCTTGACACCCCCGATCCCAATCAACTTGCCCTTCCATTGCGATTTCCCCCTCTCGCCGCATAGGTTGTGTTTTCCTCCCTATTTCACGTGTCAAATATTTTTACTGAATCCTTTGCTTCAAAGCAACACGATCACCCTTAGCGGTTCAGGGGCTTGGTAACACTCTCTTCCTTTTGAATAATCCCCAGTTCAAGATTTGATTGGGTCACTTAGGGGTTTATTGTCCTTAGGTTAAAATAAATAAACGGGCTCTGTTAACAAAAATCGTGTCTATCCTAGCTTTGTGTAGCACTAATTGTTCACTCTTTAATGTAGCTAATTGCTCAATTTCACACTGTCTGCCAGGTTTCACACCACATGTAGTTGCGTACGTTTGTGAATGGAGTTCAGACTTGAATTGGAGGGGAGTTTCTTTCTGTTTTCCTTTCCAACTGGCTCTTTGCGTTAGCATGTTATTACATATTTTAAGTAGTGATACATGGTCCCATCAACATCATACATTTCCACCCGACTTTTTGAAACTTTGAGTCTCCTATGTAACTTGGAGATTTCACTCGCATAGATAATAATGTAGTATTATCTGTAGTCTATATTTAAAGAAGTGCTTTGAACTAGTAGAAGAGCTTTTATTAAGTATGATGGTTCTTTAATACTTATATATTAAATTTATGTATATTTATCATAAAATATCACAAACAATATTTAATTAAAATTTTGCAACTGCTTGAATTCAACTACCTTAGCTTTCTGAAGTAGGGAGAATTTATGTTGTAATGATAAGTATTTCATTACTGGTAATGCTTTTGATGGTATATAGATGTGTGCTAGCTATTTTTGTATATATGGAAAATTCACACTGAATTTTGAGCTTGTTCATTTTCCAGTGATTCTAAACTCATTAAGTGTTACAGATTTTATTCAAGGGATGTTATGGTACAACAGATTACATTGCACTGCCTTAGTTGCCAAATATTTGTAATGTGTTGGTAATACATTTTTCAAAACTCTCCAGTAATATGATCTTCTGAAGATACTTAAGACATTTTTATTGTTTTGTCAGTATAGAGGAACTAGGTAAAAATTAAAGTATTTTAAAAAGTAGATCCTCATTAATTCTCATTTCAGACACAAAACCCAGTTGTTGCTCCCTACCTCTCAGCAAAGATTTAATAGCAGAGTGATGAGATGAGAAATCATAATAATAAGACTTCATTACTTTTACAAAATACACAACAGCTTATTTAGTAGGTGACTATGTTTTGTGGATTGATATTGTTGATTGTTCCACATCGGGACAAAGTTAAATAATTCACCAAGGATCACTCAGGCTATGTCTTCAATGCAAAAAGAGTGTGCATACATCAAGAGAGCTCTTGTGATATAAAATCCTATTGGAGACAAGGCACAGGTAGTTTTTAAGTTCATGTAGCTAGACGAGACAGACTCCAGGTGGAAGACATATGGATTTTCCATGGGTGAGAGTAGGCAGTTCCATACCTCCAAATAGGCTTAGCACAGCAAGACAAGATAGCACAGTAGCCAATGGTCAACGGTTACATAATGTCTCTGCCCATGGTTTCAGATTAACAAGTTAACATTTAATTAGCACTTTAATTAAATGTATTAGTATAATATCTATCTATCTATCTATAAATGTTGAATTCAGTTTGGGGTCAATAGGAATGAAGTAGCTCCTCTGATCATCTAATAAGTTCATTCCTAGGGGATAAAGCAAAGAAATAGTGAAAAGTATATGGCAATAAGGATTGTCTTTCAAATTGCTCTTTTGTGTTTTTAAGGCAGGCATTGGTCCCTGGGAAAGGGAGCTTGGGAGGAAGACATATCTTATATTGACATGCCAACCTTTCATAAACTCAAGGTTGGTCTGTGGGAAGAACTTCTCCCTACCGAAGAAACTAATGCAACAGGAACAGGACATCTTTGTTCCATTTGCAATTTTGAATTAGATACACTTATATAGTTATTGCTCCAACATCTGGCATTCTGCTGAGTATGCTTAAACAAACAAAGCAAGGTTATCTTTGGTTATTCTGCTTTCTCTTAGCTAATCACTATTTGCTAGGCCTCTGGCCCCTTGGCCAAACTCTGGACTTTGGGCCTCTAAAAGTTGACACAAATCCGTACACCAAATTGTTACGCAATGACACATGGATTTTAACCCTTCAGCTTGTCTGATTGTAACACACCACTTTTTGCAATGAAGCCCCAGTCATCAGCGCAGATAAACACATTTCACTTGTGAATTTGTATGAAGAGAACTTCATGCCACGTTGTCCTTTTCCTACAGAAAACAATTTCTATTGTGCTGTTAATAGTAATTATGCTAAAATAATCATAGTTCATATAATGTAGATGTATTTTACTAAGGTGTCTATCAAAACATTATTTATTCTTTGTTTTCATTAATTCTGGAAGCTTCTAACATCAACTTCATGTTTCCTTTTAAAGTAGTATGTTTACAACAGACTTCCAGTTCAAAAGAGTTCATTTATATTTGAAATGCTGACTTATCTTATTAGAAACAATGTTTCTGTTATTTATATAATGGCAGTATATAATGGCGTTGGCTGAGTTATAAATAAGCATTTAGGGTGGGGATTTTCCAAAGTTCCTAAGTAATTTAGGAGCACCAACCCCTTGGTCTTTTCAAATTGAACCTTTAGGGTTTAATCCAAAACACTTTGTACTTCATAGTATCACCAGACCCAAGTGTGTCACTGTTTGCCTGACAGAGTTCTGAATTGTTTGTGCTATACAGAGTACTGAAGATGCAATACGAACAGGAAAAAATATAGTAGCAATTGAGAATAATTTCACTGGTGGAGATGGGCTAATTTTGCCTGATAACAATACTTATAATTACAAGTATAATTAAAATGGATGGGAGTTGTATATGCATATTTGAGGGCCTAATTGGAACAATATGATTGATTGTATTGAACACAGTATTGCTGTTTTCTCCCATGTTATGGGCAAAATAAAGAAATACATATGTTATATGTCACTCACACATCATACTGATGGATGTGGTATAAAAACCTAGGCATTAAATTGTCTTATACCATAACTTTTGTTAATTTAATCTTAATGGATCCCTTATACCTAAAGCCTTCTCGATAGGTCACTGAGAAACAGCATGGAGACAACAGGCACCTCACTAGTGTCTGGTAAAGCCTGGGCAATTCAGTCATCAGTCACCAATCCCCCTTTCCCTCAAAGGAGAATTGAGTTTGATTGTGAGGCTCCATTCCTAGGTCTAATTCAACAGTAGAGTTTACACTTTCAAACTCATCCCTGCTTATGTCTGGGTTTGGGATAGTAATGGCTTAGTCTTCCAACATCACTGTGAAATAAGTTTTAGAAGAAATTTTGCTAAATTGATCAAATAAACCACATGTATGTTTTTACAAGAAGAGACAGTACATCGTCAGTAAACTTGCATTATATAGCAACTTTAATTTGAGGCGTTCAAAGCTCTTAAAAACGCTTAGATTCACCAAATCCCTGTAAGGCTGGGTAATATTGCTGTATATTCTTGCACAATATAATTGTAATCTGGTTTAATAGAAATGAGGCATGTTGACATTAATGACCTGGCTAAGGGCTATACAGCGAGTTCTTGATTTAGTACAGCACTTAAGCACCTGCTAAAGTCCCATTGACTTTCCTAAATCAAGGCCTGAGTCCGTGGCAATGCCTCTAATCATGCTGAAAACAAAGACCATGGGCTTACTGCTGCAATCATAATCTTGTACATTTATGGATTCCAAGACCAGAAGGGACCATTGTAATCATCTGGTCTGATCCATTTACCACAGGCCATAGAACTTCCCCAAAATAATTCTTAGAGTATATTTTAAAAAAACATCCAATATTGCCAGTCAGGGAGAATCCACCACAAGTCTTTATAAATTATGTCAGTGGTTAATTACCCTCCCTGTTAAAAATGTGCACCTTCTTTGCAGTCTGAATTTGTCTAGCTTCAACTTCCAGCCATTGGGGATTGTGTTATACTTTTCTCTGCTAGACTGAGGAGCCCATTATTATATATTTGTTCCCCATGTAGGTATCTATAGACTGAAATCTAGTTAACATCTTAAACTATTCGTGAAGCTAAATAGAGAGACTCAAGGAGCTGAATCATTATCAGGTTAGGTTTTCTATGTCTTTAATAATTCTCATGGTCCTTCTCTGAACTCTCTCCAATTTTCAACATCTCTTTTGAGTTGCGGACACCCAGAACTGGACACAGTATTCAAGCAGTGATCACAACAGTACCAAATACAGAGGTAATATAACCCCGCTACTCTGATTTAGGATTCCCCTGGTATGTATCTGAGGATTATATTAGCTGTTTTGTACTGGGAGCTCATGTTCAGATGATTATCCGTCATGACCACCAAATCTTTTTCTGAGTAACTACTTCTGAGTGTAGAGTCTCTCATTCTGTAAATATGGCCTACTTTTTTGTGTGTACATGTATATATTTACATTTAGCCATATTAAAACACATTATTTCCTTGCACCCACTTTACTAAGCATTCCAGATCGCTCTGTATCACTGACCTGCCCTCTTCATTATTTTCCACACCTCCAATTTTTGTGTCACCTCCAGACTTTATCCTTGATGATTTTATGTTTTCTTCCAGGTCATTGATAAATAGTGTAGAGACAAGAACCAGTCCTTTCAGGACCCCACTAGAAACACATCCACTCGATGATTCTCTGTTTACAATTACATTTTGAGACCTAGCAATTAAGCAGCTTTAAATCTATGTAATATGTGCCATGTTTATTTTAGTATAGTTTTAAATTTAAATGTCACGAGGTACCAAGTCAAACATAAATCTATATATATATTATACAGTAACATTATTACTTTTCTCAACAAAACTTTCAATCTCATCAAAAAAGATTATCAAGTTAGCTTGACAGGACCTGTTTTTCATAAACCCATGCTGATTGGTGTAAATTGCCTTACTCTCCCTTAATTTTTTATTAATCAGAGTCCCTTATCGGCTTCTCTCTTATTTTTCCCATATTCAATGTCAGACTGACAGGCCTTTAATTCTCTGGGTATCTGATTTACCATTTTGAAATATTGACACAATGTTAGTTTTCTTCCAGTCTTCTGGAACTTCCCCAATACTTATTGAAAATCAGCCAGCTCCTTTAAAACTTTTGGGTGCAAGTTATCTGGCCCTGGTGATTTAAAAATGTACTGTAACTAACTTCTGCAGCTGCTCTTTAACATCCTCCTGCAATACTGGTGAAATGGAAAGATTGTTATCATATGATATAACTACATCATCAGTTCCTTTCCCCAAAACAAAAATGAAATAGTTGTTGAATCCTTCTGCCTTTTCTGCATTATTACTGTAGAAATCTCGTAATGGACCAATGCAGTTGAAACAAGGTGTGTGTGTGTATGTGTATGTGTGTGTGTGTTGTGTGTGTACAAGGAATGCATGATCTATTCATCCAAATTCTAAATGCTATTTTTAAGTATTCTGACTTGTATGTCATCCTTGGATAAGCTTCATTCTAAAGGAAGATTTTGAAGTTGCCAGTAGAATGTGGAAAAGCTGACAATTAAATGACTAGCTCACCAGACAGACAGCTTGCGATGAATACATAAAGTATATGAAGAGATACTAATGAATGAAAATGCCTGGATTAGCATGGATTTGAGGGGGCTTGGGGTGGTAAATAATGGCTAAGCTACCACAGAAGCTGGAGGTATTTAAAAGTGAATAGGCAAAACTGACACATAAGGTTGCACTTGGAGCCAATTTGGAGAAATGGATAAAGATTGCAATGGATCTGATGCAAAACAGGATATGCAGTGTCTAACTTCTTGCCAATAATCATATAGCTGCTATCAACCTGTTGCCACATGACAATAATTGATAATGGCTGAAAGATCCACATAACAGCTGCAAAGAAGCCGTTCCAATTTAGGGCCAAAAATCTGTGTTTCAGAGCAAATTTGCATGTTAGTCCATAACTTTAAAAGAACAGTTATAGTAAAATGAGTCAATACAATGAATTATAAGTGTTAATAAATAAAGTATGGACAAGATAAATTATAATAGCTCCAGAGGAAAGTAATGAGTTCAGAATGGGGGTCACCCTTAGCTCTGAGTTATATTTTGTTCTGTAATTCAAACCTTCGTGATTACAATCCACTTTATTTTCTTCTTTAGAAGAAGAGTATTCTGACTCCCCACTAGCATTTGTCTTTGGATAGAGAGAAATAAAACCAATTTTGACCTATACCATTGCTCCAAAGCCATTTTTCTTTGTATTTTTTTAAAAATAAATTAAATATAGTTTTTTTTAAAGCTTTACCACCTGTGCTCAATTTCAAGCTATTGCAGAGCTCAAATATAAAAGTAAGAAGCCATTAACATGTTTTCACTTCTGGCTATGTTATTTTTTATACAATTCTCTTTTCTACTTGTCAACCCTTAGCAGCAATGTCATTATTATTTATTATTTGTGTTACCATAGTGCTTAGCAGTCCCAAGGGAGGACCAGAATCCTGTTATGGCAGAGGGCTGTACAAAAACAGAACCAAAAATGGTCACTTTTCTAAGAAGATTACCATTGAAATGTAGGACAAGAGACAAAGGGTGGAAATTGGTTCCTGAATGAAAGAAATCAAACTACAAGAAAACTGAGGTAATGTTAATAGGAAGGGAGAAAGTGGCGACTGGCAGATACTGTAACCTAACTTGAAGATACCAAGCTAGGTCCCAGTCCTGAGAAGACTTGCGCACAGGCTTAACTTTGTGCACTGTAAGCAGTCCCACTGACTTCAGTTGGATCACACACAGTGCACAGCTAGGCACAGGTATAAGCCTTTGCAGTTCTGGGGCCTTTTGTTTTTCTGAACTGAGCGTATATAATAATGCCCAGTTCTTATATAGACTTCTCATCAGTAGATCTCACAGGAGGTAATCATCATCCCCACTTCACAGATGGGGAAAGCCAAGCCACAGAGGTGAAGTGACTTGCCTAATGTCATCCAGCAGGCTGATAGTAAAGCCAGAGATAGAATCCAGGTCTCCTGAATCCCAATCCAGTCCTCTAGTCACTAGGGCACACTGATATATTTCAATTCCCTTGCAACAAGAGAAAGTGGTTTAAAAACTATTAGCCCTCAGAAAGACCCTTATCTTGGTAATGAACATATTTCCTTAAGTAAATCTTGGGGTTCTAGTCTGCCACTGCTTTTTTAGGATGAAACCCCATAGACTCCAGTAAGAGTTTTGCACATATAATAAATGCAGATTAGTTGCTTTGTAAGCAGAATTGGCTAATGTGTACTGATTTCATCCTCCCCTTCCTGTCAAGAAAGATAAAGATGTCTTTGTCAGTGGAATTTAGTCTCCTGTACACTTACCACTTTCAAGGACAATATCAACTTCAATATGTGTCTAAGTATCCACTCAGCACAAGGAAACTACTTCACACACACAAAATAATTTTGTATATGCTGTACGTATGCTGCCAATAGGTGCAAGTGAGAGAAGAAGCCCAGCATTTTCTACCATGGAACAAAGTTGAGTTTTAGGTTTCAGTTGTTTGGCCAAAGCTGGAACCAAATTAGGGCTGGTTCAGATAAGATTATATTTATATGAACTACATGAGGATTTGTTTTTTCGTATTGCAAAACTAATACTGCATGGGTTTGCCCATGTCCAATAGTTTCCTTTTCTTTTCCCTCTCATGTTAGCACATGCCGTGGTAAGGTTCTGGTCCAGCTTAATCTCTTGGTCAGCAAAATTGTTGTCAGCTCCCAAAATTCCCGAAGTTTTACCTTCAGAAATCAGAAATTTTGGCCAGGAAAATAGTCTTGACATTAGTTCCTTGAGCAAGAGGTGTTGTGGGCGTTTGTTTTGGTTTGGTTTTTTGTTTTAGTACTGCCAACCTTTTCCTTTCATAGTCTTCCTTTTGCAGACATCTGGTAAAAACAAAAAGTTGTAGACCTTAGCCTGTTTGCAGGACTTCATCAAGTCAGGGAAAACTGCTGTTATACATTGGTCACCATTAGACAGTCAATGTTTGCCAATAGCTTCCACACAAAGGTGAAGTGTTCTCAGCATAGAGATATGCTCTGGTATCTCTCAGATAACATAGTGTAGCAACTGTTAGCAAATGTTAACTTTCCTCCATTTGTTTTGTCCAAAAATGTACCCATCGTTTTTTGTCTCAATTGCCAAAAGATTTGTTCAACACTCTAGTCAGCTCCCATTCTGACTAGGGTAATCTCTTCTGGTTTTAATTCCTTCATTTTGAATCCCGCCAGTCTGTCCAGAAAGCAGCTGCTAAATTTATCTTCCTGACACAGTCAGGCCCTGTAACACTCTTTCTCATAATACCTGCCCACTGGCACCAGCTCAAACATTTCATCCCTGTCTTTTGGCCTATATCTTGGATTTTTTTGTGTTCTACCATGTTCAGTCACACTGTCCATGATGTGAGCCTCACACAGCTGTGTGTTTCCCACTAGCACTGTCCTCTCCATACCTTTTTCTGTGCTATCTTTGCTTCTCATAAACTAACTAGGGAAATACAACCTAGATGGAGCTACTGTAAGGTGGGTGCATAACCCACCTTACATATGGGTGGAAAACCATTGCCATAGAGTAATTATCAGTGGTTCACATCAAGTTGGAAGGTCATAATGAGTGGGGTTCCACGTACATCAGTTCTGGGTCTGGTTCTGTTCAATATCTTCATCAGTGATTTAGATAATGGCATAGAGAGTACGCTTGTGAAGTTTGTGGATGATAACAAGATGGGAGGAGTTGCAAGTGCTTTGGAGGATAGGATTAAAATTCAAAGTGAGCTGAACAAACTGGAGAAATGGTCTGAAGTAAATAGGATGAAATTCAAGAAGGACAAGTGCAAAGTACTCCACTTAGGAAGGCACAGTCACTTGCACACATACAAAGTGGGAAAGGACTGCCTAGGAAGGAGTACTGCGGAAAGAGGTCCGGGGGTAGTAGTAGATCACAACCTAAATATGAGCCAGAAGTGTAACACTGTTGGAAGAAAAGCAAACATCAATCTGGGATGTATTGTATTGTAAGCAAGACACAAGAAGTAATTCTTCCGCTCTGCTTCGCTCTAGTTAGTCCTCCACTGGAGTATTGTTTCCAGTTCTGGGTGCCGCATTTCAGGACATTTGTGGACAAATTGGAAGAAGTCCAGAGGAGAGAAACAAAAGTGCTTAAAGTTCTAGAAAACATGATCTATGAGGGAGGATTGAAAAAAAATGGGTTTGTTTAGTCTAGAGAACAGGAAACTGAAAGGGGATGTAGTAAGTTTTTATGTACTTGAAAAATGTTACAAGAAGGGGGCAGAAAAATTGTTCTCTTTAACTTCTGAGAATAGGTTAAGAAGCAATGGGCTTAAACTCCAGCAAGGGTGATTTAGGCTGGACATTAGGAAAAATTTCCTAACCCTCACGGTAGTTAAGCACTGGAATAAATTGCCTAGGGAGGTTTGGAATCTCCATCATTGGAGATTTTTAAGAGCAGGTTAGACAAACAGCTGTCAGGGATGGTCTAGTTAAAACTTAATGATGCCTTAAGTCCAGGAGACTGGAGTAGATGACCTCTCAAGGTCCCTTCCAGTCCTACAATTCTATCATTATGTTTGTGTTCCAGAGATTGCACTGGCTTCTAATTTACTTCCAAATGCAATTCACAGTGTTGGATTTGATCTGAAAAACTGGCTGAGTTGCCTTCCCTGTTGATTCTGCAGCTCAGCCTTTTCACTACTGGCAACAGTGTTCTCAGTGCTCAATGGTATGTCTTGAATCTGCTTAATCCATCATAGTCTATGTTTGGAAGCCTTCAATGGATGGTGTGAGACTTGTCTGGCTCATCTACGGCTTGATTTTGGTATTAGGGAATGTTAGGGAGAAGGTCTGGTAACTAACAGTAGTTAGTTTGCTGTAGTCTGGTTAGCAATTGGATTTTAATGATGTAAGGCACCAGGGATATTGGGAAAAGGCACCCCTATAAATATCTCCATAAATAAATCAACCAATACAAATGAGTAGCCCAGTAGAATCTGTAAGACACTTGGACATTTTTGTTTTTTGACAATGTAACTGCTTTCAGATCTGTAGGAAATAATGATAGGCAATTTGATGCCCCTTTTTATTAATACAACTAGTTCAGTTATGTAGAATATTTTATTTGCTGCCCTTCCCAATCCGGAATTCTTTGATCTTTCAGAAGCTCTTTCTAGCACCTTTATTTTCAGTGTATTCCAAAGAAATAGTCCTAGGCAGTACAGTTTTATTTCACTCTTTATTTTATTTATCAGTTTTTATCATTTTCTCACATATGCTCAGTTTCTTCTGTAACCATAATGGAAGATCTATTCTACCTACAATCAAAATCTGTTCCACTATGTCTACATTTTCCATTCTCTTTCACACTATTTTATTCTAAACACAAAAATCTCACAATGCTTTTATGAATATCCTACACTATTTTTTGATATACTTATTTAGAAGAATATGAAGAATTTACTTTCATTTATTCCTAATTAATATCCAGGCATTTTCTTCTGAAATCTCGCCCTCCACAATATAATTATAAAACATTTACTGGAGACAGAGGCAGCCCACCAATACTAATGTTTGAGCTTTATTTGTTCTGTCAAATGTAATAAGCCTCCTAAGTATTTTCTTTTATGAGACCCATATTCTTAAAATATACTGTACTTTTATATATTTGTGATACAGTACTTTCTCTGTTATCTCTATATTACTATGCTTATTCTTATTACTTCCTATCAAATCTGCACAGTAGTTTGTTTATCTGACTCAAATCCACACCTTGTAGCTCTTTTCTTTTGTCAGATATATTAATATTTTCAGTTGCTTTTATTTATTTCTATTTTCTCACTGTTCTTATTCTAATTCTTCAAAATTAGGGCAAAATACTGAAGATGATTGATTATTCACTGTCATCCAAAACTTCCATTGATTTTGAGTAGTTTTGCCTGAAGGACTGAAAAAAAATATCAAGTAACTGTGTCATGATTTTGGCCCTCACATCTGCTATAGTGATGACTGATGCAAATAATTCATTTAGCTTTTTCATAACAGTCTTGTATTCCTTAAATGCTCTTTTAGCACCATCCAATGATCCCACTGATTGCTTGGCAGGCTTTCTGCTTCTGAAATACTTAATTTTTTTTTGCTGCTTTGCTTGTTACTCTTCAAATTATTTTTTGGCCTTTTTTTCACACTTGACTTGCCAGAATTTATGCTCCTTTCTATTTTCCCCCATAGGATTTGACTTCCAGTTTTAAAAGGATGGCTTTTTGCCTGTAACCACCTCTTTTTACTCTGTTTAGCCATGGCTGCATTTTTTTGGTAGTCTTCTCTTTTTTTTTTAATTGTTTGAGGGGGTATAAATTTATTTTGACGGGATTTTTAAACAGTTTCCATGCAGCTTGTAGGCATTTCACCCTTGTGACTATTCCATTTAATTTCCATTTAACTAGCTGCTTCATTTTTTTGTTCTTCTTTTTGAAGTTAAATGCTACTCTGGTCAGTTTATTTGATATTTTCTCACCTATAAAGATGTTAAATAAAAATTCAATTACATTATGGCTGCTTTGAGTGGTTCAGCTATATTCACCTTTGGGACATATCCTGCTCTCCATTTAGGACTAAACAAGAATTACATCTCCCCTTGTGGGTTCCCGAAGTAGCTGCTCCAAGAAGCAGTCATTGATAATGTTTAGATATTTTATCTCTGCATCCTATTATGAGGTGACATGTGCCCAGTAAATAGGGGGTAGTTGAATTCATACTACTATTTCATGAGGGTGTCATAAGCAAAAGCCATCATAATGAGGTTTTACTGTACTCTTATTCTTATGGCAAAGTATGGAATCTCAACATGGGTATGATCCAGGGTAAAATTCTGTTCCCAGGGAAGTCAATGAAATTGATTTCAAAGGGAGTCAAGATTTTACCCCAGGTCCCATCAATATAAGCCATACACATACGGCATATGCATATGAGCTTTTGCATGCTCAGTACTCCCACTGATGTCAACAAACATTTATGTGCAGGTTGGAGGACTGCAGGATTGAGCCCATATCTATTGAATATTTATAATTAAACATCTTGTGCCTGATATTGTATTACTATGATGATAAGGAACTGGATTGAGTAGGTTTACTATTACTGTACGTGTGATTCAAACTTTAGACTATCCTCCCTTCCATGCTTCAGTGAATAGTTCACAGAAGATAAAACTGCTCTCTGTGCTGTGCAGCTAATACCTTCTGTCATTAAAAGAAGAAGCTGTGTTCTAGATATTAATCTTTATTAACCAGCTGTGCGTACTCTTGTTGCTCCTTCTTTTGACTCACTTCTCCTGGGTCATGGCATATTAGCTTTGCTTTAAATCATTTCCTAACTTACTAGTTCCACAACTATAACTATAGCTCCATAACTATAGATGTATGGACCAGATTCCTATGTCCTTATTCCTAGTTACTAACTCCTTACTTCATGACTGATCTCATCTACTTCAGTGAACTTCTTAGGTGCTATTCGATGTGATTAATAATATTGCTAGCCACCTGAAAATAGTTTTATTTCAGCATTTGAGGTATTCCATAGAGGAAAGTACAGTGAAGCTTTGGAAATAGTGAGGTAACTTGATCAAAGTTAGAACTGGTGCATTTTAAGGGTAGTCACTGTACATACTTTCTGCAAAGATCTAGATATTTACCTGCTTAATCAGGACCAAAAGTACCAATGCTATCCTTAACTAGATTACTACACAACTGTATTGTTTGAGATGGATGTAAGCTGCATACAGAATTTTCATTGGATATCAAAATCATATTTTAAAATAGGTCTCCAAGTTTCTGATAAGGGAATTATGGCTGTGATAGCCAAATATCTTGTCAAAAGAAGATGGGACAAGGTGGTGGTTTGGGGATCGTGAATAAAATTAGGCTCAGGGTTCAAGTTTCTGGGTTTGGATTTGATGATAATGAAACCTTGCAAGATCCTCTCAAAAGATTTTGGTCCCAAATGGCAGACTGAATGGTGGAAGTCTCATGAAATCAATTGATCCCAGAGTGGAATGGGAGGTATCTTAACTGGAACCAGAAAATAGCAACGCTTTTGCTTTGGACATGAACTGAAACTTTTTGTGGAAATGTATCTGTTTTGACAAAACTTGCATTGAAAGAGGTTTCTCAGGTCCAGTATAGGGGGAGAGGAAACAAAGGTTTCGCTCCAGATTAGCCAATTGGTTAGGGCATTCACCTAGAAAGTGGGAAATGTGAGTGCAAGACCCTGCATCTTCCACTTCCCAGCTAAGTGCCCTAACCACCAAGTTCTCATTCTTTTGATGCTGTTGTGGCATTTACAAACTCCACACTAACACAGAGACTGAGGAAGGACTGGAACAGTACAAGGTCAAGGAGGCCCCATCCCTCAGGCACTGCCAAGCATGGTCCTGGGAGAAGATCAAGTTTAAAACAAATAAAAGGAAATAGTTCTTCACACAGTGCACAGTCAATCTGTGGAACTCCTTGCCTGAGGAGGTTGTGAAGGCTAGGACTATAACAAGGTTTAAAAGAGAACTGGATATATTCAAAGACGTTAAGTCCATTAATGGCTGTTAGCTAGATGGGTAAGGAATGGTGTCCTAGCCTCTGTTTGTCAGAGTGTGGTGCTGGATGGCAGGAGAGAGATCACTTGATCATTACCTGTTAGGTTCACTCACTCTGGGGCACTGGTATTGGCCACTGTCAGTAGACAGGATACTGGGCTGGATGGGCCTAGTACGGCCGTTCTTCTGTTCTTATGACCAGCAGCCCCATTTGGGGAAGGAGGAGGGTAGAAAGAGAACATTTCCTGGAGGAACATTAGTCAGCAGCAAAAGGAGAGGCAGATTCTATTGAAGGGACCTGATTCTGAGTCTTCTCCCCGCCCATTCCTAGATGCTCCCCAAGGACAAGAGGGAACTGTGAGCAAGGGTTCAAGAAGGCTGCAGGCACTGGCCCTAAACTATGGGGGTTTGGAAGTAAAGACAGTAAGTGACCATGCCCCAATCAGAGATGCAATGGCGGGAGGAAGTGGCTGGGGAAGGTGAGCAGGTGGTCTGGCTGAACTTAGGCCAATGCACACTACCTCATTTTCAGGGCCCTGAGCCAGGACTGGGTGCAGAAGGAGGGCCTGGGTTCCCCTACCCACCTGAGAGCTACCCAAGGAGGGCAGAGCTAGGGACTTCCAACATCAAAGAGGCCAGTGCTTGTAAAACCTCATCCAGAAGGCGGGAACACCTTGAATTAGCAGACAGGCTGGAATTGGAGGGCCAGACCAATTGGCCAGCTGACCACCCAAACCATCCTTCTACAGACTGGACTCAGCATCCCAAGCAACTATGCCTGGTGGCCAACTAAACCATCCTGGGACAAACAGACAGAGACTGCAGCCAGAGACCCAGACCACTAGGCTTGCTCGCTGAACAAACTGGCCTGCTACAGACCTGATGAGTATTTATTTATATAGAGTGCAACTGCCCCCGCAGGAGAGATTGAAGTAGTGGCCCCCCACAAATAGCCTCTTAGTTAGAGCACTCACCTAGGATGTCGGGAACCCAGGCTCAAGTCCTGCTGAAAAGCAAGCAAGGACATGAACCTGGGTTTTCCACTTTCTAGGTAATATCCTAACCACCGGGCTACTCTGGAATAGGGGCTTTCTCTTGGTTTTTTTTTTTGGTTTTGTTTTTCCACAAAGAAGTTAATAAGGTCTGGGTTTCTTCCAAAGGCAAATGGGAACACTTTTTGAAATCTCAAACTTTTGCAGATGAGAAAGATGTTTCCCACCTAGTTCTAACTCTTAACCTTTGGAAGTCCCTTTGACTCAACTAATGGAGCTATATTTGGTTATGAAAGGTCTTTAGGATATTTTAAATTTTGGACAGAGAGTTTTTCTACTTGGTTTCAAAGTCACGTTTACCCTTCAGAAGGGTTACGAACAGCACATAGACTCACAAAGGCTTGCCTGCTATTCTGTTTCTGTGATAAGGTCTTGTACATTGATTCCATTGTTCTCCAATGACTTCTGATATTTCCAATGTTGCTACTAGGTTAATAGCTCTTTTGAACTAAAAGTGTCCTGTATCAAAACAGAGCAGTTCTCAGTAGCAGCAGAAAAAGGATCTTTAATTACACTTTTATTGATATTAAAAAAATGGAAATTTACTGACTTATGAGTTTTCAATAATGGATTTTTATAAATTACTACTTTAGGAAAGGCTGAATGCCAGAGTCATTCAGATTGTAACTTGCATTCCAATTACTTTCCACTGAAACAAGTTTTCCATGTAAAAGTAGCCTTTTTATAGTATAAGATGGATTATCTAAATGTTATATTCTTTTGCATGGAACCGCACCAATGAGATCAGTAGCAACAACCTCTACACATGGTAAACTAAACTGGAGTTATCTTGAATATTCTGACATTGCATAAATACTCCTAGCCTACTGAATATTGATGTAGTAGATTCTGGGTCTGTCTTCACTGCTGGTCTGTGACAGGTGACTTGGGCTTGAGCAAAGGGGCTATTTAATTACGCTGTAGATGTTTGGGCTTTGGCTGGAGGTGGGGCAATTTAAACAGTGCCTTTGCCTGAGCTCAAGTCAGGTGACACGGAACAGCTGCAGGTTTTTAATTGCAGTGTACATGTACCCTGACTGTGCGTTATCTTCTGCTATTCTTTATAGATATACGGTTTCATCATTATATTTGGTACCTATTTTTAAGTAACTAGATTTATGAGATGTAACTTGCAATTGTTAGAACCCATGAATCATGCTGCTACATGTGAAAGAAAATGTAGAATCAAATGAAGTAAAAACCTTAAATGAATCCACATGTACCTTAGAATCTTTATGGATAGTAATTCCATGCTCTAATAAGAATATAACAGTAGGGATCTATTATCGACCACCTGACCAGGACAGTGATAGTGATTATGGAATGCTAAGGGAGATTAGAGAGGCTGTCAAAATAAAGAACTCAATAATAGAGAGGGATTTCAATTATCCCCATATTGACTGGTACATGTCACCTCAGGATGAAATGCAGAGCCAAAATTTCTTGATACTTTAAATAATGGCTTCTTGGAGCAGCTGGTACAGGAACCCACAAGGGGAGAGGCAACTCTCAATTTAGTCCTGAGTGTAGCACAGGATCTGATCCAAGAGAACATCAGACCATAAGAAAGGCCATACAGGGTCAGACCAAAGGTCCATCTAGCCCAGTATCCTGTTTACCGACAGTGGCCAATGCCAGGTGCCCCGGAGTGAGTGAACCTAACAGGTAATGATCAAGTGATCTTTCTCCTGCCATCCGTCACCGCCCTCTGACAAGCAGAGGCTCGGGACACCATTCCTTACCCAGCCTGGCTAATAGCCATTAATGGACTGAGCCTCCATGAATTTATCCAGTTCTCTTTTAAACTCTGTTATAGTCCTAGCCTTCACAACCTCCTCAGACAGGGAGTTCCACAGGTTGACTGTGCGCTGTGTGAAGAAGAACTTCCTTTTATTTGTTTTAAACCTGCTGTCCACTAATTTCATTGGGTGGCCCCTAGTTCTTCTATTATGGGAACAAGTAAATCACTTTTCCTTATTCACTTTCTCCACACTACTCATAATTTTATATACCTCTATCATATCTCCCCTTAGTCTCCTCTTTTCCAAGCTAAAAAGTCCTAGCCTCTTTAATCTCTCCTCATATGGGACCTGTTCCAAACCCCTAATCATTTTAGTTGCTCTTCTCTGAACCTTTTCTAATGCCAGTATATCCTTTCTGAGATGAGGAGACCACATTTGTACACAGTATTCAAGATGTGGGCGCACCATGGATTTGTATAAGGGCAATAAGATATTCTC
Source organism: Dermatemys mawii (assembly GCA_007922305.1). Classification (NCBI taxonomy): domain Eukaryota; kingdom Metazoa; phylum Chordata; order Testudines; family Dermatemydidae; genus Dermatemys; species Dermatemys mawii. The sequence goes on along the minus strand of ML677326.1, from coordinate 19,572,883 downwards.
CGTCTTATTCTCTATCCCTTTTTTAATGATTCCTAACATCCTGTTTGCTTTTTTGACTGCCGCTGCACACTGCATGGATGTCTTCAGAGAACTATCCACGATGACTCCAAGATCCTTTTCCTGAGTAGTTGTAGCTAAATTAGCCCCCATCCTGCCAGTAGGGTCCGTACCGGCAGGGCCGACCAGGGCGGGGAGTAGCAGCAACATTAAAGCGCTGCTATGGCAGCGCTTTAACATCACTCCCCTTCCCCGTCAGTGGCCCGAAAGGAGCAGTGCTCCGGGCCCTCTAAATTGCCGCTGGAGCCCTGGGCAGTGCGGATGGGTTGGCTGGGCGATGGTGAATGCTCCAGCCCCTTCCGCTCGAGTCCCCACCCCTTCCAGGGTGGGAGAGCCGGCCCCTGTACCGCTAAGTCTTTAGACTTACTTATACCCCTGCATTTAACATTCCTGAGGTGGGAAGAACACAGGCATTTAATTTCAGAAAGGGGAACTATGCAAAAATGAGGGGTGTTGGTTAAACAGAAATTAAAAGTACAGTGACTAGAGTGAAATCTCTGCAAGCTGCATGGACACTTTTCAAAGATGCCATAATAGAGGCCCAGCTTAAATGTATACCCCAAATTAAAAAACACAGTTGAGTAAAAGAACTAAAAAAGAGCCACCGTGGCTTAACAACCATGTAAAAGAAGCAATGAGAGATAAAAAGGGATCTTTTAAAAAGTTGAAGTCAGATCCTAGGAAGGTAAATAGAAAGGAGCATAAACACTGCCAAATTAAGTGTAAAAATGTAATAAGAAAAGCCAAAAAGGAGTTTGAAGAAGGGCTAACCAAAAACTCAAAAGGTAACAACAAAACATTTAAGTACATCAGAAGCAGGAAGCCTGCTAAACAGCCAGTGGGGCCCCTGGATGATCAAGATACAAAAGTGGCACTTAGAGACAATAAGGTCATTGCGGAGAAACTAAATCATAGAATCATAGAATATCAAGGTTGGAAGGGATTTCAGGAGGTCATCTAGTCCAACCCCCTGCTCAAAGAAGGCCCAATCCCCAACTAAGGCATTCCAGCCAGGGTTTTGTCAAGCTAAGCCTTAAAAACCTAGTTTTCAAGGCTGATGGATCGTGGAAAGTTTTGTTTATTTAATAGTAAACCTAGTGCTCTTAATAAGGACTGTGGCAGAGAAATATGGCTCTTCTGACTGATGCAATCGTGGTATGTAAGTAAATGGATGTATCTACTCTAAAGGGACAAATAACTAATCTAATAACCATTGTAAATACACATGGAGCAGTGCACAAGCTAAACACCATGGCCTTCCACTGATACAATATTCTTTTCTTCAAACAACTTTAGGAATTCCCTTTCGTTTCATGCCTGGGCTTTCTGAAGAAGCTTTTGCTAAGGTTACCATGAAATCCACCTTAGAGATTCCAGTAGGCTCTTTGGCAAAAGGACACAACTGGGCTTTTGGAGCTAAACCCTGGTCCCACAGACAGCAATAGGAGCTCTGCAATTGACTTCAGTGATCTGGCAAAGAGTCTCTCTCCTCTCCGAGAGCCTAGGATGTATAAAATGTCCTCCTTCAGTGCTTTAGTATGAAATAGGGGGTTTGTTTACTAATGTAACTTGATTTTGTTGACTTATCTAGGGTTTCATTAGAAATGGCACTGATATTGTGGCATAGTCAGGCTTCTACAGTTTGTATCTAAATCCCTGCCACAGTGAAGCTGTAATAATTGCAATTCGTTAGAATTTTGCAGAAAGAGGAAAATTAAGGGTCTCAGTTAGCTGTTTGATATATTTTTACTGCCTATTTGCATTTAACAATATGATTTTTGTAGGTGAAAATAATTGTAGGCACAACCTACATCATTTAAATGTCAGATACAATCATAACTGAATATCTAAATACATTTTGCCTGTACATAACTGTGGATGCAAAATTGCACATGCAGTTTTTTGTGGTTGCAAATTGCAGGATCATAAATGAGGTTAGGGTTTGAGAATATGATCCTTTGAAGCTTCTTCTTGAGAAACTTTGGTTTTCCCCGCCCCTCCACATGCTGACTTATGCTTAATGATTTCCAAATTCATGTTGTTGTACTCATGGCCCAGGTGATGTATTGTTGTTCAATAACCAAGATTTGCTTTACTTTAGTGGACTACACTTTATCATTCTAGTCTGTAGTTAATAGAACTCTTATTATAAAATGGCAGGTCATTCTAGTGCCTCTCCAAAATGCTTAACCCACCAAAATCAGAACACTTAAGGGGAAACTTTTTTCAGGGCACAAGTTCTGGACAGTAATTTATAATGGTGCTCTAAGTAGCTTACTTTTGAAAAGGAAGTCTAGTGCACTAAGTGATTGATTAAAATGAGAATATGTATAAACAGGTATTCAGAACTTTTAACATTTTAACATTTCACCCTATATTAAAATAAACACACTTATTCAGCTAAACCATGTACTTTAAAGTACATGAAGAAAAACAGTCTTGTGCAGAAATCCTGTTTCTTGGTCCAGTGGTGGCAGCTGGCAAAAGTAAACGTGTGGTTTAATCGAGAAAAGGTTGAGTCAATGGAAGGCTTTTCATTAAAATGTCCAGTGAGCTTAAAGCTAGGAAATTACAAAAATAATCAAGAGGACTACATGTTTTAGATTCTCTTGATATAATTGAAATCTGTGGTTAGAATAACTGTTATGGGCATAATGCTAAGTCTTCTTTCTGTATGTCCTTGGTAAACAGAAACAGAAACCAAAGCTGCTAGAATAAAAACAATCATTCAATTTTATGCCAGAAAATATAACGTTTTTCTGTTTTCCAAGTGATTGAAATTGATCATATTTACTTTATAGGGCATTACTAAACACAAAGTATTTTGGTTTCAGGAAATTCTTTTATTGTATTACACAGTGTGGAAACAATTTTCATATGTGGTCACCTAAATATGAACACCAGATCCCACATTTGGACATTTAAATAGTTCTTAGGTTCATTCTTTGGGGGGAAAACATCTTTTTTCTATTTAAGAAACCTAAATTAATATTTGGATGTTCTCTGAAGATATCTGGGAAACTGCGGCAAGGAAATTAAGGCCTAAATATCAAGTTGGGCATCCAAAATTGACACTCAAATTTTATTGGACACTTAAGAAAAAATTTGTCCTAAGTGATATACTCACAATCAGTAACAAAGCCAGTTACAGAACTCAAAGGTGAAACCTTGGTTCCAATGACAAAACTCCCATTGACTTCAACAGGCATAGGGTTTCATCCCAAGTGTTACTGGCTCTCATTCCTGTCCTCAGACCATGCAACATGTAAATGTATCACAAATTTGGTGGTGATATTTGATGTATTTACTGGTAAGAGGATTAAAAGGAAGAGTTTCTGTGAAAAGCCAAGACATTTTGTCAAAATCTAATTTATGTTATTTATGCAAGAAAATGTTTATTTCAATGAGCATTTTTTATTGAAAAAATTCTCAATGAAACATTTCATGTTGGATTGGCACTTTGACTGGAACTGGTTGGGAATTTTCCACTGGAATTATTTTTCAGATGAAAATGCAGTTTCTATAAAAGCAAAATTTTCCCAAAAACAAAGTGTTTCATTTTGAGTCAGTTTCACGTTATACTGTGTTTCCCCATTGTGGTGCATTGCCTTATGGGAGCTGTCATTTGAGTAACTGACATCCCCATTCACTCCTATGAACTGGGCTCCCTGGCTGGACTATGTCACCTATGATAAGCGGAATGTTCCCTGTGACCAAGTGGTGTCATGCATCCTAGGAGTCATGTGACTGTGGTTATATCATGGGAGATGGACCCTGGTTCATAGGGGAGAATGAGGGCATTATTCACCCAAACCACACTCTCATGAGGCAATACATCATCATAAGGTGCATTTATAAATACAGAATAATATTGAACTGACTTGAAATAATTCTGATCAGTTCAATAAATTGAAATGAAATTTTTCCATTCAGGCATATTAGAATGTTTTGTTTTGACTGAAAATGCTGAAACAAACAGTTCATCATTCTCAAACAGAAAGTTCTCTGAATTTTTTGTTCTACTAACAAAATTGATATTTCAACTTGTCATCCTGAATTAGGATGACAAAAATATTGAAATATCAGAATATCCTGTGGGATGGAAATTACAATTTTTGCTCAACTAATTTTTATATTTCAAAATGTCAAAAAAAATTCCAAAATGTCAGAAAAAACCCTACTTTTCATTTCAATCCAAAAATAATTTTTTTTGAGACTTCCAAATTGATAGATTTCTGAACACTTGATTCTGCAAACATTTCTAATCATTCATTATTTCATTCTGTTTTGAGACAAAAACAAATGTTAAAATGCCAATTTCTTTTAGGATAGAAATTACATTTTCTGAACACCACTAGTTTGTAAATATAGTCAAATTGAAATTTATTTTCAAATTCAAGCAAATATTAACAAAACTATTTTTTTCCACTTTTCACTTGGCTCTGGTTATCAGCCTTTGCACATACAAAAGTCTTCAGATCTTCCTCAGTCCAAACAGACTGTAGATAATTAAGAGAATGATTAAAACAGTAATTAGAAACAGCAGGTAAATTTGACTTCAAACAGTCATTAAGCTTGAAGAATTGAAATGTCTTCATTCAGTTTAAATGCAAAGCTCCAAAATGCAATGATAGAAACATGTAGCATTAGTGAAATAAAAGATCACTCTTGAAACTGGTGTTATCTTTCTCTCCAAATACCTTTTGTTTTCCTAATTACCATGTTCTTCCCATCTTCCTAATCAAATGAATATATATTGGTGGCATATTCTAATCTCAAACTTCATTTAGGTACCCAGTCTTATTTTCTGCTTGCCTCAAGGTACAGCTGCTTTTAACATTCTGTCAACAAAAGCCTGTGTTTTATACTCCGTTTAAACATTATCTCTCTTTGCTAATGCATTTTCTATAAATAAAACAATATGGACTATGATTCCATCTAATATAACATTTTATGCCCCTTAATCTAATTTTAAAGTACTTGTCATATTTCTCCTGTATACATTTGTTCACCTTCAAGACTCCATTATGGCAGCTGAATACATAACTGCATATAGCAGGCTATTCATCTTCTGTGCCTGTACATGCAAGTGCAGTAGCAGTTTAACCAGCTGTGATGTCTGCTCAGATTTATGCCAGAACAACCTTGTGGCTTGTAATCGTCATATCTCAGTCTGTTCTAAAAGCCTTAAAATTTACAAAATAACCAAATAGAAAAAGCATGCTAGAGAACTCTTGAAAATTCAATAACAATACTGCCAAATGAGTAAAAGGTACATGATGAATCCACAAGATAAAAATAATATTTAACTATTCTAGTTCTCTGAGTTACATATGAAATGGAAGCAGAATGTAAAAAAATTAACATATGTCTAAGGCACAGAATAGACTTGAATCAAAAGCTAGCTCCATGGCTGAGTGTTTCATTGTGAAACATTGTCTCCAGGCAAATCTTTTAAAACATATTGCAGTGTGATAACCGTATCTAAAAACTAATGCAACTTTAAAATTTCTAGTTTGGAAGAAACAGAGAGGTGGTATATCTGTATCACAGCAGTGAGATACAGAGGCACACTGAGCTTCACGTAGACAGAGGGGAACCCGTTGAAGGATCACGCCCAAGTTCTACTGTTCTCTACTGTGTGCAATCAGATCCGCTCAACTGGGTGGGTGTCATAAACTCCCTGCTTCTAACAGCTGATAGAGTCATTTAGCTCAAGTGTTGGTGGTGGTCTCCATAAAGAAGGAGGTCTCCATTCAATTGCTGCAGCCCTGTCAAGTTTAAAGTGGTACTGGTATGCAGCAGAGTGTTCTGGTGCATAGTCCTAGGTGGTAACTGATTTGTTAGAGTTCTGTATCATGTGAAATGTATGATGCATGCAAAGTAGAAACAGTTTCATCCAAATTCCTTGGCTTTCTACAACTTTATATGGGGAATTAATAGATAAACTGTTTCGCTGCTTCAAACACCATGTGGTTTTTGCTTGTGCTTCATAAAGGTTTTAATTTAATCATGGTTTTAATTTTTTTTCAGCTTTATGATCTTGGGTCATAATTTGGCCTCCGTTAACCTGTGCAACTGAATGAAGTCAGTGGGATTACCTAGGCAAAATTAGAAAAAGTCTAGCTCAGAATAGCCACATCTAGATACCAACATCTACTGAGTGGCTTAAACAATTTCAAATCAAATTCCTCTGCATTCTTTTCAGCAAAGCTAAAGTTGTATATATCTGCATCTATACCACTTAAGTTGAGGTATATGTTTTATTTTATGGAGTGTAAAATTCTTCAAATAACACTTTTTAATGTATTTGGGCTAATAATATATTTACACAACAAATATATCTCAACCACACTGAGCACACAATAGGTAAGTCACCACTCTACAAAATCCATCCTGTTTTCATATCATTACCTCAGCCACATGTATTTTACAATTGAACAAATGATGCTGAAAATGAGAATATTTTAAATTAAATTCCTAAGTAAACCTACAAATCAGTAAGTGGAAATTTTGTATTCCTATCCGATGTGGCATGAATCAAATATGTAATGATCTGTATCAAAATAATGGTTTGCTTATTTTTATTCGGCTCGAATCACTGCACCACTCATGAATAATGCAAGTGGGGTGAATGCATGCAAAGCACTCTATTATTCTAACACATCATTATGCATATAATTCTGTATAGTCTGTGCAAAAGGATAATTAATAGACATTTCCATGAAAATTATCCAGTTTGTCTGCAGTATGGCAGTAAAAAATCAATTGACTGTGATGTGAATGTTATTTTCCTAATGATCTACTTTTTTTGAGGGTGGGAGACCAGGAAATGTGTATATCTTACTTTCTAATATATATCTTTTTACTGCATTAAGAACTTTCTGCTGTATTACATCCTTTCAGCTATACCAGTGTCATTTGGGAGGTAGTATTGCTGGACTGGACATCAGGTTCTGTTCTCAACTCTATGGCTAATTTATATTAACTCTGAGTATTATTTTTTCTATTTCTTAGTACTGAAGTGCACCCCATTACCACATTATCAGAGCACCTCACAACCAAAGCTGTGCCAATAACTATTGTTTTTTAATATTTTTAGTTTGCTGGCAGTTCCAAAATATTTAATTTCATTTCTTGTCAGCCCCAAACCAAAATGTTTTGGAACTGTCTGCAAATTGAAAAGTCAATAAAAATAGTTTTGGTTTGAATGAATCATTTTGTCTGATCCAAAACAGAATGTTTTATTTTGATAATAGACATCTTTAACAGTTGTTTACATTTATTTAGGAAGTATTAGTAGATTTAAAAATACATTTTTTAATCAGAAGAAAGGAAATTTGGAATTGAAGAGGGAACTCTTTCTATATCCTTCTAACTAGTAGCCTAGTGGTTAAGGCGTTTATCTACTATGTAGAAGACCCATGTTCAAATTTGCACTCTGACATAGGGACTTGAACCCAGGTCTCCCATGGGAGTGCCTACTGTGTTATTGGTTATTCTGTAGTGGGTCTCCTACTCTATAGACTGGTTGTGAAAGTACTGGCTTGAGAAATGGGAGACCTGGGATTAGGAACAGTTTCAACATTTCTGAATTTTTCCCCTTTTTTTAACTGAAATAATTTGCCGAAACTGACAGGAATATAGAAAATGTTTTGATTGATCAAAATATGTATCTCAGTTCCAGTTGCCACCTTTGGGAGGGGGAGGGGGCAGAGAGGAGGGAGGGAAGGGCTTGATTTCAAGTTTTCTGAATTTGTTTGGATAGAAGAGAGATGAACATGGAGAATCCAAACTAATTTCTAGTCTCTTAACATGCCCAAGTAAAACATATTCTAAGGGCCAGATTCAGAGCTGATGACTAAGTTAGATAGACTCAAAGACTCTAAGGTCAGAAGGGACCATTATGATCATCTAGTCTGACTTCCTGCACAACACAGCCCACAGACTCTCATCCACCCACTCCTGCAATAAACCTCTCACCTATGTCTGAGCTGTTGAAGTCCTCAAATGTCCTGTGATGCTTAAATTCTCTTATAACTACTTCTCTAAAATGGCATTCATTTACATATGTGTAAGGGAATCTGATTTGGGGAAATCGCCATGCCAACGAGTCAGAAAAAGATGTAATTTAAAGAGTGCGTATGAAGGTCTACTATAATTTACACATTCTTACAGGATTCCTTTAGCTGCTTTCCTTGCTACAGTCCTCTCTTCTGGACACTCAACATATGAGTCACTGCCTGCTTTCCATTCATAACCTCTGCTCTAGCACTATCTGCTCCCACTCTCAAATATAGTCTTAGAGACTTAGGGTATGGTTACACTTACAAAATTATAGCGCTATTGCTTATAGCGCTCGCCTTATACAGCAATAATAATAGCGCTATTGTATGTCCACACTGAGCTGCTCCAGCGCTATAGCATGGCCACATTTGCGGCAGTTAATACGGCATTAAGAGCAGCGCATTAGGGCAGGTATCCCACAGTACACCTCTTCCTGATCTGGCGCAATGGCTTGTGGTGGGGGGGCGTCACTTGCGGGGCATTCTATATCCTGTTTGAACTACCCATGATGCTTTTTGGCATATCCCAGCAATCCCTGTGTTTCCTTCCACCTCCGGCGCCATCTTTCAAGGGTTTCAGCAAGGCACGCTCCGTCTTCCATTGTCGAGTGCTGCAATGAATCCAGAACTGCTGAGGGACATGCTGACGACTGTCGCCAGCACATCTCTGTGTGCAGTGGAGTTATTCCTTGACATGCAGGATGACAGTGATGATTCTGAAGACGAGATCGAAGCGGTGAATGCATTCGACACAAAGCTGCTTGTCTCATTAACGGACATGCTCACGGCTGTTGAACGCCGCTTCTGGGCACGGGAAACGAGCACAGAGTGGTGGGATCGCATCGTCATGCAAGTCTGGGATGACGAGCAGTGGCTGCAAAACTTTCGAATGAGACATTTACTGACATTAACGCTGGCTGGTCTGGAAAGGTGCATGACGCACGCATCTTCCGCAACACCGGCCTGTTCATGAAGCTGCAAGCCGGGACTTTTTTCCCAGACCAGAGGATCCCCGTGGGGGAAGTGGAAATGCCCATAGTGATTCTTGGTGACCCTGCTTACCCTTTAATGCCCTGGCTCATGAAACCGTACACAGGGAGCCTGGACAGCAGTCAGGAAAGGTTCAACTACAGGCTTAGCCGTTGTCGAATGACTGTGGAGTGTGCTTTTGGGCGTCTGAAGGCGCGCTGGCGTTGTCTTTATGGGAGGCTAGATTTGGCCGAGGGTAGTATCTCCGCGGTTATTTCCGCATGCTGTGCCCTACATAATCTTTGTGAGCGGAAGGGCGAGGCTTCACTCAGGCATGGTCCTCTGAGGTTCAACGCCTGGAGGCCACATATGCCCAGCCAGAGAGCAGGGTTCATGGAGGGGACCAGCGCGAGGCTGTTAGGATCAGGGAAGCCTTGAGGGAGCATTTTGAGGCTGAAAGCCAGTTCTAAAGTGAGGTGCAGATGGAGGGAGGGAGGGAGGGAGCATTCTTTTAACAGGAACAGGCATTTGCTTTTCTGTAGCCTGTAATAATGTATGTACACTTAATAAAAAAAACCCATTTATTAAGAAGACAATTCATTTATTGAACAGGTACTTCGGTTGCTGAAAGAAAATATTGTGATGCATGTGAGGGGGAAGGCAGGGGAGGTGCAATGGGGGTGTCGTGGGGTCAGTCAGAGATCGGAGTATGTCCGGGTCTCTGAGTCTCCAGTGCCCTCAAACTGGCCATGTCCCCCGAACCCCATTTGCGGTGGCCAGTGAGGCATGTTATTAGGGGTAGACTGCAGTGGATAGTGGTCTGGGGTCTGGGGGTTGTCCGGTGAAGACAGAGGGGTTGGAGGCAGCTGTGGATGGTGATAACCATTTGGCTGATGATACTGGCCTGGAGGGTACAGAGGCAAGGAAGGGGAAGGGAGTTGGGGCAAACGATAATTGGGGTGGTGGGTGCGGAGCTTCTGCTCTGCAAGGGTGACAAGCCGCTGCATACTCTGCAATTGAAGCTGCAGTAATGAGAGCAGCTTGTCGGTGCTTTTCCGGCGGTGAATCACGTTCTCCTTCCGCGCCTTCTCCCTCAACTTGCTCTCATTCTCCCTCCACCTCTGTGCAACTCGATTCTCCGTTACAGCCTGTTGCATTACTTGCCGTACAAGATCCTCTTTGCTCCTTCGTGGCCGCTTCCTCAGTCGCCTGAGCCTCTCAGCTGTTGATAAGAGCGATGGCGAAGGGGTGAAGGACGACCCTTCTAAAATAAAAAGATACATTTCACAGTGGTTCCCTTGTAAAGAGCAGACATGCCTATCATTCCCCCGCATTCCCCGTTTGCCTGTCCTGCAGACAGCACAGATACAGCAACGGAGCCCCTGCCATGGTGAGTGGACTCCAGAGGCAAGGGAAATGATTTTTTCCCTGCCCTGAGAAGCTGTGGCGGGGGAGGGGGTGGGGAGTGCCGGTACGTTGCAGGAGCCCCAGTGTGAGCAGCAGGCAGGGGGAAGGATTTCTTCCCTGCCCTGAAAAGCTGTGGCGGGGGAGTGCTGGTAAGTTGCAGGAGCCCCACTCTGAGCAGCAGGCAGGGGGAAGGATTTCTTCCCTGCCCTGAAAAGCTGTGGCGGGGGCGGGGGGGGGGGGGGGGTGGAGTGCCGGGAAGTGGCAGGAGCCCTACTCTGAACACTGTTCCAACATTCTCCGTAGGTGTTTGTCCTGGAAGATATCTCGTTGCTTCGAGTCACTGAGGAGCAAAGGGAAGGGATTTTATTAAGATGCGGCTTCCGCCCAGGGCCATATGCAGCGTGCCTATGTGCAGCAATGCTCCCCCCACCCATTGTGGCACAGTGGCAGGGACTAGTGACCGTGACCGGGACGGGGACCACGCTGGCTCTCCTGGGAAACCTGCGCAGGCGCATTGCAAGTGCTCTTTTTGAGACCTTTGAAGAGATTACTGATGATGACTACCGCGAGGTGATAGACTACATCAATGCTCTATTCCACATGTAGGCAAGCATGCAAGCATCCTCTTCCACCCCAAGCTGCCTGCCTTCCCCATAGAAAAGCAGCTTTACCGCCGCAATGCACTGCTGAGCTGGCCCCTGCAACTGCCGGACGCTGTGGCTGTCCGCCCTCCTCCTGGCTTTAGAGGAGAGCTCCTGGCTGCATGCCCCCCTGCCCTCCTCCTGGCTTGAACAGAGCACCAGGTGGAATGCCCCCCTCATCCCTTTCCACCCCAAGCTGCCAGCCTTCCCCATAGAAAAGCAGCTTTACCTCCGCAATCCGCTGCTGAGCTGGCCCCTGCAACCGCCGGACGCTGTGGCTGGCTGCCCTCCTGGGTTGAGAAGAGCTCCTGGCTGCATGCGTCCAGGGACTCCTCCGTGCCCTGGATCGCTGCTGCCTCGTCCTCATCCTCCTCCTCTTCTTCATCCTCCTGCTCTTCGTCCTCCTCCTCACCCCCCCCTTCACTGGTGGGCTGGGAAATATCCATGGTGGTCGATGGAGTGACCGTGGGATCACCACCAAGTATCGCGTGCAGCTCCTTATAAAATCTGCAAGTCACCGGGGCTGCCCCGGAGCGGCCGTTTGCCTCGCGGGCTTTGCGATACACATTCCTAAGCTCCTTTACCTTAACACGGCACTGCAGAGTGTCCCGCTCATGGCCTCTTTCTGCCAAGGCCCGTGATATCTGCCCATAGGTGTCAAAATTCCTGCGGCTAGACCGCAGCTGAGACTGAACAGCCTCTTCCCCCCAGCAGCTGATGAGGTCCAGCACCTCACTATTGCTCCATGCTGGGGATCGCCTATTGCGAGGAGGCATGGGACGTGGAGTCATGATGATCAATCTGAATGATCACCTGCAACGATTCCCTGAGACCACGCCACGCAATCAATCAGATCAATGAGAATGATCACCTGCAAGGATTCCCTGAGACCACGCCACGCAATCAATCTGATCAATGAGAATGATCACTTGCAAGGGTTCCCTGAGAGCACGCCACGCTTGGCTGGAGCAAACAGGAAGGGGATTTTCAAATTTCCCTGGAACTTTAAAGGGCGGGTCTGACGTGTGGTCACCTGAGGACAGGACAAAAGAGTTTGCAAGTGATGACCAGAGTGGCTCGAACGGGAATTATGGGACAGGCTGGAGGCCAATTAATACGCAGTGGGTGTCCACATTCTTCCTGTAGCGCTACAGCAGGTGCGCTACAGCCCTTATTCCCCATGAGGAGGTGGATTTATAATAGCGCTATAACTCCGCGGTTATAGCGCTATTAGTGCCTTGCCAGTGTGGACGGAGAGTAGGTTATAGCGCTCGTAGGGGCTTTATAGCGCTATAAAGTGCCAGTGTAACCATGGCCTTAGAGTTTAAGGCCGGAAGAGACCACCAGATCATCCGCTCTGACATCCCATATATCACAGGCCACCAACAGGACCAAGCATCCACACGCTAAATTCAACAACCAAAATTAGACCAAAGTATTAGTGCCCACAGGAGATTAGACTATTTTGTGCCACAGGCAGAGAAATAGGAAGGACTGAAGTACCGCCAGTGCCCCAGGCCTCCATAGCGTCAGGGAAGTGCTTAAGTGAGATATACCCTGATAATTCTGGCAAGTGAACCACAGACTCATGCTGCAGAGGAAGGTGAGAAACCACTGAGGTCACTGCCAAGCTCAAGGGGGAAATTCCTTCCCAACATTAGACCCTGAACATGGGAGCAAAAACCAACCAGCCAAGCAGCTGAGAGAGAGAGAATGGTCAGTGCTACCTTAGAGACATGGTCCTCTCTAATGTCCCATCTCCAGCCATGACCATCCTTGATACTTCAGAGGAAGAAGATAAAAATAAAATAAACAATACATTGTGGGAAAGAATCCCTTCCTGACATCTAATCCTTAATCATTCTGTTGGATCTAATGTGGAGCCTGATCCCAGAATCCTTAGTCAAAACTCCCGCTCATGCTGGTTGGAAATTTGAGTAACAAATGCAAGATCAGGCTCTCAAACTATGGTCTCCATGAGCTACTTTATTTTCTTACATGTTTGTAAAGCACCATTAACCCCTATTATGCTTCATATGATAACCCACTTGCAAACAGTGCTTGCTTAAAAAAATAGTAAAGATAAAATGCATCAATCTCCCCAAAAGTTGGGAAGGAAATGTTTTCCTCTCGTGTGAAGGATACCAAGAAAACTATTTTTTTTAAAAGAGCAATAGTCATATTACTGCTGGTAAAGAATAAGTTCCCAGTCATACCATTGTCTCACCTAGGTTCTCTGCTAGTGTAACACCTGCAGACGCCGGTCATCAGCGTGCAGGATCAAACCTGGGACCTCTAGAGCTTAGTGCATGTGCCATAAGCACTGACATGGGGAGAAAGTAGTGGGTGCTCTGCACACACCAGCAGCCAAGCTCTCCTTCCTTCTTCCCCCCACCAAACAGCTGTTTGCACACTCCGGGGAAGTGGGGGGAGAAGCGGGAACATGGCACGCCTAGGAGAGGAGGCAGAGAAGAGGCAGGGATTTGGGGAAGGAGTTGGAATGGGAGCAGGCAAGGGGTGAGAAGAGGGGTGGGCCTCATGGAAGGAGTGGAGTGAGGGCAGGGCTGGGGGCAGGTGTCGAGCACCTAGGGAAAAAGGGGGAAGTCAGCGCCTATGGCATGAGCCTCTACTTTTAGCTCTAGGAGCTAAAAGCTCCTACCTGTTAGCTAAAGCTGTTGAGCAGACTCATTTTGTCTTTTTCTAAGTGGTCTTGGTACCACTAGATGGGACAGAACATCACACCCAGAAAGTGTTTGGGTGACACTAGCAAAACATCATTAGATACATTGCCAGTCTCTGCAAGAGTGTTAGATGTGTAATATTTTAAGGGATGATATTTTGAACTGGAAAAATACTGGAAGTCATGGTCAGCCATGGCTCATATCAACATTAGCCATGGTACTGCAATCTTGAATGTTCACAGCCCAGAAAAACACACTAAAAGAACATAAAAATTGTGTGATTAAATTAAAAAAGGCAAGTACAAAGCAAAAGGTAAGTCAGAGGAAAGATTAAAATCAATACCTGAGGACAATGGACTAGTATAACACTATGGTAGCACTCAGATTAGTTTGCAATACTCTGTTAGTTACAGCTGTATTGCTAAGATGACTGCTATATTTAATGTATGCAGTGTTGTTGTAGCCAGGATATTAGAGAGACAAGATATATGGGCTAATAACTTTTAATTGACCAAGTCCTGTTAGTGAGAGAGACAACCTGTAGAGTATACATAGAGCTCTTCTTTATGCGTTAACTACTTATGCTTGACAATCTGTTCCATCTTGTATTTAGCTGTGACACGCTGCGTAAATTTCCCAAACCTGAAGAAGAGCTCTGTGTAAGCTGCAAAGCTTGCCTCTCTCACCAACAGGAGTTGGTCTAACAAAAGATATTACCCCACCTACCTTATCTCTGCTATATTTAATGTTTCTCCATTCATCTTAACCTCTGATAGGTCTACTGTTTAAAATATCATAGTCCTAAAATTGAATATTGCTATTTTGACTATACATCTCATCTGAAAAAATGTCCCTTCTACCCTTCTCTAGCATCACGCTGAGAGCACTTGGTCAGAGGACTTAGAGAAAAGAGTGCTACCTACTGAATGAGCAGCACTGTTTCTTGTAGAAGAGGTGCTGGAGGGGAGGGTCCAATCTAAGCATTGACCTAGACTCTACAACTCTGTTTGTAATCTAAAGTGTGAGAAAGCTTTGCCACTGACTTCAGTAGGACCAGGATTAAACCTGTGTTTTTGTTATCTATGAAGATTACAGTTCAGATTGGTATAGCTATAGGAAGCCAGGATTCCTTTTCACCTGCCTGACAACTACCAATTGGTTGTGTCCCTTTTCATTGTCTGGCAGATCCATCTTCCCTGTCTTAACTTTGATACCTAGAAGTAGACATTCACTTTAAAATTTAAAGTAAGGGACTTGTTTTAGAGCAACTCACGCAAAGACAACATTGTCTTCTCTTAATGTTACGTTGAAAAGTGTAACTTTCCACTTCAGCTTCATGCTGAGAGTGAAAGTTGTGAACATTAGATCAACTATCATGGCTGTATTTTTAATCACTCTTATGTGGTTTATTAATAATCTAAGTTAAACTAAAAGGGACAAATGCCTCATGTAATCATTTTCTTCTTGAAGAAGTCCAATTTGCATTTAAATCCTCTATAATTAATAAATTTATCCTAGTCATTAGGAGTAATGATAACCATTAAAGAACAACATGTAGAGAAATAGGGTTTAAGTGGACATTAATAAACTTCCTCCCCCTAGCTAAAAATGAATATTTAATCTAGGTTCTTACAAAAATAAAATCCCTTATTAAAATGATAAATTTCAAAATCAACACGGTACAGTATAATAATATAATATATTCCCATTGTAACTTGTGTAGAATTAATTTCAAATTGCTGGAGATGAATCTACATCAAATACTATCCAGCTGTAATTGGGGACCCGCCTAAGTGGCCCAGATGCTGATCCAATCTATGCCTGTTGTGTGTTTGTAGTAAGTCAATTGAAGCCAATGAACCTGATTCTCTTCTCACTTGTTTTCTCCTGAATTATACTGAGAGGAAATCTAGCCTAACAGGTGTTATGCTGTTCTAGCCAAAATCAGTCTATGGCCTAGCTAAAGAGCCTGATCATATCCCTTCGGAGGCCAGACTCCCATTCACATAAATAAGGCTTTTACCTGCCTAAGGAGTGCAGGCAGTAGGCCATGCTCAATCAAATGACATTTTCCTTAAACAGAAGTGTCTGGTTTAAAACCAAATCAATAAAATGTATACGAAATATCAAAAGGGGTGAAGTATGTGAGTTACAGAGATAAGCTTGTTTGCAAAGGAGAAATGCTGCCAAAGAGTGGGGTAAAAAGCCCTCTCTATCATTTAAGCAAGAGATAAGAGGGGGCACATCTCTCTGAGTCTTCAAATAGTACAAGGATGTACATCGCTGATCCTACAGCTTCAAGATCCTGGTCGCTGATCCTGCAAGTCACTCCATTCACTAACTTCAGTGGGTGCACCTGTGCAGAATGACTAGCCCGGACAGGGTGTAAAACATCAGAAGCCTCTGTGGACTGGGGCCTCGCTCCCTCTGGATCACTGAAAGAACAGATCCTGGGATATCAGCTTTGATCAATAACAACCATGGATTGCCCTGTGCCGAGGGAGGATGAGCACAGCCTTTTCAGCAGCAGGCCCTCATTGGGAGCAAAATATTAGCCTTAGCTCTTTGATAAGCTGCCTGCCAAAAGCAGTGTAGCCCACTCTTCAGAGTGTTTTGTGCACGCACTGTGCCTGAACTGCTTGCTACTGCATCCCCTTAACCCGCTGCTTTGTTTAGCTCTCACTCTAGTATCCTGCTTTGAGTCCTGGATTCAATGCCTGGTGATTACCAAGCAGATATTTGTTATAGCAGCACCAACAATGCTTCCCTGAAGATGCTACAAACTAGCAAAAGTAATCTAATATTTAAATGCATTATAAATATCATTAACTGAGTCAACAAAAACACTAAAAGCATTGTTACAGGGAGACTCTGAGATGTCAGCCCTTCTCATTGACTTGCTATACATAGGGACTTCGGACTACAAGGGAGCTCCAGGGTCATCAAGACCAGTCTCCTGCTGTTGCAGGCAGCCACTGTGTATAATTGCAACCATGTCATAAACTGAGATCAACTCTCAGAGGCTCTACTCTCTCGCTTGACCTGGGCTGGTAGATATTTTTAACAGGCATGTATAAAGTATGACTAGGAAGTTTTGTTTATTTGCAAGTAGTTTTTTTCCCTGAAGTGGTACATTTTCAGAGCAACTTTGCAAAGGTGCTATACATAATTTTGCAGGTGCCCAGTTAACACAGTGGTGGGCACATTAGAAATGGACAGCCAAACCTAGAACAGCCAAACCTAGAACAGACAAGTTGCCCATTCTTGGGGTTTTTTTAAAATAAGTTTTAATAAATGTTGCCAATTTCAGTTCATGTGATTTTTAGCCTGTGATGTGATTCTGTTCTCACAAGTGATTGTAAAAACTGAATCACACATTCCTGTAACTGTGTCTCAAAATCAAATTTGCTCAGACTACCAGTATAATGATGGATTTTTGCTTTAACTACCAGCCCTACCACCTAAGGTGGGCTTTGAAGGTCACACTGCATTCTATCTAGCTCATGCAGTACTACCACTAAAAAAGGTTTTGAAAGCCAAACTCTGCTTTTTCCCACCCTTATGCAAACCCAGTGTAGTCTCTAAATTATATTGCTGTGACGCTGGAGTAAATCCATTCTGTGCTAAGATAAAAATCTTCTGAAATAGGCTTTGTATGACATCTAAGAAAAATGTGTGTTTCTTTTTAAATTACATTTTGTCCTGGGATAACAAACCATATAGAGAAGAACTGATGCAGACCCTTTCGCACCATCCAAACTCCCTTTCACTTCAATGGATTTTCTGCCTGAATAAAGAGATAACGGGACTAGACCCTGAGAGTGGTTACTGCTACCATTGCTATTGCATATCTGTAATAGGATGGCAGTGTTTGCCTATTAGCAGATGATGATACTGCTGGAAACTGTTAAATGAACTGATTTGCTGACTCACTGGTGCAGCTGGCTTATTATCCCATGTGGTTATAAGAGAGGCTGGGAGTAGTCTGAGCTTGGACTCAAGGGAAGGAATGAAGAAATGGTGAGTGCAGGCCTACTTTAGTGAGGAATTGTTAGTTTATTAGTAATTAGTATTTTGAAAATGACCTTTTCAATAATAAATCAGACCTAAAGAGAAGTAACTTGCTTTCGCTAAAGGTATGTCTACATTGCATTTAAGCACCTGTGGCTGGCCTTTGTCAGCTAGCTACCCCTCAGACAGAGACCAACACCTACAAGATCTTCACCAAGCTTTCTCAAAACTACAATACCTGCACAAGGAAATAAGGACACAGATCAACAGAGCCAGACGTGTACCCAGAAGCCTGCTGCTCCAAGACAAGCCCAAGAAAGAAAACAACAGAACACCACTGGCCATCACCTACAGTCCTCAGTTAAAGCCTCTCCAATGCATCATCAGTGATCTACAACCCATCCTGGACAACAATCCCTCACTTTCACAAGCCTTGGGAGGCAGACCAGTCCTGGCCCACAAACAACCCACCAACCTCAAGCATATTCTCACCAGCAACTGCACCATAGTAACTCTAACTCAGGAACCAATCCATGCAACAAACCTTGATGCCAATTCTGCCCACATATCTACACTAGTAACACCATCACAGGACCTAACCAGATCAGCCACACCATCACTGGTTCATTCACCTGCATATCTACCAATGTAATATGTGCCAGCAATGTCCCTCTGCTATGTACATCAGCCAAACTGGACAGTCCCTACAAAAAAAGGATAAGTGGACACAAATCAGATATCAGGAATGGCAATATACAAAAACCTGTAGGAGAACACTTCAGTCTCCCTGCACACACAGTTACAGATTTGAAAGTCACTATATTGCAGCAAAAAAACTTTAAGACCAGACTGCAAAGAGAAACTGCAGAGCTGCAATTCATTTGCAAATTTGACACATTCAACTCAGGACTAAATAGGGATTATGAATGGCTAGCTAACTACAAGAGCAGTTTCTTTTCTCTCACTGTTCACACTTCCAGTTCAGCTACTAGAGGAAAACCTCATCCTCCCTGATTAGAGATAACAAGCTGGTTCAGCCTCATTGGACTAACCCTGTTATCTCTAACCTGGTTCTTGCCTATTTATACCTGCCTCTGGATACTTCCACTGCATACATCTGACAAAGTGGATATTAGCCCACAAAAGCTTATGCTCTAATACTTTAGTTAGTCTTTAAGGTGCCACAGGACTCTTTGTCACCTCTGCAATTCCAGACTAACACGGCTACCCCTCTGATTCTAGACTTTAAGACCTTGCAAGATAGGAGGGTCTTCTGTAGCCTGAGCCTGAATATCTATGGTGCAATTAAACAGCCCTGCAGTCTAAACCAGCTGGTATGGGCTAGCCACAGGTGTCTAATTGCAGTGTAGACATACCCTGAGTGTCTAGGGTTGTTGCAGTGAGGGCAGGATTCCCATACATAAATTCACAGTAAGGTATTATTTTTTAACCAGACTTTGTGCTTTCTGATGTTTTTTCTTCTGTCTGAAGATCTCTGATCTGCTATATGAACAACGAAATATCCCTATGAGGTTGATATTGATTCTGGAGCCTTGCAAAATACATTTTGCTGGGTTGATGAAATGGTGGAAAATTCCAAACCATCTCTGCTGAGTTGGGGAGCTGTAGATAGTTATTGGACTAGAGCCAGTGACATCAAAGTGGATAAGACTGACTCAGAAGAGGAGTGGAATCAGGCAACCCAAAATTCACTCATGGACCAGAATTCCCACCCCTCTCGTGTGTGGGGGAGGGGGAAGCAACAGCTATGGTCATCCACTTCTCACTGGGGTATATTCTCCCTTCCATTTGCACAATATTGCCAATCCCAGATGTTTAAAAAGCATGAGTTAGACATGCCCCTTTCAAAAAAAATGGTGAGATTTTCTTTAAACCCATGAGATTTATTTTTAAATTGGGTTAATTTTACTTACTGGTGTCTGAGTATTTAGGTTACATTCTGTTCATACTTTCAGGTTTTTCTCTGCAACAGCTATTTTTAAAGAGGGAAGGTCATCTCTGTAAGCTCAAAAGCTTCTTTCTCACCCCCAATATAAGCTGGTTCAATTAAAGATATCACCTCACTCACCTTGTCTCTCTAGTATCCTGGGACCAACATGACTACAACAATATTGCAAACAACACTTTTTTCCAGTCAAACATGTTTTCACTTCCAGGACCTGAGGCTTTAAGAAAAACTGTAAATATCATGAGATATGTGATAGTCATAAGAATAGGCAACATTGCATTGTTTTTAATTTTTAAATAACTTTGAGTCTGCATTTTACAAACTATTATTTCTCTCTTTTTCTATTTGCTTTTACAGTTAATTTTGACCACTTTCAAATACTGCGTGCTATTGGGAAAGGGAGTTTTGGAAAGGTAAGAATCAGTTCTGTGGGGTTTTTTTTGGGGGGGGGAGGCTAAAATCTAGTAGCAGATTTCTTCATACTAATATGATGTGCTCATTCACTCTGGTTAACAGAGAGTTGCATTTTTGTAGCATTCTGATCACAATTAAATTAAGCACAACTTTGTACATTAAATTAAGTTACTCTGACTACAGTACATTTGCGTGAGTTAATTGTGTAAATATGATCATAATTAAATATCTTCTATAGGGCTTAGCAGGACTAAGAGAAATCCACTTAAAAAAAACAAAATAAACAAAAGAAGTAGTAACAGACATCTCAGTTAGGCTGTCTAGAAAAGAATGATCTTGTTCTGATCCTGATTTATCTATTTTAATATGATTAAAATATTTCAGTTACCAAGATACTTTTACATTGATTCAAATACACGTAAAGTTCTATAAGCTGAAATGTAATTATGATAGAAAATGTTTCTTCAATGAGCATGTGCTAGAATGGGGGAAACTAATGACTTATTTACAAATGAGTATATAATAAACCTGTGATAACCAAGATTTTAAATTTTCATATGGCTGAATACAAGGCTATGCAGTCAGATGGAGTCATGTTAAGAAAATGTTAGAGAGAACATTACTTGAAATAGTAAATTTGAAGCTTGCATATAACTTGGAGAGCAGATCAAATAATAATGAGTTAGACCGTGATTCAGGAGATATTTAATTTAAGCACATGCCCACTGGGTTCTTTGTAGCTACTCCCACACTTACGATTATGTCCATATATGAAAAGTTTCAGGATCGGGGGTCTTACATGGGTAACAGTGTGTTTCATCCAGCAGAAGATATTCCACAGGTTTCCTTGGAAGAAGAGGACTGAGAAGTCCTATATGGAGTGACTGATTTATGAAAAGTGTTTGCTTATTGGTAATATGGTGTTTTTGTCTTTTATCGCTTTTCTTTGTGAGCTTGAGCACAGTGACTGGTTGGTTTCTCTCACATAATTGTTGCTGTGGCATTTCATGTACTGGATGAGGTAAGCTACATGTTGTGATAGGCATGTGAATGGTCCACAGATCTTGAAAGGTGTGTTTATATGGGGGTGCTGATCACTGTAGCAGTGGAGATATGTTTACAGGTTTTGTATCTCTTGTTCTGGCTGGGTCTGGTGCCGCTTTCAGTTGGTGTCCCCAGGTCTGTGGAGAGCTTCCTTTTGTTGATGAGGTTGGTATGGATGAGCAGTCGTTTGAAGGCCAGAAGAGTGGGTTCACAAAAGATTTCTTCCACTGTGAAGTGGTAGGTGACAAATTGGGATGTGTGGTGAGTGGTTCTCCCTGAACTGTTGAAATGGGTTCTCTCAGGGAATTTGGGTGGCCCCTTCCATGATGTGGTCCATTTATCTGATGGAGTGCCCTGTTTAGTGAAGGCAGTTTTAGATATATATCCAGACTTTCTCTTCAGAGCAAATTCTGTGGTATCTGAGTGCCTGGCTGAGAAACTGATTTCTTGGTGTTTCTAGGGTGACTGCTTGATCTGTTGAGGTAAGTGTGGTGATTCATGGACTTCTTGCAGATAGTTGTCTGTAGGGTTCCATTACTGAAGTTGATCATGGTGTCTAGGAAGTTGATGCTACTGTGGGGGTGTCCTAAAAAGAATTTTATGGATGGGCAGTGGATATTAAAGTTATGGTGGATATCTGAGGGAGTTTAGGTCATCTCTCCAGATGATGAAAATATCATCAAAGTATCTCAGGTATATCATTGGTTTCATGGTCTCCTTTTTCCAGAAATCCTTCCTCAAGGTGGCTCATGAAGAGAGTGGCATAATGAGGAACCATTCTAGTGTCCCATGGCTGTTCCCATTGTTTGGATAAAGTGTTTGTTAAATGTGAAGTTGTTGTGGGTGAGTTTGGCAATGCATTTGGTGTGGATTTCAGAGTTCTGTATATCATCTTCTAAGTTATTTGAGGGAGGAAGCAATGCCATCATGGTGAAGAATGTTAGTGTATAGGAAGGTGGCATCTATTGTGGCAAGGACGGTGTCCTCTGAGACGTTGTGAAAGTTGCAGAGTTTCTGAGGAAGTCAGTAGTGTCTTAGAGGAAGCTAGCTCTTTGTGTGGTGAGTGGTTTGAAGATGGTTTCTGAGTCCTATATTCCTTCAGTAAGAGTGCCAGGGCCAGGTATGATGGGTCTGCCTGTGTTCGCTTGTTTGTGTGTCTTGTGGAGCATGTAAAAGGTCTCTGGAGGTGGGGATGAGGTTGTAGTTTCTCTTGGAGTTATTAGGGGAAGGATTTGATGGTAACTTTAAGTTCTTGTATAAATTGTGGTTTGGGGTCTCCTTGGAGTTCTTTATAGTAAGTTGCAAAAATTGTCTGTTAGCCTCATTGTCGTAGCTGTCACAATTAAAAACTACAATGGTGCCTCTTTTTTCTGCTGGTTTGATCGCTATCTGATGGGCTGTACAGCTATCCATTGTCAGTAGTGGAGAGATTGTAGTAGATGCAATATTTGCTGAGAATCACTGAATTCTTTCCCCTGAAGCAATGGATGTTATGATCCAATGTGTGGTTTTGTCTGCTGGAGGTCAGATTATTCATTTTTTTTTCTTTATAACTGTTGGTGGGGATGTGATAGTTGTGAGTAGTGGTATCTTTGTTGTGACAGAATTCCTTGAGGTGGTGTCAGCAGAAGAATTCTACTTTTCCAGATGTTAGTAAGGTATCAGATTCTGTGATGGGGCAGAAATCCAGTGTGTTGGAGAGTACAGCTACATCATTCAGTTCCAGTTGGGGCAGTCTTGATAGGCTGATGATGTTGCGGTGTTGTGTATTGTCTACATGGCGGTGCTGGTGTCACGGTATCTCCCAGAGGTGGTTCCACTTTTTTTGTTTTTGTGTTGGATGGCTGTCATCAGCAATTTTTTTAAGGGTTGTTTTGGGTTTCCTGAATGATCTCCAGGTAGGTTTCCTGATTTTGTTGTTTTCCCTTCCAGTGTGTGGGAGCATGTGATAATTTCTTGTTTGACGAGTTCCCTTCTGGAGTATGTAAGATGTTTCCTCAGTTTTTCTGAGGTCCTTCTGCAGAACTTTCCCACGCACTTGGAGTTATATGTAGTGGTCAGAGGATTATGATGTGTTTCTTGCATCTGCTCAGGAAGTAGGTGTTGCTGTTCAGTCTGGCTTCCTTCATCATGTTAAATTTCCATTTTAAGGAGGAGTGTGTTGTGGTGTTCCCCCTCTGATGGCCACCCTGGTCTTTTTTGTCTTGTGACAGCTGTAGGACTTTTTATGACACTCAGCTTTACTGCTATTGGGATGCAGTGTCTATGCAGATGTATCTTAAAACTTACAGTGGTTCCTACAGCAACCTTAGGCTCCTGCAGGTGGCAGTTGATATGATAGCCAGGCAAAGACTTTGCACAGCTCAGCATGCTTTTGTGTGCAGAGCTCAAGGACATTCTCTCCATCAGTTGTCTGATTGGGACACCTGAAGCCAATCAGGGGCTGGCTGAAACCAGTTAAAAACCCCTCCCAGTTAGTCAGGTGGGTGTGGAGGACAGAAAGTGTGGGAGAAAGTTGTGCTGTTGGTGAGACTGAGTGGTAGACAACATATATGCAAGGAAGGAGGCCCTGAGGTAAGGATGAAGAGGAGTTTGAAGAAGTGGGGACTGCTGTGGGGAAGCAGCCCAGGGAATTGTATTGTGTTTTGTGGCTAAAAGGTCAGCCATCTTAGCTGATACTATTAGGGTCCCTGGGCTGGAGCCCGGAGTAGAGGGCGGGCCCAGGCTCCCCCCCTTCTGCCTCCCCTAATTAGTTACTGAGAAAGGGAGGTCACTCTGGGGCCTAGATGAGTTTCTGAGGCCCCTAAATCTGCCAGGAAGCGCAGGACCCACAAATATAGACTCGAAACTTTGTCACACCAAGTAATTGCAGGCTTGCACTGGCAGGATCATTTTGTATTCAGGTACAGGGTCTACTTTCCAGGGATGATAATTGTACCAGACTTCTTCAAATTCTCTGTTCAAAGTGTGAAGTACATTGAACAGGCTGCAGGAGTGGCCCCTATTTTACTAGCTAGGGGGGAAACATTTGTGCAATACCAGCCAAACTAAAAAACAAAACCCTACCAAAATACCCCAGAACACCACACCACAGCCAGACAATCCAAGTGGAAAAAACAGCAAAATAAGAAAACCAAGCAGTGTAGCACCCCCTGGAAATTGGCATCAAGAGTCATGCTTGCCTGTCCCTAGAACAAACCCTGACAATATGACCTCCTTAAATTAAATTTAAATTATGATTTGGATGTATAAACATTTCCACTTCCTATATATCTCAGGTGTTGAGACACAGGGCTCAAAGGGTGCTTAGTGGGCACTGGTGTACATCAGGAATACTTCTACTGAAGTCAAGGGAGCAGCACTGGTTTATCACGGATGTGAGAGTAGAATCAGTCCCACAATCATAGAGCCTGTTTTACTGAATAATCAGCAAAGTATTTTCTAATAATCTGCAGTTTATCCAACAGCAACAGACTGCAGCGGTGTAGAGTAGTAGTGTTTCTTGACAATAGGGTCACAAATATTATTGAGCTTGAAGTGACATGAGAAGATACTGAGCTAGATGTTTTGCCTCTGTTCCAGCTGGCTTATATTGGTCATGCCTTAAAAGGGCAGCTGAGGGTTCCCTGGATCAGGGAAATTCCTTAGTGGTGTAAAGCCAGGTCTGTAACACCCACTCCCCAACCTCTTTTTGTGTTTTTCCAGTCTATTCCAGGGCCACCTACCTGAGACCATGGATATTAGTGGCTCAGAGCATGAGGGGACAGATCAGGAGTGGAGGATAGATCCTGTATCCCTACACACCCCTACTATCTAGTGTCTTAAGTTTGTCCCAGACATAGACAGGAACAACTTAGTTAGGACTAACAGTGTGTGGGGACAGAGTATCTCCCCTCTGTTTCCAGTTGTCTCCCCTAGATAGTTGTATGGTAGCCCAGCGCAGAACACCTGGATTTGCGACTCTCCTGGGTAGATTGCAGAAGTGACAAAGAGTCCTGTGGCAACTTAAAAACTAACTAAAGTATTAGAGCATGAGCTTTTGTGGGCTAATATCCGCTTCGTCGGATGCATGCAGTGGAAGTATGCAAGGGCAGATATAAGTAGGTAGGCAAGAACCAGGTTAGAGATAACAGGGTTAGTCCAATGAGACTGAACCAGCTTGTTATCTCTAATCAGGGAGGGTGAGGTATTCCTCTAGCAGCTGAACTGGAGGTGTGAACAGCGAGAGAAGAGAAACTGCTCTTGTAGTTAGCTAGCCATTCAAAATCTCTATTCAGTCCTGAGCTGATTGTGTCAAATTTGCAAATGAATTGCAGCTCTGCAGTTTCTCAAAGTTTTTTTTGCTGCAATATAGGTAGGGTAGATTGGAGACTGAACAGGTATATGTTCTTCAGCAGGGAAAGTAATGCTCAGCAATTCCCATCATTGGTAGAGGAACTGTTTGCTTAGGGCTATTTGACTAGATGAAGATACTGCACAGCACAGTGAATTTCTCTGCAGGGTACAGGTAGCAGATTGAAACTGGCTAAGAGACAAGTCCTGCCTTCTTTTTATATAATAAATCCTTTTCCAGACCCCACCTCTATTGCACAACGGTGTGAGGGACAGATAAATCACAGTCCCTGCACTCTGGGGATCTCAAATTTGTGTAATAGTGTGTGTCCTCTCTTTCTATGCTGGAGAACTCATAGGCAGAATGCAGCTCAGCACTGAACTTTACTCTGGATTGTGCCTCAGAGATGTAATCTAGCGCTGAAGTCATCATCACAGCAGTTTCACTCTCCAGCTGCCTCCATGGGGAACGCAACTCTGTATGAATATGGCCCTTGTCAGATTCTTTGTCAGCTGCTAGCTTCAAGAGAACAGCATTAGAGGAAACAAATCAGTCTTTAGATTTTATCAGGTGAAAGGGACTATTCCATTTCCCAGTGACAGCAGTTCAGGCATGTAGAAACAATTCTGTGGCTAGAACATTTTCATAAGGGACATCTTAAAAATGAGCATCATGTACCCCAAAACCAAACTGATCGACAAATTCAGCTGCTGTCACTGATACTGAAGCTGTGGGTGCCAACTGTGCAGAGCTTTAATTATTGATCTGATCTTCACAAGGAAATTCGAAATGGATAACATTTGTAATGTGAGTACAAGAGGTGCAGAATCCCACACTTGTGTGCAAATGAGGAATTGTTCACTTGCCTCTCCGTTTACACATCAGTTAGCCTGTTTCTCTTTACAAATGTTGGATTTGTGTTCCCATTTTTGTTTTTGCACTTGGGGCCTATGTTTCAAAATGCTTCCAAGCATTCGAAAGTATTTAAGCAATACAAACGTTCCACAGTTTCCAGAAAAGATCTTAAGTATTTTAATGAAAATTGCAGAAGTGACAAAGAGTCCTGTGGCACCTTAAAGACTAACTGAAATTTTCTCAGAGCATGAGCTTTCGTGGGCTAATACCCACTTCGTCGGATGCATTTCGT
>ML677326.1:19366782-19545744 GCA_007922305.1 Dermatemys mawii | reverse complement strand
ATGCATCCGACGAAGTGGGTATTAGCCCACGAAAGCTCATGCTCTGAGAAAATTTCAGTTAGTCTTTAAGGTGCCACAGGACTCTTTGTCACTTCTGCAATTCCAGACTAACACGGCTACCCCTCTGATTCTTAATGAAAATTCTCATTTATCTCAAAATATATATATTGTTGAAAAATGTGTAGGAACAAGTTTGTTATAACAGTGGCTTTTACATGTCTTTAAAGACCCATCTTTACAAGTTACATATGTATCCTAAATAGTTTCTAATCCCATCATGTGCACCTCCATGTTGCTCAACCCCTCATCTTCAGTGTGAGTGGAGAGAGTTTAGCACCTTTCAGAAGCAGGTCCTTGTTTTTAAAACACTTTAAAAAATTCATTTAAACACAGTATTTATCAAAGTTATCTTACTTTCAAATGTTGAAACAGATTTGACATGCGGAGTGCATGATCCTATATTACTCTGGTTCCTGCCACCTTTAAACTGTAACACCTTACTTTTTGAGCAGTAAGAAGAAGAAAAAAAGGAAGCCACATTTCATGTAAGTGAATGACTTCTGGGCTTTGGGTGGTGAGAAAAAAATCTATTTACTGGTTGATTTACACAGTGCACTAAGAAATTGGTTTGGAACAGCTAGCATTCTATAAGCATTCAGTTAATTTCAGACTGGGAATCAAGAATGTCTGCTGAAACTCCTGCTTTTTACGCTCCTGCAGAGCTTGGACAAGTTTGAACATTTTCCTTCTTTCACCTTTCCTCCCCCATCTTTTAATGCTCCCGTACACATAAAGAGAATGGGGGAGAATAATACTTTTTTTCCCCTATTAACTGTTGGTGTATTGACATCTTGGTACTAAGCCGTAGTTATCCTGAATTCTTTCACTAATAATTAGACTTCCATTGACTATATTAGGGGGGAAAACACTTAACTTTTATTGTGCTCACTATTATACATCATTGATGGGTTTAGCCAAATCTTTATCATCTTTGTTTTCCTTGATAACTAGATAACTTGCCTTCTATCATCAAAAAAGGTAATCAGAAGCTACATTTATTGATATCTGAAAATCTGATTTTCTATTTATATGCTAATAAATATAATGCCTTAGGGATTGTTGTGGGATGGGGTTTGATGTCTGAGCATTGCAGCACCACCTACTGGCAGTGATCTGGGCCATGCCGCCTAGTGATAAATCAGTGGGCAGTAGTAGGGGAACCCAGACCCTTTTTGCTCTACCAGGTTCCTGCCCAGGACCCTCTGAATAACAGCTCAAATATGTGGCTTAGGGGAAGGCACTTTTACGCCAGTTCCCTGGAACACTTCCTACCTCGCTTTCATTCCTCAATCAGTGCCACTGGTCAGCTTCTGGATTCCCCTGGAGTTCTCTCTGACTGTGCTCAGAGTCTTCCTCTATCAGCTGCAACCTAGATTCCGTGTGGTGAGGGGCCTGTGTTAGCTGTCTCAGCTATGTGGAGCCTCAGCCTCAACTGCTCCCCTGATTCATCTTGACTAGGCTGAGCTGCTTAGGGTGGAAGTTTTGCCTAGGGCACGAAATATCCTTGCACCGGCCCTGCCAGCAGATACAGCTGGGCAGGACCTTCTGGGCCCAGAACTCTTCTTTAATCCTTAGTCTACCAATGTGGGGACTGTACACTCCGTCACAGGACTAGATTAGATCTCAAGGAGACAGCCCTTGGAAACTGAAAACCTGTTGCTGCACTGGAAAGGAAATGTGGCTCAGATCCTGTTGCTCATTTCTTCTCAGGGGATGGAGGAAGTAATTTGCTGATGGTCAATAATGGCTCTGCTGGCTGTGTCATTGTGTACCCGCTCCCAGCGTTCCTTCCTGTCTCTCCACTAGGGTGACCAGACAGAAAGTGTGAAAAATGGGATGGGGTGCGGGGTAATAGGAGCAAATATTAAAAACAAACAAAAAAAAAGCGCCCCAAATTATCAGGATGTCTGGTCACCCTACTCTCCACCCACCTGCTTTGGTGTGAAGGTGTAAGTGGAGATACAGCTCACATTATCCCTTCACGGCTGGAACTATGTCCCAGGTGCTCCTGCGTGTGTGAACTGTCTGGGACAGAGAAATGAGAGAGTTCAGCTGCTCTGACTCCTGTCCATCATCAAAAGTAATGTTGGGTTCGAAGCATGCATACTGACTGAAACACACTTTAAAACACCACATATGCTTTTTCCCCCCTGTACCAGTATTTTCAGCCTCTATCTTCCAACCCTAGGCACTTCACCATTTTATAAAACAATATTTATTTAATAAAACACTTTAAAATCCTGTAGCCCATATATTGTACCCCCGCTACACATAAACAAATAGATCATTCTCTTAACAGCCCTCCTGCAGGTGACTGAGAGAAATGATAGGTTTTGCAGGATGACTGGAACTATGAAAACTCTGGGCAGTGATGGTCATGGGAGAGAAACAGATTCCAAAGGCAAGTATCCTTCACAGAGGATCACTTGCCAGCAGCTCAGTTTTTCTGAAACTAATGGTTTGTAACTCCCATACCTCCACTGGTCACAGCTGTGATAGTATCACACAGGGTGAGAGAGAATCTTAAGTAGAGACATTTGGGAGTTTTTAGACAAAATGTTTTTCACCAGAAAATGCCATTGAAACTGTTCACAGGAAAGGGTCAGTTTCAATAAATTTCTCATTTAAAAAAAACATTTTGGAAAATTGTGTTGAAAATGGTGAAACAGCATGTTTCAGCATTGATTCAAACTGAACTTTTTCATTTAAAAATGTTTTGTTTTGATATTTGGCTGCTTTCCCAGTTTACCAATATTACCTCCGTCTCTTTCTGGTCTGAGCCTTAGCCAGGTAGCCCTCATCCAATCCCCAATCTTGTATAAACAAGGGGCTATTCATCTTGCAGCATCAGTTGGTGTTCCTCAATGGAGTTTGTGTTGTATAACTACTGTATTCTACAGCTGTTTAAAAAATAAACATATACTTAAAGCAAATATCCAGAGCACTCTGCAAAAGAGCTTTATACATTTAGTGCCACTACCTTTTCCTTCTTTGAATTTTTCCTCAAGACCCATCTCTGTGGTGCCTACAAGAAATCAATCCATTTATGATGTCTTAAAAGGCAGATGGAGTTAGCTGGAACTCACTTTCTCTAAAAAATTGCAAATATATATAAATTGTGTATATTTGATTCTGTTCCTCTTCCTGCCCTTACTCTTTGTACGTCATGATTTCTGAGGGCCATATTCTGATCTCCTCACTCATGTTGACTAGGACCTCATCTCCCTCCACCCCTTTAAGTCATTGAAGTGTAAAATGCTATTCAATGTAAGTAAAATTGTCAAAATCTGTCCCTTAGATCAGGGGTCTCCAAACTTTTTTGCCCACACACCCCCTAGTAGAATTTTTTTTTTGAGCAGGCACCCCAATGGGGGAAGCCCCGCCCTAGCCCCGTCCCCATCCATCCACTCCCTTCCACTTCCCCCCTCTAAATCTCCCCTCCTTGTCCCCGAATTGCCCCCCTGGGGCCGGTCCCCACTGCGGCGCCTGGCTCCTAGAGCCCATCTCTGCCGCAGCGCTCAGCTCCCGGGCCCAGATGTCAGCCGCAGTGCATGGGGCCCAGCTCCCGGGGCCCCGTCTTGTTGGGGGGCCCGGCTCCTGGGGCTGCAGCCGCGGCGCGTGGGGCCCGGCTCCTGGGGCTGCAGCCGCGGCGCGTGGGGCCCGGCTCCCGGGGCTCTTGCAGAGACGCTGCTGGGGCAGCCCAGCTGCTCCTGCCTTATGGGAAATCTCCTGGGTTTCCCATAAGACAGGAGGAGCCGGACTGCCCCGGCAGCTCCTCTCTAAGCGCTGCGGCAGCCCCTGCTGGCAGGAGGAGCCGCCTTGCTCCTCCTGCCGCCGGGGCTGCCGCGGCGCTTGCGGAGAAGCCGCCCGGCTGCTCCAGCTGCCGGAACTCTGCACCCCCAGGAGTGGTCGCCCTCACCCCATTTTGAAGACCACCACCTTAGACTGTCCTTCCCTTAAAAAACTCACAGTGAGTGGGACTGTTCGATGCACTGAACCTGCAGTCCAGGGGGAGGGAATCCTAAAGTGACTAAGTCATCTTTAAACCTCCCAAAACCTTGGCTGCTCTGAAGTACTTGGTGTAAGTTAGCCATGGGGAGCCTAAAGTATGGCAGCTTCCTTGAGCTGCTGTATGGGATGCAGCACTGCCCATAACTTTTGCAGCTCTGTGTCTCCTTTGGCCCCATCTCTGGCATGCCCTCCTACCCCCCAGAAGACGCTCCCTGTGTTAGGGCAGGCAAGGAGTACTCAGAAGGCTGCCTTATGGCTGTCTTCAATGGTTCCTGCACTGGGGAAATCCTCCTTTAGCTACATACAGGGCTTTTAGAGCCTCTTTACACTGCTCCGGCCCTTTTATGTGACATAAATGACTGTGCCACAACTAAGGTGGGGCAGAGTTTGTCTGGAGCTTACCCAGGAAGGACAGCTCTGCTTTATGGAGGTGAGTGGGGGGAGGAGGAAGAAGGTCAAAACTGCTGTAAAGCTGACCATTGAGCATCTTTTTTTACAACAATGACTCAAAACCCCCCCACCCCCTTTCCCCATGGAATGTGAGGTCCGAAGGGCATAAAGGTATGAAACCTGGGTGGGGCAAGTGTCTCTGTTCCACCCACCCTCCCTCCCCTAGTGGAGGCGAATGGCAGGCGACCTGCTGTGGGCATTACACTAACAATTACACCTTTAAAAGGGGGCTGGGAAGGAATTTTTCCTGCACCACCTGAATTCGCTTTGGTGGAGTGAGGTTTTTTCACCTTCCCCACAGCAGGTGGGAGGATGGACCTTTTCGGGTGAGAAGAAAAGGTGTAGGCCATATGTCACAACTTATTTTGTAAGGTTGGGCAGATGTCTAGTGCAGGTCCTCCATAGGGAGGGCAGCCAGTGACCAGATAAATGGCCTGGTAAAGAACTTAAAAAGAGGTAATGGATAAAGGAACGGAATGAGGGAGGGGTTGGGGATTCCTCTGATTGGTACAGCAAGGAGCTAACCCCTCTCCCCATTCTCATAGCCCACTTTAACCCTCTTACAAGGGTGGATGATGGTAAGGTCCAAGCCATGGATCGGCTGGGGGACCTGGATGGAAACAAAGGGGGCTGGTGGAAGTCCCAGAGGATTCATTTAAATAAACATGGATGTGCCTGCACTGTACACTTTATCTGCTGGGTAGTCCCAGACATCTACATAATAAAGTTGTGGCCTGATTAAAATCCATAACAAGTGTCTCCTGTCCTTCTGGTGTACCCAGAGAATTGGCTAGAGCATGGGTGAAGTTCTCATACAATGTTTTATGCATTTGTATAGTGCTTAGTAGAGTGGGACTTGGATTCTGATAGGAACCTGTGCATGCTACTGTAATACAATATTAAATGGGAATAACATGGTAAATTCTAGCAAAAAGTATGTCAGCACACCTTCAAGGGGGTGACTTAAAAAACCCTGCAGAAACAAGAGCATTCAATGGGAAAGCTGCTCAGTCCATCCTTAACCCACGTTGTTTTGCTGCTGAATTTAGCATTTGTTGTAAATGTGAGATCACTCGCTGCTTTCAGACCCAGATACATTTTAAACCCACATTCCAATGTTACCACAAGTGGTGTTTCAGAGTGATTGTTCTTCGAAATGCCTGCTATTTAAAAACATGGCTGTCAGTCCAGTTTTACCCATCAGAATTAAACTAATCTATGCTTACATTAGATCGGGGTCGTCAACCTGCCCTGAGGTCTGCTCTGGCCCAACTTCCAGCCATGGTCCTGGTTCTATGCCTGGCCTTGTCCACAGCCTTGGTGGGGCTCCGCTCTGAGGGTGGGGCTAGGATAGGGCCAGGAGTGATAAAGCTGCACTTGACTTTGGGCCTGGCTGCCAGCCTCTGCCGTGGCCGGTTGTGACTCTGCTCCTGCCTCGGCCCCTGGCTGCGGCTCAGTCCCTGCTCAGTCCCGATCCCTGCAGCCACAGCTTCAGCTCTCTTACCCATGTCCACATCGCTCCCCAAGCCGCATCCCACTCCTGACTTCGGGGGCAGGGGGGAGGAGGGAGACGGGTATGGACAGGGATAAAGGGGAAGGTGCGACCTTCAGGAGTTTGAGGACCACTCCTTTAAACTAAATGGAGGAAGTGTGGTCCAGTGGGCAGAGCACCAGACTGGACCTCAAGAACAGACTGGGTTATGTTCCTGGCTCTGCCATTAGCCTGCTGGATGACCTTGGATAAGTCACATCCCCTCTCTGTGCCTCAGTTTCCCCCATCTGTAAAGTGAACATGATATCTCGTTTGAAACCTCGTAATGAAAAAGTCCTACATAAAAGCTAAGTTGAGGTCTCACTGCAGATCCTACTGGTTACCAGCATTTATTTCTCCACAGAGTAATCATCATTATTGAAGGATATTTTTTTAAAGTCACAATGTTATTTTTCTGTGTTTCCAAAAGGATAGCAGCTGTGAAACTTCTGTTTTTAACTTTGCTGTCTATTAGGTGTGCATTGTGCAGAAGAGAGACACCAAGAAAATGTATGCCATGAAATACATGAATAAACAAAAGTGTATTGAGAGAGATGAAGTCCGGAATGTCTTTCGGGAGCTACAAATCATGCAGGGCCTTGAGCATCCCTTCCTAGTCAATCTGTGGTAAGCAAACCTTTAAAATTTGATCAGGCTCCTATTATCTCCTTATTGCTGAATCAATTCAAATTGCTGGGAGTCGAAATCTTGAAAGGATTCTTGGAGACTTATTTTTAAGCTCATTTAATTTTTTTCCAAAGTTTTGCCTCTATAAATATTTTAAAGGTGCCCTTTCATGTTGGAATGGTTAAACATAACAATTTGCCTTTTTTTGCCTTCTGGTGTGTGTTCTTTCTAAATTGCTAATGTAATTGTGTTGGAAAAAAAACTTGATTTCCCATGGTTTATCATTTTCTTGGACACCAGTTTTGCTAGGAGTTTGATTACAAGATTTTGTTATATTGAAACCATATTGTGAATACTTATAAGGATAAAATAGCTCCTTGCTCAAAGCACATCTGTTGATGCAGATGAAATTAAGGAAGGAAAAGCTTTTTGTCTGAGTTAACTAGGCAGCCCATGAGACTAAAATTCTGGATCAGATGCAGTTTATAAATAACACACGCACAACTGAATATGTCGATGGGCCATCCCATCCCTATCTCATCTTGCCAATGCCAACTACAGTATCTGCAGAAGCTTCTCTCCATTTTAATATCTTTAAGGACCATTTTCTACTAGGTGAAATGGCTGTTTTCTCCTCTGGCACATTGTACAACTGCAGCAAATTACTCAGTTATTCTGAATGTTTACTTCATAAGACTGAGAATAGTGGATGTTGTGGGCAGCCGTTGTTATAATAAAGACAGTGATATGAGATTTGAATGTAGCTGGGAGTTGCAGTAGTCTGGAAATAAGGAAAATTACAGGTATTCAACAGGTGGTGCATGGAAAGTTCAAAAGGAGATGGCCTGACTCCAGTGATGATTCAAACATTTTCATAGATGTAGCAGTAGGGAAAGTATTTTGCTATTTGACTTTTCCTAGCTTCATGGGTAACAGACTCTCTATCATTCCCCAAAGTACTCTTCTGTTTTGGAAACAGAACTAATGGCTGGGAATAGCAGTCAAGCATCTGTCCATCCCCAGGTACTTTCATTATCTCTGTCATCATGGTATGTGAGAGCCCCAGCCTTACATGGTGGATCTGAGAATTTTTTGGCAAAGAGACAATGAGTAAATCAAATATGCCTCTGGTGACTTCATAAACGACACTACTTGTGTCTTAGGATGCTGGCTATGAGATGCAAGTTTTTCACCTCTGATCTGAAAATAACCTGGATTAGTTGCTATAGGGATCAAGTCATTGCCTTTTCAATGACTCTTCACTTAGTGGATAGGTTCATGGTCTGCAGGTGTCCACAGGGTAAACAGGCGGCACATAAGAATGGCCATTCTGGGTCAGACCAAAGGTCCATCAAGCCCAGTATTCTATCTTCTGAAAGTGGCCAATGGCAGGTTCCCCAAAGGGAATGAACAGACAGGTTGTCGTCAAGTGATCCATGCCCTGTCAATCAATCCTAGCTTCTGGCAAACAGAGGCTAGGGACACCGTTACTGCCCATCCTGGCTAATAGCCATTGATAGACCTATCTTCCACGAATCTATCTAGCTCCATTTTGAACTCTGTTATAGTATTGGCCTTCACAATACCCTTTGGCAAGGAGTTCCAGAGGTTGACCGTGTGTTGCATGAAAAAATACTTTGTTTGTTTTAAACCTGCTACCTATTAATTTCATTTGGTGGCCCCTTGTTCTTGTATTATGAGATGAAGTAAATAACACTTCCTTATTTACTTTCTCAATATCACTCATGATTTTATAGACCCCCTCCTATCACCCCTCTCCCCCTTAGTTGCCTCTTTTCCAAGATTAAAAGTCTTGGTCTTATTAATCTCTCCTCATACAGAAGCCGCTCTATACCCCTAATAATTTTTGGTGCCCTTTTCTGAACCTTTTCCAATTCCAATATACGTTTTCTGAGATGGGGCGACCACATCTGCATGCAGTATTCAAGGTGCGGGTGTACCATGGATTTATATAGATGCAATATGATATTTTCTGTCTTATCTATCCCTTTCTTGATGATTCCCAACATTCTGTTCATTTTTTTTTGACTACACTGCACATTGAGTGGATGATTTCAGAGAACTATCCACAATGACTCCAAGATCTTTCTTGAGTGGTAGCAGCTAATTTAGACCCCTGCATTGTATATGTATAGTTAGGATTGTTTTCCAATGGGCATTACTTTGCATTTATCAACATTAAATTTCATCTTCCATTTTGTTGCCCAGTCACCCAGTTTTGTGATATCTTTGCAGTTTGCCTGGGACTTAACTATCTTGTGTAGCTTTGTATCGTCTGCAAATTTTACCACCTAACTGTTTACCCCTTTTTCCAGATTGTTTATGAATGTTAAATAGGACTGGGCCCAATACAGTTCCCTGGGGACACCACTATTTACCTCTCTCCATTCTGAAAATTGACATTTATTCCCACACCTTTTGTTTCCTTACTTTTATCCAGTTACCAATCCATGAAAGATCCTTCTCTCTTGTACCATGACTGCTTATTTTGCTCAAGAGCCTTTGGTGAGGGACCCTCTCAAAGGCTTTCTGAAAATCTAAATACACTATATCCACTGGATTTCAATCTCTTAATTAGCTGCCTATATTTGGCCTCCAGGACCTCTCTCCTATCTTTTCCCACGTCATTGGTACCTACATGTACCACGACCACTGGCTACTCTTCAGCACTACACATAAGCCTATCCAGATGTCTTGAGATCCGTAACCTTTTCACCAGGCACACAAGTCAACATGTGGTTCTCCCGATCATCTCCAGCTATCTGTTTCTAATGATCAAATTGCCCGTTACTAATACCGGTCTCTTCCTAATAATTGGAGTTCCCTCCTCCAGAGAAGTATCCTCAGTGCGCGAGGATACCATAACATCATTTGGGCGGAGGGTCCCAACTATGGGATTGTTTCCCTCTGCTCCAGTTGGTTGTTCTCCTTTCCCAAGGCTTTCATCCTCCTCAACAGCACAGAGGCTGTCAGACCAGGGGTGGGACCTTTCTACTGTGTCCCAGAAAGTCTCATCTATGTACCTCTCTGTCTCCCTTAGCTCCTCCAGCTCAGCCTCCTCAGCTCATCCAAAGCCGTACACAGTCTCTGAAGCTCAGCGCACACACGGTTCCCCAAACAAACAGACCACATGGTACCTTTCATGAATACTAAGGGCCAGTGTTTCTTCTGGTATATATTTATTTGTATATATTTATATTAGCAGAGAATTTGGCTCAAAGTTCACTTTTAAGAAAGACCCAACCATATATATAAATGCAAGTGATCCCTGTTTAGGATAGAACCATTTTCTTAATTGTACTATAAAACTGTATAAACTACAGGAAACTTTAGCAGTGTTAATAATGGAGCAGCCCCAAAGATCAAACATCCATTATGAAACACGTTGTATGCCAGGTTTTGATCTCATAAGTGAGACTGATTTATTGCAGAATTATAATGCCTGATAAATTCCTCTTCTCATTATTTTTCTTTATCATGACACAGATTAAACCTGGAAACAGACAATACCACAAAATGTATTCATATTCATGACAAATTGTTATGATAAATAATTAATCTGTTCTTATGACTCTCCTGGGACTATAATCTCATGATCTGCGGATTCTCTTGATGTATATCCTGTGTACATGTTGCCCTAACTGTTATAGAGAAGTTTAATATTACGAAATAGAGGAAAAGTTCAGGGTCAAAGGAAGACCATAAAAATACAAAAAGACCTGCATGAGACAAATGTGTAATGATCTAAAATTGGCTAATAAACTATTTAAAAAAAAATCTATCCTAAGGTGCCTATGTAGTCCTCATTACTCCAGTGGCTGAGCACCTCATAATTGTGTTTATCCTCACAGCTCTTCTGTGAAGTACAATGGAAGTGTTAATCCCATTTTACAGTTGGGGAAGTGAGCTACATTGTGGCTAAGGGATTCACCTATGGTCACTAAGCAAATCTGTGGCAGAGCAACCCAGTCTCCCAGGTACTAGGCTAGTGCCCTAAGCATTGGACCATCCTTCACTGGACCAAGTTTAGCTGGCCTTTGAATAGACAGCATGCTTCCAGAATCCTAAATGTATTTTGCATACCTTCTACTGGATGTCTCAGATTTCAGTAACTGCATGCTTTTGTAGTTTGTTCCATATTACAAACCTTGTTTGTATAATACAGTTCTGTTTGAAGTTCATAAGATATTCCACTCCTTAACTTCAGGTCCTGACCTTTTTGTTTGTTGTATAATGAGGTCACCAATAAAACATAACATCTGTATATCTGTTATAAGAATGTTGTTTGTTCCAAACTAAAATGTATACACAGAAACAGTCCTATATGATATCATGGTTAATAAAAAAGTAACAAATTATTAAACAGAACATTGAAAATATGAAAGGAATATTTCTGCTAAATATATTTTCTGTGATTTTAAGTATTAATATGTCTTAAAGTAATGGAATTTTCGTTGATCACCTGTGAAGTGACTTGTGAAGTTCAATACATTATCACTAGCAGTCTGATGCAGTACTAATGTACATGAAATAAGTTTCCATTTTAGTTACAACACACATGGCTGATTAGCAGGATTCCCTATTGAAGGAGTCAATTTTTCATCATACTAACGGGGAAAGTAGCTGACAAGAACTAACTTTTTTTTGTTTTTGGTTTTTGGCAGTTTAGTTCTTTTGAGTTGAAATTGTTTCAGTTAGTTATGTTAATCATATGTTTTCTTCACATTGTTGTCTATGTGCCTAGGGGCTACAACAGGAACATTTTACAAACTAGCAGATGCATTTTAAAGGGTTAATCACCGTAGTGCATGTGTAACACTGACAGACCCTCCCAGTCATCAGCAGGTGGGATTGAACCTGGGATCTCTGAAGCTAAATGCGTGAGTCTCTACTGCATGAACTAAAAGCCACCTGGCACTTAGCTAAGGCTGTAGCAGACTCAGGGCTAGTAGATACTGGCAATGTTAAAGCACTGCCTTGGCAGGTTCCCAGTGCTGGTGCACTGTCTAGACTGGCACTTTACAGCAAACTTGCAGTGCTCAGGGTGGGTGTTTTCACACCCGTGAATGAGAAACTTGCAGCACTGTAAAGTACCATTGTAAACAAGCCCTCATTAAGTGGCCTCAGTGCCACTAGAGGGGACAGAGTCACATCCAGAAGGTGTGTGGTTTACATATGCACAAGAACTGAACTGGAATCTATGTGAGCTGTTGTGTTCTTTCTGGCTAGGCACATTTGGGAATAGTCAGTCTGTCAACATCTCAGGCCCCGTTGTCATAGTATCTGAGTTTCTAAAGGTTACATGTTGTTGAAACTAATGTGATATCTTGAAAATGTGTTTAATTACTATAGCTTGAAATAGGTTTCGTTCTGGACTTCCCAAAACTGAAGAGCAGTGAAGGCTGCTAATTAGCTTTGTAGATTCTCTAAGTTGAAAGGGTAAAGTTAGAACTGTGTGGAGAATAAAAGTTCTGTTTTGCAAAGGATTTTGAGATTCCAAAATCAGGTTTTGTTCCAAATCAGAACAAAGCCTGACTATCTTTAAAATTCTCTACAAGGAAAATTCTGAACATTTTTTGTTTTGTGTTGATCAATATGTCCTGCTTTATTTTGATTTAGACTTATTTTGTAGTGAAGTTCTTAACAAAATACAATAAAAAAATTGAAAATGAGAAGTCCTTTCCAAATAAAAAATCAAAATGTTTCATTGGAACTCCTCCCCCCCCCCCCCCGTTTTCTTACAAATTGAAATTCCAGTGACATCAATCCAATTTTTCAAAACATTTTGGTTTTGGTGGTACTGAATATTCTGACAGAGTATAGTTCTGTCAGTGTTTCTCCAACCAATTCCTATATGAAATCCTAATGGGAGTTTTCCCATTTGACTTCAGGACGGCCAGGATTTCACCCATGATGTCTATACTCCACATAGCATGGACCCTTTAAAGCTGATTGGTTTGCAGGGTTAATCGGCATTCTGTTTGCTGTTCTCTAACAGTGAGTTATCTGGTGAACAAGCACTTTGGAAGGTGAC
Source organism: Dermatemys mawii (assembly GCA_007922305.1). Lineage (NCBI taxonomy): Eukaryota > Metazoa > Chordata > Testudines > Dermatemydidae > Dermatemys > Dermatemys mawii. The sequence goes on along the minus strand of ML677326.1, from coordinate 19,533,010 downwards.
ACAATCAAAACCAAAAGAAATAAAATGGCCACATGTTGCACTTTTCATATGATGTCCTGGTGTCCCAGGAACGTCCCTAAGAGGCTCGAAATGATTTTGTTTTTCATTGCATCAAAATGGTTTTGTGTGTACAGGGAAAGGGGTTAAGAACAGCAAAATGTTTGTTCAAGACATTTCTACACTGGGATTTGCTCTGTTTACACCAGGAACAATCAATCCAGTGGAACAAGTACTCAGTGTGATGAACTGTGTTGGGAGTAAGGATAGAAGTCAAAAGCATGTAGATACCAGCAAAAGTGTTCTGTTTCTCAGCATAAATGTTAATAATCAGAGCTGGTCAGGCATTTTCCATCAAAATGCAGTTTCCATAAAATCAAAATTTTCTGCAAAATTTTTGGATTTTCCCTCAGGAATATCAAAATGAAATAGTTTATTTTGGGTCAGGTTGAACCAAATCAAAATGTTTCATTTTGGGTCAGTCTAAAATTAAGCTGTGTTTGCCTGAGCTGATGTGGTGCCTCATGCCCCACTCTGGACTTGTCATCTTCTATAATGCACTCCCTTCTCCTCTCTGGTTAAGATGCAACAGTGCATCATGGGAGTCACATGACATGGTACATCATGGGAGTTGTGTAGTCCATCTGGGGACTCCCTCCCATATAGGAAATGAGGCGTAAAGAACCCAACTATAACTCCCATAAGGCACCACAGGGAACACACATTAATGTAGAACAAAACCAAGATGAAGAATTTTCAATTCAGGAATGTTGCAACATTTTGTTTTGATTGAAAATGTCAAAACACTGGCATTTCCAGATTAAAATGTGTTAAAATTTCCATTCTGAGGGGGGGAAAAAATCAGTATTTCAACTTTTTTTCTAAATTCAAGATGAAAACTAATTTCAAAATATCAGAATTCCCCATAGGATGGAAATTTTGGTTTCTAAACAGCTCTATTAATAAACAGCGTTCACTGTATCACGATAAACTCACAATACACCCAAAATTGGAGTGAATAATAAAAATAAACCTTGAACATGAAGGACAAGGGCACAGAATCATTTTTTAAAAAACTCAAAGCCAAATTATGTTACTTGCAAACCTGTCCTCCAGGCTTTCAAAATAAGAGTGTATTCAGAGACTCTCTCATAACCCTGAAATTTCAACAGATTTAATTCAAACACATCAACAAAAATCCTGCACGTATAGTAATTCAAAATGTGGAATCCCAAATATAAATTTAAAAGCATATTCTGGGGACTCTCCAGACAAGACAACTTAATTATAGGCTCTCTGGAGCCACCCTAGACAGAACAGGTACTTCCAAATATTAACCGTTGTAACCATCAAAGTAGTAATATAGTTAAATACATAATGACAGATTCCTTACACTTTTAAAAAAAATCTTTGTGCAATTAAATTATCAAAAGAAAAAAAGTTAATAGCTCAACTCAAGATTTCTTGTTTCTTTCCTGCCCTGTAACACAACAACTGGAAAGCAGTCAGGTCTTGAATCAGAAATCCACAAGAAAGTGATGACAGACAAACTGCATTGTCACTTCTCAGCAGTTTTAAGACATTCGGTCAAAATCTGTAGTGGGGCTAAGTTCATTGAGGTCAATAACTTTACTGAAGTCAATCAATAACCCCATTAGAGAATTTGTCTCACTGCATGCAAAATATACAGAACAGCTGATATTAAACAAGGTAGAACTTCTCCTTCAGAAGAACCAGATAATTTTTTTTATGAGGCTCATGCATCTTCTCATTTTTATTAAATTTAACTCTATAAGCAGAACTTATAAATCGTATTATTTGAACTATGAACAGCATTTCCTAATATCTGATAGAGAGATGTCACCCCCCCGCCCCACGTTAAATAATAACCTGAGTAAAACTCAGTTTTTCAAAAAGGGTCTGGTGGTTTGATTTATAGCCTACACTTAGGAAATAAAACTGAATAACTGTGTGTAAAGATATGTGAGCCTTACAACTGGCTTTATCAGTTTTACAGGCAGTTCTGGTAATAGAGATTTCTTTTTAAAATGAAAAGCAACCCAGCTTTGTATCAGCTCTTCTCTGAGATGAATGAGCTGTAGAAATGCCAATTCAATCTCATGCTAAGACTGCAGTACGCAACTCTAGACTTCAATTTACTTTATACTGGTCAGTCATATTTTAGTCTTCCTACTCCTTCCACGCCCACCCAGGGGTCCTCTAGCCCAGGCTCTAAAAATGGTTTAACTGCTGGCATAGATGGGGGAGATACCTTTTCAGCACCATTGCTGACAGTCTGACTGACACCTCTTGGGCCAAAGTGGCAATTGTGTTTTTTGTAACTTTTTGCTTAAAAACGTATCCTGTCAAAATTGTCAATTAAAGTGTTTTCAGTGCCAGTTGGGGGAATATTATTGTGAATTATGTTTGTTCGGAAAATGTTCGAGGACCAAACCAGAATGGGGCCCCTTATGTTAGTGTAATAGAAGGCGCCTACCCCAAAGAGCTTACAATCTAAATAGACAAGACACAGGGTGTGGGAAGAGGTAGAACACACAAGCAGAGTGAACAATGTGATGGCATCAGCCATGTTAGTTCCATGATGATTTTGGCTGTATTTACTTAGATGGGGATTTGCTAAATGGAAAGAAAAATTCCCCTGTATAATACTGTGCCCAGGGCAATACTCTGGTGACGGGTGGCCCTGGCTGGGATCCATTTTACCCCTCCAGGGTAGAAGTCCCTGCTTTGGCAGCTTCTGCTATGGCTGGCTCCTCTGCAGTTTTGGGAATTTATCGTTGTCAACATACAGGCCATTTTCCTAGTTTGCTCCAAGCTATATGGTTCATACACGTACACCACGTAAAGTAGGATTGGCTGCATTGTCAGAGGAGCGGTATCGTTTGATATATTTTCCTTCCAGCACAACACTGTCTGAGATGTGTGTGTGTATTTCACAAGAGAAACTTACAGGAGTCTCATGGGCTTTAGATTACTGCTGTAGGCTACTAGTCCAGATTAAAGCAGTTTCAAATTCCATTAAAATTGTAATTTGCAAGCTATGAAGGATATTAACTGTAGCCAAAATATGGATGACAGTCTCTGAGGTTCTTGCTAACACCTTGTCTGCTGCATTCATAATAACCAGCGTTATGCTTCTGAATAAGTCAACTGTAAATTGTCTGTCTAGCTCAAACGTGAAGTGCTCCCATTGAAAAAAACGTGAGTGGTATGTTTTTCGCTTTGGGGAGTATTCCACTGGCTGTGAGGTGGGACTCCACGATACTGGTTTCTGCAGAGCAGTTTCCAACATTCAAGTGGCATCAAAAGTGCATTTTTGGACAGTGAACAGTATTTTCAGCAACATTTATTCATCTCCATCATCGGCTCAGATTGTGAGCGGTCTCCATGTGACTGCAGAGGCACAGAGAAGAAACTGTCCCCACTCCCCACACACAGGCTCCTCACAATAGCCATCCCACTGCTCCCTGCATCCTCAGGAGCAATGCTCCAGAAAGGGGCTGGTAAAGAGGAATAATCTACTGTCTCCTAATGGACAGACTAGATTGTGCGCTCTACATACACAGGGAGCAGCACTCTTTAAGGCACGGTGTCTCTGTGAATTGTCCTTGGACTGCTCTGTTGTCTCTATGCAAGGCTGTGGATTTTTTTATTTAAAGCCACAATCTAGCCCACGGGTGGGCAAACTTTTGGGCCCGAGGGCCACATCGGGGATGTAAACCTGTATGGAGGGCTGGGTAGGGAAGGCTGTCCCCCCAACACAACCCCCCGAAACCCCCCCCCCCCGGGCCTCTCACACTTATCCTACCCATCCCCCCAATCCCCCTTCCCTGACCACCCCATCCCAGAACCTTGGCCTCCTACTCCCTGTCCTCTGACTGTCCCCTGGGACTGTCTGCCCCTTATCCAACCTTCCCTCCCACCATGCCGCTCAGAGCAGCAGGACAGGCAGTCGCATGTCCTGCCCAGAGCGCTGCCCACACGGCAGTTGGCTGCAAGGGATGGGGGACAGCAGAGTAGGGGTGGGAGCTATCCTCCATATCCAGAAGCTCAGGGGCTGGGCAGGATGGTCCTGCGGGTCGGATGTGGCCTCCCAAAGATTTGTAGTGAATTAGTTCTAGAAGCATGCTGGAAACAATTTGAGACTAAAAAACTGTGGTGGTAAGTTCAGTTGTATTAATTTAGATGGAATAAAGGGACTCGGAGTTAAAGGTGTTAACCCAGTTTTAAACAAGGTCTGGCATACAGAGAGCTTAGCCTGCTGAGTACCATTGCAAATATGTCATTTTAACTTTTTATTCAAGATACAGAAAAGAAGGAAAAACAGTGAAAGCATTTGAAATGTGAAGCATTAAGTAAGGCTTTCATTTTAACAACATCCTTTGTTTCCTTTCTCTTTTTAGTTGAGGAGTTTTAAAAGGGGGGAAAAAAAACGCACACCTTGTCTGACAGTGTTTTAGATGGTAGCAAAGATAGTAATAACTATCCTTTTTGAGGGGGGGGAAAGAGGAAGTTTAGCCGTGATGTGCTGGAGCTGTTGTTATTGCTGCTGCTGGTAGTCTGATCCCATTTCCTAAGCAGACAAAACAAAACAAACACACGCACACAAGGGAAGATAAAAGAAGAGCAAAAAACAGAAAATACGGCTTCTGTCTCTGGTGTTGACTTTCACTTGCAGCCTCACTGCGGGAAGGCACAGCACACAGTCTTACTAGTCACTCTGAGACCTGGCAAATTTGTACCATCATTAGGTCATTTAGAGTATTACACTGAGCTGCCTTTTTCTGGTCAGAGGCTTACAGCCATGTTGCAAAATATGCCATTTTGGCTGACTAAGCCAGATCCTTATTATATGTAAGGAAATAGGAGAGAGGGAGGAAAGAGAAAAAAATAAGGTGGAAAAGGAAAGGACAGGTGAGGGGTGGGAGGGAGGCAGAACTCTCTCACATCCCAGGTAGTGGTTGGTTCTGGCTGAATTCCAGCAGAGGTGGCAGTGATATCTGGGTCCCTCTCTCTGGCCTGGTCTGGTCAGGGCATCTCTCAGGATCAGAATGACTAAGGCTCAGGGACCAGAAGATGGTGGGAGTGTCAGCCATGACAGTGAATCTTGCTCCAATAGCCAATTTTTCTCGCAGAAATTCTTTAAGAACCCCAAAAGGGCGTGATGAATTAAATAGCCAGTTCTCTCATTATATGGCCCATCAGTTTGGCCTAGTTGTCAGCATACTAATTTTGGTTCACTGATCTCTGGTTCCACACATCTCTTATTTATCAAGCATGATCCTGAGTTACATCAGTGGACCTTTTTTGTTTGGACTAACTCAGTCTCCATTTTGCTTTTTGCTCATTAGATGATCAAGGTTATTCCTAAATTCCAAGGCCAGAAGGGACCATTGTGATCATGTAGTCTGATCTGCTGTGTAACATGAGACTTGAAATTTCCTCAAAATAATTCCTAGAGCAGATCTTGATTTAAAAATTTGCAGTGATGGAGAATCCACCACACCTGTTGGTTAATTGTTCCAGTGGTTAATTACTCTCACTCTCAAACATTTATGCCTTATTTCTAGTTTGAATTTGTCTACTTCAACTTCCAGCCATTGGATGGTGTTACACCTTTCTCTGCTAGATTGAAGAGCCCATTATTAAATATTTGTTCCCCATGTAGATACTTATATGGACTATAATCTAGCCACCCCTTAACTTTCTCTGTTAAGATAAATGGGTTGAGCTCCTTAAGTCTTTCACTATAAGGCATATTTTCTAATTTAGTCATTCTCATGACTCTTCTTTGAACTCTCACATTTTATTAACTTCCTTCTTGAATTGTGGGCACAAGAAATTGACACAATATCCTAGCACTGGCCGCATCAGTGCCAAACGGAGGCAAAATAACTTCTCTACTACTAAAAATTCCTCTGTTTATGCAGCCCTAGATACGTTTGCTCTTTCGGCCAAAGTGTCACACTGGGATGTTATATTTAGCTGATTATCCGCCATAACCCTCAAATCTTTTTTCAGAGTCACTGCTTCTCAGGATAGGATCCCCTGTTCTGTAAGTATGGCCTCCATTAATTGTTCCTAGATGTATACATTTGCTTTTTGCCATATTAAAACATATTGTTTGCTTGCACCTAGCTTACCAGGATTGCTCTAAATCTGTGACATATCCTCTTCATTATTTACCAGTCCCCTAATTTTTTTTGTCATCTGTAAACTTTCAGTGATGATTGTATGTTTTTTCATCCAGGTCATTGGTCAAAAGTATAGACGAAGAACCAATCCCTATGGGATTCCACTTGTGGCACTATATAAATGTTCACTCTTTCTAGAGTTGAACTCAATTAGGGCACATTTGTGGACCCCATTATCACAACAGTTCCACATCAGATAAACAGCATATGCTAGGCATAAATCCTATACCAGCAACCTCTGTGAGGGTTGGTGCCCTGCAGTTGCTGCTACAATCATATAGGAAAACATAAAGCTTCAAGGCCTGCCTATCTTCCTGAAGTATCAAGTGGCACAAGAAGGAGCAGTGAAGCAAGAACAGGAGGTGAGGAAAGCTGATAAATCCCTATTTTCATGCAGGAAATTACTATTTCTGCAAAGTAAATAGTTACTGGACCTTCTCAGTCTGCTCACCCATCTACCTGTCAGCCTCCTCTATTCTTCTGGCACCATGTGGAGCAGCCATTCTTAGAAGGGACATATGAGAAGGCAGGTGGTAGCAGTGACTGCTTTGTCTACTTAGGTTCCTTGCTAGTCACCAGTGGATACACTAAGATAAGAGTGGAGGTGAAGAAAGGAACAGAGAGGCAAGGGATGGGAAGTGTGGAGAAGGGGGAAAGCTACCAAAAACTTATGTATGTTTGGGAAAACTGAGCTAGAGTCACCAAATACTTGGACAGATAAGGGGAATGGGGGTGAAGGGAGATAGAAACAAGTAGGGTGGGATGTGCGAAGAGGAGGACATTTGCTTGAGTGTAAGATGGTTAGGAGTTTGCGAGTGGCTATGAGAGGTTGAAATGGGTCAAATTATTTGAAATTTGGCAGTTTAGGTGCTGTGCATTGTTGCGACAGTACCAAATTATTATGAATTGCTGTGACTCGTGAATGAGTGTGGCAAGCATGAGTTTGGTATGGTTTGGTATACCATGTCTGAATTTGCAAGAGAATTCTGAGAGCAGGATTTTCTTAGCATTAAATAAATGACGTGGAAAATTACTGGAAGTGCTGAAACTGCATTTGAATGGTTAATAAAGGCTTGATCTGAGTGTATGTTTCAGTGTTGAACTTTAGAATATCAGCTGCAGGAGATGATGTAAAAATGTGATCAGTGGCTTGGTACAAGCAGACCTGGGTCAAAATGACCACTCTGGATGGCATTATGTTAAGCGTTTAAGCGATTGATGAGAGGGTAAACATCGATTAAGCTATAGTCTGTGTCTGCTTTGCAGTCCCTTCTAAAATATTAATTTGAGAAAACCAGTAATGAACACCCACAGGGCATATTTCTGGGCCATGCGACTCCTTTGAGAACAAAAGGTATAAATGCTAAGCAAAGTAAATTAGTTAAGTTAGTTCCCCAATTAACATCTGAAGACCCTGTGAGACAGAGGGCCCAGAGCAACCTAGGTCCTGGTTCAAGGGACCTTTGCAGGATTCTAGAACCAGAAGTGACCTAGACCCTGCTTTGGCCTAGACAGACCGAGTACCTGAGAAGGGAAGAGAAAAAAATCTCATCTAGAATTAGTAGATATACCTGCTTTGTTTGCCATGAGGATACTGTGTAAAGCTAACATAGTTACTTAGGGTTTATGCTTGGGGGGCTGAGGCTTATTGGAAAAGATGTGTAATGTGTAACCTTAGTCACACAGGCAGTTTTCTCAAATAAATTACTGTGCATTAGGCATATTGGTTTCATATTGAATTCTCACTGGTACCGGTAACAATACGCCCAGCTGTCGGCCATTACAGATTCATTTCAACATGCATGAGCCCAGAGGCTACCATGGGCTTGTATTGTAGAATTTCAACTAAATAAATAGCTGTAGCCAAAGTGTACCAACTATTAATGTCTGTGTTTACAGATGTGATCAGACTGTATCACTTGACACTAGGCCTCTCCTTCTATGTCTGTTTATGCTGGTTATTTGCGTAACTGTAAAGTGATGAATTGTACTGTGGGGTTTTAAATCTAACTATTGAGTTGCATGTTGATGATTGCTCTCTGAGAGCAGTCATTGCTACTTGGTCTATCTCTCACTGGACTGGTGTGTTGGACTTTTCACCTTAATACCCAAGTTAAGGGGCATAAATAGGAATTAGCCTGAGGCTAAATTTGATTTCTTTCCCTACCAAAACCTGTGTTGTAGGTAACTTTATTTCATCTGCCATCTCTCTCTGCATTCTGGGGTGCGGGTAGTGCCCAGTTCTAAATTCTTTGTAGGTCTAATTTCTTCTGCATCATCTTTATTGAGGTAAATGTTTCCTTTCGTATGGCTGGACTGGTCTAGAGCCACAGATCCTGAAAGCCCTATCAACTCACCATGAAGCCCAGCAACTTCTGTCAGAAGCCTCTCTGTGATTCGACAAAAGTTTGTAAAACCTTTCGTTTCTCCATGAAATATTTTAGGTTTAACATATCAGCATTTTCCTCTGAAATTGTGTTGCATTGGAAAATTCCCACCTAGATCTTGTACCAGTGCATTAGGAAAAAAATCCCAATTTATTTTATTAATCCCAAGTTATTTTAATGACACGCTGTTTACTGCCTGTGCATGTTTACTGCTTGTGCATGGCCAGATTAAGACAACCCAGAACCCTAAGCACACCCCTCATGGCTGTCACTGTGGCTCTGCCACTTCTTGGTAGTGGGATGGGCCACCTATACCAAAGCAATCTGATTGCCTTATGGCTAGTCTACCCACCGTACCTCTTTGGGCAAGATATGCCTGCCTAGATTGCTTTACTGTGTCAGCTGAAGTCTGCCCAAAGGAAGAGGAGAACTCTCGCCCTTCTGTGTGAGGAGACTTGTGATGGGATGTTAGCACTTTCAGGGCTAACGTGGTGTGAAGGTGGTTCAGGCCTAACTATATAGGCTTCGGCTGAGGGAGAGCCAGGGACTGAAAAGACTAAATGAAGATGAAGCCCAGCGGGTCAGGAACAAGCTGGGCTTCTGTAAGTTGAGAGCAGAAGGGGGCTGCAGGGCGAGAGTCTGTACGTGCCTTCTCTCTCTGAGAGAAGACAGATGGGAAGGATCAATGTGGGGTATAAGCTGAGGGACCCTAGCGCTGGTAGAAGGGTCAAGCCCAGAGGAGTTGAGGAAAGAACCTGAGAAGACTGGGTAGGAAGAAGCTCGGGGAAACAGCAGCAAGGAAGGGGATTATGGAGATCTTGGCTGCTGGTTATAGGGTCCCTGGGCTGGAACCCAGTGTAGACAGAGGGCCTGAGTTCCTCTACTAGTCCCTGGGAAGTGGCACAGAACTGTTGGAGGTGCCACCTGGACAGCTGGTCCAGTGGGACTTTGATATCCTGGAAGTGGGCACTTTATAGTAACCTAGCGGAGGACTATGTTGTGAAGAGAGAGATCTGTGAATTCAGGGAAGAGAGACCACCATGGCTATACAGTGACCATTGGCAGACGATGCCTTTTGGGAGGAAGCTTCTAGGCCATGCCCGACCAGGAGAAGGTGCTCTTGCAGTGAGTGCTCCCTTCTGACACCACCCCCAGCAGAATCATAAAGGGCCCCTGCATACCCAAGGCCTCCTGTTAGGACATTGCCCCTCCCAGAGCATTGGTCTTCGGTATTGACTACAGAATAAATTGAAGGGGGAGTTCACATATGTGAATTTGTTAATCTAGACTTGATCAGATGCTTTTCACCACACAACCACTCCATACTCCACCCTCTCTAGGTGACAAATCTGAGGAATTGTCACAGATTGAAGTATCACTAGAGGAGGTTTTGGCATTAATTGATCAACTTAAGTATAACAAGTCACGGGAACCAGATGGCATTTGCCCAAGAGTTCTGAAAGAACTCAAATGTGAAATTGCTGAGCTATTAACTATGGTTTGTAACCTGTCCTTTAAATCAGCTTCTGTACCCAATGAGTGGAAAATAGCTAACGTAATGCCAGTATTTAAAAAGGACTCTAGAGGTGATCCTGGCAATTACAGACCAGCAAATCTAACGTCCTTACCAGGCAAATTAGTTGAAACAATAGTAAAGAATAAAATTGTCAGACACACAGAAGATCATAAATTGTTGGGCAAAAGTCAACATGGTTGCTGTAAAGGGAAATCATGTCTTGCTAATCTATTAGAGATCACTTGATCATTACCTGTTAGGTTCACTCACTCTGGTTCACTTCGCATTGGCCAATCGGCAGACAGGATACTAGGCTGGATGGACCTTTGGTCTCACCCAGTAAGGCCATTCTTATGTTCACCTGCACAGAGCCCACATACTAAGGCTTTCTTGTGGTGTTCATACTCAGCAAAAGGCTAAAGACAGTGGATAAACTTGGTGTACATAAAACATGTGCCGAAGGCATTTATTAGTGCTAAGTAACTGAAATAAGCACTTACGCTGCTTTAACGTTGTACATTGTTTTGAACGTATTATTCCTCAGAAATCGGTACCCAACTCTGGAAGTATATCAGGTTAACTGTTTTCCTTAGGAATTGTGCTGATGTGTTATAGCTTGTAAATAATTCACATTGGCCTCGTTAAGAGTAGACTGGGGCTTTGACATCTATGATATTTTAGTCTGAACTGCAACTAAAAGGCAAAGGTGAAATCTTATGCATTTGCAAGGGAATATATATAATCTGAGTGCGTCCTCTGTCTTGACAAAGCAAAAATCCTAGAGCCAACAGAGATATAAATATCTCAATTCTCTCTTCTGTTGTACCTCTTCTTCAGGTTATATTATATCTCTTTACTTGTCCATAAAGCCTAGCATGTTGGTGTCACTGTACAAATAATAGCAACTGATTCCACCAGTGCCCTAGAGACAAAACAGCAGCTCAAGGTATAATAGAGGTACATAAGCGGTGTAGCAAATTCCTGTGTGTAATGTAATTTAAAAGTTTATGCTATAAGAGACACATTAAGTGGAGTTGTTTTTTAAAATGGGAAGTAATAGAACTGAAGCAAAGGAATCAGTTGCATAAAGTATCATTGTAATACTGCTTGCTTTGGGAATTCTTTGCCTCAGCTCATTAAACTTAGTAGAAGCCTTAGTTACTTTTACAAGTGAACTAAAGAGTTTTTTATGGTATAACTGGGCAGTTAATTGGATTTTATTGATCTGAAATATTTTATTATACTTGTAAAGCACTTTGAGGAGCTTATGTTAGAGTTAAAGTGATTAATTTATAAAATCATAGTTTAATCAATTACATTTATAATAAGAATTTTATGCTACAAAGGAGACTAATGCTGAGTTTCATTATATGGTGTGTTCTAATGAAGGACTTATGTTTATATAGCCTCTTTCCTCCAGAGAGACCCTAAAACTTTACAAACTACAAAGTGATAAGGAACATGATTCGGCATTAAAATTCAGCAATCTCTAGGGTGAAGAGCAGTAGCTACTTTATAGTGCACAATAGCACTTCGAAATGAATTTTGGACAGAAGGAGAACAAAATGAAAACTGAAGTCTGCATACCAATAACACTCTCTCTAGCTAACCAAACTGGAATTTACCCAGGACACTGGAGTTAATACCTCTATTCTTGCAAAAGGCGGAGGAGCAGATGTTGGATTCTTCTTGAAAGCCCCATGACTAGTAACAAATAAGAGGAGAGGAACCAGCTGCAGCAACTTCTTCTTTGAAGCCTCATTGCTCCTTTCTGATTGGCCAATGAAGATGAGTCAGGAGAAAGGGCGTAATATAGGATAAGTGGGTGGTATTACAAGTGAGAAGGGGTGAGGAGGAGATAGAAGGAAGGGAATGAAGGCAGTGATATCCCTCGAGATGGAAGGAGAAACCCTGTATTCTTGTTCTGCAAATAAACCATTTCAGTATATGACTTTGGCCTGGCAGCAAATGACTTGTTCAAATAAGATAAATTCACTTGTGTTTGAGCTATAGGAACAAGTGAACACAAACCAAAGTTCTGTGGGTTTCAGATTTTGTTTTCTTTGTTCCAAAATAAAGTGGAGTTTTCCAGACTGTATTTGGCAAGTAACTAGGCTTTTAGGCTAATCCTGGTTATTAATGTAAATTTAAATGATTTTTGTTATTGTCTGAAAGTGACCGCTTAGGCACATGCTATGCAACATTTTTCATTAATTTGTTATCAAATGCCAGTGCATGCTTGACCAAAATGAACACACTCATGAGATTTTTTTTTTGTTTGTGGCTGCCATTTTGAATTCAGTGCCCTTTTCTTGATAACAAAGGCCAAGTTTTCCAAAAGTGGGTAGCTAAAATTAGGCTCCAACATGTATTTTTAAGGACCTGAATAAGTGACCTGACTTTTGGAAGTGCCCAACATTCAGAAACTCCCACTGAAGTCAATCCATTTCAGAAATGTTCAAAATCCAGCCACTTAAAGGCCCCTAAAGTTATAATTTCAGGCAGCTGTTTTCAACAGTCTTGGCCTAAGACACAAGAGACTGGTTGTCATTGATAAGAAACAGTGTTCTCTTTTTGACAGTCATTTTACTGAGTAGCAAAGGAAACGTGCTTTTGCACCTTTACATCTGACCAAGGGAGCTAGGAGAGACCACAAAGCATTCAGGAACCTTTTTATGGTACTTCTACATACCATAACTTATAATTAAGCTGTGATTGCTCAGTTCACTTGTCCAGCAACATTAATCGTTTAAAACTTTTTTCTGCTTTTCACCTGTGCATCTGGTTATAAAATTGAAACTAAACCTAACTACATAGAAGTCAGATTCCTAATTGCATCCTAGGATGAATAAATTATGCAAATTACAGTGACCAGCCCTCCCCCCCAATGAGGAAGGATGGAATGTCCCTTGTAGGGACAGGATGTTTTTAAAGAGCATATATGCCATTGTTACTATTACTGACAGCTAACAGGTAGTGTCTAACAAGAGGAACGACTTTTTGGGGTTCCAAAGGTTCTCAGTTACAATTCCAGCTGAGGTACACTCTTCACTAAAAAACCACATGAAGAAACATCAAATGAGAAAAGTCTTGATGTTCTTAGTTATTAGGCTCTGCGTAGTAAAATGAAAACCCATCACTTGTTTCCTTCACTGATTTGGGGACTACCCTAGCCCTTGCTGTCCTCACTCACTCAATTTGTTTTAGGATGCCCATGTGCATATCTATTTTTTTTACTTGGTGTCGGTAACTGAGCCATAGCTGAAAATGGGTAGTTAAAGATGGTTCACTTTCCTACGGCGCGGAGCAGTGCTCTTTAGTGGTGTAATTCACTTGTGGTTTGGTGGGTCAGCACAGGTGTCTGTGCTATTTACACCTGGCTTGAGGGCTGCTTGTGGGGACTACAGGCAGAGCAGCCACACAAGGAATGTCTGGGCACATCCCACTCATCAGTGAAAGGATGGACCAGGTGCAGAAATGTAGGCATCAAGAAGTCCATAATGGAGACAGACCAGTGTCGGGACCTTTAGATCCATGTTTACAGTGCTCCTATTGTCTTAACATCCTGTACAAATACAGAGAGGTCAAGGAAAGGTGTTTGCAGGTGGCTGATACTTACTTTATAAAATTGATTGTGGGATTCATACCTCTCCTTCTCCCTGTATCCTGTTTGTTTGCTCTTTGTCTTAGATTGTGAGCTCTTTGGAGCAGGATCTGTGTTTTGAAAAGCACATTGTGGGCGCTTCTTCAGTATAAATAATAACTGTCCAATGTGTCTGCCATGTGGAAGATGCATGGTACATTAATAAGGTTGCATTGTTACTTTGTCCTTTATTAATGCAGGTTTCCATGACTCCAAAGGGAGAAAAATTTATCAAAGCCAGTAGTTAAAACTGACAATTTACATTTTGGTTGTCAGCTTAAAAAATGTGACGTACATTTAAATAATTAGATTCTTTGAGTGCTTGGTCACATGTTATACTGCTGCTTGTTCATCTTCCAGTAAGATGATAATTTCTTTCTGTAATATTATTTGTTATTACTTTCTGTAATAACACAAAACCCTATGGGATGTCAATTTCCAACTGTCTGACTTGTTCTATTCATAGCAAATCTCTGTGATCTGAATGGGCTACATTTTTTATCATTTTAAAATGTGCAACATATAAAGCCAGGTAAGGAACTGTGTGCGCTATATATATGCTAGCAGTACATGTTATATCTGCATGATAAGAACCATAAGATGGTGGTTTTAATGGAATATTTTCATTTTTCTGCAGAAAATTGGCTTTTTGACTAAACAAAACTATTTTTCAAAAAAGACGGTGGTGCACCATGGGAGATGTAGTCCAGTCAGGGAGCCTGGCCTATAGATGTGCATGGGAGCATGAAAAAAAATGAACTTAAATTCCCACGAAGCATGAGGGTGCCATTTCAGAATCAAAATACTTCTGTTTCAGTTTCTGGTTTTAAAAAAAAATCCACAAGGAAATTCCATTTTCTGACCAGCTTTGCCTACACAGTTTAAAGCCTTAAGCATTTGAAAACTAAAGATAGCGCTAAAACCATAGCTCTGTCTATGTGGTTATTTTGTATATCGCTACCATGAGTGTAATATCAACACTCTAAACTTTGAGGAAGTTCAGATCTGGATCCAAATTTTGTTGCATTGGACTATTTTTGGTAAAACTTTTGAAGTGAATTTTCTAACAACCTATAAAGTGTAAGAAACCAACACATGTATAAAAGCCTTTTCTTAAGTATTCCAAGAGATACCTGCCACTTATGGCACAGATCCTCCGCCCATCTACCATCCTCTTGACACCATTCCCACATTGCAAAGGGGATGTGCAGCTGCTTTGACTGGGATGAGGGGACTTCCATCTCATGGGATTTGAAGTCTATGTAGATGAGCAAATCAAGGTGACCTTTTAAAGTAGGCTTCAGATGGAGAATGGGGATGGGGAACATTTTTCTCCTATCAAAATCATCATTCTACCCACATTATTTGTGCATGAGGCAGAAGCCAAACAATGCCAATTATTCCTATCTTAGGCTTGTTTTTTTCCAGGTCTTTTTTTATATTAAGGTATAATAATGCCACTTCAGCCATTACTGTCTATGGCAGCGGTGAGCAAACTTTTTGGCCCAACAGCCATATCTATGTAGGGTAATTGTATGGTGGGTTGGTGCTAATAGCAAGTGAGGATATGTCCGTTCCGTTTTGGAGAACGGGGAAAAGAGAAGCAATAGTTGAGAGGTAGCTGTAAGCGGTGACCAGTATTCACTAAGGTCTGCATGTACCTGTAGAAATAGTTAGCTTCCATTTATGAAAGTCTCTTGGCTGGCAGTGTGCTTTGTGTGAGCAATAAGCCTAAATCTTTTTATTCAGTTTCCACCATGTAAAGGGTTTATTGCTGAATAGGGTTCTTAGCTCTTATAGTTTGATGCTGCAGGCAACTGTACGTCTTGTTCCATTCACACATTCTAGTGCTGACTGAAAAGCCATTGTGTGTGCAAAAATCTTATGCTAATCGCCAGTCTTAAATATTTATCTCTGTTATGCTTCCCTTCTTCCAAAGGCTAGGTTTTAAAATTTTTATCAATATTTTATGCGGCTGATTTTGTTGTAGAAGCATAACCATTGATTCTAGTGTTTTAAACTAAAGACAAAGGAATGTAGGGTGACCAGATAGCAAGTGTGAAAAATCGGGATGGGGCTAGGGGATAATAGACGCCTTTATAAGACAAAGCCCCAAATATCGGGATTGTTCCCTTAAAAGTGGGATGTCTGGAAACCCTAAAGGAGTGTAATCTTTCAACAACAGTAATTATCTCCTAATAATTAGAGAGATTTCTTCAGCTACATGAAGAGATTTTGAATTCAATGCACCGATTTATCTGCCAGCAATTTAGCAACGATGCTAAACCAACAAACAATAGAATTTAATTTTAGTTGTACTTATAATGCTGAACAAACTAGTAATAACACCTCAAATTTGACAGATTTAAAATTTATGGTCTTAATTCTCTATCAGTTTGCATCTTGTATAAGTTACTTCCACCAAACAAATTGGGCATAAAACACTTTCTTTCCACTTCGGTGACATTTTACACCTCCTTCTCAAGTTGTCAATGGTTACAAAGGTGCAAGACTGTGAGGAAATGGAGTGAGACCCCCATATATTTAACTTTCTGTTTGGTATACTAGAGGAGGTGTGTGTGTGTGTGAAAGAAACAATCCTGACCCAGATTCTGATCAGTTACACCATAATTAAAGGAATTACTATAGTATAACTGATATCAAAATCATTTACTGAACTTGCCCCCAGTGTCCATTTCTCACTTAAATTAGCAAAGCAGACTTTCTCAGCCTGATGTTTTCCATTGCATTCTCCCATTTTATTTTGACTTGTTAAATTAGTTGGTACTCTTTCTCTGGTGCAAATGGGTATAATATTTTGATGACCTCCAGTCATGTTCATATTCTTCACTTCCTATGCTTCCCATTTCTTTTCTCTTTGTAACCCCTTCCCCTTCCTCTCTTTATCTTCACTTTTGTCTTTCTCCTTCCTCAGTTATTTCTTTCTAGAAAACAAATTTAACACAAATTTAACAAATTTGTCCATAGTATGAACAATACTTCTTTTACTGTAATGTTTTTATTTGTATGGATTCTGAGCCAGATCCTCAGCTGCTGTAAATGGAAGTCAGTGATTGTAGTCCTGTTAACATCCACTGATGATTTGGCCTTCTGTTGATGTAACATCAGCCTGCAGCTAGCATTCATTCTTACTTTTATTCTGACTACCAATGTAACGTTTTGAAAAACCTCCATCCTTGGAGATTTTCAAGACCGGGTTAGACAAACACCTGTCAGGGATGGTCTAAATAATACTTACTCCTGCCATGAATGAAGCGGACTGGACTAGATGACCTCTCAAGATCCCTTCTAGTCCTATGATTCTATGAAAATGACCAAAATCTTCACCACACAACCCTGTCAGCCCCTTGTCACCCACACATGCACTTGTCCCTCATCTGTTTGATGTACAGGAGACCTGTGAGGTGAGGTTTTAAAATCTAATGAAGCAATGGCCTTTTGGCTAAAAATACATAGTAACTATTCAGTGTCTGATATATCCTCTATCAGAAGGTTACCTATTGCACATGCATGGGAGGAAACTTGATGAGATAATAGGTCTTTCCCATCACTGACTTCCTATACTATTAGCCATTTCATCTTTGGGTCTTTGTTACTGTGGTGCATGGACCAGTAGTGTCCACAGTGCCCTTGCTGGTGGTCTGTGAAGAGGTGCTGGACATATGGTGCTGGATTTCCTCCCCATTTCTGGTCATTATATTGCCCTTAAGACTCTATCTATACTACAGGTACAACTACAAATCCCTCATGCAGATGCACCACAGGACTACATTATTGTAGGTACACTGGTGTGAATTTCCTTCATGCAGACAGGACTAAAGACCGCTATAACTTTCCTATTATTACTGCTACGTACAAGCCATAGCTGTGGCTGCTTCTGGGAAGTTATGCGCTCCCTGTAATTGCAAACAGCAGGGAAGATGGTTCATGCAATCATGAATGGGAGAGGAGGTGTTCATGAAATCTTATGTCTGTCAAGCTGTGGTCCACAGCAGAAAAATTTAGGAGCTCTTAGCCTTGGTCTACGCTAGAAAATTACTTCGATATAACTTCATCATTTGGGGTGTGAATAATCCACACCCTTGAGCAACGTAGATATATCTACCTAAGCGCTGGTGTAGATAGTGCTATGTCATCGGAGGGCTTTTCCCACCAATATAGCTACCACCTCCTTGCGGAGGTGGAGTTATGATGGACAGCTCTCGCCCATCGGCTTAGAATGTCTTTACCAGATGCGCTATAGTGGTGCAGCTGCATCTGTGTAGCTGCACCAATGTAAATTTCTAGTGTAGATCTGCCCTTAGCTAATTAGAAAAGCAATGCTGGGAGGGTGGGGAGAAAACAACGGAGAAATTAGACCAAATACAGAACACAAAGTAACCTAGATAAAACCCAAATTCCAAGACTATGCTTGCTTAAATATGAAGGCAGAAAGGTTGAACATATGTAATCAAGAGCAGAATTTAGCCCTTTTGTTTAGATAAGTGGAGGCTGGCCCACTGACTGCATTAGACATGATAGTAAATATATTTTTGAGTAATCCAAATGAAGTATTTTGCTTCATGGAGATTCTGTAAAGACAGATTTTGAAGCAGGTGTATTTCTTTCAGTAGCTTCATCATTCCTTTATGGAAAGGATCGAAATTTCCTTTTGATCGTTTTGGCCAGTGACCGGTTGGCAGTGAAGTTAGACATTTTGTTTTTGTGAAGAATTCTTTGAAAAACTTTCCAATAGTAAAAGAAGGTTGTCAAAGTTAATATAAAAGTTCCACACTAAGATGCTATCTCTGTACTATAGTTTTTGCTTTGAAGTCACAGTGTTAATGTTCAGCACATTAATAATTTTGAGTGCCATAATGATGTCCTTTCACTTAATACATCACTTTCCCAAGGGCTTATGTGATATTTTCATTTTCTTCTAGTCATCATATGGGCCACTATCATTTTCACTTTAACATTTCTGAGCATGAATATCATTTGTACACTAGCAAGTCTTGTACTTTTCGTTTGGGGTAATGTTCACTTGCTAGTTGCTTTTTGCTATGCTTACCCCCTTGGTATAGCAAGCCCCCCGAACTGCCCCCACAGATACCTATGCCCAGTGCCTTCTGTTCAGAGACCCCTCCTTAGAGTGGGGCCAGGAGCAGAGCACTGGGTAGGGGGGCTGGGTGGCAGGGACACTGGACCCAAGCTACTGGTCCCTGAAGCTGGATGGCAGCCTGAACCCAGACCCAGATCCTGTGGGGTCAGCCACACAGCCCTGCAGCCCTTAGCAAACAGCTGGGCTGCAACTGTGTGCTAATTGAGCTGCATACAGCCCGTGGACTGCGGGTTGAGAACTCTTTCTAGTGTAACAACACTGACATCAATGAAGCTACAGCAAGAATTAATTTGATCCAATAACTGTGTATGCACAATGCCAACTGTACTCTGGGGAATCTGTCCATCAGTTTGGGGACAAAAATAAGCCATGACCAATTCTGTTTGCCTTCTACACAGGCTGTTTTATTCCCCTGCCACAGAAATGCAAGAAACATGGAAAAGTAACACAAGTGATAGTCCTGACCTGGACTATTACTGCAGATCCTCTAATCCCAGTAGCTCACAGTTCACGGCTCTTCCTTTGGTAAAGGGGGACCACATGGCCAACTGGCTCTGCTGCTGCTGTAGCAGGAATCAGAAACAGAAAGATGGAGGGGGAGGCAGTAGCAGTTGCTGCTCAGGGAACGGGTTCTCTCTCTTGGCCCTCAGCCTCTTACAGGGATGGGTCTTCACTTATATTTTCCAGGGGGAAATCAGAGCCAATCATTTGCTGCTGCTTAGCTGGATCAGCTGGTTCCCAACACCTGCCTGCAGGGCTTCTCCTTAGCCTAGGGCTTTTTGCTGTCTGGGTCTGCAGCCTCTTAAAGGGGATATATTGGGCCAAATTCCTCTCTCAATTGTAAATCATGGACACGGGGAGGCCGCCCTTCGTGTGGATCCTGGGAGGCGTAAGTCTCTCCCCCCAGGCCCTGTTTATCATTCTGAAGGGTCCACCACAGAAGGCAGCATCTCAAGAGCATTGCAGCCGTAGCAAATCAATATTATTCAAAGATGCAATTGTTCTGGAAACTGGCATTCTGGGGCAAATGCTCAAAAGAATTTTGGAATGTAGCACTCATTCATTCAGAGGTAGGCAGAATATATGACCTACACTTGAGCCAAAAAACACCCTTGTGTTATCCAGCTTAGATTAAATATGGGCCCTATGTTTTAGAAAGGAAGAGGTTTGCCTTTAATTTAAAGGATGGCTCATTTTCAGCTTACTCGCAGAGGATACCATTATTTTAAGGGAATCTCCTGTCTCTTACCTTTCAAAGGCTATAAATCAAATTCCATTGTGCTAGTAAGCAGAATTCTTAAAGGATAATTTGGAAGAAGGTGCTTTGCATTTTAAAAAAACCCTTAATTACAAACACTACAATCTATAATTGGCATTTCTTTCTTCACAAAGCATGTGTGGCATATCCAGGTTTCATGCCATCTAATATGAATTTGTCTATGCTATGTGTATATCTTTTATGGCAAAGAAAATTACTTTTCCTGTAGCTAGAACTTGATCCAAAATATATCCATACACTTCATCCTCACAACAGAGCTCTTGATAGTTCAAACGTTAAGTTATAGGTGTCAAGCTGCCTGGAGTGTGTCACGAGCATGAGTCCCAACCTCAGGGCAGATTGTGAAGAAGCAGATGATAAACCCCAGATTGATTGTGAGTTCTGTACTTAGATTTTACCAACCAAGTATCAAGAGTGAACTCCTCAACTATCATTACAGCCTAAAGATGAAGTCACAGATGGTTCCCTGAGGTACTCTGGTCTGCCTCTTTCTTTGTTTTTTTTTAAAAAACATTTACAAATTAACTCTTATAAAAATCTATTTTCATTTTTTGCAGTAGTCAGTTTAAGCTGTTAAATCAGAATTTTCACATAATAGTTTTGCCAATAAAAACCTGTAGACTTTTTAAAAAGGATATTTACAAACTTTCATGGAAAAAATAAAACGTCAGTATCCCAAAATTAAGCTAACTAGATAAGAACGTACAATTACATACGGGCAGATTCACTAAAAATAACAATATTCAGGTTAGGACCAGTCACTTGCCCTAGGTCAATTGCACCTTAGATCCTATACCAAAGACAATGCTTGTAGCCAATACTGTAATAAATGAACTAAAGATTTATTAGCCAAGAAAAAGAAACTAGTTATTTACAAGGTTAAAACAGATAAACACAGAAATAAGTTGTCCTTATTTGTGGATCTAAGACTAACAGTCTTAGTCCTGGGTTAGCCCTGAAGCATGCTCTATAAGTCCTTTAGGGCTAACCCAGGCCAAACACGGGGATCCCCTTACTTTTGCTTAGAAATCTTGCCCTCCCAAATAGCGTGACCAGATGTCCCGATTTTATAAGGACAGTCCTGATTTTGGGGTCTTTTTTAATATAGGCTCTTATTACCCCCCGTCCCAATTTTTCACATTTGGTGTCTGGTCACCCTACTTCCACAGTCCAAACAGCATAGAAACTCAATTCCTTCTTGCCACATATTTTTTTTAGTCCCATCCCCCAGAATTCAAGCTGATGTGATGGTGGGCTCCTCCCCATTCCTCTGGGAAGAGTAATTAATTAACAAAGCCTTTTGTCCTCTGATGTTCCACAATGGCTTGTTTGGTTTCTAAAGACCTTCTTTTGTTGGGCAGGAGGTAACACTTCTTGTAGAAAACTACTATTTCACACTTGGTTAGGATTCTCTCCTGACTTGGAGCAAACACTTAAATTCTACTTTATAACATGGGATAGAGGTATCATAAATGAGATTAATGCATGCAGCAACTCACAAGTCTTCAGGTTTTCATAAAGTCTAAACATATGTTTGTAAACGTGTTACCTGCTTTAGAAATGCTACCACACAAGTGAGCGAGCCAGATTTGTTTCAAACTGTCCAGTGAGGCCTAGGGCCTGGGCATGAGCTGGCACCTGGTCTGCCAGTTTCTCAACAGACATACAGACAAAATGGAAAAATGCCATTAAGTTTGGTATAGCACCTCTCTTTGCTTGACCAATTATAATATGTTTAAGATTAGCAGCCGTGTTAGTCTGTATCCGTAAATAAGACAAAGAAGACTTGTAGCATCTCAGAGACTAACCAGTTTATTTCAGCATAAGCTTTCGTGGGCTATAGCACACTTCATCGGATGCATCCCATGAAGTTGGCTATCGCCCATGAAAGTTTATGCTGAAATAAACTGGTTAGTCTCTAAGGTGCTACAAGTCTTCCTCGTCTTAATTATAATATGCTATTTCTCAAACAATGCAATTGAATATGCAAATTTTCTACCCCCCATCCCCCGGGCCTGATTCTAACAGGTATTTAGTGTTGTTTTCTATGGGAGTTGCAGGTACTCAGCATCTTCCAGGATCAGGCTCTTTGATATGTATGTCTCTTCTTTTATGCTTACCATAATTTCATTGTCAGAATGTTTTACGAGGCCTTGTATTGTCTGAGATTCTTTATGTCAAGTTCTCACCTCTCTAAAATACATAATTTAATTACATGTACTATGGGCAACTATTTGAAACACAGGTACCTAAATAAATGGTCTGAAATCAATAGGAGCTCCAGGGAATTAGGTGATGAAGTATGGATTTAGGAACCTAACTTTATGCACCCAGGTTTGAAAATTTTACCGTAAGTCACCCAATGAAAAGTTGCTTCAGGGAGGGGTTTGAAAGTAGTTACTTTGGATGAAATGAGATCACTGCAGTTAATGTCAGTTGTACGTGGCTAACCTGGGGAAAGACCACTTTGGCCAAAACATCTTTGTGTTTTGTCTTCATTTCATGAAATCCATATTGATCAATTAGTGTAGGATAATGTGAATTTATTTATTTTTTTTAGAGTGTATATCAGGATGTCATTGTTATAAGTTAGTATATACAGCTCCCAGGACTGATAAAATCATTAAAAACCCATACATGGTCTGCTATTGTAGCTATAAATTGCAGGGGGAAACTAATACCTTGACTACTTTTCCTTTGAATTACTCGGTTAGTTATTCTTTATTAAAGTAGGCATGTGATAAAATATAGCTCTGGGTGATATAATGATTGTTGGTCAAAAAAGAATGCCAATGCATTCAGCTTTCAGATCCCATACACAGCTATGGTTTAATTGTTATTTTAAGCATATACTAAGATAGGAGCCAAAACCTGAATGCTGCTAATAGTTAGGCAAACACTGCAAACATTTTGCATGAATATTCATTTTAAATGCATGTATTTTTTCTGTATTTGAACCCCTTATGCATTTACTTTCTGTAAATAGTTTAACAAATGAGATTGAGATTGACTAGTTCGAGAGCCTGAAAGAGATTTTATTATGATCAATACTGGAGTGACTGGATGAAATGCTATGGCCTGTGTTATACAGGAGGTCAGACTGCATAATGTGATGGTGCCTTTTAGCCTTGAAATCAATGAATAATCCAAACGGGAGATGGGACAGATCTAGTGAATCATGGAAGCAGCACTGAAGACTGTCAGTAGCTGGTGGATGTGGGAAATTCTGCTGTCTGTTCTTTGCAGAGATCAGTTAGGTTGTGATTAATCAGGGGAATAATTTTTGTGTTTAAATATAAGATTTGTAAAGTGTTTGATCCCTGAGATGTAATGAAAATGTATTTGTGTGTGAAGTTTGTGTTTAAAGTGACTGGGTCTTTAATGGCAGGCAACCAAAACACTGGATTCCAAAGGAGAAAATTCAGAAAGGGCTTTAATTTTTAAATGTTTCTTCTGGAAAAGTTAGTAAAATACTCTAACGAACATCATGCTAAATTCAGTTATCTGAAAAAATATTGTGTTAAATTTGCAAAATAAGTTCAGTAAGAATAAGGTGAATTAGAGGGATTTTAATGCTGGTTTAAATGCAAATCACAGAACAACTGTAGAAGGAGTCACGACTGACACCTTCTCAATACAACACTCATACCCGATGAACTGACCTGCATGTTACTGCCCTCTGTGGAATACAGTGAGAACTGTTCAGGTTTGCATTACAGTGTAGATTTAGCTCAACCGAGCTCTTGAGGCAGGAGGCTCTGGATTTTCTCCTGTTCTGTTATTTCATTTTACTGGAGCACCAAAAATGCAAAACCAAAATTGTGGCTCCATTGTGCTGGGCACTGCACATACACATAGTACGATGGAGAAAGGAAGAATTCTTATCCCTGTTTTATAAATGGGGAACTGAGGCAGAGAGAGATTAAATAAAATGGAGGCAGAGAGAGATTAAGTAACATGCTCAAGGTCATAGAGGAAGGCCTTGGGAAAACAAAGAATGGAACTCAGACTTCCTGAGTTTCAGGCTACTACATTCTTCTCCAGGCTGTCATGAGGCTGCTTCTGTGGTGTGCAGACATGTCCTACATTTGTTAGATAGTCACTTCTTATTTACTCAAGCCCTGTATTCCTCTAAATTAACCCAAGGACACTGAAAACTTTCTCCTTTTTGTTCACACCACTTTGACATATGACCCAATTTATTGCTGAGCACATTATTAGTTGATTACTGACATTCCCCACCTCTTTTGGCAAGGTATATAATGTGTCCACACATTCATAACACGTTTACACCTAACATATGGATGGATTACTCTGTGAACATCTATTTCTGAAGGCCAGCGTGTTCCCCATCTTTAGTCACTCATTGGAGCATGTAATTTAGAAAATTTAGCCCTAGGGATTTTCCACATGAGTGACTGAAGAGCAAACAGAAAGGGTGGGGTTTTTATTTATTTAAAAAGACATTGCTACCATTCATCCACTTAATGTGTTCCCCCTGCTTCATGCTCTGCTGGGTAATGTTACAGGTCCCTTTAACATCCATTCAGATAAACTATTTAAGTAACCTAGTTGGGCTCCAGTTTAGCACCTATGTATAGGGTGGCCATCTGTCCCGTTTTTAAAGAGACAGTCCTGGTTTTTGGGACTTTTTCTTATATTGGCACCTATTACTACCCACCCCCTGTCCCATTTTTTCACGGTTACTGTCTGGTAACCCTACCTATGTACTTACCTAACTTTAACCACATACATAGTCCCACTGAAATAATTGTTTAGTATCTTTTCATGTCTAGAACATCTCTCATGTGCACTCCAGAAAGCATAGATGGTTAGAATGCTCGCCTATCTTTAGGGTGTTAATGTGATGTAGCTTTTGGCTATGTTGTTCTTCTGGGCCTGATCTACCTAGAAAGTGACTCCATTACAGCGCCTGACTATGAAACTCTATCAGCTACAGATGCTTATGCTTTTAATTCTGGAGATCCTAGATTTAACACCGAGTGCCGGTCACAATGGTGGTTATCATGTTATGGTGGTGTCAATTAAGTGTGCGTGGGGAGGAAGGCAAAATTCTTCCCCCCAATTTTTTCGCTGCTGAGAGTTCTATAGGCCACCCAGCCAATAAGCCATGACCCAACCACTTTCAAGCAGTGGTCCTGTACTAAATCAGTGTGGTCACCGCTGTAGCAGCCTGAGAATCACTCCGGCTATGTAGTCACAACACTACTGAAAACTGACCCAGATGCCTCTGCATACAGACAGAGGTGGCTGGGCCAAGTATCTGTGAGTAACATTGCGACCTGGTGCATGGAATTGTAACACCACTGAAATTTCACCTATCCACCCACATCTGTCCAGATGGAGGGGAAGCTGAGCCAAATGGTGGTGTGATCTGGAGCACAGGGAGTCTGTTCCTGTACAGCAGAGCACATGGGAGTCTGCTGAGAACTTGACTCTTGGGGGCACTGGCTTATGTACTGTGTGAGGAAGAGGGGGGCAGGAAATTAATGGGGAGTGGAACAGGGTCCCTGCTAGAGTGTGGGAGGAAATGGAGTTAGTTCTCTCACTCTAAGAAATATCTGAACTGGTGTCACTGTCATGTTAGTACATACGGACATCATGGTCACTGACCAAATGTCACTGATGCAATGTGTACATCACAGCTCTGCAAATTCACTGGCCTCTGAGATAGAGGACTTGTGTTTAGCTGACACTAGTAGAGCTGATCAGTAAGTGAAACTGTGAATACACAGCTTTATTCAGTGATAAAATGAAGTTAATACATTAATAGAATCATAGAATATCAGGGTTGGAAGGAACCTCAGGAGGTCATCTAGTCCAACCCCCTGCTTAATGCAGGACCAATCCCTAACTAAATCATCCCAGCCAGGGCTTTGTCAAGCCTTAAAAACCTCTAAGGAAGGAATTCCACCAACTCCCTAGGTAACCCATTCCAGTGCTACTTCACTTTCCTAGTGAAAAAGTTTTTCCTAATATCCAATCTAAACCTCCCCCACTGCAACTTGAGACCATTACTCCTTGTTCTGTCATCTGCTATCACTGAGAACAGTCTAGAGCCATCCTCTCTGGAACCCCCTTTCAGGTAGTTGAAAGCAACTATCAAATCCCTCCTCATTCTTCTCTTCTGTAGACTAAACAATCCCAGTTCCCTCAGCTTCTCCTCATAAGTCATGTGCTCCAGTCCCCTAATCGTTTTTGTTGCCCTCTGTTGGAGTCTTTCCAATTCAGCCACATCCTTCTGGTAGTGTGGGGCCCAAAACTGGACACAGTACTCCAAATGAGGCCTCACCAGTGCCAAAGAGAGGGGAACAATCACGTCCGTTGATCTGCTGGAAATTCCCCTACTTATTGTCAGGAACAACACAGGATTATTGCTCCTGGCACCGGACGACGCCGTCCAAACTATGGCCAGTAAACCGTTATGCTCGGGCACTGCTGCTACTGGTGTGAGGCTGGATTGTGAGGTGGCTGATTATAAAGTAGAGACTATGACGGTGTCGTACAGGGAGGTGGCACCTTACCCAATCCCGGGGGACAGGTGGGCCGCAGTGTTGGGTTTATAGTCTCCCCGAGGTTGTTAGCTCCCAAGGAATGAAGTGCCAATGTCCGTCCTGCGCCCAAACCTCTAAAGGTATGATGGATGACCGAGATTTAGGGTGAGACCTCGTTTATTGCCTATGACCGCCAATCAGTCTGGTCTACAATAGACCCAACTACCACAAGGTTACAATAACATTTACAACTATGATCACGGACAACACGATGCAACAATGACAACAATTACACGTTCAAGATTCTGCATTCATTCTGTACTGCCTCCCTAGAGTTTCTGCCCTGATGAGGCCTTCGGTCTGCCTGGCCTGACTCTACCGGCTACCGAGTCTCTGTCTGATCAGATTATGGACGTCCCTAGAAGCCCCATGGTCCTACCAGACGGCGGTTTCAATCCCGTTCTCACATACTCCCACTGACCCGGGTCCCTCCCAGCGTGGCTACCAGCCCCTATGCTCACCCTCCTGTTGGTATTTGGTGGATGAGATGAGGTTCCCTTCCTTTGGGTCGCGAGTCCGAGTTTGGGTCCTGAGTCTGCTCTCCTGGCTGATCTCTGGGGACAAGTCTGCAATTTGCTGGCCCATCCCTTGCTATGTTTATCTAGATGCCTGCCTTATTTTTGCGGGTTTTTGCTTGTCCTGGCCTTCCCTCTAATTGGTCCCTTTTTGGTTCCCCTTCTAACGGGGCCTTCTGTGATTATTCCCTTTTCTAGGCCGGCTGTGGCCTGTTCTCTGATTGGTACCTTTTGGGTGGGCTGTTCTGCACTTTTCGTATCTCCATTCTGATTGAACCCTTTTCTCTGGGTGCCCTGGAAGTTCTGGGTTACCATGACAATGCGACCGCAACTGGCGGACTGCTGTCAGCACGACGTGTACATCTCGACCGCACGGACATCCTATGTATACATTCCTATGCCATTGCTACATATTCTTACACTATTGCTACTACTGCTACATTGCTAAGTTATTAAGCTTTTCATTAAGCTAGCCTATACACCTAATTCCTGGCCTCTGGATCCTGGCCTGGCCTGAGCCGATTTGGCCTTCCTAATTTCACTCCTCCATGCCTGAGCAATATTTTTATACACCTCCTTGGTCATTTGTCCAATCTTCCACTTCTTATAAGCTTATTTTTTGTGTTTAAGATCATCAAGGATTTCACTGTTTAGCCAAGCTGCTCACCTGCCATATTTACTATTTTTTTCTATACATCTGGATGGTTTGTTCCTGCAACCTCAATAAGGATTCTTTAAAATACAGCCAGCTCTCCTGGACTCCTTTCCCCTAATCTAATATTATTTGCCCATTGATAGAGCAGGCTGAATAATGGAAAACATTATTTTCCAATAATTTATTCAGAGTAAAATGCCAAAATTAATTGGATGAATTATTCACAATGAATAATCTGACCAGCCCTATCAGTACAGCGCTTATCCTCTATTGAACACTCCAACTGGTCTAATAACTGATGTTTTTGGTATACTGGGAGATCTGGGGAAAACAAATTAGAACCAAAACCAAAATTATTAGGACTTCTCAGTGAATTGAAAAAGTTGCGAACACTTTGTTTCAGATCAAACAAAATGTTTTGTTTTCAGATAGGGATTTTTAATCTTGTTAATTACAAACAAAGGACATGAAATGAAAGGAGGCGGTACTCTCCTCCAAACCCATAGCTTGGTGGTTCAGCCTCCCAGCTCAGATGGAATATCTGGGTCCAATTCTAGCTTTCCCACCTTTCCCAGGTGAGTGCCTTGCCCTCAGCTATTTGCTATTCTGTGATGAGTTTTCCTCAGTTTCTCTCCTTGAAGCTATTACACTTTGTATTATAATACTTTGGATCAGTCTCCTCTGTCCCAAGCAAGTGCCTTAGACACCAGGCTATGGAGTGTCTCTTTCTGCCTAATGACCATTTGTGTATTTTATACTGAGTGGAACAGCTTTACAGGCAATATTAAGTGAGTCCCACACTAGACTACCCTATAGCCTGGGAGCTGGAGGTACTTCCCAGGGAGCAGGAAAACCTGCATTCAAGTCCTTGCTCCCCAGGTAGACATCCTGGTTTCCCTCTTTTGCACTTGGGGCTCCTGCATCCCAGGTGACCACCCTAACACTTCAGCTTTGAGTGCAAGGGGGGAGGGCTTCCCGCCCCTTTTCCTCAGTGTTGTGAATGGTGCCTAAGATCAGACCATGCCATTCTGATAAAATCTAAATAATCAATTCAACATTTCCATTTTTTTCCCCATTTCAGCCAAAACCTTTTGTCCAAATTGATATAAATTCACTAAATGTTTTGGTTGCTGAAAAATGCAGATTTGGATCAAACACACGTTTTGGCCAGAAAAAATTTCACCTGGGTCTATATAATATATAACTGCATGACACATCTTTGCATGTCCTGTATGTAAACTGTGCCACTGTAAGGGGGATTGGCCCAAGATCATACAGATCCATAAAGCCCATATGCTATGGTAACTGCTATGCTATCTGCACATAATAATCTTAATACTTAATAACATCAAAATAAAGCTGCCCCAAACTATTCACTGTAGATACCGCCATTTCTCTTGCTCTCTCATGAATTTAAAATACTGTTGTTTTCTTATTAGACTCCTGAGCACGCTTTAAAACCGATGTCAGATATTGCCCCATCACATAGCAATGACTCCAAATGTGGGAGACAGAGAATCTATTTTTAATGCACAATAATATTCAGAACTATGTCACTGCATATTGATCTAATTCTAAGAATGACTGTGTGTATGAATGGACAGTCTTTGGGCAGTGGAGAGGAAGAGAGAAAGTGTAATATAAATGAAGCCTGGGGCTGAATAGGCACCAACATGGAAATGGCACTCAGATGCACCAACATACTGTGGACTCATTTATGTTCCTCAAAAAATGTCAATACTTACTTTCATAATCTTTTGTTTAAAACTTCCGCAGTCCACCAGCCCTCCCTAAGTGCCTGCAGTTTTAAACCACACACAGAGAGATCAGAGCATATAGCTTCCTATGCTTATATGTCAATTATGTGAGAAAGGTCTAACAGTGCAGTGAAGAGAGGAAGCACTTCTGTTGGGCTTATTTTCTTTGAAGATAAATCTTTAAGCTTTTATATTTTTTTCCCCCCACAGTAAAAATCCTTGTTTAAAAACTCTCCCTTCTCTAACTCTGTATTGATTACTGTGACATGGTCTTGCTTGAGGAACAAGGAGCTCTAAGACTGGCTCTGATTAAGTGCCTAAAGAACATTTAAAAGTGGGTCTTATGTACCAAGTAGACTAATAAAAGAGGTAAAAGGGAAGAATTTTCACTGAGCTTCTAAGAGAACCTTTAAGAACTTTTGTATATTTAATTTCTTATCTGCAAACAGGAATGAAGGGAAAGACTCTGAGCCAGAGACAAAGTATTAAAAAGCATTTTAAATGCTTTTCCTCCCCACCCCACTCCTTTTTGGTCATTTATGTTAGTTAATGTAAGATCTAAAGACAATTTTAAAGAGGCAGATCATACATCACTACCAACAACATTGTCTAGCCACTTTAAACAGGATGGTCATGATATTAGAGCAGTAGTGGCATATAACACCTTTTTAACTAGAAGGAGCCCAAAGCATTTACAGATTACTTGAATTCATTTTTTAATTGTTACATTTACCAAACACTGTGCAGTTTACCTTCAAGAAACTCTGCAATATGCATAAAACAACATTTAGGGTGAGAAATTACTATTTGTAGCCATGTTTTGCCTGTTTTGTTTTATTTGCTCAGTAATCTGCTTTGATCTGTTTGCCATCCCTTATAATCACTTAAAATTTACCTTTTGTAGTTAATAAACTTATTTATTATTCATTCCAAAACCCAATTTGTGCAAGTCATATCTGGGGGTGGGGGAGGAGTAAAAGCTGTGAAAATCCCCCTCCACATCGAGGGAGGGGGTGATATTTATGAGCTTGCGCTGTACAGATCTCTTTCTACAGCACCAGACAATATTATTTTGGGGTTACACCCCAAAGGAGCTGTGCACTTGAGTCCTGGGTAAATCCATGAGCTGAATCTTACCAAACACAACTGATTTCAGTCTGTCTGCAGCTGGGTGTGGCTTTACCTGTGTATGTGCTAGAGAAGACTAGAGGGTCTGACACAGCAAGGACAGGGTGAGGAAGTCCAGGTAGTGGAATGGGCTGCTCAGTGGGACCCCAACACATCCAGTGCCATCCCAGACTGGGGGAAAGGGGATCCAACCTATCACACAGTATGTGTGTTGCTCCGATAGCAGTATGGTGTGATTCTTTGTTTGGATGTGATGGTCAAATGAGGAGAGGTTTTTCTAGCAAGATATAACAGATCTGTTCAGAAATGAAATACGTGGTTTTTGAGAGAAAGGGAAAAAAAATCTCACTGTGACACTCCCCTGGTGTTATATGGACTGGTAATCAGCTAGGTCTCTCCAATCCTCAACTCTGGGAGCCAGCCTTACCCTGCTCTGCTTTGAGAACCTCCACTCTTGGGATGTTCACACACAACCTCCAGCATGTAAGCTGCTCCCAGCTGTGCGAGTGAGCACGTTTGGCCAGCCGCTGTTTGGATTGTGCAACCGAATGACTCTAGCCGGTATCGCTGGTCACAGACACAACCCTAGGAACCTCCATCTTGCAGTGTCCAGTTATGCCCACTGGACACTGCAAGCTTATATGAGTTAGTTAAATTAACAAATAAATTGAAATGTACCAGGCTTGTTATCCCAAGGGGAGTTTCTTACATGCTTCGAAACAAACACACTGCTTCAGGCAGAATAAACAAATAAATGTATTAACTACAAAAGATAGATTTTAAGTGGTAAGTCAAATTTGAATACTTTCAGTGTCCTTATAAACTGAGATGCTTCTCACCACAGGCTGGCTGGTTGCCCTTCAGCCAGGCTCTCCTCTTTGAACAATGCTTCTGTGGTGGTGTCTGTAGATGGAGGTGGAAAAGAGAGAGAGCATGGCAAACATCTCTCCCTTTTATCACGTCCTTTCTTTCCTCTTGGCTTTGCGCCCCCTCTCCCCCCACCCACTTTCAGAGTCAGGTGAACATTACCACATCATAGTCCCAAACTGACCAAGGGAAGGGGGGTGACATACTCAAGAGTCCAACAGATTTTTTTGTTGCTGCCTAGGCCATTGTCCTTTGTTCCTGTGAGGCTGGGCTGGGTTGGTTCCATACATCCCCTGATGAGGTGTGAACTGCCCCTCTGCTTCTGGAGAGTTTTGCCTGGGCTTGTTTTAAGCCATGAGGACACATTTTCAGCCTCATAACTATATGCATTAAATTGAAGCCTATGACATTACTATAATAGCAATGCTCAGTGCACAGGAGCCTTCCAAAGACACCCAACATGATCAACTTTGCACTGGATACCACACAATCATATTATAAGGATGAACATTGGGGTGCAGGGTGTTCCCCCAAGGTACAGTGTGTCACACTCATCTCCAAATTTAAAATACAGTACACTAAGGTGCCTTCTTTAGGGTAACTTGGGACTTTAGGGTGACACATCTGAGCCAAGACAAGTTCAAATACAGATTCAAGCATTGTTTACTTGATCCAAACTCAGAAACTTGTCCATGTTCCTAGGAGAGGGTCCTAAAGTGCTGGATGCTCCCTGACAAAGTTGTGAATCTTCATCTTCCATTCATAAACTCAGAGATTTGAGGTTCAGTAAACTGGAAAATAGCCAGTTCAAGTGACTTAACATTTTCTCTTCTAATTTAAACTCAACTCAACCTAATTTAAACTCTAACTCAACCTAATTTAAAACGTTGACTCCTTAAAATAAACTGTCTTTGAGATTTATTCCTTATTTAGGGGCATCTTGCAATTGTTAGGAAATAGAAGGCTTATTAGTTCTGAGTGTGATCGATCGCTGAATTCTTTCAATAATTCACTAAAAAAGACTCTGTATATTCCCCACTCATTGCTCTCCTCTTCTATATTTCCATAGGTTATTTTTATCCTTCAGATGACTTTTTCCATCTTTTAATTTTATATAAAAGCCATTTTGCTTGCTAGGCTTTGTTTTCCAGTCTCCCATAAAAATCTGCCAAATTTGTCAAGTCTGGAATGTCACCTCATCACTTTTCTTTTTTGTAGTTCAAGATTCCCTTGCAAATGAAAGGCCATTAATTTGCTTTTCTATTCATGCTAAGATCATAACGTCATCCATAATTCAAAACCTATTGTCAGCCTTGAATCACATCCCATCTCCAGTTATAGTTCCTTTCCATTTCATTATGTACATACTTCTGAACTAACACCACATTTCTAGCTTTGCTTCATTAGGATTCAATATGAAAATCTAGGGTATATCCTTTCTTTGATGCCTGTGTGTTAGTCCTCCACTTTAATGGGAGTTGCACGTTCACATCAAGGGCAGAATATACAGTACCCCTCAGATCCAATTTCCATGCCATTCCAGGAATCACTATATAACAATTTAAACATCCTGAGAATAGGTTTCAGGATTTACCCTAATAACCAGAAACCAGCCCAATCAAATGTTGACATCAATAAATATTTCTCATTAATAAATAACATTATTATTTTCCCTACAATAGCACCTTGATACCATAAGCAAAATTGTGCTATATGTATTGTATATACACATAGTAAGAGACTGTTGTTGTCTCAAAGGGCTTCCAATCTAAATAGACAAGACGGTCATTATCCTACACCTCTGTGTACCTATTATCTATAGTGTGTGTGTATGTGTGTAAATAAATAAAGTGAAATACAAATCTCTGGTTAACCATGCTAAATCTCTCTGACATCACTTATAATCAGTAGAATAAAATGAGCATTCTGTCATTAGCCACCAAGATAGACTTAAAACCAGTTTAAAATTATAAAAATTACAATGATCAAATTCACATGAGCAGTAGCTAACAATTACTGGTGGATGTGATTTAAAGCGCCTGGTAATTTAACTAGAGCAGTAGCATGTTTTTATTATTAAATCTAACAAATTACAGCCTCTTTTTTGTTTCCTAAAGAGCCTCTTGGTTTTCCACTTTAGCTATAAGCAGAGATGATCCTAATTAGCTTGATTCTTTGAGTCATCATTTCTCCACGGAGGACTTGTCATAGTAACAGTTACATATGTGTAACAGACCATGGCTGTATTCATCCTCACTAGGGATCAAACCTGGGACCTTCATCAAAAGCACAAATTCTTTCCATTTGATCTAAAAAAAATAAATTTCTTAATCTGTGGGGTAGTAGCAGGCTATGTAGTTGCTAGGATCAGTCACTAGAAGGAGATGATTGCATTAACTGACCCAGCATAAGTGCTAAGGCAGTGGTTCTCAACCAGGAGTCTTCTTTCAGGGAGTGCATCAACTCATCTAGATCAATGTTTCTCAACCTGGGGATCACAGGACAGGTTTAGGGGGGTTGCAATTGCAGGGCTAGCATCCAGGGATGGCAAGCAGGAAAATTGCCTGGAGCCCCACACAACAGGGCTCCCTGTGAAGCTAAGTTACATGCTTCAGCCCCATGCAGCAGGACATGGGCTTCAGGAATGCGGTAGTCTGGAAAGGTTGAGAACTACTGTGGTAATGTATTGAACTACGATCTTCCTTTCTTCTAAAATTGGTACAGACGTGAACTCTGGTGTCCAATGTGCTGTGGCAGAGTGAGCTCTGTGGTGGGAATCAGGAGGTCATGAGTTTAAATCCTGACTTTGCTATTGACTTGGTGTGTATCCTTAGGGAAATAATTTCATTTTTCTGTCTCAGTTACCCTGTCTGTAAAATAGGGATAAAAATACTTTATGCATCTAACTCATAGGGAGGTTATGAGGATTAATTAGTTAAAATCTGTACAGGGCTTTGTATTTGAACTGTATAATGATTAGTATTATTATTCTGTTGTGCTAGTTTCTATAACTCATGTCAGTGTAGTACTCTCATCTGGTGAGAAATGTCCCCCTCTCCTGTACAGTGTTAGGGGGAGAAGACTCCTCTGTAAAGGCCTCAGGATCTTTGGTTTTGAAGGATTTAGTTGCTTGCACTTTGCATCATGGCTCCCTCACAGTATTGGAAGGAACCACAGTAGGTAGCAGAGTAAACCGTGCAACAGGAAAGGCAAAAAGTGTGCTGTGGCCTTACCAAAAGACCCCGACGGCCTGCTGTCAGGGAACTCCCACTGCTCACACTAACTGAGGGAGAAGATGAAAATTAGCCTGGGGAACAAGAAACTGAGGAGAGTTCAGTGGAGGGGGAAAATGAAGAATGGGGGTGGGGAAGGAGTTCAGGAGTGTGGAAACAGGTCCAGAGGAAACTCAGGATGGGGAGGTTAGCAGAGAGGGGTTGGATTGTGTAAAAGAACCTGGCAGAAGAGGGCACAGAGATGGGGTGGGAATGAAGAGTCTATTTTTAAAGAAGGCATGGATTGCTGAGGGAATCTATTCATGGAAGCTTCAGACACCTGGGAGGAAAATCTGAAAGAGGAGGTAATCGTGATAGGGAATGGATCTGGAATTTTTTGAGGGGCAGTGATTTAATAGGCAAGACTAGTAGAGCATGAGCTATTTGAATTTTGTTCATTGGTGAGGAATAGGTCACAGAAAACAGTAATACATCCCAGGGCACATTTTGAGGAAGTGAGACAACTGAGCTTTTCTGTACTGGAATCATTAAGCATGGAGAAAGGCTAGAGCAAAGATGAAGGTCAGCTCTTCTGGTGTACTGAAGGAGAGTGGGTGACCATGTCGCCCTCTAGTGGTCAATTAAAAAAGGATAAAGCATCTGCTGCCATTGCCAACTAATGGAGTTACTACTTAACCTTAGCTATTGGTGCTAATCACTCCAGGTTTCATCCATATTAATAATGCGTATACATATGGTGAAAGGAAGGTTGTTAAAAGTGTTTCCAGATTAAGGAAATCAGGATTTGCCCACCATATTAAAATGCATGTGATTGCAGTTCAATTGAAAGTAAAAAAACAAACCCAAGGAACCAGAAGCAATAATTGTGATGAAAGCTCTGAGAGTAAAAATGAGCATACATGGGAAATGGAGCAGCTAGGGAACCAAACAGATATGCACACAGTTAATATATGTAGGCAAGGCCAGCCCTAGGTTTTGTCAGAACCTACAAGACATGGACTCAAAGGAAGACTTCCATAATCTGCATTACGTATTTTGTTGGCAGAAAGTGGTAACACTAGGAGAGTTTGGAAACTGGATAATGGATTAATGTCACAGTCTTGGGGAGAAGGGGAGTACAACAGAATCTCAAAGTTACACCTTGAGAATGGAGGTTGTTCATATCTCTGAAATAAATAAAACATTATGGTGGTTCTTTTAAAAGCGTTCATCTGAACATTGACTTTAATACAGCTTTTAAACTTTAAAAGCTGCATTTTTCTTCTGTGGTGGAATGGCCTCTTAATACCTCTGCAGTCACAGCACAAAAAATGGTAGAGTTAGTGGGTTACATATTGGATTTATGACTTATTAAAACAATGTCTTCAGTCCATGATTTTTAGTGTCTAGCAGAGTTATGAATTTAAGCTCCCAGGCTTGTCCTTTGAAAGTGTTGTGCAGGTTTCATTTGAGAATAAGGACTGAGAGGTCAGATATAGAATGATCACTTTGCGAAAAATATTCATCCACATGTTTTTGTCTTTTTCCTGTGTGAGTTCATTTGAGAGCGTAGTGATTGTCTGGTTTCACCCTACAGTTGTTGTTTAGAGCATTTAGTGCAGTGGATAAGATACACCACACATTGTGATTGGTATGTGTAGTAGGATCAATGGATCTTGAAAGGTGTGTTATGGAGAACGTAGATCATTGTAGAGGTGGAGATACGTCTGCAGGTTTTGCATCTATTGTTCTGGCAGGGTCTGGTGCCGTTTTGGGTAATGTCTGTGCTACAAAATTACGTTGGCCCAATTTACGTCCTTGCACAGCCATAGCAGTAATTAAATTGCTTTTACATATATCCACACTATACTCCTTGTGTTGGTGGTGCACGTCCTCACTGGAAGCATTTGCACTGATTTAACTGTAAGTGTAAGGCAATGCGGGATGATTTCTGAAAGGCAGCAACAGTCGATGTAAGCAACACAGTGTCTACTCATCAACATTGCCTCTATGCCTCACATGGAAGTGGAATTAAGTCAGTGTATGGGCAAGTTACATCAGTGGCAGTGACATTTTAGCATAGATGCTTATAGTTAGGTTGATGTAAGCTGCCTTATGTCAACCTAACTCTGTAGTGTAAACTAGGGCTTTGAGTTGTGTGTCCTGGTCTTTGAGGAGTTTGCTTCTGGTGATTAGCTTGGAGACTTCGGGGGATTGTTTGAAGGCCAGAAATGGGGGTTCATGAAAAATTTCTTTCAGCATGCAGTCCCCATTGAGTAGGGGTTGCAGTTGCTCGATACTCTGCGTGGGTTCCAGTGTAGGGTAGAAGGTGAGAACTAGGGATGTGTAGTTAGAGGTGGGTTTATTTCTGTATTGAAGCAGGTTCTCTCAGGGTATTTGAGTGTTTCATGATACAATCTCCTTCTCTGGTGGAGTGTCCTCATTTGGGGAAGGTGGTTTTAAGTGTGTAAAGGAGTATATCCCGGACCTTTTCCTCAGACAATATTCTGTCATACCTGAGTGCCTGGCTGTAGATAAGATTTCTTGGTGCATTTGGGGTGATTACTGGACCTGTGAAGGTAGATGTAGTGATCCATATGTTTCTTGTATATGGTTGTCTGTATATGGTCATTGTTGAAGCTGATTGCTATGTCCAGGAAGTTGATGCTTATGTGGGAGTCTTTCAAAGAGAGTGTTTTGGAGGGATGGTGAATAGCAACTGACATGAACATCAATTTCACACTAGCAGGCTTTCCACTGAGGTTCAGGAAGCCTAGCTGCCCTGGAGAGTCCTGGCTTCAGAAGAAGGAGGTCTAATAATCCATGAATACATGAGAGGTGAAATTAATAATGATCCTACAATGGTGAGCCACTTAGCTACTTTTGGAGTTTGGACTTTAATAAGAAAAAGATGTAAATTAAGCTCTGAGCAACTAAGAAATAAAGGAAAATGTATAAATATAGTTAAAGGTAAAGTGCAAGTAAGAGCATACTTGAAAATTTGGAACATGTCAGCATATCTGTCTAAGATGCATTCGAGAATCTTAAATCAATCAATTTACCAATCATAAATTATTTAATTAATTAGTATTGAGAAATCCTGGAAAACAGGGGAAGTACCGTAAGACTAGAAAGGAGCCGATAATACATCTGAAAGTATAACAAATATGCAGTCTAGCTCTTTAAACTGACTAGAGAGAGACAATTAGTGTACAACTGCATCCTTCAGAAACAGTGTGGATTGGATCCAACAATTAATTTCCATGAAAGAGTTGGGAAAGTTCCGCTAGTTTTAGCCTCTGATGGCCAGAAGCTAGGAGTGTGTGACAGGGGATAGATCACTCAATGTTTGCCTGTTCTGTTAACTCCTCCTGCAGGACCTGGCATTGGCCACTGTCAGACGATAGGATACTTGCTTAAATAGACCATTGGTCTGACCCAATATGGCCATTCTGAAGTTAGTTTTCTGGGATCAGTAGAAATGTATATCAGGTAGACCTGTATGCATCACTGACTCTAGCTCAGAATTTTAAATGGGGCACTTCCCTGAACTGCTCTGGGTGCTGGGCTATTCAACAAAGGTGTGCACTCTCACTGAAGTTTTGCTGCTGCTGCTTTTGAGCATGGCGTGGGAGTTTGTAGCAATGAAGCAGCTACCCTCACTTATCACTGTTTCAGATACAGGTTCTGCTATGAACAGCCATGATTGTCACACTGGATCAGGCTGGAGAAAGTACATTTATTTTACTTTTATTTAATTCTCATTTTGAAGTGAGGAAGAGTCACTGTTAATATGTGTAAGAAGGCAAACCTAGTTTCTGTAGTGAGTTAATGGTGGTCCCTCTCCCCTCTGAGTTGGTGGGAGGCCACTCCGTCTCACTATGCCACTGGGTGTCACCCTCAGTCAGGAAATTAGCAGAGTACTGCACAGACTATGGCTCTGACCTGTAATCAGGGCAGAGCAGCAAAGGAGTGTCTGAGCCCAGGCCCTCTGTCAGGGCTGGGCAACAAACAGTCTATGTCCCTGGCCAGCAATCAGAGCAGAGCAGAAAAGGGGTTGGGTGTCCTAGCACTGGTGGACAGTGGACAAACACAGGCCTCTTGGCCTAGAGAGGTGAGGCTGCCATCCCAGGGGTGGGATGGCATGGGGGAGAGGGACCTGGCGCACCCAGCTCCACTGGATCGCAGCCCAGGACCCTGCCAGTGGTGGAGTGGTCTGCCACTTGTCAGTGGGGAATCCAGCCAGAACATGCTGGCCAGGTCTCTGGCAGCAATGCAGCTAGACTGGGGTCAGCTATCCTTAAGCCACTTCCTACATTCTCTTGGTGTGTGTCTGGATCCATGGGAGTCCCCCATTTCCTCGAGGTAGAAGGTCAATGGCAGTCCCAGCAACTCCTCAGTGCCCTGGTCAGCAAGTGGCTCCGGCATCTCTGGCCAGGCCTCAGCTTGGCGAGGCTCCGCTACCATCTCCCAGCTTAGGAGTGAGCAGGAGGCGTTTGTTTCCTCTGGCAGTGACAGCCCATCTGAGATACAGAACCCCCACTTTATATTTCCTGTCCCGCCTCCTGACTTTCGGTGATGAGTAGAAATGTATGTCAGGTAGAACTGTATGCATCACTGACTCTAGCTCAGAATTTTAAGTGGGACACTTTCCTGGGTCGATTTTCGGTGGGAGGGGCAACCATGGCCTGCTTTGCCCACCTGGGTTCAGAGAGTGGCCCTTTTCCTACTGGCCCAGTGGGAGGCCACTCCACCTCACTACAGTTTCGTATTGCGAAATAGTCACATTTTCACACAGTAGTGATGCATATATTATCAGTTCACACACTGTGGTGTTGAAAGTTCCCACTCCACCTTTACCAGATTTTAGTCATTCTTTGGATAAAAGGATGAGCCTTATCCATTAGTTTAAGATAGATAATGCAGCAAGGAAACAAATATCCACTATCCTCCCCAGCTAGCAGTACTGTCAATGTTTTCCCTAAGCATAATACTGTTCATTGGACTTCAAGCTGTGTTGCTTGATGAAACCCTGCTGTTTTTAAAGGGCGTTCTTTCTACCTTAACATTCATTTCTTACAGAATTTGTGACTAGCTTGTAAACCAAGCCTGAATGTCTCTGGCACATTGATGAGGTCACTCTGCCCTCAGCTGATAGTTCAGTTTTTCCCCCCTCAACACTAACTGTTCATGTTCTTCTGGTTTTTTTCTGCTCCTGTTGTATCATCTTTTTTTGACAACAGTTGCATCAGTGGTGCTAGCAACGAAGTTAGCTAGTTATGATAGCAAGAGCTGCAAATAAAAGCAGCAAATGATTCATCATTCCCTTTAGTAAAAATGTCTTGAAAATTACACTCTTTTGTAGTTTTTCCTATTTCTGTTTCTTTTTCTGTCAGATTTCATGCTGTGGATAAAAATAAGACACATTTTTATACTTTTTTCCCCATGACTGTGACAGCATCCTGGGTATTATCAGATAGTGGTTCACAATTTTGCATTGCTGGAAAATAATTGTTAGCCCTTTTTGTGCTAAATATCATTCCCTCAATGATTTACTGGGATGAATTGTGTGTTATGTGCAGTCCTTCCTTATGTATCTTAACATATATCACTGGCTTATATGACATCTTATAAATATGTGGTCATCTTTGTCCTTTATGCTGACATGCTGAATTTTTTCACTGTACATGTAACAAATGTTGGTCAATAACACTGATCTGTACCAAATTCCTGTTTAAAAGAAACTGTTAACCTTTCAGGAAAGAAGGAATTAT
Source organism: Dermatemys mawii (assembly GCA_007922305.1). Lineage (NCBI taxonomy): Eukaryota > Metazoa > Chordata > Testudines > Dermatemydidae > Dermatemys > Dermatemys mawii. Next base: position 19,492,368 of record ML677326.1, on the reverse strand, counting down.
AAAGGGCCGGGCCTCTGTGTGACTTGGTAGGTTTAATTTTCTAAATGTAAGTAAGTCAGTGAGCCATGCAGTCATTTGATAAGAATAGTTAAGTTCAGGTTGGTTAATAGGAAAGCTGGTTTTATGAAAGTCCTTAGATGTTCAAAATGAATGGGAATCTCTTCAGGACTGTCTCTGCACTGATGCCATCTTCCTGGTAATCACAAAGCATGAGCTGATTATTTTTCACCTCCAGGCTAAAAACTGACCAGGAAATCTGCTTCTTGGTAATACATAAAGGTAAAATGCCAGTGGCTGACCTCCCTGTAATTATTTCTTGCATGCTCATTTGCTTGACATCAGCCCATAGTTTGAAGCACTATTTTAGCCATATGCTGTGTACTATTATATATCTGACATACCAGTTTGTGGTGTTACAAATAGTCTTCCAAGTTCCTTTTCTTAGTGTGTGAGCAAGTCTTCAGTCTTGAAATGTTTGTGGCGGTGCTAGGTTTTAGTTATATAAGGCTCTGTGTAGAGGGAGCTATGTGAGCAGCTGGAGAGTTTGCTTTGTGCCCTGAGTTCACGTTTAGAGTAATTTTTCAAGGCAAAGTTGCTCTTGTGAACCAGGCATCTATTAATTAATCAGGCATCTATGTTGCACAAAGATTCCTTAATAGAATTGATATCATAACAGTCATAAAGTTTTGGGGAGAGACCTACATACAAAATATTAATATAATCATTATAACTTACAGTATTTTTAAGTTGTTAAAACTTGTTTGCACCTTTGCCAAATATTAAGATACAGCTACAAGTATGTTATAGCCAGAATGCTTGGAAATATAAAAATCCATATGTTTAGTTGGTTATGATTACAAAATGTTAGAGCTCATCAAAGAAGTTCCAGAAGTTTTCTGCCTCTATCTTCCAAAGACAAAAAAAGTCAATAAGACAAATGTGTACAACATTTCTTTTATAAGTAGAGGCCTAATTGTAAAAAAGAATGTAGATCCATAAATATAAGTTGTAAAGTGGGCCTATACCAACCCCTTTCTTCTCAAACAAAAACCCGAGTTTAAATTCACAGATAGGATTAAAGAAATATTCTTATTAAAATTGATTTCCTTTGTAAATACACTAACGGTTTCACTCTTTAAACTTGGAAAATATTTATGTTGGGCAATGTTTACGGAAGATATTGATTACTTCCAACTAATGTTTCCACTTAAGGTGAAAACTTTTGTTATTTCTCAGATGTTTAAGATAAGCGTTGTTTCTTTTAAAATGTATATTTGCAAGTATTTTATATTAAATGCAAGCCTTCATGTAATAACTGCCTGGTATCATTATTATATGAATAATAGGTGGTTTTACGTACAAATATATCCAGGTCATTAGATGCTAAATTATACTAGTGTAAGAAGTAATTTAAGAATAGAATGTTTATATTAACGGGGAATTAATTACTGTCAGTGCACAAGCAAACCCTCATTTAACTCAAGAAGACAAGAAAATCATTGTTCCAAAAATTGCCATGTACAGTCAACAACTTAAGCAAAAGACTTTTTCAAACTTATTTAGTTGTAAAAGACTGTTTTGAGAACTAAAATGTTTTGAGGACCACATCAAGAACAGAAGTATTTTTGAAAACAGAATTTCATTTTCTGTCAAACTTTAATAAAAATGAAAGAGCACACCAGAGTGTGCTGCGACCAAGGTGGATGCAGGTTGCTTGAGCCTTGAATTCACCCACAGGGAATCCCCACACATCATCCCCTAAAGACCACTATCCAACCCCAAGAAATAGTATGGCTGACTACCGAAACCCGCAAGAGGCATCTTCCTCTCCCAATTGGAAAGCACCAAAAGAACAGAGGAGACGTGCCTGTTGAAATTAAATCAACAGTTTCCACCCTAAAGGTCGCCATGACTGAAATTCAGAGTGCACTACATCCTCTATCTAGACAGCTGACTGAAGCAGAACACAGAATTTCTGAAGTGGAGGATGATTTCAAAGAGAACAAATTACAGGTTATGAAGAACTGTAATGATATTAAGACCAAGCTATTTGATCTAGAAAGCCACTCAAGACATTGTAACATCAGGATTATGGGTGTCCCTGAGGGAACAGAAAAAGGTAAACCTCTGAATTTTTCCCTAAACTGCTAACTAAGTTGTTGGATCTGCTGTAGACTTGTTTTTTATGTAGAATGGCCACACTGAGTCCTATTTTATCCAGTTTATTTTACCAGTGATGGCTCCTGGAATATAAATGTGTCTCCTGGAATAGAAAGGAGTTTAATAATTAAAAGAAATATATATACTCAATGCTTAAAAAAAGAAAATGTTGATATTGCCATGCTTCAGGAGAGACACCTGACAGAACTTGAAGCTTGTAAACAGAATACGGATTGGGTTGGCTTCTCCATTCTTAGTTGCTTTCATTCTAAAGCAAGGGGCATTGCTATACTAATACATAATAAGTTAAATGTTAATACTCTGAGTGCAAGATCTGTCCATGAGGACAGATTTACTGTCTGAGGGCTGAAATTGGCAGTTCTACAGTCATCTTTGCCAGTCTCTGTGGTCCAAACCAGGATGATGCCAATGTTTTTTTTTTGTAATTTTTTTTAGTATAAATTACATGGGCCATCATCCTATTATTATAGCTGGAGACTTCAATGAAACTCTGTACTCAGTCCTTGATAAATCTTCTCCATCTCTATATAAAAGCACTAATGCTCATCAGATATTTGATACATACATGACTGATCCAGGTTTATAAAATGTGTGGAGATTGGGTAATCCTACAGCCAAAGCCTGCATTAAATTAATTAATTTGAAAACTGGACACTATCAGATTAGGCCTGAATAAAGACTGGGAGTGGTTGGATCATTACAAAACCTAAACCTAATTTCCCCAATACTAATTTCCCCCTACTGTTGTTCACACCTTCTTGTCAACTGTTTGAAATGGGCCACTCTCATTACCACTTCAAAAGTTATTTTTCTCTGTTGGTATTCTGCTGTCAGTTGAATTATCTCATTTGACTGACTTCACACTTGGTAAGACAATTCACATCTTTTCATGTATTTATACCTGCTCCTGTATTTTTCACTCCCTGCATCTGATGAAGTGGGTTCTAGCCCATGAAAGCTTATGCCCAGATAAGGTGTCACAAGGACTCCTCACTGTTTTTGCTGATATAGACTAACATGGCTATCAGTCTGAATCCTGTCAGAGGCAGGAAGTGTTCACCCCATTCCCATTGGTAAAATGGACAAGGCGTCTGTGAGCCCCACTACAACAGATCTTGATATCCACACAAATGTGGTGCATTTGTAATGCTGCCTGTTCCGTCCCCTCAACTGTCAGTGCTGCACAGCTCTGCTTGGATGCATGGTAGTGATCAAGTAAGATGATGCTAATTGGGGCAGCAGTTTCATACTTTCCAATTCCCTTCAGGCTTTTAGAAATGACCCCTTCCAAGTGCAATCTAAGTACCCTCCAGGATGCTCTTCTTTATTCCCTGCCTATTCTGGTGATCTTCCCCTCTCCTTTTTAATGTACAGCCTTTATTCTCTTATCACAAATCACAACAGTAATCCATGTTAACATTAAGTAACATGGATAAGCGGTTATACCTTGTACACTTGTTCCAAGCTGACAACCAGTTTCTATGGGACAAATTTAACTGTCTAGTGCAAGATCACATCAGAGTACTCAATGATCTACGTTCCTTCCTCAAACTCTCCTGAATCAATTTGATAAACTCGGCAGCTAGCTAAAAAGACAGGAGATATTTCATTTTTATATCAAATACTCCTTTTTACTGTAACAGTAATGGGAACTGGGAGAATGAAATACTGCAGCTGGGTGCGGTATTAGCATCTGAATATTGAGGAACCATACTCTCCCATACAGTACATTAGCAAAACACACAGATTTTCAAGTAATATAGAATATGTGAGCAATGTTTTTGTGGGTCTGAGCGGGAAGTATATGAAAATAACATTCTGCTCTTCCAATAATCTGCATTGCTTGTCCGCTAAGCTTTTGGAGATAGAAAAAGGCAGCAAAGCATAGAGGTTAGCTCCTAAGAAAAAATAAATGTGAGAGTATAATAAACTACATATTAGCTTTCCCTAATGGCTACAGGAAGGGAGGCAGGAGAAGTGTGTAAATTAAACTGTTTGAGCAATCCGGTCCTATGCTGCTGAAGGAATTATTTGGATTTCCATTAATATTGAGCATTATCCCCAAGCTTCCCTCTTGCTCATTTGCAAAGTTATACACATCTCTAGACACATTACAGTATTTATTCAGTCTCCTCTTATGTAAATCTTAATTTCTAAAATGGACTTTACTTATTTATATATCTGCAGCCCAGTGATTTGAGTGGAGTTTCATCTATGTAAAAGACTATGGTATTTGGTCAAAAATGTGTGTGCATGCGTGTGTGCTGTGTTCAGAGTTCAGGCATAAGGCGAGAATCAAGACGGTGAAACAGTCAGATAATATTCCTTCATCCTCATATGCTGTATTTCCTATCAAGCACTTCCTGACAATGGAATTTTCAAAGTCCCTACACATTACCCTATAGTAACATGCTGTATACCTGTGTGTTTGATACTCAAGTCTGGAAAAAGGGCAGTATATCTGATTAGCAGATGGACATTATGTTAGGAAGCAAGACTTTGACATCTTAATGAGTGGGATTTGGATGCCTAGTTCCGATTAGAAATAAATGTGAATTCATAGAATCATAGTAGATTAGGGTTAGAAGAGACCTCAGGAGGTCATGTAGTCCAACCCCCTGCTTAAAGCAGGACCAACTCCAACTAAATCATCACAGCCAGGGCTTTGTCAAGCCAGGCCTTAAAAACTTTCTGCCTCCAGGTTATTTAGGTGGCTTTGAAAATCCCATCCAATGCATTTATCCTTGGGGCGGGGAAGAAAGAGAAAATAGAAGAGCTCTCGCCATGCTTCACAACTATAGTACTTAAAGGAAGAAAAGGACCTAAGTCAGAATCTGCATACTCTGCATGCGGAAGGCAAAATCTGTGTTTGGGAACAAAAGCTATAAAATAAGGGTGGTCAACCTGAGCCTGAGAAGGAGCCAGAATTTACCAGTGTACATTGCCAAAGAGCCATGTTAATATGTCAGCAGCCCCCCATCAACTTCCCTCTCCCCAGCGGCACCCACCCCCCGATCAGCATCTCTCCCTCCCTCCCCCACACCTCCCAGTCAGCTGTTTTGTTGCGTGCAGGAGGCTTGGGGAAGAGTGAGGGCATAGCAGGATCAGGGGAGAGGGTGGAAAGGGGTGGAGTGGGGGCAGGGCCTCTAGCAGAGCCACAGGTTGATCAGTGAGCTCCCCCGGCATACTGGAAAGTTGGTGCCTGTAGCTACAGCTCCGGAGTTGGTGCCTTTACCGGGAGCCGCATATTAACTTCTGAAGAGCCGCATGTGGATTCGAAACCACAGGTTGGCCACACCAGCTATAAAAGAAAAAGATAACACCAAGAATGGCTCTTCCTATGTGGTCAATGACTTCCTTTGTGGAAGGAGCAAATTGTGCCGAAGCCCTTCACTTGAAGATACTTAAAATCAGGGAATGGATTTTGCTTATTTGGTTATTTCCTTTCAACTATTCCTATATTTTCTTCTGTGTGCTTCGACAGGAACTTCTATGGACGCAGAAGCCTGGTCTCGGGGCCTTATCTCTCAGTCCACATTGTCTTATTACAAATTCAGTTGCTGTTGGAGTAAAAGGAAAATGTAACATGTATGTTAAATGAAATCTTAACAAAATAGCCTCTCAAGGTCAAGGTTGAGGTACAGTGGCAGCTGGCTGTTTAGGACTTTGCCTTTTCCACTGCTCCCATCTGTTGTACCTGGATAAAGCAATTTAACCTGCAGTGCTCGTCACCCAGGAACTTTCCTGGCTACGTTTTAGAAAAGTTAAACAAAAGAAATGTTCAAACAAATGGATAATTGCTTGGAGCTGAACGCACAGCTAGTGGGTTCCCCTAAATCAAGATAAACCCTAGAGTAAAAGGAAGGTGTGTGAGAGCATAATTGTACTCAGTACTTGAGTCAATGACAGAATCTGATTTTGACTCACCATTTAAAAAATAAGACAGTAGTGCAAATTACAGATTACAGGCACCTTGTTTTATTAGCAGTTTTGCAGCAGTTGTATTTATACATGAAAGTTCTAGACTGGTTACAGATTCAGATGATCAGTCACACAAGAGACCCCTAGTCTTGAAACTGAGCACAAAGTGGCTCAAACCCCAGTTGAGTTCGGGATGCTCCTCACCAGACTGGGGCTGAGTACTCTGGATTCCGGGCTAGTATACTAGGAAGAACATGAGACAGTCCATCTCTCAGTCCTGTTGAGAGCTCTGCAGTTGGTGCATGGATGACAGGTAACAGTGGGGTCCTAGCACATATGATTATTTCTTCTTGGAGATCTCCTGAGATCTATATGGAAGCTGAGGAAGCCACGTATGTGAGGACATCTTTCATTTCTTCGCCAGAGAACCAAGCTTCACACTGAAAGAAGAATTACAAGGAAACTTAAATGAATCTCTTTTTCCACATAGGGGAGAATTGGTCTCAGAATTGGAATTTGAGGGCAAAATGTTGGACTTTGCGTTCCCTTTGGCTCTGGATCAGTTGAGATGCTTGGAATATCTGAACTAAGGTGTATTGGTAGAAATATGTGGCAAAGATTCAAAAGCACCTGTGCGCAAAATGGCTTGATCAAGCTCGTGTAATTGGTTTCTCACTTTCATAACCACTCACAAATTTAACAAAAAGCCTGTTAATGGGATAGGTCTGACCAGGAGAAGTGTTTCAATTTCCTAGAAAATGTAAGTTGACAGCTACATGAGGTAAAATAAGCATGTTCAAATATGGTGGTTTTTAATTAGGTAAATTAGTCTCAGGAAATGAATGAAGCTTATTGTGTGAAGTGTTTCTTTAGCAAGGTCAGGTTAGCTTTAATCTCTAATGCCAGTATCAGACCGGAGGAGATACTTAAGAGATGCTGTCTACGAAGGACTGTGGTACTTCTAACACAAAAGCAAGAGAACATGAATCATTTATGACAGCAGCAGAGAGGGGGTTTTTTGGACTAAGGCAAGGTCAGGTGGAGTGAAGGGCATAGCAGGAGGACTGTCAAACTCCTACAGGGCAACTAGCTATAGAAAGCTGACAGCAAGTGCTAAATTCTGTCATCCACATGGTGAATCTACTAAGTAAGCCTGGATGGCCTTTTCTAGGTCACAGTAATAACACAGGGAAATTTGAAGGTTTTTGATTTAGTTCAAAACAGAAGCTTTGTTATGCTTATAAAAAGCACACAGGATTTTTTCAGGGGAAAAAAGGCAATATGCTGCATTTATTGAAAATACAGCAGTTAGCATGTGCATCTAATTACACAACATACACACACAAGTCTTGTAGATGGTCTTTATAGTTACCAGTCTGTTGTAGCTCGAGACAGTCTAATGGCCATTAGATTGAGCATGAGTGAGGAGCTGGGCTCTGTTGATGGCGATCCGATGCTCCAAGTTTTTGCAGGACTGAATCCAAAGTTCCATGGCAAAGCACCCTGTTCTTATAGTTTGGGGTTTTTTTTGTTAAAGTCTGTGGATTTCGCTGTGTCAGTTTGACCAGTTACTTTTTAATTGGCGGTATCTTTTAATGTTAACATTCCAAAACACCTCCGAGAGGGTCATTATGTTCTGGGTTAATTGAATGAATTGTTTTTAGGAGTGCCAGCCTCACTTCAGGATTGTCAGTTTGCCCTTTCTTAATCATGGATGCGCATTGATGGTTTTCTGGCATCAATAAGTCACGTTAAGTTTCTTCACTCCTCCTCTGTTGACTATTTGGTTTTGACAATGGCCTTCACACCTTATTTTTTTCTGATGCATAAACTCCTTATTCACACAGTTTTTTTTACAGAGGACCTTTAAAAGTATACAAACAGCAGTATTTTGTTTTAAGCAAGAAAAGTATTCTAAAATAAACTTAACAAAATTTTGTGGTCAAAACAGTTCACAATGTGGCCCAAGCCTTCAATATTTATTTAATGTAATTAACATAGACACAATACAAGATTCTATCTTTTACTAACTGGACCTTAAAATAAAGAAATGTATATTTAGTTAAAGGGCCTAATTTATAGTATATATAGGAAACCATAATAAACATATTCTAAAACAGAGGGCAACCATAATTAGCTGTAAGAATTGTTTTGGTCTTCCCCTTAACATCAGTACAGACACTGGCAGTTTGTCAGATGTGTTTTTACTAATGTCCCAAAAGGTCATTCCTTTCTGCTATTCAAAAAGGATGGCTGGCAGATGATTAAATCATACGTTAATATATCAAATACATACTACATTATAATAACCGTCAATTATTATAACCTCTAATACAAATATAAAATCTTACTCCTACAATCTGACCCTGCCTTGCTAAATCAAATATATACAAAACCTTGAGGGCTTTCCAGCTCTATCTATATGGCTGCATAGTATTATTGTAATATCTAAGGCCCTGATCCTGCAATGACTCTCACATGTGCTTAACTTTTAGCACGTGCATAGTGTAAAGGGACTGCTCACATGCTGGAAGTTAAGCATGTACACAAGTCTTCACAGGATCACTGTCTGAGTGTGAATATTGCATCTGTGATGTTGCCTTGCAAAATAATTCTGAAAGCCAGATTTTTTAAAAAATGGGAACATGCTTGGGTCAGAAACAGAACTATGTTTAGTGTTAAGAACAGAGCTGGGTCTGAGGAGGCCAGGGGCGGCTCTAAGGGCTTTGCTGCCCCAAGCGCAGAAGTTCCGCAGCATGCCTGCGGGAGGTCCGCAGAAGTTCCGCTGGCACGGATTCAGTGGCATTTCTGTGGGAAGTCCACAGATCCTGCTGCCTCCCCTGGAGGCAGCCCTTACATCCCCCTCCCACATCTGATCACCCTTAACTATGGAAGCTATTGAAGTCTGAGCCCGGATCAGGAAACTGAACAGTGTGAATAGCTCAAAACCCTAGATCTGAATGCCCTAAAACTTTGGATTGTTCAAAATCCCAGTCTGGGTTAGAATTCTTATTGTGCAATAAATCAACAAAGTTTCTTGATAGGAAAATCAACAGCTTAATAGAGTAACTGGAACTCCAACTAGAGGTACAGGAAAGACTGGTAAAGACACCATGGTCTCAGGCAGTCTGTATGCTAAAAAAGAAACAAAACTCTTCAGTAGTTACAGATGAAGTAGCTACACCGACCAGAATGACTTCCATCCACTTAGAATGTGCAGCCATCATGACAAGAAACGTTGACCCAAAGAAGGGACCAATGCAGTTGTCATGTAGTCTGATCCAAAGCCTTCCCATCCATTCTCGTGGTGATAAGGCTGCTATCATAGGCAACTTTCTTTGTGTGGCACAGCCCAGTACTGCTTGATTTCTCTAATGAGGCTTGGCCAGCAGACATAACATCTGGCCAGAGCTTGCTTTCAGGTCATCCCAGGTGAGTTCTGTTCAGTTTTTCTAGTATTAACTTTCTTGCCTAGAGAAGAGAACTCTGCTTCGGAGAGAGAGTTCCCAATGTCTGTGAAAATAAGGATATATGTCTGAAGATACCATCAACTTGGGTCATCCATGATATAGGAAATGAGAGACCTGCGACAGAACAAGGTCTCCATTAATCCATTGAGCTATCTGCTTAGCTGTTATTGGAGCTGCTTCTACTCTGGCTAAAGGTGGCCTCACTTTTTAAGATACTGGAGTGTCGTCTTTACCTACTGGCAACCAACTGAGGCCTTCTGCATTAGCAGTTGCTGGTCCAGGCTTATAGAGCAGAATGGGTTCTGCCAGAATCCCTTGCTGCATTGCTTCATTATTGCCACAAAGAGTGCAGTTATACAACGTAGCCTCCAAACCATTTCCAAATTCATATTGGGCTGCCAGTTGGCATAAACTTGCCACGAACTGAGACACATTCATTAGGCGCCTGGATATAGGAGTTAAGTTTAAACCATAGGACACTAACAGATGGTTTTGGTTCATAATGATCCATCACTGCTTTAACTATGGAGTCAAATGTCACCGTTTCAGGACTCTGTGGCTCCTGGAGATCATGAATCAGTCCACAAGTCTTGCAATCCACCACACTGAGGAGAATAAACTCCATTTTGTTTCATCCGTTATACCATTAGTCAACAGGTAACAGCAGAAGCATTCTACCTAACGTGTTCTGAGACTCGAATTCATTCTCCCTTCCGTAGAGCATCATTCCCTTGTGTGGTGGAAGAACACACAGTCTGCACCTCCATGCTTTCCCTGTTATTCACTTTGGCTTTTCGGGATGGCTGGGCCCCTTGTCCTCGCTCAGGAAGACAGCCAACGCTGGGAAGCAGCCCCTCAAGAGCATTACAGCCATGGACAGCAATGCATTGAGTGCTTTGCACACACCAGTCAGTGTAACACATTGCCAGTATATTACAGTAGTCAGGGCCGGCTCCAGGCACCAGCGCTCCAAGCGCGTGCCTGGGGCAGCAAGCCGTGGAGAGCGGCCTGATGTTTGCCATCAGGGTGGCAGTCATTTGTCTTTGGCAGCGTTTTGAGGCAGTGGGATCCGTGGACCTCCCGCAGAAACGCTACTGAATCTGCGCCAGCCGCGGACCTCCCTCAGCCGTGCTGTGGAACTTCTGCGTTCGCGGTGGCAAAACTCTTAGAGCCACCCCTGTGAGTAGTGCAGGATATGGTGGGAGCAAACACACCAGGTCTGGTCTCAGAAACTGCTTCGGAACCAGGCAAAATTCTCCATCCTAGAATACATGGAATAATATCCTAAAATAACTATCCTGAATACCCAGGATGCCACAGACATGTCTGCCCAAGTCCCTTTCCAAAATGCCCCTTTTATCTGTTACATATTCCTGGCTTAGGAAGGCAGATCCTTGGAGCTGTCAAATTACATGAGCTGAAGACTAGGCTCTGACCCTTTTTTCATGCTGACTCCAAAATGTGGAAAATTATCTCCTCCTATTTCCTAACCATCCTTTCTCTTCCTTCATATCATTCCTGAAATCCCACCTTTGTGAAAAGTCTACATATAGTCTGTTTTGGGGCATCCACATGTTTAGGGGTAAAAACCTCTGAGTTCTCCATTGCTTTAGTGTCATTTTGTGTGTTTGTGCCTAGCAGTGCACAGTGCCTTGCTCACTGTATGCGTATGTGTATGATATTTACTACTGCTATAGTGCCGTGTATAAATAAGCAATGGCTTATGAAATGATCATGAAGAACTTGCAGAGTAGTTTTTAAAGAATGAAGAATCTATCCACAGATCTAATCACAGTACATCTGCACATGAGTTTACTGACTTCTAATGTCATTGTTCGGCTGAGGATCTCAGCAAATCCCAGAGCTGTTTCAGTGTACTGTTATTCATCTATCTATGAATCTTGAATGTGGTTATCATGTATAGCTACGGGGCACCTCTCATAAGGATTGTTACATATAACACAAGAACTGGTGTTTTATTTAGCCTCAGCAAAATGAGAATGGAAAAAAATATTTGGAAAAGCATTTAGAAAAAATAAAATGATGGAGATTGACATTGACACAGGATTGTGAGCATAAGGATTAACTGAACTTGGTAAAACTCACCATATTAGCCAGCATGAAATCTGTTCAATTAAAATGAGCTTTGAAGTGATTGCATCTGAGTCTGCTAGAAGGTTGTACAGAGAAAGAGACTGAGGTGTGGATTCATTTGCGAGTTTTACTATATTATTGACCTGCTAATATGTGAGAAAATTGCATGCTTTTCATCCAACAATCTGTGCCATTAAGTCCGCAAGTGCTATCTCTGGCAGCTGAGCCAGGAGAGTAAATAATTAGACTCTGGAAAAACAAATTATCAGAGAGCACTTCTGCGATGGATCATTTGAAGAAAGAGTGTGTATATATTGTCTTCAGACACAACAGAAAACATTATTATAGCATAACAGAAAATATTATTGTAGCATAGCAACCAAGAGTGTGTGTTTGGACTATGGTTTCTAGTCTAAATTCCTGTTTTTGCTTGTAACTTTCACTTATATGTCTGAAATTTTCCAGGCCTGTTTTTAGAATATTTGAGCAGAAGTCACCCATTTTCATACAAACATTCTGCGTTATTTACTTTCAGACTAAAATGATTGCAGTTTTAATTTTACAATGACTTTCTCAGATCCTGTACCCACACACAAACTTACTGGGGACAAGCGAGGTCCCATATCAAGAAAAAATGGGACATGAAGCTCTAGAATTACAATCTAAGCATCTCTTGCGTTGACTCCTTTTTTCATATGGGGATAAGCCCTGTGGGCTGAAGCCTATGAGGAAAGGGAAGTAACTGAGTGAGCTCCCTGCTGGAGAACAAGGGTGACTGAGTGAGGTAGTACCTCATTTAAATGTCAACTGCGTTCTGTGCAGTACCTCATTTACATATCAGCTTGTGTTCTTTGCTGTCATCTGCTTGAGAGCAAGGGGAATCAGCTGAGCAAGGCAGTGCCTCATCTACATATTACTGTGGATAGTTTGAAAACACTGGGGTGTAATTTGCCCAAGTTTTGTACTTGGGAGCCAATATTTTGGAGATCATCCCATTGGGAACCAACTGGGCAAAGCCTGGACTATGATTGGGCTCTGCATCACCCTGGTTGAGACTGATGTTTGCTGAGGCTGGGAAAGAGGCCTTGGAGAGAACCAAACAGAGGGAGAGAGAGAGTGTCTTTCTGACTTGTTGGAAGGAACACCCTGGCGGTGGTGAGTCTGTGTAGGATCTCTTATATTGATCTCTTTCTAATATTGCTGAATTGAGAGCAGCAGCTTCTTGTGAGCAGAGCAGCTGATCTGGTCCCCAGCTGAGGGCTCCATGTGGAGCAGAACAGCAGAGCTGGTTCTAGATGAGAGAGAATCTATGAATGGAACAAAATAGCGGTCCCAGGCCACCAGCAGCATCTAAGTGACAGCTACAATCACAGCCAAAGGATGGAGTGAAGTATGACCCACTAACAGTGCTGACAGCATTACTGAAGGCTGTGTATACAGAGAGCAGCTGCTTCAGCTATGGAGGCAAAAGATCTAAGGGGTTATAAGTAAGGCTGTGAGTCTGTCACAGAAGTTACAGATTCCATGTCTTTCCAGGACCTCCTTGGCTTCTACAGGTGCCAGTGTGACCAGTCAGGGAGACCACCTGAGCAGCTTGGGTGACCCCTGGCCAGCTGCATCAGCTACTACAGAGGCAGTCTCGGGCCACCACAACCCATGCCCCCAGAAGCAGCAGGAGTTTGAATGTAGGAGGGGTCCCATGGCTGAGGCGTGGGGTTGGGATGTGTGAGGGGGTGCAGGCTGTGGGCGACATTTACTTTGGGGGATTCCCCAAAAGTGGACAGCATATTCGACTCCATGTGCTGCCTCTGCCCATAGACACTGCCCCCACAGCTCTCATTGGCCATCATTCCCGGACAGTGAGGGCTGTGGAGTGGCACTTTGTTCAGGGACTGCACGTGGAGCGTGTCTGGCCGCACCTCTGCCTAGGGGCTTCAGGGACATGCCGGCCACTTCCAGGAGCCAAGAGTAGCCTGCCAGCCCACAGAGCACCTGCGGGGGTCCCAAGCCACATGCCACCACCCATCCCCCCCAGCACCTTTGGCACCCTCCACCCCAAACGTGCCCCTGGGCTTCCCCTTCCCCACAAGCACTCAAGTTTTAGTCAGGGGTATATAGTACAAGTCGTGGATTGTGAATTTTTGTTTACTGCCCATGACCTGTCCATGACATGAGTAAAAATACCCATGACTAAAATGTAGCCTTGGTTATAAGCCCCAGTTTTTGTCTATCTAAGAACTCAGGAGATGCCTTCATGATCCAGCATCACAGTAGAATGTCACCTTAGTGGGTCAGGTAGTATAGCCTCAGAACAGGCAGTGAGATGAAGATTTTCCTTGGGACTTTCTGACCAAGTAACTGAGTGGAGAACTGGAAAGGTGACTGTGCTGCATTAGCAACTCATGGCTCTTTATGAGGATGTCCATAGGCTGAGATACTGACCTTGGGGTAACAATGGAAGAAGTTGTTGTTAAGTTTACCCTGTCACTTCCTTTCTCTCTCCCCGGTAAAGTTTTCCTGTTTAAAATCTGGTCTCTGTGCTTGCAAGCGGGGAATAAGTTATCCATCAATGGCACCCAGAGTAAGGTGAATGGATACAAGTTCCCAGATAGCTGAGTGGGGGCTCAAACCGGAGTTTTGTACGTGTTAGAAAAAATCCTAAAAAGCGAGGACGCAGCCCTTTACTCTGCCAGCACTACTGGCAGAGTAGGTTAGCAGGGCAGCCCTACAACCCAGCCTGCCCTCTCACTGAATTGTTAATAAATCTGGAATGTGTATCCACGTTAAAACACTGAAGAGCACCTCATGAGATAGATGTGGGGCACTCGAGACAGAGAGCTCAGGAGCAATTAGGGCTGATCTTTTCTGCAGACTCTAGCTGGAAGGGAGTAAGAGGGTACTGTGGCAGCTAAGGCCAGGTAGTGTCCCTACAAAATAGAGCCATGCTTTAGGGGGCTAGAGCCACTTTATAGGCACAGGTCCTCCTCATGTTTAGTGCTGGACTACAAAAATCCCTGGAAGTTTGGGGTCAGGCCCCGAGCCTGTTCCATTGGGGACAGATCCCAGTGAAAAGGAACATTGCATGGGGCTCCTAGCTGAGAGTTCCTCCCTCTGAACCTATGCTTGTGTTGCTCTTTTGTGGGACAGGATAATCTAGCCCTCATTTCCCAAACTATTAAATTTCAGAGAAGCAGAATCTAGTGCAGGTGTGGGCAAACTTTTTGGCCCGAGGGCCACATTGGAATTAAAAATTGTGCAGAGGGCTGGGTAGGGAAGCCTGACCCCGCCCCTTATCCAACCCCCACCCACTTCCCACCCCCTGACTGCCCCTTTCAGAACACCCCACACATCCAACCTCTCCCACACTCCTTGTCCCCTGATCACCCCCTCCGGAGACTCCCCGACTCTGCTGCCCCAGAACCCCACACCCTATGTAAGCCCCGCTGTTCTTTGTTCCCTGACTGTCCCCTCCTGATATCCCCCAGCCCTAACCACCACCCCCAGAACCCCACCACCTAACCCCCCCGCCGATTACCTTAATCAGCTGGGTGGTCCTCAACCCAGCCCCTGGCCAGGGAGCGCAGGGCCCTGTGGCTCCCCACGCTGGACCCGGCCCCCAGTCCCGGGAGTGCGGGGACCCGCAGCTCCCCACGCTCGACCCAGCCCCCGGCCAGGGATCGCAGGCCCAGCAGCATGCACTGCTGGGCCTGGCAAGGGAGGGCAGGGCCCCGCGGCTCCCCACACTCTACCCAGCCCCCAGCCAGCGAATGCAGGGACCCGTGGCTCCCCACGCACACAACCCAGCCCCCGGCCGGGAGCGCAGGGACCTGCAGCAGGCCGGCCCGATCTCGCGGGCCGGATGAAAACAGCTGGTGGGCCACATGTGGCCCGCGGGCCGTAGTTTGCCCACCCCTGGTCTAGTGGTTAGAAAACAGGTCTGGGATAAGCAGCTGTGGAGTACTGATCCTGGCTCTGGCTCTGCCTCGACTTGCTGTATGTCTTTGGGAAAATCACTTAAGCATCTAATGTCTCTGTGTTCATTTTATAACATGGAATAATAATACTGTAGATTACCTGTTTCACAGGGGTAATGTGGTCTAATTAGTTCTTATCCATCCAGCACTTCACCAAGTGTAAATTGCT
Organism: Dermatemys mawii; assembly: GCA_007922305.1. Lineage (NCBI taxonomy): Eukaryota > Metazoa > Chordata > Testudines > Dermatemydidae > Dermatemys > Dermatemys mawii. The sequence goes on along the minus strand of ML677326.1, from coordinate 19,476,559 downwards.
ACATAAGGCCTACAATTATTATTGGCTTTCCTAGTAATTCTCTCTGCTTTTAGTCCATTTGTTGTTTTGATGCTATTATCATAGCCTAGCATATGGATGAATCATAGTCAATAAAAAAACTACATTAAGAGAATGTCAAGATTTTAGAGCGCAACAGTCTTGTCAGGAAATGGCAACATTAAGGCTGGAGATACATTAATTATAGCTCCTTTTTCATGTGCATTATGATACAGTCTTTTTAATTACACAATCATATACTCTCATCCAAATAATACAACAGAAGATCATACAGTTTATCTATAACCTGAGAAACGCATGTAATTCTAAAAATTCTTGTATACTTACGCTATTTGAGTTTCATAAGGATAAACTCGAGCTCTTTGAGTCTATCTAAACAAAGAGAAGGTTAAGGGGGCAACTTGATTTCAATCTATGATTAGCTGTATGGAGAACAAATGTTATTTAATAATGGGCTTTTCAGTCTAGCAGAGAAAGGTATAATGTGAGGCATGGGCTAGAAGTAAAAGCTAGACAAATTCAGACTGCAATAAGGTGTAGATTTTTAAGTGAGAGTAATTCACCACTGGATTCACCATCACAGACCATTTTTAAGTCAAGATGGGCTGCTTTTCTAAATGATGTGCTGTAGGCATTACTTTGGGGAGGTTCTATGGCCTCTGTTATTCAGGAGATCAGCCTAGATGATCACAATGGTCGCTTCTGGCCTTGGAATCTAGAAACTTTTATTACCTGAGACTTTACTACCATATTGTAAAAGAGACACCTGTGACTTCCCGAACACCCTCTTGCAGCTGAGTCTGGCTCTGCTATGTGCTGCCTCAGTTTCCCCCTCATTACAAAGGTTACAATGAGGTCACTTTAACAGCCTGGTCATCGAGAAGCCAAACATCCTACTTTACTTGACAGAAGTGTCTCTCCCTTTAATAAAGACTTCTGACAGGAGCAATTGTAAAATGGTTTAAAGGCTCTTACTTCAGAGCCCAGATAGAACTCAAAAGTCCCTGTGTTCAAACAGCAGCGCCTCCTGTTTAAGTTCTCAAGTTTCTTGGCTCTTACTGAATCTTCAGTCTTTCCTCTGCTTGTTCAGAGTCTTTCCCAGACCTCTCTGCCTGGATAGCACTTGTAATTCTGACTCTCCCTGCCTGAGGGGCACCACTTCTGCTGAGTTCAGGCTCCCTGGGAGCTCGCCTTCCTCCAGATCTTCCTTTCTGCTCAGGAGCCTCCTCAAAGCTCTTCTAAGCCTTTCACTAGGCCCAAGTATTCCTTATTTTAACAGCCAAAGTAGCTGTAAGACTAGGTGATGGGCTAATATCTGTTATTGGGCCAACTTCTGTTGATGAGAGAAAAGAGGTTTTCGAGCTCACATAGAGCTCTTCTTCAGGTCTGTAGCTAGAAGGCAGTTATAGCCAGGTGGACGTGGACTGGCTTATTCTCTTCAGCAGATCCTGTCACAGGTACACTGGGCAGCTACATCTCCTTAAAGAACAAGCCCTGTTACACACAAATGTATTTTAATAATTTTGACATTCTCCTGTTCTGTACATTTTCTTTTCAATTACTAGCCCCAGATTTCCTAAGGTGTAGTGTGGAGGATAAGGCAGTTAAGTATGAAACTAATTTACTTGAAAAATTTGGTGTCCGATGTAGGTCAGCAAAATGTATTTATTGTTCTATGTCCTACTTATTCTGTGGCATATGTCGCATAGGTATTGTTCACGGTGTTCCACCTACCTCTGGAATCTGACTCTCTGTCTTGTATCGTTATTCCCACTTTGTAAACTGAGGGTAAAATGCTGTTATTCTGACCTGGTAGGGTGTAATACCCATTTTGCACAGTGCACACAATGTGCACACACGTTGCAAGGCAGTGAATAATCAGGCCCTGCTTGTCTGGCATATATGCATTAGTAAATATATTACTGTTGTTTATTATTTGTATTACCATAGCACCTCAGAGGCCCAGTCAGGGACCAGGATCCCGCTACAGTAGGTGCTGTACAAACATAGAACAAAGAGGTAGTCTCTGCCCAGAATAACTTATTATCTAAGTGGTAACCTGAACAATTGTACACTTGTATTATTTGTGTATGTGGTGATATAATTAAAAACTTAATTGTAATCCATACAAACAAGGGGGCATAGTCAAGGCTTGATATGCAACATGATTTTATTATTTCCTGATTTTTGTGCACGTAACTGAAGAACTTTATTCATCTCTTAATTTAGTATTTCCTAGGATTCTCTTCCCTCCCAGATGCTCCCTCCTCCAACCCCCATGCTTCTCTCACTTGTCTCTTCAAACCTTTAGATCTCTGCAGACGATGAAGTGAGGAGCCCTTGTCTCACCCCTGCACATCCATAGTATAATGGTCAGCATGTGTCTGAATTAACCCAAGACATATGCAGCGCTGGTCTTACCATGAGGCAAACCGAAGTGGCTGCCTCAGGCTCAAGACTGGGGCGGGGGAGACGCCACTAGGACCCAGAGTGTAGAAAATTGTGTCTGTTGCCGGTGCGTATGTATTCTCTCTGCTCTAGATGCACAGAGATGATGGAGTGCCGTGTTGGAGGAAGGATGGCACAAGAGACCTTTCAAAGTTTTAGTCCAAGAAGAGGGCATGGGGACATCATTTGAGCTCCCTGCCTCAGGTGCCAAAATGCTGTGAGCCGGCCCTGCATATATGCAGTGTGGCCTTCCTTCACTGCACGTTATGATCATAGCAAGACATGTCAATGCAATGTATGAACTGTATGCAATTTTCAATAACTTTTAACTGTCAACTCAAAACCAATGTTTTCCAAGACACTCACTTGGATTTCTCTTTGATGGGGTGGGAACTTGGGTTTTACTTTGACTTGCTAAGACAAGTTAAAACTACCGTGGCCATGTCCTCTTTAGGTTGGTCACATGGATTAGTTGAATGCAGATTAAAAATAAATCTATTTTGAAAGGTGGACAAGACCGAAAGGTTCCACGGCTCCACATTAGTTTGTGTATCAGTCCTAGAAAGGCTCCCCACGGCATTCTTGTCTTTGCTATACATGGAAGCAGCACTGCTAGCAGAACTGAAACAGGAACATATGGGGAGTCCTTAAGGCACATAGGTTAAAGGTCTAGAAAACATGACCTGTGAGTGAAGACTGAAAAAATGTGGTTTGTTTAGTCTAAAGAAGAGAAGACTGAGCGGGGACATAGTTTTCAAGCGCATAAAAGGTTGTTACAAGGAGGAGGGAGAAAAATTGTTCTCCTTAACTTCTGAGGATAGGACAAGAAGCAATGAGCCTAAACCGTAGCAAGGGCGGTTTAGACTGGACATTAGGAAAAACTTCCTGTCAGGCATAAGCATTGAGATGTGCTTAGGGAGGTTGTGGAATCTCCATCACTGGAGGTTTTTAAGCAAAGATTAGACAAACCCATCAGGAATGGAATAGATAATACTTAGTCCTGTCATGAGTGCAGGGCAGGGCTGGCTCCAGGCACCAGCCTAGCAAGCAGGTGCCTAGGGCGGCAAATAGCAGGGGGCAGCATTCTGGGCACCATCAAGGCAGCACTCAGGAGGCTTTCAGTGGCACTCCTGCAGCAGCTCCGCCAAAGAGGGAAGTGTGTTGAGTTGCTGCAGACATGCCGCCAAAGAGGGAAGAGCGGCTATCGGCAGCACACCTGCAGCAGCTGTACAATCTTCTGTCTTTGGTGGAGCTGCCGCAGGCATATTGTCCAAAGTCGCTCTTCCCTCTTCAGCGGTACATGTGCGGCAGCTCAACAATCTTCCCTCTTGAGCTGCTTGGGGTGGCAAAGAAAGTAGAGCCGGCCCTGGTGCAGAGGACTGGACTAGATGACTTCTCCAAGTCCCTTCCAATCCTATGATAAACATTGAGTTGGTTCTCACTAGAACAGCCCTGTAAACTAACAAACTCAATTGCAAATGAAGGGTCACGTTCACTGTTTTGCATTACACCAATGATGCAAAGTAACTGTAATCCCAGTTTAACTGGCTGGTGCTTTCTGGCTGCTTTGTTTTGCTCCGGGGTATCAGTGAATCTTCCCATAGCAACTATAATATAAAAAAAAACCAATTTAAGGTTGCTCCTAAAAATATTTCTGTCCTGCAGTGATGCCCGGAGGAGAAAAATGATGGAAAAAAAATAGATTTATTTTTAAGATTTAGTTTAAGTGGCGATCAAAAATAGTATTATGCCTTAATCATAATCATATATTTTTGTATGGTGTCACTCCAAGACAGAAGTAAGATTGTTTGGGTGCCTGAACTGTGCACTTCTTTCCTTAACACATTTAAATTTCTTTTGAGTGCCACCTTGACTGAATTACCTGGGTTTATATTGCTTGGTTTGGGGGAAATTACAGCATCCCTGAAATGGTTTTTATACTTCAGTTACTAATGCATATTCTCAATCTCAACTCCATCTTCATGGAGTTCCCCACCTTTCCCAGGAAATAAATATAGAGAAACCAGGAGTCTGGTGGGTTTCTCAGCTGGTGGGATTTAAAGCTAAAAATTATTTGGGGTTAACACAAAGAATATGGAATATAAATGAGTCAGAATAACTTTGTCTTTACCCTAAAGTGCATTAATATGTGTATTAAAATCTGAAATCAGATATTAGCTAATTTACAAAGAGTTTAGTTTTGTTTCTGTGATTTTGTGCAACATCAGATTTATCTTCCAGTCTGAAAAATGCCAAAACATTAAACCAATTCCCCATTGCTAATGCTTTGTTTAGTTTGGTTTCTATGAGTTTGCGCAAGACATGATTTATCATCCAGTCTAAAAAACCCCAAAAGTGAAACCAATTCACTACTGCTAAAGGCATTATACTTTCTTTTAATTCAGAGAAAGCTGATTATAATGCATTAAAACTTTTCTTCAAGCAAGCAGAACATAGTTCTGTAATTAGAATTATTTTTCTGTAACAGCTTTCTGCTACCATTTCCTTTTTTGTGCGATTTTTTTTTAATACAAAGCAATCAGCTACAAGACATTTACTCTTTCATTTCTATGTAGATTAAAACGTGTTTTTACAGTCTCTCAGTAATGTGCAGTCAGTATTAGCACAAGCCTGTAATTTATACAGTAAGGTATTCCCCAGCTACCAGGTAAACATAAAAGTCAAAAACAGCGTCTGATTTACTTCAGAATCAATCAGCGTTTTTTGGTATGTCATTTGCCGTTGAGCAGATAAGAAGCTTACTGAAGTAAATTACAGTGCTAACTCAAAAAAGCTAATCTTCACTTGGCTGATTTGCCAAGTGCTCTTCCCTCTTCTCCCAAACCTGCATCACTATTCCCAAAGATTCATTTTTCTGGTGACTGGTATTTCATTTCCTGTCAACTCCAGTTCTTACAACAATAAATCAAAATCATTAGTATCATGAAATGTCAAACAGGAAGGGGTTAAAAGGGAATACTTCATTTGTTTTAAAAAGGATATTTGGATTGTAGAAGGGAAAGTGTCAGGGAAAGAAAGATATTTTTACCCTCAAAAGAAAATCCATCAGAGCTTAGGAGTTGCTACATAGAATTCTATTCAGAACTTTGGCAGATAGGTTTGTCTTCAAATACTCCAGCTCCATGGCACAGTTGGAGGAACTCCTACTCCTTGTTCCTTAACACAAAGGTAGGTAACCTAAACAGCTGCTCATGGGGAGTGGTATGGGTTGCCAGGGCAAGAGGCCACTTACTGGTAGGAATGCCAGCTCTTCCTGCATGTGATACTTACACATTTCTCATTCATGCTGACCTCATACCAGAGGGGGGAGAAAACCAGATTTGGACTCACTCCCAAAGGCTGGGGACTGTCATTTCTCAACTCTGGTTCTGCCCAGGTCTTCACTGTGCACATCAAGGCAAGATGGCTAGGTTCCCCCCAATATAAGCAAAAGCCAAACTCCTGGTGCTGGCGCTTCTCCAAATTGGAGAGGTGTGGATGAGCCTGGCTGGCTTGGGTGAGCTCTGATGCCAGGGCAGACCTATACATTTGGATTGTCGTGGGCAGGATGAATGGCAGCCTCGAGAAAATCAAGGTATGCTCATAACGCCGATTTTCTCAATCAGATTGTTCAAACTGGACTGAGGCTCCAGCTGCACAAGCTCATCCTTTATATCCTCATTTAACTCCAGGAGGAAATGGTGGTATTGTGCCACCTCATTCCACCCAGCATCAGAAGCCAATCAACAAAACTCATCAGCGTACTTGCCAATGGGTCAGCCTCCATGCCATAAGGCCTGAAGGGTTGCATCAGTATTTTGCACATGGTCATCAAAGATGGTGGACATAGCTTGAATGAATTCCTCTAATTGTTGCAAGATGGGGCTGAGCTGTTCCAGGAAAGGAAGGGGGAAGCCCAGGCCAAGGCCTGCCCAGGCAACAAACTTAAGATGATGAGTCCCACATAGGCCTGGTCCATGGGGAATGATTGAGGGCATAGTAGGAACAGGTGCCAACATTGGATCAGGAGCCCCTGAAACTTGTCTCAGTCTCCATCAAATTCATTAGGCTGTGAAATCTTGGCTCTGGGAAGGGTGGAGTAGGAGGAGCCAGCGGAGCAACCTGTGCCTGCAGGGCCGCATTTTGTGTTGTTCACACTTGAAGGTTCTGAATGGTGTCCACCAGTCCTGCTGAGGCCTTAGTAGGGTGCATGCTAGTGTCAAGGACTCCTGACCCTAATTTTAAGTGCTTCTCAATCTGCCAGCCATTGGGATGAGGGCAGTCTAGCCCACTAACTGGAGTAGGTGTCAGGCCTAATGGTTGGAGTAAGCATGACCCCAAGGACTAGGGTCAGAACCAGAGTTGGCAGTTGGAAGCAGGAGCCAAGGGTCAACTGGAGGACAGGAACTGGATACCAGAGCCAAGGATCTAGCTAGAGTCTGTAGTCAGGAGCCAAAGCCAAGGATCAAACCAAAGGTTAGGAACTGGAGCAAGAAGAGTATCAGGCAAGGAGGGGTTCAAGGCAGAGTCAGGACAGAGGCAAGGCTGAGTACAAGGCAGGAGCAGGAGAAGCAAGGTAACATAGGAGCCAGCATAGTGGTGGGTATGTGCATTGTGAAGCCAGTGAGCTGCTGCTAGCTAGGAGTCCCAGGAGCTAGCAGGACCAAGCAGCTGCCTGGCCCTGAGGCCCCCTGTCATTCACTGTAAAACTACCTGTACCTGGACTTCCACAAGGCTTTTGACCCAGTCCGATAAGACTATCCAGCCTCCTTCTGAAAATCTCCAGCAAAGAAGCTTCCACTTATTCTGATAAGTAAGCTGGAGAAATGTGAGCTCAACAGAGCTACCATTAAGTGGACACACAATTGGTTAAACAACTGCAAACAAAGCATCACTATTAATGGAATGATGCTGGATTGGAAGGAGATCTCAAGAGGGGTTCCACAGGGATTTGTTCTGAGAATGGTGGTGTTTAACATCTTTATTAATGACCTAGATGTAGGGATAGAGAACATACGGATCAAGTTTGCAGATGACACAAAGCTGGGAGGTTTGCCAGCACTTTGGAGGGTAGAGCTAAAATTCAGAGGGATCTTGATAAATTGGAAAACTGGTCTAAAGAACGACAAAATAAAATTCAACAAAGACAAATGTAAAATGCTACACTTAGGGAAGGAAAAATAGAGAATGGGGGAAAGCTGGCTTGGAGGCAGCACTGCTGAGGAGTATCTGGGAGTTGTGGTGGATGACAACCTCAACATGAGTCAGCAATGTGTTGCTGTTGCAAAAAACCTTTAGGTTCCATTAAGAGAGGCATAGCATGCAATTCACAGAAGATGATAGTACCACACTGCTCAGTGCTGGTTAGGCCTTAGCTAGAGTACTGTGTCCAATTTTGGTCACCAGCACAGAGAAACTGGAAAGGATCCACACACGAGTGACAAGAGGATCAAAGGGATGGAATGCAAGTCCTTATGAGCAAAGGCTGAAGGAACTGAGTCTCCTTAGTTTGGAAAAGAGGAGAGATTAAAGGGGATATGATAAAGGTCTTTAGATACTTGAAAGGCTGCCATAAAAATGGAGAAAAGTTGTTCTCTTTTTGCCATAGAGGGCAGGAAAAGAGGCAATGGGTTCAAACTGCAACATAATGGTTTTAGATTAAATCTCAGGAAAATCTTCCTAACTGTAAAAACAGTAGGACAATGGAACAGACTTGCCTAGGGAGGTTGTGGAAGCTTCTTCGCTGGAGATTTTCTGAAGGAGGCTGGATAGCCATCTGTCTTGGATGTTTTAGATACTATAAATACTGCATCTTAGCAGGGGTTAGACTAGATGACCCTTCCGGTCCCTTCTAATCCTATGATTCTATGATTCATCACCCATGAGGGCATTTATCTAAATACCAAACATGGTTTTTATAGGCTTTATTTTTATTCCTGCTACTTGCCAGGACAATTTATGGCTTCGGAAGATACATACTATTTTAAAACACAAACCCCAAAAGGTTTCCTAAATACTGCCCAGTAATAAATCAGTGTTAAAAGTGGTGATCTATGTTTCTCAAAATCAAAATGTCTGGTGACATCCAGGGGCCCAATTCTGCTTACCTTGTGCATCCGAAAGAGCTGCTGTTGTCAGAGTGAGGTGTGGGTGCACGAGGAACACAGGATTGGGCTAGCATTGGTAGTACTGGAGAAAACGGCCTTTTGCATTTAAGCAAACTATAATCTTACCATAGACAGATCTACTTCTGTTAGATAACTGGAGGGTCTGGCTGTTCCGGGCTTTTTTTAAAATTTTTAATAGCTTGCCTGGTCAAAAACAACTCATTAAATTGAACTAAATAACAGGTTTTTTCATTTTCATAATTATTTCTTCCAGGTATTCTTTTCAAGATGAAGAAGACATGTTCATGGTGGTAGATCTGTTACTTGGAGGGGATCTGCGTTACCACCTACAACAGAATGTGCATTTTAACGAAGGAACTGTTAAATTATATATTTGTGAACTGGCACTTTCACTGGATTATTTGCAGAGATGCCATATAATTCACAGGTAAGTAAATAGCATTCATTCTATTAATAAAGAAAGTGTAGACCATGCCACAAGTGAGGACTTCTTTACTTAGCCAAACTGGGATTCGTTTACTCCACTTGTACAGTATGTGTCCCATTTATTACATTGTTGATTTTGTGTAACTAAATTTTGCCTGTGGATACATATGCAAAGTTTCTACTGCATAAATGTAAACAGGAGTTGAGTTTGGCCCTGGTGTGTTTCCCTCGCCCCCTTCTCAGCCTTGCAATATTGTTGTTTTTATACTCCACTTTCTTTGTCACACTCCCTTTGTTTATCCTCTTATCCAAGAGCCATGATGCATGCTTATTTATTGTTAGACACAATACTCTGAAGGCCACATGTATTAATTTTTCTTAATTCCCTTACAATTCTCCTGAACGCGCACACATTTATAAATCAATAGATTGTCAGAAGGGGGGAAAAAAAGCAAAGAACATCCCAGTGACTGATGATGGGGAATTAATTGTCAGTCTCCAGATGGCTAGAAATGTGCATGGAGTAAAATAAAAGAAATAGAAAGGAACAGAGTGGAAGAAATTACAGGCTCTGTGTTCTTTCCCACTCTGTGGCATTTCCTATGCTGCAATGATCTGTTTGTTAGTTTGCCGCCCCTTAAACTATTTAAAGAGTCACAATACTAGTCAGTGTTAATGATGCCCTTTGTCAACATGCCACCCATCAGGTATCTCTCCATTTTTCCTGAATGACTCTAAAACTAATTTTGAGCACGGAGGTGGGTTTCCTTGTGATGGCAATAATAGCAAACTGTGGAAGAAAAAAATCTTGGGCCTGGATCTGCTCTAACTTACACTGGTTTTACAGTGCTATAATTCTATTGAATTCGGTAGGCTTCCTCTTGGTTTACGTCAGTGTAAGTGGAAAGAGAAGCTGGCCTCATGCATTACCAGAATTGTTTCATCTGAATTCCAGAGGCCAAACTGAAACTGTTCATGCAATGTCGTTGACAGTAATCAATATAAATAGTTCTTCTAAACAAATTAATTGAGACCTGTCATCCTGTCCACCCACTAGTACTCCCTTGTGCTGTTGTAAGAGAAAGCTGATTACAAGGACATTCTGATTCAACATGGAGAGGGTGGAATCATAACCTGTCTATTTCAGCTGGTAGGATACTTTCCCAATCTAAGCTTGGGCAGGAGTAGGAGGTTCATTCTATATTATGGCAATGACACAAAACAAAATTGAAGTAAGCTTTGTAGCTATTGATTTTCTTGAAGGTTAAATTTGGATGAATGTTGCAGGAATTCTCTCAACGTTTCCATCTTCTGCATAATACTAATCTTTCTGGTATATTTCTATAAATTTTGCACACATTTTGCATTCACAGTGAATGTTTCTAAAGTACAGTTCACCATAATCTATTTCTATGACTTAAGGAATGCTCCTTGATGAAGAACAAATTGTTGAACACTTCTCTCTTGTGTGCTAATGAACAGATATTTGTATAGCTGACATACAAAACATTAATAAGAAAACCTTAAACTACCCAAAACCCAACAGCTTTGGGGTTTTGTTCCAAGATTGAAACTGAGATGAAGTTCCACAGAAAATGACCATTCTTACGTTCTTATCTACCATCTTCCATGATTATTCAGTTCCCAGCACCTTGATTCGTTCTGAATATCTTCTTTGTGTAACTACTCTACAGCTATTTTGTAATAACCATACATTATGTGAATGACGATATACTAATTGGCTGATGGCTGTCAATCAGCAAGCAGGAATTTTGCCATCGCACTCTGGTTATCGTATCCTTCCTAATGATCTGATATGGAGGGACAAGAAAATATCTGGTAAGTTTGAACTAATGTGGAAATAGTGCCTGATTGAATTTTTGCTGCTAGCAACAGCAACAAATGGCTGTTCTTGTGGCCATCTCCTTGACCATGTGTGACTATCCCATTGTGGCTCCATGCAGGACTACTGTCATAGTGTATCTGTGTTAATCCTCACTTTCTATTATTCATACATATTTCAATACAACTGTGATGAATCAGAGAAACTGCAAGCCATTATAGCAGGGGTTAAAGAGAGCCTTTGGGCCCAGACAGCCCCACCCCATTTATCCGCAGTGGATGTCAGGCCTGGAGGATGGAGAAAAGGAGAGAACCTGGCTCAGTTCGAGCTGACTGGCAAAGAGGCAGGAGTAGGGTGACCATATTTCCCAAAGGGAAAACAGGACACCATGCAGGGCTGGCCCAAGCCACTCATCCGAGCCCTCTCCACACTTGGGGCTGGCGCTGCTGCTTGTTCAAGCCCTGCCTGTTCCCTGCCCAAGCCCTGCCTCCCATACTGAATGGGGCTGGTTTCACTGCTCACCGCCCAGGATCCCACTTTTTTGACAAAAGTTGGCATTTGTCCCGTTTGCTCTTGTCAGCTGATCAAGTTGGCGAAAGAAAACTGATCAATTTTCCAAGAGCAAACAGGACAAATGTCCATTTTTCCCCACCCCCCACTCAAGATGGCAGGACAGGACTCAAAAAAGGGACTGTTCTGGACAAAAGGGGAGGTATGGTCACCCTAGGCAGGAGTTAGTTGTCTCCCTATCTGAGGGGAAGGAGCGCTAATGTGCCAGCCATGGCAGCTGTCTGGGAGTAAGCACTGTCTCTCCAGCGAGGAGAGACTGCAAAGGAGTTTCCAGTACCTGAGGTAACTGTGAGAGGCCCAGAGACACTTTGGGGCTTGCCCTCAGCAACTGGTGGCTGGTGCCATCAAGCTGGCTGGTGCCGTCCAAGACCCAAGAGTGGACCTTACAGGAAGCAAGCCACTTAGCAAATTGGCAACATACCCCAAACTGAGCAGTCTGCTAAGAAGTAGCCCAGGGCCACTGATTTTGTCTCCCTGCTGGGAAGGATCCCCCCCCAGTTGACATACAAAGGACCCTGGGCTGGGACCCGATAGAGAGGGAGGGCCATGGTCACACTACCTTTCTTGGCCTTAAAATTGAAGCTTCTTAGCCAAGCAGGAGGCTGAGAGCAAGGCAGTCTAACCACCAGGGTGCCCGGCCCTCCAAGCCACCTGTCACAATAAGTGTTTTGCATGCACAGCCCTGCAAAATAAATCTTCAGGGTAAGAGAAATGTTATTTAATATGGCACAACAGTGAGTATTATACAAGATATCTATCTTAGAGTTCTGCCAGAGATGTCTGTATTTGCATAAATGTTTAACTACTATTTTAAATAGTAATTTTAAAAAAATTCTAACCTCATCAGCATTTTCTGCTTTGCAGTTCATTCCTTGGCCCCCATCCTCACTCTGACATGCAAACTATATAGTTTAACTCATCTGGACACATAATAACCTTTCACTTTTAACTCACACTCATTTCCCACAAACTTGCTGGAATTTAGAGCACAGTAAAATGTTTTCTTTGGGTACAGTGATGCGGTAAAAGCTTTCTGTACAATTATTTCCCGTAGACCACCAGAGCCATAGAACAGAGAAAGGCATCGTCTGCTAACTTGCATGGTTTTATTCACCCCACATGCTGGATCAAATCCTGAAGTCTTTCCTCTTTGATATCAAGCTTCATGACTACATGACTAGGTCCTTTATACTGTAGCTAGTGCCAGTTGAAAAGTATTAGTGAATAATCTGTTCGATCAATTAGACTCAAATTATTATTTCAGATGTGACGAGCACACCTTCCTTCCCCTCACAAACTTTGTTCCTCGTAGATTTTAACAAAACCCACCAGCAGTTGGCTAATATGCTACACATTTTCAGTCTGAGTAACTTGAGCTGTATATTTTCAGCCAGCTATTTCTTACCGTGCTTACTTGAAGAGTTAAATCCAGGATGTTTTTGCAGATAGAGGCTTAGCTCTGAGGAATGTTAGGGCCATGATTCTATAGATGCTTTCCTTGTAACACATGCAATGTTGGTAGAATTACATTTTTCTCTCTCATTGGGGTAAGTGGTTTTTATGGCCCTCAGTTAACAGTGTTGCCTTTACAATTTTATCATCCCCTGTTAGTTTCACACTGTGAGGACTGAGGCTGGATGTGACAGATATCTGGAAAGAAAATTACAATAACTTTCCAGCAGTATTGTATTGTAAAGCGCTAAAAGGTCCATCTGCCGTGATTTTTCTGCATGATGCATTTGTTTTCTCTCACCTACCCATCGCATGATTTTATGGTCCTCACCATTTTGATTGGCACTGCTGAAAGTTCCACTTTTGACAGAAAACAGCAAATCTATTATAATCACGGGTGGTAGTGAGGAGATCATGGGAGGTAGTGAGGTTATATAGCTGCCAGTGTGACACACTAGCAAAGTGTGTGTTGTTTCCCTCTTGTGGTTGCTCCACTACCAGATAAAAGCTTACTACTGCTACTAACTTCAGGATTTATTCTTTTAATTCAAATGGCAAAGATCTATGCTGCAATGCAAAAGTTCACAAGTTCTGCCCTGCTGATGACCCATTTAGAGAGTGATTATCACAACAATTCTGTAAAGTTAGGTAACGTTTCTATGCCATTACAACTTCTATATTTTATATAGACTTATGGCTCCAAAAATAATACGCCAATATTATAAACTCCCAAGTAAAGTGATTCCTGTATAAAATTATGCACTTAAAGTGTAAGTGCTAGTTAACACAGGGCAGGTGGAAATAAGAACCATTTTTTCTTCACTGAAGTTCCGATATGGAAGGAACCAAAACAGCCCAACTTTGAGTTCTACCAGGGCATGTTCAAAAGTAATGTATGTAAGTGATAGAGCATGTCAGATTGCAGCCCATACTAAAGATTTTTCTTGCTGGCAAACACAAGCTAATGAACAAGAAGCGCAATAGCATCTTGAAGCAGACAGAACAGGAAAAAATATCCTGCGTGTGGTTATTATTCATATATGCTCCAAAGGTCATGATAGCGTGAGATGCCTGTCCCCTGAATAATCTTCATGTGCATTTCTCCATTCTTGATTTAATTCTTTTTATTGAGCTTCTGAAATAAGTGCAAGTTTGCATTCTTTCCCAAAGGAAAAATGCAGGAGCTGAAAAAAAATCTCATATAAGAGAAGAAAATTAGAAGATGTATCAAATCATCAAGAAAATGAATACCATCTAGACAACAAAGTGCAGAAAAAATACTGAGCATTGTAAGCCCAGTACTGATTTAAAAAAATGTAATTCTTGGCATAAAAATATTCCATCTCAAATGACACCTTATAAAGGAATAAGAAATTATTTATATTCAGAAATCATTACTTTTACCATTTGAATTGTTTTTCACCTATGCAAATGAGTTCTAGTTTTATTATTTATCATTAGTTATTTATTTTGAAGCCATAAAACAGCCCCAAACCCTTTGTGTTATCATATGACTCACTATGTGACTTACCTCCCTTTAACAAAGTTCAGTGGGAAATAATGTTGAAGTCTAGGTATCTACAGCATAGACTCAGTTGATAGTCAACAATTGTATGTATCAATTAAAGGATTCTGTGAGGTGTCCTGAGGTGCTACATGCATATCTCTGTGAGGAAAAAGACCATTCACACCAGTGGTCACTGCCATACTCTTTTACAGAGTGCAAGCTGGGGTCAACTCTTCTGCTTAGTATTGAGAAGGGGCAAGAGAAGGACCCACTTTCACACCACCTCCATCCACACCTTTTTGGAGAATCAAGTGCTACTGTTGGTAGTAAACTCCTCTGCTCCTTATGTCCTGAAAGTGCAAGAATGAAGATCGTGTCTGAACTCCGTACAGGGAGGCAAGGAAGGGAAAGCACTTGATGCAATTCCTTGTGCCACGGCTCTGCACTTTGTAATGAAATGTTTACTTGCTGTATATGGTTCAGCCACCAGATGTCTCTGTGTGCTGTATAGACTTGAAGACAGGGTGTGGTCACTGGTTTTTTTAAAAAAAAAGAATAAAGGAGACAAAGCTGGAACTCAAGCTATGTTTGTAATTGTAGCTGTTTTCCGTAATAAATGCCTCTTATTTGTGATTCTGTATATCATGAAACACTCAAGCAGGTGTAGACATGATCCGGTCTTTAATGTGTGTACATCACTCTGACGATAAGAGCTATATTAGTGCTAAATGCTATTCTTATATATCCATTCCACAGTCATTCAACTATTAGTACTTGCAAAGTGAGCTACTATTACATGATCTTTTTTCTGGTTTCCTTTTTGAGCTTTACTTACTGTTTTTGCTTTTCTTTTTGAATCTCTTCTCTTCCCATTGTCATTTAGTTGCAACCAAAACTACATAAATTCACTTAAGTCTTTGTTTTCCTTTTCTAAAATTGTAAGTATGTGATGATTTTATAATTAGAGGACTGTGGGCTCCCGAAATTCTCAGACTTGCTGTCATTAGTTGTTGCTTTATACTCCATACTGCATGAAAATATTTCTGTCCCGGAACAAGATAAAGAACCCATCAGTGGAGTTCATAGGAGTAAAACATCTATCCTTTTTCATTGTTGGGAAAATGAGGAATGGGACATATAAGATGGGTGGAGCAGTGAAACAAACAAGAGGATTTTTTTTCTCATGATTCCCATAATTCAGGACCACAAAACCCTTTTTACTTTCCTAAATATCTGCAGGGTCCCAGCGACCGTGGCTTAAAATATGATTAGGGCCAGAAAAAAACAATTGGAAAGGATCAAACCCATCAATGCTAAGTAGGGCTGAGGGAACAGTCTTGGCAGGAATCAGAATGTTTTTGTACCAAAGAGTTCAGGCCTGCTGAAATGAACCCACACTCCATTAATTTGGTTTCTCTTTTTGAGATGGGGTTTGATAGCAGCAACTGTGGGTAAAGCTCTTTATAGAGAACAGCTGACTTTAGTGAGACTGGGCTCTAATCAGATCAACCACTTTGTCCAACTCAGGAGGTGGAAAGAGGCTAGAAAATGGACTAGACATAGACAGGAGGGATTCCCTGAGACTAGAACTCCCTGCTGATGCATTTGTCATTCCAGACCACATACAGGAAATAGAATTCAATGTAACCTCCTTCCTTTCCGCTTCCTGTTTTAAAATGTGACACATCATCATTTCCACAGCTTCATTTGGTATGAACTGGGATAAACTGACAGAGATGGAGCACTATATCCTGACCTGAAACCATCTCATGTCTCCAGGCCCAGTGCTGATCTCACTTGCACGACTTTTCTGCTGCTGTCGCTCCAGTACATCTGATATTACCCCTGATGTATTGCAGTGTTAGCTGGGAATTCAATAAGAGCATTTTTGAAAATCCTACCCAGAATCTCCAACAGCGACAAAAGAACAGAGATTGTCATTTCCTTAGTTCATTTGTTTTCTCACAGTGCTATCTGTATTCTTATGTCTCAGGTGTGGTTTTTAGCTACCAGCCATGTTGGGGAAATTCAGAACTTCTTTAACTCATCTGCCCTTGCTGGACTATCCTATGTGCATCTCTTTTGATCTCCTGCATACAGGCTTATGCTGTCCAATAATGGGTAAAGGAGCAGTTTTGCATTAATTATTCTGGTTTGCCTTTTTAATGAAAACATAAAAAAAATTAAGCAGTTGGATAAGGATACAACATGAATAAACTAGACCCAACAGCAACAGATGGGCCATTTGCTCATACCCCTCATGTCTCAGTTTTACTGAGTGAAAAATATATGATCTTACTCTGCAACTAGTGTGAGTGTGTCTTTGGGGTTTCCTGTCATTTCTCTTGAGGGTTTCTTTACAGTAAAGCTTTTTTAATGCTGTCAGACTGGCAATAAGCAAAGATGAGAAAATGCAGATTTTTGTGGAACTTTTGTCATTGCAGGATTTCCTTAGTGTATTGAGCTATCTTACTGTAGACTAGAGAGTCAAGGTGGGTGAGGTAATATCTTTAATTGGCCCAATTTCTGTTGGTGAGAGAGACAAGCTTTGCAGCTTACACAGAGCACTTCTTAGACATGAAGAAGAGCTCTGGGTAAGCTCCTCTCTCTCACCCACAGAAGCTGGACCAATGAAAGATACTATCTCACTCATCTTGTGTCTCTCTAAACCTGGGACCAATATGGCTATAATAACATTGCATATTATCTTACTGTAGATATTTCACAGTCGCCCACTATTGTAGCGTTGATTCTTCTGTGTAGTTGATGAGGTGGAAGGAATTTTCTTAAAGGACAGCATCACTTTCAACTTATCCTTCACTCACAAATGTATTCAGCAGATTCCAAGACAGTTTTGTGAGGATCCAGATGAGCTTGGCATGAGCTGTGTAACTTCTGACTTAGCTGGATATATGGAGAGTGAGAGAGAGGGGAAGAGTCAAAATATTGAGTCATGCTATTGATTGACTCAGAGAGCTTTATGAGCTAAATGTGATTGATTTTGTGTTTATTTTTCAAGAGTTCTCTTTCTGAAGCACCTTTATTTCCCTTTTATTCTCATTTGCCTTCTGGGAGTTCCCTTTTGTGGCGGCTTTCAAATATTTCTATGTCCTCCATTAATTTCAATTCTAACTGTAATATAGTTTTCCCTCATGAAGCAGCACTGCAGTTAAATGTTTGATTCTGAATGAGAGTCCCCCTGGACAGTGTCAGCATGTTCCAGATTGTGCAAACACAACCTACTGTCAGTCCAGGGGTGAATTTCCTGCTGGCTCAGAGAGGTGCAATTTATAGGTCCCTGCATTAGTTGTAATGAGTGAAGCTTTGTGTGTGACTTCTAATGATCCAGTAAGTAATTTAATCACATGTCTAACTTGAAGTTAATAGCAGGACAATGCAGATTCTTAATGATAGTCACATGTTTAAAATTGAGGCCTTGCTTAGGCTGTAGACACATTGAAGTAAAATTGTGTTTCACTTGATGTTGGAACAGCAGAAAGATGATTCTTGGCACCCAGTGAACACTCATAATTTTGATGAACAAAAGCCTGGTAAATAAAATAGAGTGGGAATGGTGGTCCATTACGATGTGATCAAAATCAGGCTATTACACTATTATTGTGGTGCTAATGGCAAAGAGATAGAAATTGGCTGTGTTTTTTTTTTGTTTTGGGGGGCTATTTGTTTCATTTCATTATGTATCTTAGTCATACCAATAAATTCTTATTTCTTCTCAATGTCATTATGCATTTTGTCTCTGAAACATCACCATATCCTTTAACCCAGAACATGCAGGTGTTGCTTTGTGGCTTATAAATGCTAAAGGTGATGCTCTTCAAAATAAGTGATAACAATCTAAGTTTTTCTTACTTGTTCACCCTGATTTCATGAATCTAAATGTGTTATGAGCTCCTGGTTCACTTCTGTGAGTCTCTCTCTCTGTCGTCCTCCTCCCCTCCCCCTCCCCCGGCCCTCGGTTCTTATGCAGCACTCAAAAATATTTTTCCACATAAACTTTAAGTGCCCAGTGGTGTCCTTGGAGGAAGAACACCTGTATCCTACCACAAAAGGAATTTATACTCTCCTATTTAAAATGTGGATTCCGGCATATAAAACCCACTTTTTATTCGGTCTTATTCAAATGTGATTGGGTAAACACCTTCAGGCAGGAAGCATGTTGTTCTCTAGCCATAAGCACAATGTCAGTTTATTAAAAATAGTAAAACTATTTAAAATAATACCATCATTTCTATGTCTATGATAAATGCCAAATAACTTGCATCAGAATTGGAACAAAGAAGAATGGTAGGAATAATGAGAGAACACAATAACTAATATAGCAAAAAAAAGTATAATTTCTTTTGCAGTGTCTGAAAAAATAAAATGGCCAAAAATCTCAAATGTTGGGTACCTAAAATTAGGCTCCTAAATAAAAGTGACCTGATTTTTCAGAGGTGTTGAGCCCCAGCAGCTCTCAGGGAAGCCAGCAGCAAGACACAAATTAGGGATTTGGTTGGTGAGAGAGAGGGGACTCTAACGTGGGGGATGGAAGAAAGAGGAGACAATTCTGACTGCAGAAGGGGTTGGGATGAGAATGGGGGAAGTTTAAATGGTGAGCCAACTGGGGAAGAAGTGAGGGGAATGATGATGAAGGGATCTGATAAGAGAATGGGAAGTGAGGCATCTGTGGAGGGTGACCAGATATCCCAATTTTATAGGGACAGTCCAGATTTTTGGGTCTTTTTCTTATATAGGCTCCTATTCCCCTGCCACGTCCCAATTATTCACACTTGCTGTCTGGTCACCCTAAGAATGAGTGGATGCTGAATGTGGAGGTATTGGAGGGCCTCTGACTCTACCGAGGGCAATTCTGCCAGAGTCTTGCGGGGCAGGTAAGAGGAGGGTGTGCAGGAATGGGAATGCTGAACGAGAGAGGTTGGGGAGGGTAGGATTGTTCAATAGAGTTAGAGGGAAAGCTGTTGAGAATGGGAAAGCAGGGGAAACAATGATGGGGAATAGCTGCAGAGATAAGAAAAAGGCTGGGGGAATCTAATTATTGAGGGAGAACTGAGGGGCAAATGGAGGACTATTGAGTGGGGATGATGGCCGGGGGAATTGTGACTTGAGAGAATGTGAGGGACTCTGGCTCTGGAAAAAGAAGAAAAAATAACTGTGCCTACTCACTTTCACATGTTCTTTACCATCATGGGCATGAATAAAATTTGAACAGATGAACAGAGTTGTTTTAACTCAAGGCCAGGCTCATTTTGCAGTTCATACTGAACAATTCACACAGCCTTAATCTATACCTTTGAAGAATTCTCATCCAGTCTTTTTCATGCATATTCTACATAGGACTTAATACAGAGAAGAAGGAAGCACTGTCAGGGGAAATTTTCTCTCTCAGGTTTTCATGGAGGCAGTACTGATGTGAGAAATGCACTCCTAGATTTGGTACATTGCTTCTCAAGTTGCTTACTGCAGACACTGAAAGATTGCCCTCTGTAAAGAAGACCTGATCAACATGTTTACACAAGGACCAACAGGCTTCTCTTCTGAAAGAAAGTCAATGACTGTTCATAGTATAGTTATTTTAGAAGGACAGGCTGGGGTAAAAAGTTATCTTCCACACTTCCAAGCTATTGTGCTCATTAAGAGCTTTAGTCATCTACAATTCTGGCTTTAAGGGTTTAAGTTATAAAGCTCTGCCTAGTTTTAACTTTTGGCACTAGCCCTGCAGAATATTCCATGTGGGGTGCTCTTTCAACTCTCCTACACAAACCTCTACAGAGACCCAGACACTCAGAGTTCCACACTGTTTTAAAAAATTGTAGCTCATTTCCCATAAAAGATGGCTGTGCATGTGAAACTAAAACTTATGAATATATGGACAATGATGTACTTTTCTAGCCAATAACCTTTTATCTTAATCTGCACCATGACTATTTAATACTTGATTTGGGGAGAAAGATTTCATATCAAAAAGTTACATTTTAGAAGATCTAACACTGAAGAAATAGAATTATTAAGCAATGCCTATCTGTGTGTCACGCAGAAATATTTTATATATCAGGCTAGAATAACTGTCTCCGTGAAAAGAAGCACAGTCCCAGTCAGAATCACTGTCTGACCCCTGATCCTTAGTCACCCATTTCAGTCGTTAGATGGTATCTTTGTTCCCAAGTTTCAACTAAAATATAGAGATGTCTTTCCAAACAACCTGTCTCTTTGTGACATTATCCTTCCATGTCCGTTAGGCTCTTTGGGGCTGTACAGTTGACTGTGTCTAGGGTGAAACTTGACAGTGCAGGAAATAGGGCCTCTTGACAGGAAGCCAAACGCATACATGCATTCTGTCATTCAGAATGAAACAGCACACATTTTCCAGACTGAGCTTTTTCCTGATTGATAAAGCAAAGTCAATAATGATGAGCTCCTTCTGCCCTTCTTTTAGGCCACTTACACAGGACAGTGTTCATGGGATCAAATTCTGTTCTCAGTTACACTTGTACATGCATTTGCACAGGTATAAGTGAGAAAAGGACCTGGCTCATTTTGTCCACTTTGTACCTAGAACGGCCCAGTGATATGTGTATGTTTGTTGATTGGTCACTTGCTGATTTCTTCATCTGCTTTGGTGGCAACTTCATTCTTAGTCTTCACAGCTTGTGTAGTACCTCTGAAGTCAGAAGCAATTCTGTGTGATAAGTATTCTTTTCTGCTGGATCTGATGATTCTTCTCCAATGCCAACTCATCATCAGGTTCCAATGAGCTGTTTTCTATGGTTATTAGAAACTATATGTGTTCTTGAAAGGTAATTCACTCAAGGAGTATGAATCTGTACTCACACATGTTCAACATCCCAGAAACACTTGAAGCTAGGAAGCTGAAAAGATTATAGTGCCATCAACTGTGATTATATCAGTATTTGAATTGCTATGTGTTGATTTTTTGCAACTCATGTATATTGTTCTAATCTTAGACTTTGATTGTCTATGGAGTTTATTTTGCATTGTTTCTTTAGTAGCATGCCTTTCTACAAACAAACAAAATGTTGGATATTTTTTGTTCAGTGCTGGCTATAGCCAGACATTTGTAAAGCTTTCTTCCCACAGATCAGCCAAAGCTCTGCTGATCTACTCCAGAGCCTCTTCTAGTACTATTGTAATGTGGACATGCTTTCACAAGAGATTAAAATATAATTAGGAACAAGTGAAATAATAAATTCATCATCACTTGGAGTTTTTAAATCAAGATTAAAGATAAACTCTAGTTCACCTGCAAATTATTGGGCTTGACAGTTTTCACTTAGAAAAGAATAATTTCTTTCACAGCAGGTAATTCGTGGGTAAAATTGAATGGCTTGTGTTACTCAGGAGGTCGGACTAGATGGTCAAGTGGTCCCTTGTGACTTCAGAATCTACAAGAAACTTTACAACTGCAATGTAGATGAGGCAAGAGACTGCAAACCAGTTCTTTACGATGCTAATTTTTACACGAGTGTTTTATAGCTGGTCATGGCATTTTAAAGGTTCAAGAACCCTATAGCAACTTGATTCAGGCTATGAGTCAGAGGCCATTGTAATGCATTTCAAAATTCTCTTCAAAAACTGTAAGAAGTTCTCAAATAAAACCATAGAAAATCTCTTCAAAATTGAGGAAAATTCCTACAGTTTTCTTCCATGCATAGAATTTTTTAAAAAGAAATTTTTTTTAAAAAAAAAGATTTTTTTTTTTCCTGACTGATTAACCTAGTGGGCATAACTGAAATCTGTTAGGAAGAACCAAATATATCATGACTGATGGTTACAGCCTAGCTAAAGTGGCTGATCAGTCATCATTTATTGGAATGATAAATTATACATTGCAGGAGTTAACATAAGGCATACCCTGCTAGGGAACAGCATAAATCTTTTAAAAAGTGCCATTCTGTAAACTAAGATCCCTTTGTAATATATGTGTACAAGAAAGCAGTAGTATAGTGACTGTGGGATCTATCAGTAAGTGTCCCAACTTTTGTGGTGGTAAAAATCTCATCATTTATATTTCACATTCAGTATTAAGTGCAGCATGCATTAATGCATAGGGTTAACATTAACCAGACAGCAACTGTGAAACATCGGGACAGAGGGTGGGGGCTAATAGGAGCCTATATAAGAAAAAGACCCAAGAATCAGGACTGTCCCTATAAAATCGGGATATCTGGTCACCCTAGCACCATAGAAAGTGTTTCTTAGATGATGGCCAAGATTTTCTAAAGTGACTAGAAGTTTTGGGTCACTCTCATTTTTGGGTGCCCAACCTGAAAAAGGATAAAGGGCCCTGCTTCTCATTGGGTGAATCCGCAGTGCTTTATGAAAATTAGGCAACTCAAGATGTCTTGAGTTGGACAGTCAAAAATGGAGGCATTCAAAATCCATATTTGCTTTTGAAAATCTATAGCAGGATGCAAAAAAGGACTAGATAAGTTCATGGAGGATAGGTCTGTCAATTGCTATTAGCCAGGATGAGTAGGGATACAAAACCATGCTCTGAAGGGTCCCTAGTCTCTGTTTGCCAGAAGCTGGGAATGGACACAGGGGATAGATCACTTGATCATTACCTGTTCTGTTCATTCTCTCTGAAGCACCTGGCATGGGCCACAGCCAGTAGACAGGATACTGGGCTAGATGGACCATTGGTCTGACCCAGTATGGCCACTCTTATGTTCTTAAAAAAACCCTACACAATAGTTACCTGATTTTGTACACCTGCTTTGTAGATCCTGTCTGAGACCAAAATGTCTAACACATCAACCAGAGTGAACTCCTCCCCACAGAGCCATTTAGCCCATATTGGAGGATTCAGTCTTTCATTGTTTGGTCAGCTTATTCGTACTAGCTGTGCTGGAACCTGCTCAGTACCTTCCTGTGAGGTGTTGAGAACTCCTCCTGGGTTGTGAGCACCCTCAACTCCCACTGAACACAATGGGAGCTGACGGTGCTCAGCAGCACCCTGTGGTTGTGCTCACCTCTTTGCTGGCCCAAGCTCTTGTAGCATTAGAAAACTTTCATGGGGCTGGTGTCATGTTGTATTGCAATCTGTATCTGTTTTCACTGCTATGATGCCAAGTTAATCAAATCTGAAATAAAATCATATTGGATCTGCAAACAAATATAGAAATACAATGCAGTGATGGAGTCTCTGTATTCAGTCAGGTTTTAATACTGTGCTAGAATATATGTAAGTAAATTTAGCAGATGTAACAGTACTAGGCCAATGAAGGATAACAGAATAGTGCTGATCTATGCTTGTGGGAAAGACCAAGTACAGTGGTCACCCTTTAAAAATGGTCATTGCTTTGTAATGAAATAAGTTTATCTGTTTCTCTAAGGCAAAATCAATACGTTTTTAAGGGTGACCACTACACATACTTTACAAATGTAGATATCGCTACTGCCACCTATTGATGAAAGCAAAGAATTGAAAGTGTTGGCTAATCCACGTTTTCCCAAATAAAGAGAGAGAAATATCTAAAGATATTTGTTTGAATTTGTTCCAGTTAAGATATTTGTATGTTGCTGGAGGTTTATCGGGGTGCTTTTTAGCTGAGCTGCATTTTTGTAAAAGTAAGGGAGCTTGAAAATTGGTTCCTATCACATGTAAATATTGGATAAAGATGAGGGTTTCATGAAGTGAGGTTACTTTAAGCCCACAGAAAAAGGCCAGCTCCAAAGCTCATTGAAGTCAGTGGAAATCGCCTGTCGATCCATTATCACTTGTACCAGCTCTACTGGAGGTAGCAGCATGTTAACTTTAGTATTGATGGAGTATCAGCATTCTTACTACTAACTTTGCCCAAATTACCACGCTAAAAATACAAGTGCCCTGTTCAGTGGTCCCATGTTGCTTTTATAGTGCAATGGTGGGTGATTTCCCAAAATAATTCAGAATAAGCAAGGCCAAATGTAGTGCACAAATGTTGTCATGATCTGTAATACACTGGTCATTTAGAAAGAGTGTAGCTCAGATATTTTGGACTTTGGGCCTGATGTTCATTTGTTTTTAAAAGAAGAGCCTTAAAGAAAAACAAAAGGAAAGTTGCTGTACTTCAGAATCCTTAAACAGACTCGTAAAGACTACTTCACCATTTTGTGGTGACTTCAGTACGGTTACACAATGTATGTGCATCAGAAATGGTCCTCTTGCTCAGACAATACATTATAAAGAAAGTGATCAGACATGTGAGTGACCATGGATGGAACAACAGAAGTCTGACCAAAGTGTCTCATGAGCGAGCACTTTCTATCAACTAATTAATATCAAAGTGATAATGGCTTTGCATTTTACCCTACAGCATAAGGGGTAACTACTGAAAAGATGCCAAAGGCTATAAATGGGAGGAAAAGCTCTAGTCCTAACAAAGATAAATAGATCTTTGCATGAGTGACTTTTGGGACAACACAATCATAAAATATTTATGGTCTTATACATTTCTAAAGTGCATTTCTAAGATTTTATTCAGGATCTAGAGTAAAATCTATAGACTTTTGGCGATAGTGTATGATATTTATTCAGAAATGTTCCAGATCCTGAAATCTTTGTTCACTTTTCATTAAGATAAAATGTACATCAATGTCCAGACTTCAGAATGGAAAATTTGCCTCAATGAAGGCTACAAGATTTGAACAATATAAAATGAATAATATATGATGGTTGAAACAGACCATCTTTGGATTTAGAATGTTTATTGACCCAAAGTTCTTATAGTAGCGGAAAAAAATTATTTTACTACCACTGATACCTGTCCAAACATACAATACAGTACAATACACTTTTCTACAATGTACAACACATTTCACTCAAATAGCTGAACAGAGTCTGGAAAGTTCACATAAAAAGCTTGTTTCTGAAAGTATTTCTCTCTTAAATGGCTGTGAAACTACCATTCTAGCTCAGAGTCACCCTGAAGAGATGCTTTCAGTTATTTTAAATCTGGAAAATAAATTTTTCAGGGGAGGGGGACAGGAGGGAATAGCTGTTTAAAACTTAAATAAATTTCACTGGGCCAAATTTAGCCCCAATTCATGTTAGGCTTTCTGACATTTTGGATTAGAATGAGACACTGTATGTTATGTCAAACCCTTTGTGCATAACAGCTTCCAGACAACGCAGCTGGAAGCGGCTAGGTTGATTAAGCAAATTCTTGCATCCTTTGCTTCTTAAATGATAAACTTATGTGTGGATACCATGGTGCAAAATAGTCCTTTTTTAAAAAAATCAAGCAGAATTAATGGATATCAACTGTGCTACGATTTTCACCTCATTGGAGAGCAAAATATTTTACAAACTTATTCTGCTGGATAAATAGCTCAGTTCATCAGAAGGCTATCTTACAATTAATCAGCTGTAGCAGTTGCCCCGGCTTGTCGATATAATGAGCACAGGTTTAAATAGACCTACATCTGAACTAATCCTTAAAGTTCGTGGTACTAGGGATTGGATTACCAATTTCTCCCTTTGCTGCTTCCTATTTTAAAGTCTGTTTCAGAACCTAAATATTAAATTTATTTGGGTACCACACGTATTGTTCTCTGGATGTACATCCAGATACATACTCACATACACCCAACCCCCTACAGTTGAAGCTCTTTCTTTGCAGAGAAAGAGCTAGCAATTTCTCTAGCAATCTAATATTTTGAGTACAGGACTAACATTTCCAGCTCTGTTGAAGTTCTCAGGATTCAACACTATGGTAGTCTTAAAGGGGACACATCATATCAAACTACTAATTAATACAGAAGTTGATGTCTCTGAAGGACTTAGTTATGGATGGACAGCCTCTGGCAGTCAGTAATGAGCAGGATTAATATAGATGGAACACAGACTGCCAATCAGAGGTCTGGCTGGGCTGCAGTGGTGGCCATTTCCACTCAGGGTGTGGGCTACTGCACTTTTTGTTTAATATTTTTGCTGTGCTGCTTCCTTAATGCCATTGGGCAGTTCTAGTTGCTGGGAAGAATGTTGTGGTGGGCAGGAATGAGAAAAAGGTAATTGAACTTCTGGGTGCTGAGGAAAGGAACATAGCTGTTTTCACCATAGTGTGTTCTTCAGCGAGATCCACGCTGATGATGGAACCCTGGCCATGCAATGCTTTCTCAGCACAGCTAAGATCACTCACCTCACTGGGCCCTTACTGTGCTGCCTATTCAGAAACATTACTCATCTGGCTAAAGTCCTGTCTTAGCCTTAGTATAGCCTATGAATAGGATCCCACATCTCAGGCTTCACCTGATATACAATGTCAGAACCACACCACATTTTGTAATCTGCTTTCTTCGGATGTGTGATTTTAAAATCCTGTAATTTCTGAATATCAGTACCAAATATAAGTAAAGCACAGTGCCAAGACCCTGAACCCAAATGTGAACATCAGAACCCATTCATAGTCCTTTCTGAAGTCAGTAGAAACCAGTTTAACAACACCCCATAGTTCCCCAACTGGTGGGGATCACCTCAGTGCTCTCCGGTAATGGTAAATCTCATGTGTACCGAATGTTCTCTAGCTGGAACTTCCATTTCCTAACTCATTGCTGTTATTTTATGGTTGTTAAGAAATGTCACACAGGTAATATTAATCTTTATTAAACTTATCCTGAACTACCCATGTCAAATTAGCCCTTTATGCTCTGGCAGGTGAATGTGCAATATATCTTGGTGTAACTCTGTGTAAAATATTTAAAAGATCCAGTCAGGTATTTTATGTGCTGCATCAAACTGGTAGAGAAAAGATAATCTGGAATAATTTATTTTTTGAATTGTTCAGATACTCACCAGGATCAGGTTATTTGAATTGTGCTTGCGTGGCTTGAATGTATCATCCATAATTCATCTTTTTTTACCTGTGCTTTTTTTCTTTTAATGGCAGCAACTAACTTCTAGACATCATCTTGTACTATTATTCATTCCAGACAGCTGCTCTTTGTACAGTGTTCTCCATATCCTAGACCACAATTTGTGCGCATGATTGACCATTGCTATGGGGAATATTTTAACAAATTGGAAACATATAGGATCTGACAAAGAGATTGTGAGGCACCTTATTAATTAAAAGGTTGTTGATGGGTAGTTTCTCTTTAATTTTGTACCTGTCTTTCTTCTAGGTGACAGAAGTAATTCTTACTATGGACTACTTCTGGAAAGGAAAATATTAATATAAGAGATTAGCTGTATAATTAAGAAAATAGAGATTCAAGTATACTTTATGTGCCATGAATTCTGACCTGTTTTTTCTCTGTTTATCCCATATGACACATTGTTAAATTAGCAGCATGGGTTTATTTTCATTAATTACCTGTCCACACTAAAAAAAAAAAAAAAAGTTAGTGTTGTTTATTGAAAATGGTGTTAAAATTGTGATCTATGACTTTAAATTCTAAGAGTTCACTGGCTGGGGGCTCTCTAAGGAAGTGTGTGATCAGGGCCTGGCAGCAGGCAGCTAGGGTGACCAGATGTCCCAATTTTATAGGGACAGTCCTGATTTTTGGGTCTCTTTCTTATATAGGCTTCTATTATCCCACCCCATCCCGTTTTTTCACATTTTCTGTCTGGTCACCCTACAGACAGGTATCCTAGAGTAAAGTGGGATGAATTGTGAATCTTTGATTTAGGGAGCAGCCTGCTTTGGTGGGGGGGGGGGGGGGGTTTCTTGTGTGTTAATCATTCTGAATTTTAAGAAATAAAGTAGTGCTATGCTGCAGCTTTCCAGCAGGGGTATTAATGTTTTTCTCTAACTTTTTGGTGTGTACGCCATGAACATAAGAGTTAGAGCTTGGTTAGGGCTGAAACAATGCCTTCTAAAGCCAGCAGGAATCTTTCCATTAACTTCAACCAGCTTATTGTGTAAAGCTTAAGACCACTTAGTGTCAGGTCGCTGTAGGAGCTGAACAATCACAGTGAGCCTGCTTGAGAGGAGCTCTTCTGAAAAGTGCATCCATCAAAAATTCCATAGACGGCGTCTTGTTATTTAAAATTACAAGCTTGTAAACTTTAGCAATTGGGAGTGGGGGTTGGGTGGGAGGCCAAACAATTACATTATAGGCAGCAATCACCACCATGAGAATGCAAAAAAATCATCTTCAACCTACAAGTTCATTTTTTGATCTAACTTCCTTTAAAACTATTTAAGTGCAAATCCAGCCCCCTCTTCTACAAGTGCATAGGCTGCTTGAGAACAAGCCAGTGCAGTTCCATAGAGTGAGTTTGGGGGCTGGAACCAATAGGCTTGTGCAGGGGTAAGGACCTTGTGTGCAGTGTGGAACTCAGTTCTGAGTGCACAGGATGCAGTGTGTGAGCAGGCCAATGGGAATGTATAACGGAGTTGTCTGCCTTTCCCTCACTGCAGTGGGTTTGCACAGAGGGCTATAGAGCCTACTCCAATCATTGGGCAAGGGTAGGTTTCACGGAACAACCGAGAAGGTGCTTCTGGCCAACTGTATGGTGTAAGGGCCCTCTCCCCAGGGCCAGCTCCAGGCACCAGCCTAGGAAGCACACGCCTGGGACGGCACATTGTAAGGGGCGGCATTTCATTCAATCTCGGGGTGCCACAATTTGGCCTGGTGTTTTTTGCTTCAGCAGTTCGGGCGGCTTTTTTTTGTTGTTTGTTCGTTTGTTTGTTTTTGGTTTTTGGTTTGTTTTGGGGTGGCAAAAAAGGTAGAGCTGGCCCTGCCTCTCCATTTGCTTTCCCCTCACCTACCAAAACCCAAATAGACCTGGATACTTAGGCTGGCTTCTAGGGGGACTCTGCATAGGGCATATGCTGTCTCCTTTCTAGCACATTTGACTTTGCCCTTTGACCAAGGGCAGCATTCCAGAAACTTGCCAGAGGGAAGCTGTTTTAAGAAGTGTAGCCTAGTGGTTTGGATGTACATCCACAGATAAGGAATTCATGAATTCTAATTCTGGTTCCTACAGACTCCAGCTGTGGCTTTGGGAACTTATAGTCAAATTTTCAAAACTTGCCTTTAATTATGGGTTCTTCAGTTTTGAGCTTCCAACCTGAGACAACCAGAGATACTGAGAAACCATCGTTCCTGTTGTCTTTAGCTCTAAGAGTAGGTGCTTAGCACCCTTGAAAATCAGGTCTGTAAGTGCCTTAACATGGGTAACCAAAATGGAGACATTTAAATTAAAGTCTACTTTTGAAAATGTGATTCGTAATGACCCATAAAAGCTAAGACTTTATTTGATAATATTGTGTACGTTGGAGTTTGCTTTGTAAGTCTGCCCCACATTAGTGAAAAGCTGAATCCCACCACTGGCTTTCATTGTCCACTCAGAGCTAAATATAATTGCCATAAATACCAAGGTTTGTGCTAGCAGTGCTGACACAACCATAGCATAAGTCTTTAGAATTTGATGCTATAGTAACATGTGCTGTTAACATCTGTCAGATACCATTTGAACTTGCTTAGACACATCTCTATAGGGATCACCTAGATCCCAATGCTTGGGAAACTGGAAATATCATTGAGAGAATTTGCAAGGGAAAAGGGAAAAGAATGGGAGATCATTGGACAGGAAACTAAAATAATACTTCCTGGATTTTTGCTGAAGCCCAGGAAACGGATGGCAATCCTTAAACGTGAGATAATGGACAGTCTGAACTGTTTGCAAGTGCAAATGTGAAGATCTTCTCCAGGAATATCTGAAAATAGATTAGATTGGAAAGGGACAACTACCACCCAAAATAATTATGTTCTCTAGAAAAAAGTACTTTGACAAAGTAGAAGGGAAATTATGATATGAGTAGGAAATTATAAATAAAGTGGAAAATGGCAGCAACCAAGACTGTGGTAATTGCCTGGTGGCTGCAAAATATGAAAGCAGGAAAAAACAGATGGCCAGTGTTAGTTCTGCAGTTCCCTCAGGCTGAATAACAACAACATTAGTAATGGGTTTCAACAAACTAAGAAGAGCCAGCAGCTGTTCTGATGGTAGAAGTGCTTTCCTACGATGCTTATATTTATCTTAGCTAATGGAGCTCTAGCTGATATTCCTGTTCCTCATGGAAAATGTATGACCCCTTTCTTAATCTTACTGAGCTCTTGGTCTCAATTATGTCTTGTGGCAGTGAGTTTCACAGGTTAATTAAAAATGTTCAAAAATATTTACATCCTTGTATATGAAATGTTTTCTTTCAATTCCATTTGGTATCGCCGTGTCCTTGAATTATAAGAATAAACAAGAGTGTGCTATTGACTTTCTCTGTACCTATTATTATTGTTATTATTATTTTTCCCCTCTCATGTTGCCTTTTACAAATCTCTTGTGTAAGTTAAATAGCCCTAGTCTGTTTAATGTCTTCTCATGGGCAAGTTTTTCCATGGCTCTATTTGCTTTGCTCTGCTCTGCACCATCTGTTTCTTTGATGCCCTTTTAGGGTGAGATGAACTCATACCATTTGATTATATATGTATCATACAATTATATATTTATGCTTATATTATTGTTTATTATATAGAATATTAAATCTACATATATAAGTACATATTATGACAATACCATTTTTTCAATATTATTCTTTATCCCTTTTTTATGCAACCTGGCTCAATATGTAATGGTAGCCAAATGAGCAGATATCTTCATTTAGCTGCACACAGTGACACCAGGTCTCTCTCTCTCTAGAATGATTCATTTAGAAATCATTAATGTGTATGAGTAGTTCAAACTGATCCTTCCAATGTATTTTATCTTGAATTGTCTACTCTCAGTTTCTTCTGTATGATGGGGTATGCCTGGTCTTTCCGGCTCCCTTCAGGAGACTCCACGGTCCTGTTATATCCACCCTAGAAAAGGAGCAAAAGAGGTGGGCCTTCCTGAAGAGGCCAATCAGAGCCCAGTAGGTTCAGATAAAAGTCTCTGCAGGGCCTCAGCAGTTCAGTTCCTGGTTGGAACCAGAGGGGCAAGGAAGGGTGTTTCTTTCTGGCCAAAGGAACCTCAGGGACAGCCAGAGTTTTGTTTTGGCTGCATTTGCTTAAGCTGACTGAGAGAAGACCTGAGGACTTTAGCACTGAGGTGAGGCATGAAGATAAAAGGGACAGCTGAGAAAAGGGCCAGGGAAATAGCAGCAACAAATCAAAGTGAGTGATACATGACTGTGTATAGGGTCCCTGGACTGAAACCTGGAGTAGTGGGCAGTTCCAGCCGCCACCCCCACCCCCACCCCCACCCCAGTGAAATGCTATAAGCCCCAAGAAGGGGACAAAGGTTCTTTTTGAAGCCCAAGCAAAAGGCTGAATTTAAAGGGCCCAGATATGGGGCTGAAGACCCTACTGAGAGCAGATGGACAGGTTTTTTTCTGATGGTTTGCTTCCCTAGAAGGAGCTCATTTTGACTGTGTGTGTCAGCTGAAAGCCACTGAAGACCTGCTAGGCAAGGTTGACAGCCTACAGGGACACCAGAAAAAGGAAAAGGGCTGCAGTACTGCACATGCCGGCAGGGGGCACTCAAGAGGTGAGTGGCCCCCATTACTATCTGCCACTGTTTAGCCCAATTACCAAGCTTTGCTAGGTCCCTCAGAAGTTCCTCATAGACCTCTCTAGAGTAAATCATCTGGAAATTTTATCAGTTCAGATCATTAATAAATATAATCATAGGAGTGGAAGGGGTCAAGAGGTCATCTAATCCAGTCCCCTGCACTCATGGCAGGGCTAAGTATTATCTAGACCATCCCTGTCAGGCGTTTGTCCAACTGCTCTTAAAAATCTCCAAATGATGGAGATTCCACAACCTTCCTAGGCCATTTATTCCAGTGCTTAACTACCCTGACAGCTAGGAAGTTATGCAATGGTAATCCCAGTACAGGTCTTTGAAGAACTTCACAATTAGCTTCCTTCCATGTTGAAGATTGCCACTTAGTCCTATTTTTATTTCTGCCAGTTAATCTAGTCCACCCCAGAACATAACCTCTCATTTTATGACTAGTGAGTATCCTTCATAGCCTGCTGGAAAAGACTTTAAGCTTGTTAAAATCCAAGTACGTTATATATATCTATTCTCCTTGATTCCTGCCATAGTCTTCTTTCAGCTAAAAAACCTTAGCCTCAGTTTTGCCAGAAGCTGGGAATGGGCAACAGCGGATGGATCACTTGATGATTACCTGTTCTATTCATTCACTCCGGGGCGCCTGGCATTGGCCACTGTCAGAAGACAAGTTACTGGGCTGGATGGACCTTTGGTCTGACGCATTATGGCTGATCTTATGCTCTCAAAGGGGAAAAGACAACATTCCATCTGGATGAAGCCTTCCCACTCAATGGTTCAACATGCTGCTTTTGCCATCCTTCCAGCCCAATAAGTAAGAGACAAGGGCAGAGATTTAAAACCAGGCTTCACACAGACCACCATGCCAACCTTTACCGTGCTCATGTCATCTGATTGATTTCCCAAAGAAACAGGGAAAAAAAGGTAATTAAGATGCACCATGTGTTTTTTTTTCTAACTTCGTTTATTTGAATGGATGCTTTCCAGCGCCCTAGATTTTGGATTGTAAATTCAACTGTTTTGCTCCTGTCAGCTGCTGACTTCCTGGTGTAAAAGCTGGCTTCTACCCCACTCTCCAATGTGAGCCATGGTAAGAGAAAGAGCAGTGAAGACATTAAGGGTGTGAAACTCAGCCCCTCAAGGTCAACTTGAACCATTCCACTGACTTCAGTGGGCTTTTAATTGTGCCTTCGTTGAGCTTGATCAGTGTAATGTGAGCAACATGGTATGCTCTCTACACAGTGAACATCTTTACCGTGGAGATTCCACTCCCTCTGGATTTCATAGCAGAAGTTAATTTTTTATTTGAAATCTTGGTAGGGAATTTTCTATTTTGATTATGTTTATATTCTAAACGCAACACCAGACTGACACACTCTAATATCCAGAGAACAAAGGAAGGCAGAAATGGTTTTTCAGGCAATGGTAAGCAAGGAAAGCTTACACTTGTACCTCTTTTCTTCTATCCTAGTCATGATTATGACAGTCTAGCTGCTGGGATCAATCTGCTCTTTACAAGGACATGCTGACTAGTAATCAATTCACACTAAGCAAAGAGGGTAGATGAAATGAACTTCCCCTCTTGTGGAAACTGGTGACTACTGTAGCACTGCTAATCACTACATAGCGAATTGTTTGAAAGCAGCACAAGGAATAGGCACAGTTCAACTTCTGAGTTAGGGTGCTTTTTGCAGATGTAATGAGATTTCTATTGTGAGCTTGAAGGAGGGGTCCTGGATACTGATTTCAGTTCATTTGTATGGATATTCATAATAGACAAAAAAAACCTTGAAGTTAATGCACAGAATTTGACTTACTGATATTTGAACATACATGCCAAGATGCAAAATACTTTGTATTATAACAAATAGATTTTTCACTTAAATTAATATGTCTGAATTTATGCTGCCTAATCAAATTGCTTGTCTCACTTATGACCATTTTCATGCATTGCATGATGCTTTATTCATACATTTAGATAGATTTGACCAGACCATTTATTTTTCAAGAGGCTTGTTCACTTTGGAGGTAAATGTTCCAGATACTGAATACCCAAGAACAATAACTCCATGTTTTTCTAGTGGTGTTGGCTAGCTCCTGACTTGTACTTGTTTTAAATGCATTTCTTTCTGGATGAAGCAGTGGTATGTATATATCACAGTTCCTTAGGTTTTGACTGATTAGATTGCTTTCCAACGTAAGACATAACCCAGAGTAACCTGCCCCAAGGCTGCCACATACTGCTTTGCCTCAGAATAGAAAGAACAAAATAAATGGAGCGGGTGTTATAGTAGTGCCCCTAAGTGGGAAAAGAAACCTTGTCTACTGTATATGTGGGTCTGTGGATATCATGTGTAAACCACTTGCTGAATTTGTCTCAGGTAGATTAGCATAAATCTAATTTTATCATTTGACTGCTTCAGAACATTACAGATACATCCACCAAATAGAACACGTCTGTTGTCAGGTAACATACAGGGTGAACTTTGAATTTGCCAGACTAGAACCAATTTCTTTTAACATAATATTTTATGTTTACATAGTAATAAGTAATGCTTATAAACTACTTCCAATATTGATCTCATTCTTAAAATTCACAAAAACTGAAATTTAAAAAGGATTAAGTTCATGATAACTAAATTCTAGGGCGCCTTTTTGCATTGTCATGAAAAGCTATCATAGATTATGAAGCCGAATTCCCATGTTACTAACTTTATAGAAATCTGATCCAATCTTACTCCCACTGAAGCCATGTTGAGTTTTTCTATTTATCTCAATAGGAGCAGGATCAAGGCCTTAAGCTGTATTTCCTGAAATGAGAAATTCAGTTAAGATCTTTTAAATTATATCATTAATGCTACTAAGCCCTGCTTCATTATTAAATAATAGGCTGTAGCCTGCAAAGACCTAAGCAGAAGTATCTTTACTCACTTGCGAAGTGCAGGATCAGGCTCTAAATATGAAAATATAGCAGACTGTAAGACTATTTGGGTAAATATTATAACAGCACATATTGTCTAAATAATTTTAATTGATCAGTTACCTATTCCATGTTTCTTTTGTATTTGTTGAATTTTTGGTATCTTAAGCTTTGGTATCTTAATGAGAATTAATGTGTATATATTTTGATTAATCAAATATAAGGGTGAATAATAAATTTGAAAAAGTAGAATAAAAATGGTTGTGTGATGGCAGAGACAAAGTTTAAGTAAATTACCTGAAGGAACAGATCCTCAGTCTGCATACTTTGTTGTATCTTCACTGAAATCACCAGAGCTATGACAGTTTGCAACAGTTGAGGATCTGCCCCAGGAGGTGGAAGTTTATCTAGAAGTCAGAACGTGGTCAATTTTTTCTGATTGTGTTCTATTCTGGGGAAGCACTTTTGATACTAATGGGTATATCCAGTGGCGTGCTGTGACAATTTTAGTAGGGCACACCCAGCTCACGTGTTTCCCTTGGTGGTCCAAAATGGCATCCCCCATGCAGCAATAACTCACACATACACTGCATGTGAGGTCACACTGTGCGGAAGTTTGTTCTAGAAAATTGTGTCCTCCACGGGGACTGGACAGAATCGTCCTGCAAATCAGATTTGGCCCACAGATGAAAGTTGGCTGACACACAGCAGGTCAGACATGCAGTATATGCCTTGCATTCGTACATGGAACTCCATTGGGCATATTTGAAACTATAGAACTGAAACTATAGATCCTTAAAAAAAGGTTTTTACTGATTTGCCAGTCAAGATTTATACAAAACAAAATTCTATGGAGTTGCTTGTGACAGTTCAATTAAAAATAAGCCTAAAGTTAAAAACTTGGAAATATAAATTCTAAAGGGCCTTTCCAGACAGCAATGTATAGCCAGTCCTTTTACATATGCACATTATCCCCAAGTATGCACTCAATGTTTCAAAGCTATTTCTGATTTTTCCTGAAATTCACCATTTTTACGACCACAGCCAACTTAAAATCATAGTTTTAATTTACTTATGAGTTCTTAGGATTCTTACCAGATGTTAAAGCCATGAAAACTTTGTATCTTACAACTTTTAACTCAGCCATCGAGCTTCTTTCTCTTGTCTGAAAAGCTGTCAAATTTTGAGTGATACAACAAATCATATTATGTGAAAAATGTCTAGGTTGTAATTGCAGCCACTGTCTTTTTGCTGTGTATGGTTTCATTTAAAAAGTAGTGTTTGGAACTGGTGTAACATTTTCCAGTTTCAGCACTTTTAACCACTTACTGACACAATTTATTTCAAGGCACCTAGGTTGAAACTTATTAGTGAAATCTAAGTCTACATTTGCATATTTTAAAGTAATTTACAGGCTTGCTGGAATTCCAGTTTAAATTTCCTGAGAAGTATTTAACTTGGAGTAATCAAGTTATCACTTGGGTAAATAGAAACTCATGTACCAAAGTCTTTATTACTTATCAAGTAAAACTAGTTAATAAATGATAGACAAGTTCTCCTGCTCAGTTTGAGAGTTTGTAATGGCTGCTTTCAGGAGACTAATAGAAACTTCAATCCAAAGCCGCTTGACTTCAAGGTGAGATGGTGGGGAGTTTCACATCTTTTTGTCTGGGCATCAGCATATTAAGAATCCAAACCATGGCCATGCTGTTTCCATGTATCCCGAAGCTGAGGCAGCAGTTTAAGGAAGCCCTGCAAGTGCCAATTCCTTAGTGCAGAGCCATTGGCCCCCTGCCCCCCAGCTCCCCAGCACTGTCACAGTACCTTTCATCCCAAGCTTCCACACACACAACCATGCCCCCCTTTATAACACCCAAATCCCCACTCACCTATTGCTCCATGGAGTAGGTAGCCACATGAGGAGTTACGGGAAGTGGTGGCTAAAGGTGGATAGCAGAACTGTGTGGCGATGTGGATGATGGGTGGAGGGGTCATGCATGTCCCCTGTTAATGTCTCGTCCATGTCCTCTTTGCTCAGATCTGTCAAACAGACTCCCCAAGACAAACAGGCACCTCCAGCTGCAAATCACCCCATCTCCCTGCCCCGTTACAATGAATAATTCATGTAATCTCTAAAAGCTCCCTGTTTCAGTGCTAGCCATGAGAAAATAAAGTCAAGTCAAGTGGAAGCTAACTGAATCTGCTCAGCATGCACATTTTGTCAGGTCAGTAAAAGGACATTAATAGAATCATTTGCCTTTGGGTAATGTGTGGTTTCGTTTGGAAGTGTAATAGTTTTACTGACCCAGCTCTCCTGCACAGAAGAGAAACACTTTTGAATATGCACAGATCTCTTCAGTCCCGTATATAATGCGTTCCATTTCTTATTTTACAGAGATATCAAACCTGACAACATACTGCTGGATGAGCACGGTGAGTCCCTATGGTTATTTCATCCTCCACATTTCAGTTTCATGGGCTGTCCCAGTGGCTCTGTGATCAGTGCTGCGCGAGTTCATCTGAGAGCCTTTGTTCATGTGCCATGTCTGGTCTCTCTCTGCACCATCTTGTTTGTCAGCTGTCTTGATAGGCTCCAAATAGAGTGCTCTTCAGCCGTTTGAATGGACTCCACCCAAACAATTAACCTTCACGTAGTCCTTCAGGTATTCTTTCCAATATGCCATTCTACGAAGATTGTAGTGTTACCTGTTGTCACACGTAATCAGAGCTTCAGTTTTGAAGCATTTCTGTCTCGTTGTATAAAAGACACAGGCTAGATGTTTGAGCTTTGATAAGTAACTGGGCCAATTATGCGTTATCCACTCACATACAGACGGGATTTGTGCTTTAGCAATTTCTGGTAGGAAAGAGGCAGGCCATTCAAAATGGCACTTTCATCTGCCTCTATTTCCAGTGTTGTCAAATCTTTTGATTGCATGAGGGGGACTATGACAATGTTCTGGGTTGGTTTGTTTTTATAGCCTCAGTTCCTGGAATTCTGTAATTATGTGGCAATCTCTGCTTTCGTTTTAAAAGACCAGGAAGTGTTTAGTCCTCATGTCTGGGGACAGGAGCCGACTCTGAGCATGCTGGGGAGGGTGTGGAGGCTCCAGCTCACTCGGCCACTGTCACCAGAAGCTGAGTGGGTGGGTGGCCTGCTGCTGCGGCAGCCAGGCGCTCTCCTGGGCAGCTGCTGTGCTGCACTGGGCAGCATGCAGGAGTAGCTCTGGAAGCTGGCTGTCAGGCGAGCAGCCAGTAGGAGCCAGGCCAGCACAGCAGGAGGACACGGCCTCCCGCCCAGATAACGTGGGATGGGGAGGAGGGGACAGGGTTGGAGATGGGGAAGGGAGGAGAGGGAAGGAGTCACATGGGAGGCCATGCGGGAGGGGTCACGTGGGGATGTCGTCCCCCCACACACTTAGCTGGTCCACTCCCCTAGCTAGTGCCCCTTTTTTGTGTTGTCCCACTAGTCGCCTCCTAGGCGAACGTGGGATGGTACCAGCAGCAGCGAATGCAGCCAGTAGGGCATGTGTAAGCCCTGGCTGTGCCAGGAGAGCACACCCAGTAGTGCAGCCAGCAGCTCGCTGGGCACCAGCCAGCACAGGTACAGCACCACCTAAATGTCTGCACTGGCTGGGGGCCCATTGACTGTTCTGCCTTAGGGCCCAGAATTGCTGGTGGCAAGCCTGACAGTCCATATGCCACTTTTGAGGCATAAACTTTATCTTCTTAAAGATACCCATTGTATCTTTAGAGGGGAAGTGAAGGCAACTATAACAAATAAATATACCAAATGACAATAAAGGGAAGTTGATAATAATGAATATAAATCAGAAGCTAGTAATTGTAGAAAACTGATCAGGGAAGCAAAGGGACACAAGGAAAAATCTATGGCCAGCAGAGTTGAGGACGATAAGAATGCATTTTTTAAGTATATTAGGAACAGAAAGTATTCTGACAATGGCATTGGTCTATTACTAGATGGAAATGGTAGACTTATCAATAATAATGCAGAAAAGGCAGAAGTGTTCATAAATACTTCTGTATTTGGGGAAAAATAGATGATATAGTCTCATACGATGAAAACACTCTTTTCATTCCACTAATATCTCAGGCGGATGTTAAACAGCAGCTACTGAAGTTAGACGTTTTAAAATCAGCAGGTTCAGATAACTTGCTTCCAAGAGCTTTAAAAGAGCTGTCCTCAGCAGGTTCAGATAACTTGCTTCCAAGAGCTTTACAGGAGCTGTCTGAGGAGCTCATTGGACCATTAACATTGATTTTCAAGGAGTATTGGAACATGGGAGAAGTTCCAGAAAACCAAAAGACAGCTAATGTTGTGCCAATATTAAAAAAAAATAAACAGGATGACCCAGATAATTATAGGCCTGTCAGACTTTAATGAAGGTGTTCACACCATACCAACCTTGATGGGTTTAAAGTGGCTCAGGTGGGCCAATTAACTTTACAGGAAACACCCAAAGGGAGACTTATGCTTGACTGCCACTGATTGATGATGAAACCCTGCTGGGTTGGGGCAGGTTGAGCTTGTAGAAAGTCATGAAGTGAGACAAGAAGGGGGCTGTAGTGCAGAAGTGTGTAGTCATTCTCTGGCCTCCTGAGGAGAGGAGGAGGAGACTGGGAGGTGGGAGGGGAGCGGGGGAGCAGAAGAACTGAGGTCCTGACCCTGCTGGAAGGGATTTACTCAGAAGAGTGGTGAAGAAAGTTGTCAGAGCAGGAGGAGGCCCAGGGAAATGGCAGAAAGGGTTGAGATGGTACAGACCGTGGCTGCTGATTATAGGATCCCTGGGCTGGAACCAAGAGTGGCGGGTGGGCCCAGGATCCTTTACCAGCTGCCAGGAAATTGGCACAGTCTTGAAGAGCAAGACTATTAGGAAAGCACCAGGACAGCTGGTCTGGTGAGACTGCTACCCCTGGAAGGGGAAAATAGTGACCCAGCCAAGCCATAAGCAGGAAGCACTGTGACTCCTAGAGAGCACCAGGATCCACAGTACAAGTAACGAAAGGAAGGCAGAATCAGACTGGGTGGATGCTAATCCCCATACTCAGCCACAAGGGGGGTGCCATGATAATTTACTTGTTAGTAAGGCAGGAGATGGTAATCATAACTCTGTGTATGTGTCGGTCTTAGCAACCCCAGCAGTGAATGTAGCCCATTACGCAGGCTGACATCAGTTCAGGTCAGGCTAATGGAGTGGTTGATGCAGGACTCAATTAATAAAGAAGTAAAGGAGGGTAATGCAATTATTGCCACTCAACATGTGTTTAAGAAAACTAACTTGATATTTTTTTTTGATGGGTTTACAAGTTTGGCTGAAAAAGCCAGTCATGCTTATGCAATATACTTAGATTTCTGTAAGACATTTCATGTGATACTGCATAACATTTTGATTCATAATCATAATAATATCAAGTTGGCATGGCACACGTTAAGTGGATTAAAACCTGGCTGCCCGATATGTCTCAACATGTAACTGTAAACAGGGAATCATAATCATCAAGAAGTTGTGTTTCTAGTGGGGTCCTGCAGGGATTGTTTTTTGGCCCTCAGTGTACTGCCCCCACTCCAAGCGCTGTCTTCGTAGCTCCCATTGGCTGGAAACAGTGGCTAATGGGAGCTGCAGGGGCAGCACCTGGGAGCAGAGGCTCCACATAAGAGCAGTCGGGCCAGGTCACTGCCTGCGGGAAGCCACCCAGATCCAGCACCCTACACCTGCTCCCATGCGCCAAGCCATCTCCCGCACCCAAATTGCTTCTTAGAGCCCAATCCAACCCCCTGCCAGTCCCACGCCAGCCAAACTATAAATGGGACTTTCAATGAAGGTGAGAAATGCTGGTTTATAGAGCTTCCTGGTTGGTGAAGCACCAGATTAAAACAGCTTTTACTGTGTTTAGTATAATAAAGAGAAGATTAAGGAGTGACTTGATTACAGTCTATAAGTGCCTACATGGGGAACAACTATTTAATGATGGTCTCTTCGATCTAGCAGAGAAAGATATAACACAATCCTCAATGGGTGGAAGTCAAAGCTAGACAAATTCAAACTGGAAATAAGACATACGATTTTAACAGTGAGTAATTAACCATTGGAACAATTTACCAAAGGTCAGGTGAATTCTCCATCACCGCAAATTTTAAATCAAGATTGGATTTTTTTCTAAAAGATAGGCTCTAGGAATTATTTTTGGGAAGTTCTATGACCTATGTTATACAGGAGGTTGGACTAAATGATCACAGTGGTCCCTTGTAGCATTGGAATCTATGAAATCTGTATATTTTGGGACAGTTTATGATTTCCCTTCTAGTCACATAGGTCTTCATCAGTGGTTCTCTCCTCTTTTTAATTATTTTTTTCCAGAAGCTGGGAATGGGCGACAGGGGGTGGATCACTTCATAATTACCTGATCTGTTCATTCCCTCTAACATACCTTGCATTGTCCACTGCTGGAAGATAGGATACTGAGCTAGATGGACCTTTGGTCACCTACTATGGCTGTTCTTATGTTCCACATCTTTATCATTTCAAGGTCTCTTGCATTCACATGGGTTAAAGTATCATTTCTTTGCTATTGACTCTCAGATCTGCTTCTACACTTTGGATCTGTCTTGCACTGTCCAATTTTGCAGTTCTCACTATCCAGAAACAAGCAATATAGGTATATTGTTTAGTACCATATTGTACAGAAGGTCTGTAATAGGTGCCAAGATGCAATGTCTGATAATGTTTTTCACAATTATCGTAAATATCCTCTTATTTTTGTTCAAGATGTCATCTAGAAGGTGTTTATTGACAGAAGTTATGAAGCAAGACGAGAAAAGGATCACCACGGTCTTAATTTTTTGAACCAATATGAAAAATTCTAGACTTTGCACTTCAACATTTTCCTTCATTACTTTTCCTATATGTGACTGCTGTAGCAAAGATATGTAGAGTATTGTGGGTAAGATTGATCTGACTACTGGAGGAGACTAACAAGAAAAGTGGTGAATTCTTCATCTCTTGAAGGCTTTAGATCCAGACTGCATCTGGAAGATATGCTTTACTTAGATACAAGATATTGGGCTCAGTACCGAAGTAACTGGATGAAATTCTATGACAGGAAGTCAGAGTACAGGAGATCAGAGTAGATTATTGGATGGCCTTAAACTATAGGACACTATGAAGCCTCTTTG
Organism: Dermatemys mawii; assembly: GCA_007922305.1. Lineage (NCBI taxonomy): Eukaryota > Metazoa > Chordata > Testudines > Dermatemydidae > Dermatemys > Dermatemys mawii. The sequence goes on along the minus strand of ML677326.1, from coordinate 19,434,528 downwards.
GAATTCTCTTAGTAATAGTGTATCTTGGAACAGCGTTTTCCCCTTACAACTTCCCTCTACTGATACCTGGATTCAACAGTGCTGCTCTGAGCTCCTTAGAAGAAGCTTTACTTCTCCACAAACACACTGAATCTTTTTAATATAATCAGGTCCACTTAAACAAGTTACCTTGGAATCTCCATCAGTTCAGTAAGGATCTGTGCTATTATCCTCTTTCCACTAGTGGCTCTCTTGGCGATTTCACCTAACAGGCAGGGCAACACTTCTGTACCTCAGAGGCGTATTGTGAAGCTTACCCACGTATGGCCATATTATTCCATTAAGGCATCGCCCTGAGCAGAGTGGCACCATCCTGAGGGAACACGGGGAATGGAAAGTGCTTTCTGGCACAGAGTATGTGCACGCTGCTCCTTTGGGATGATACAGACTGCTACACTCCAGCAACCAGCCCAGCTCAGAAGAGGGACAGAAACATGGCGTCAGCTGCTTTGTACTCCCTCTGGGGCAATTAGCATCTTTAGAGAGGCAAAGAAGGAAGGGAATTCAGTGGTCAGATTGACCCAGGCACTTGTCTCTAGCCTCCACACAAGTGCCAGGCAAAACTAGTCCTTGCTGTTGTAAGCACTGGAGATCCCTTGCTGAGAGGTGCTATGTATATGCATGGATGGTGTTATTGTTTTAGTATCAGTGGCAAGATGTAAAGAAATTAGGAAAAACACATTTTCCTGTTTTTTCTCTTTAATTTATTAAAAGAAATGTCTGCTACATGATATCCGCTGGTACACTATGTGGGGTGTTGTTTTAGCTTTGTTAAATGAAAAAAATATATCATAAAAGAAAGAGAGAAAACAATGCAGCATAAGTGACAACTTTAATTTTAAAACAAATATTTGCATCAGTCTGGATAGGTATTATGGGATAGATATTCTCTGATAGGTCATCAGGCTGGTACTCTAACAGGGACAATCATGAGTGATGCTATCATTTGTGTTGAGCTCAATATTTATCTGCCAAAGAAATAATGAGGATATTATTCTGCAGCAATCCATGTAGCTTTTCATTCTACTGTGCATTTTGAAGTGCTTATATCTATTGCCATTAGGAGCACAAGATTGGCAAGCTGGTTGTATGAAGTATGATTATCTTTTTCAGTAAGGAATTTCCCATAGTCTTTAACTACCAGAATTGAACTGGCTAGGTGTGGTGCTGGGTACCAGAATTCAGAGCAAGTCATTCACTACACACCAAACAAACAGACAACCTACAGGTTCCTACAGACAACTGCCTCCTTCACTATACAACTCTGATTCAGCCCCTGAGTGAAGTCCATCCTGTGCACTGAATGTGAGAGGGGTTCTGTGGAAAAAATAGGCCAAATTAAAGTTGCACATATAACCTTAATTCTGGCATTTTCCTAACTTTTCAATGCTTGACTTTGCAACCTTAACATTACACACAAATAAAAACTATATTTTATTAATCTTATAAAGCTCTTTGGGACAGGGACCATTACTCTTTTGTTTATATAGTACTTACCATAACTGGGGCCCCACGGTACTACTATAGTACAAATCAATAATCTATCAATCTTCTTTTTATACTGTGCACATTGCCCAAAGCATCTGAGTACCTGACCGGCCATGGCCTTTTGGGAGCTCATGCCCTACCACAGCTGGGGAAAAAATAGTAAACAACATTAGAAAACTGCACAGGTAGAGATTTCCAAGTTACATTGGGATTTCAATGCTCAATTCCAATTAATTTGAAATGAAAACTCTGAAGAAAATGAAAACTCTGAAGATTTCAGCTGTAGTTTCTACCCTTGGTAACTGATAAGGTATCATGCTTTGAAATAGTTACTGGACCACAGGCTATTTGACAAACACTTTAGAATGCTTTCAGCATCACACACATCTGGGGTCAGTCTGCTGCTGAATACTGTTGTGGATTCAGTGGTTAGGGCTTTTAATTTTGCACTGACAACAAAAATGTTCTTTATAAAAGAAAGTTATTAAGCTTTAAGTTGAGTCCTAACATAATTCATTTGTGTTTTGTTCACAAATAAAGTAGATAGTACAAGATTTCTAATATTGCTATACAATAATGAGGGTGGTGATAATTTAGGTAACTGGTTACTCTACAGTGACTGTGGAATGTTTTCAGCACTTTTCTAAAATTCTGATCCAAGTGGATAGGTGTGACTAGTTAGCTGGGGTAGCTCTCTTTATACCTCCACCTATGTTGTGGCACAGACAGGTGTGATCCTAAACAGCATAATGCCTGTGCCACTTTTTGCTTCACAGTCTAAAAGCAACACAAGAATATGAAGCCCGTGACAGCTTGTGGGCTTGTCTTCACATACAGTTCTACAGCAGCACAGCTGCATCAGTGCAACTGCAGTGCTTTCGTGAAGATGCTTCTAGGCCAATAGGAGAGCTTTTCCCATTGGCGTAGTTATTCCACCTCCCCAAAAGGCAGTAGCTGTATTGATGGGAGAAGCTCTCCCATTGGCACTGCGCTGTCGACTCCTGGGGTTAGGTCAGTATAACCATGTCGCTCGGAGGGTGGATTTTTCACACCCCTGAGCGACGTAGTTGTACTGATATAGGTCTGTAGCATAGACAAGGCCTAAGCCTATGTGACCTATGCAATCACATAGGGCTCCTGGGAGTGTGCAACTCTATGCTATGTACATCAATCCAGTCTGGTAGCCAACTACAATGTTGTCATCCTTATTCGCTGTCTCATGGTTTTAGCACCAAAGGTCCATTACAGAGTTAGTATTTCCTACTCCCCTGATTCCCACAGCTACATGTTAGCTGTGCTTCTTGGCTTGTTCTCCCTCCATTTTGTCTGCCCTAGCACGTTGCATGGTGCCAGTAGTCAACAGGCATGTCCACAAAGTCTGCTGGGCCACACAAGGTAGGAACCGAAGCATCAGCCAGATGAATGGGATTGAGTCAGGCACAGCCTAGAGTGATCTGTCCTGCTGGAAAACTTAATGATGGCAGGGTTGGACCATCCAACCCAATTCGTTATGTTCAAATCAGAATGATGAATGGGAGTATGAGAGGACCTGCCTAGATCCACTATATACCATTTGTCCTAAATCTGCTGTCAGATAACTGTGCCTGTGTCATAACTGTGTCATTTGGTGCCTGTCTGCTGGCTTCACATGCACTCCTGCCAGTCTGAGTCTTATTTTACGGTTACTGAATCAGAAACAAACGGAATTTTCTTGCGCAGCCTCTTTCTTCCTGGCTTCCCCCCTGCCTGAAAGTAGACAGGTGCCACAAATACATGAAGGTGTTGGGGAGGAGACTGGTTATAGGTGGGAGAGGTACCCATATATCTCCAGAGAGGGCCCCACAAAACCTAGGGCTGTTCCTGAACAAAGCTACTGGCCCTGAAAAAAATGTTGTCAGTACCAGTTACGGGAGAAGCAGGAACCAGGGGTACCACTAAATAGAGTTCAGTACTGGGAACCATTCCAGAAACAAGAGAGCTGCGTGGGCCCTCTGATACCTAAAGAGCAGCACAAGGGGTGATTCCATTATTTTGGGGGCAACAGTTCCATTCCATTATTTTCCAACTACCTGTGCAGAACATTTAGTTTTTATTAAAAGGCACAAAAATTCCATTTCATTTCTTTGCATTAGCATCTAAACATTAATGAAGTAGAGAGGATTCATGTACTGGCTTAAGGTCTATTTATACTTTGTTTCGTTTAATTTCAGGGCACGTTCACATCACTGACTTTAACATAGCGACTATAGTCAAAGGATCAGAGAAGGCTTCCTCTATGGCTGGCACTAAGCCCTATATGGGTAAGTTTTTAAGATCATTGTAAAAATACATACAGCATATTTCAATGAAGTGTGTCTAAAGGAGGATGTTCTGGTGTGCTTGTATGATAACTCTAAGCAACTTGTGACTTGTGCTTTAGTGCAACTGGAAATGCATTAAAGATGCAGAAATTGAAGACGAGTATGGTTTTGCAAAACTTTTACTCATCAATGTCTTTGGTTCAGACCAATGTCTCATTTCATCTGAATTCCCCGAGTTTGAACGTATGGATAAATAACTATAGTTTTGTTCCTATTTCCACCATTTGGGAATACCAGGTTTAAACATTTGAAGCCAGGAGTGGGCAAACTATGGCCCGTGGGCCACATCCGGCCTGCGGGACTCTCCTACCTGGCCCCCTGAGCTCCTAGCCGGGGAGGCTGCCGCCAGCCCCACCCCCACCTTTCCCTCTCCCCCAGAGCCTCAGGGAGCTTCTGGGAGGCAGGGCATTTAACGGTCATTAGCCATAGGCGGCACATGAACTGCTGGCTCGGGGAGGCTAGACCCCAACCCCGTGCCTTCCTTCTGAGGTCCCACCCCTTCCACGCCACCCACTGGAGCCCAAAGGCCCCAACCACTACAGTAACCAGCCTCTGCTACAGGTCAGTACCCCGTCCTCCAGAGTGCCCCCAGCCCTGGAGCACCACAAGAAAAGCAACATACAGTAAAGGATGAGTACACAAGGCTGGCATTGCCACAGCCTCCCCAGCCCTGGAGCACCATGAGGGCTGGTGGAACGGGTGTAACATCCGTGGGAGGGTGGGTGGCGTGGCGGGAGAAGGGCTGGCATGGCCCAAGCTGGTGCCACCCCACAGAGAGACTGGAGCCGCTGCCTTGCTGAGTGGGAAGCAGCAGGGGGCGGGAGTCAGGGGGAGAGGAGAAGGGGCAGGGCCACACCTGGCTGTTTGTGGAGCCTTCTCCTACCTATGATATCTGTTGCCCATGCTGCCAGTGATCTTTAAAAACCCCTTCTCTGGTGAGAATGAGGTGGGAAGGATGAGAAACAAGGTGCAGTAGGGTTAAGGGCAGCAGGGAGAAAAGACCTTCCTAGGTAGAAGGCTGTTCTTCTCCCTTTAGGGGAAACAATCAAGTTAACTTCTGTTTGGGGAAGGGCTGGCAACCAGAAGCCAGTGTAAAAAGGCATCAGCCCGGGGAGGGAGCAGGGAACTGTGTTTCTTTTGTGTTGTGAATTTAGGGGGGTATTTTTGCTTCAGAGAAGTACTCATACATAACCTGAGGCCCACCTTGTAAATACTGAAAAATAAACTGAAGCAAAGAATTAAAAACCTCCAGTGTCAGACTGATTAACTCCAGGCCCCAACCACCAGAGGGAGAATTTCAAAACAATCTGAGTAACCATTCAGATTTGAGCGCACTCACAAGCGTTATGTTTAAAGCATATAAAATTGTGGGGATGGAATCCCTGGAGTTATTTTTCTATATTGGTGCAGGCACAGTGTAAAAAAATGAACATTTTCTTAAATACTGTTTTTAATTTGGGTTCTCCAGAGATTTAGTCGGTGCCAGGACCACTACCTTGAGTAAAACTTGACCGAGTTGACTGAAAACTTGACTGAGACTGTTTTGAGCCACGCCACATCAGTAGTTTGCTCTCAAGTTCTGAGCAAAATAAAAGACCCCAAACAACTTGTCTGGTGGCCTGCCAGTGGCGAAACAGTGGTGGGCTGCAGGTTGCCCACCACTGTTCCAGCACCCATGCCTCGAATGACTCCAAGTTTGGGTCACTAACCCCACACTGAAACCTCCTAAGGCAGATCAACTTTCAAAAAAATACAACTAGGCATGTCAGTTTTAGAGGACTTGGAAAAGTCCATCTTTAAACAGATGTCATGAAGCAACCTTAACTTATAGTGGTGCTGTCATGCCCAAATTATTGGTACTTAAATTCTTCAGCAAGATTCCTGAATAATGGAGGTTCTTCAGAGGCCTCAGATAAATGAAAAATGTGGGGAGGAGATGTTATTGATTTAAATGTGAAAATGAATAAAACTGTAGAAAATCTTCTATGTTGTTTAATTTTATATCCAGGGAAATGCATTTTATGATCTCCTTAAATGTTTAATCTTCAGTGGGCTGCAGATATGTATGTGGAAAATGCACAACTGTTATAAAAGTTGTCAGGGGAAAGCTGGAGGTTTGGGTATTTGGTTAGGGGACAGGTGGGGTTTAGCTTCAGTATGATGTAGCAGATTATCTGGGTGTGTGGAATAAACAGATTGTCTGGATGTTCAAATTATCTGCAGTGAATTGGTTAAAAATATTGATACTGAAACGTACATGGTTAGATTCCAATGACATGACTAGGAGACTGAGCACCTCTTGGAGCGTATTTCAGACTGTCTGCACACTCAGGCAGACCTCACTTGTCGAGTTCATACTTGGTTCATCTTTGGAAGTGTTTCTTCATGTAAGAGCTAGAAACGTAACTTTTCACATTTGGATTCTGAAAGACAATTCTGCAGTAAAGGGTGAGTACACAGGGCTCTGCTGTGAGATTATCGACTACATAGTGCTACTCTGGGGGCCAGCTTGCGTATTTAAACCAGTGGCCTGCACTTGTCACTGTGTCCTGGAATTTCCAAGAATGCAGGAGGAGCAATATCTGCTCCTCCCTATAGTTGGTGCAATCCATAGACCAGTGCAAGAGGAGGCAAAATGCCTCTCAATCTCCCTGGGAGCATTTCTTTTACTCAGAGAACCATGTGGTAATACAGATAATAATAATCATCATCATAATGGCTGCAATTATGGTTAGGCCTCACTTAATACACCCTTCCCCCTTGTGCCCAGTTGAGGGTCTGGCCACATCAGTATCTAAAAAAATTCTTCCTAAATCTCTTAATTACCCTGTTTCCTTATCATTCTGCCTCTTCTTCCTTGATTTAACATTATGAAAAATAGCTTTGGTATCTTTTCTCTTTTCTATTCCTTTCAGATTTTAGTTTAATTACACAGCATTGAGTGTGGTTCCTCCCTCTTCCTGACCTCCTTCCCCTCCCCGCAAAAAACCATCAAAAAAACCTCAGTGCAAAAGAAATGGCAAAAGAGAAATGCTATCTAGCCCTTTAACTAGAGATTATCAAGCCTTTCCATCATCCTTCTACTGTATCATCCCCATTTCTTGGAAATGCCAAAATACAGCAAAAGCCACAAGTTCAAAGCCTTCACTACTCTGACTGTCAGAGGAGTTTCAAGACTTGGATTCATTTGTAAATGTGAGAAAGCATTTTCTGCATATCCAGTAGGGCTTTTTGAACTGTTAAAAATTATCTGTTTCAGTGTGAGAAGTGAGGAATGTGGATGCTCTGCAGTTTATGATGGGTATCGATGCCGCAAAAGAAAAACCAACAGCATTATGACGGACAGGGACTGATCCCGATCTCACTTGTACTGGTTTTGCCTTTTTAACTTTGAGTTTGCTTGACTTGCTCCTGATTTTGTGTGGGTTAAGTCAGAGGAAAATCTGACCCTTAGCAAAATTCTAACAATTGATTGCAATGTTGGCATCAAAGTTTTGTTTTTTATTTATGCTAGTTATTTGAAACAAAGATATTTTCTAAAAAAATTAACAGGCTCTGCCACAAACTTTCTATATACCCTTGGGCAAGTCACTTATACAAGGTCTAAACTAGGAGACAAGGCCATGCTTTAAAATATGTTGGGGAACATGCTTTAACATAATTTTAAACCAGATTTTGCACCCAGTATAGTCAGGGTAACTTGTGTTTTAAAAATGTGCTAGCTGGTTGTGGTCACTACTGGTTGAGGTCAATGCACTTTAGAACACAGCCTATTTTCCTAGTCTAGACATTGCCTTAGTGTCTGATTCTGCACCATTAGCTTAGTACGACTTCATGCAATGGTTCAGAATCTGGCCCTAAACTTCTCTGTGCCTGTTTTCCTATCTATAAAATAAGTGCCACCTTATTCACTGGAGCAGATGCCAAGGACCACAGTGCAACTCTGCTTCAGGGATTGCCCTGACTACCTACCAATTCATTTCAAAGAACAAATACATGTTTTTGTTCATAAAGCCATGTCAGATTGATACTTTAGCTACTTTAGTCAGTCTCTCCCCACATTTTACCTCAGTAGGTGATGTTTCTAGATGATCTTCATGCATAGAGACACAAGTAAAACATATTGCAATTGTAACCCCCCACTTAAAGTTGACCATTTCCTGGAACTCTTGATTGAACCTAGGGGGTCCTACCCTATGGATTACAATAATAATGGCTCTCGGAGCCATTTCCCTATTTCCCTCTGATCCTATTTTCCCTGCATGCTTGGAGTCAGAGATGGGGACAGAATGGACTAGAAACTCCTGCTGAGGCCAATAGGGATTGGGCCAATGATGAGCTGGGGCTGCTCAGCCCCTCAGTGGGATGGAACTGCCTGATTCAGACAGAGAGAAGACACTACTTTTAGTCACAAGTACAGTTTAGTGCTTTGAGTTTTGAGCTGAGAAGGAAGCAGAATAGCTCAGGGGGTCCCTGATTAACTCCTTTCCCCACCAAGGGAGTCTTTTAACTACATTGGGATCTAGTGCATGAGTCAGCCCTGTGGAGATCAGCTTTCAGAGTGCTCCCAATAAATAGAAATCATGTTTCTCGCCTACTGCTGAGTTTTTGAAAAATGTGGTTCCAAATCTCCTACATTAGCGGTAGCTTGAGGGCGCTGATTGGAAAAACAATCACTACACTTTTCTATTGTCAGAACACCTCTAAGAAAACGCATAGACTTGCAGGCTGTCATTCCCCTCTTCCCTGGCAGTCACTGGAGGAGGTCACTTCATAAATCAGATTTTATTTAGTGGCTGGCTTTTGACAGGCATATCTGCTACCAACAACTAACTGAAATGTTTTAGTGACATGGGTCACATCAAACCTTCAGTGTGAGTATCTGTGAGGAGAAGAAGAGTGTGATGATCCTTACTGGAGAGATTTTACTTCTTGTAAGGTCACTAACCCAAATCCACAGCTGGAATATGATTTATGTTTTTATTTCCTTCAGGTGATTACTTGGTCTTGAGTGTGCTTAAAAAGTTTTGGAATTTCAGGAAGGAAGATGCTGTGTAACTGCTAGGCATTTAGAGTACCAACAGAGCTTTCTGAGCAGCAAGAGAAGGCCTTGGACCAAACTTTTAAAGAGAAAGGAGTTGAGGACATCAAGGTAAATGGTAATTGGGGTAAAATACAACATGGTTTTACAAAAGGTAGATCATGCCAGACCAACCTGATCTCCTTTTTGTGAAGATAACTGATTTTTTTAGACAAAGGAAATGTAGTAGGTCTCATCTACCTGAATGTAAGGCATTTGATATAGTTCTATGTGGGAAATTATTACTTAAATCGGAGAAGTTGAGATTAATATAAGAATTGAAAGGTAGAATCATAGAATATCAGGGTTGGAAGGGACCTCAGGAGGTCATCTAGTCCAAGCCCCCTGCTCAAAGTAGGATCAATCCCAACTAAATCATCCCAGCCAGGGCTTTGTCAAGCCTGACCTTAAAAACCTCCAAGGAAGGAGATTCCACCACCTCCCTAGGTAGCCCATTCCAGTGCTTCACCATCCTCCTAGTGAAAAAAGTTTTTTTCCTAATATCCAACCTAAACCTCCCCTACTGCAACTTGAGACGATTACTCCTTGTTCTGTCATCTGGTACCACTGAGAAAAGTCTAGATCCATCCTCTTTGGAACTCCCTTTCAGGTAGTTGAAAGCAGCTACCAAATCCCCACTCATTCTTCGCTTCTGTAGACTAAACAATCCTAGTTCTCTCAGCCTCTCCTCATAAGTCATGTGCTCCAGCCCCCTAATCATTTGTGTTGCCCTCCTCTGGACTCTTTCCAATTTTTCCACATATTTCTTATAGAGTGGCCCCAAAACTGGACACAATACTCCAGATGAGGCCTCACCAGTGTCAAATAGAGAGGAACAATCATGTCCCTCGATCTGCTGGCAATGCCCCTACTTATACAGCCCAAAATGCCGTTTGCCTTCTTGGCAACAAGGGCACATTATTGATTCATGTCCAGCTTCTTGTCCACTGTAACCCCTAGGTCCTTTTCTGCAGAACTGCTGCCTCACCCTTCGGTCCCTAGTCTGTAGCAGTGCGTGGGATTCTTCTGTCCTAAGCGCAGGACTCTGCACTTGTCCTTGTTGAAGCTCGTCAAATTTCTTTTGGCCCAATCCTCTAATTTGTCTAGGTCCCTTTGTATCCCTACACTCCAGCATATCTGCCACTCCTCCCAGTTTAGTATCATCTGCAAACTTGCTGCGAGTGCAGTCCACGCCATCCTCCAGATCATTAATGAAGATATTGAACAAAACCAGCCCCAGGACTGACCTTTGGGGCACTCCGCTTGATACTGGCTGCCAACTAGACATGGAACTGTTGAGCCTGTTGATCCAGCCAGCTTTCTATCCACCTTATGGTCCATTCATCCAGCCCATACTTCTTTAACTTGCTGGAAAGAATACTGTGGGAGACAGTATCAAAAACTTTGCTAAAGTCAAGGAATAGCACATCCACTGCTTTCCCCTCATCCACAGAGCCAGTTATCTCATCATAGAAGGCAATTAGGTTAGCCAGGCATGACTTGCCCTTGGTGAATCCATGCTTATGAGCAGTAGCTGAGGACCTGGTTAAAGGAGAGTCTACTCTGGGTCATACTGAAAAGTGAACTGTCAGGCTGGAGGGATGTTATTAGTGGAGTTCTTCAGGGACTGATCTTGGGACCAATCTTATTTAACATTTTCATTAATGACCTTGGCACAAAAAGTGCGAGTGTGCAAAAAAAAAAAAAATGTGGGCAACGCAAAGTTGGAAGATATTGCCAATATGGAGGAAGACCAGGATGTCATGCAAGAAGACCTGAACAACCTTGAAAACAGGAGTAATAGAAATGGGATGAAATTTAATAGTACAAAATGCAAGGTAATGCACTAGAGACTAACCAGAAGAATTTTCGCTATAAGTTGGGGGCATATCAGTTGGAAGCCACAGAGGAGAGAAAGACCTGGGTGTAATCATAGAATCATAAAATATCAGTGTTAGAAAGGACCTCAGGAGGTCATCTAGTCCAACCCACTGCTCAAAGCAGGACCAATTCCCAACTAAATCATCCCAGCAAGGGCTTTGTCAAGCCTGACCTTGAAAACCTCTAAGGAAGGAGATTCTACCACCTCCCTAGGTAGCCCATTCCAGTAATAGTTGATCACAGGATGACTATGTACCATCAATGTGATGTGGCTGTAAAAAAAGCTAATACAGTCCTAGGATGCATCAGGTGAGCTAATTCCACTAGAGACAGGGAAGGGTTAGTACCATTATGCAAGGCACTGATGAGACCTCCTCTGGAATACTTGGTGCAGTTCTTGTCTCCCATGTTTAAACAAGATGAATTCAAACTGGAACAGGTGCAGGGAAAGGTTAATAGGATGAACAAAGCAGTCGAAAACCTACCTTATGAGAGGAGACTCAAGGAGCTTGTCTCATTTAGCCTAACCTAATGAAGCTGAGGGGAGATATGATTGCTCTCTATAAATATATCAGAGGAATAAATACCAGGGAAGGAAAGGAGTTAGTTAAGTGCCAATGTTGACACAAGAACAAATGAACAGCAAATATCCCCAACAGAGATGGGACACTAAAAGGGGCGGGCTCTGAGTTTCCACAAATAATTCTTTCCCAGGTGTCTGGCTGGTGGGTCTTGCTGACATGCTAAGGGTCTAACTGATTGCCATATTTGGGATCAGGAAGGAATTTGCTCCAAAGTCAGATTGGTAGAGATCTCTGGGGGGCGGGGTTTCATCTTTCTCTGCAGCATGAGGTACAAGTCACTTGCAGGTTTGAACTAGAGTAAATAGTGGATTTTCTCTAACTTCGAAGTCTTTAAATCATGATTTGAGGACTTCCGTAACTCAGCCAGAGGCTATGGGTCTATTACAGGCATGGGTGGGTGAGGTTCTGTGGCCTGCAATGTGCAGATCATCAGACTAGGTGATCACGTCCCTTCTGGCTTTAAAGTCTATGAATCTGAGTTATTAACTGTACAAAGTGGCTCTCAGATATGGGTTGCAGTCAACATTCTTCTACCTAAAATATCAAATCATATTATAGGTCATGCCTGTTCATAATATTGATGCTATGTCCCTCCAATACGTTTGGTTAATTTTTAAATGTATTAAAATGTGTGAATTATCTTAACTCTATATATCATTTTATTTTGCATAAACATTAACATTACTTGAGTCCTACTAATCTCTATTTAGTGACCGAACTGTAACTCAGTTTTGTTTGGCAGAGTTTCTACACGTATATATTTATTACATCATGCATTAGACTTTGAAGAGGATAGTTCAGTTCCCACATAAGGTTTCTTATTGTTTTCTCTAATGCAGCTTGGCTTCATTTAATATCAAACTAGTGAAATAATTTTCAGGACACTAATCCACCTAACAAAATACAGAGCCAATAAAATCTACAGTAAATTACCTGAAAAATTCATAGATACATCTAGCTACTTGCATGCTGGTTATCTCTGATTTCCACAGCTCATTTTAGAGGTCATTGTCACACTCAATTATGACTGTTCATTTGAAAATGTTAGAGAAATTTGGATTTACAAGGAGTCCTCATTCAACATTTAATATACATCGAGTCAAGCATACATTAATTAATAGAGCATAGAAGTACTATCAGAGGCAGAAGAAAGCTAGTTAATGTTCTGACATCAACCTTAAACCTTACAGGTAAAGCAAAAATATTGTGTGGGGCTGAATTCTGTTCTGATGTAAATACTGTGACAAAGGTCTGTCCTTATCTTCATGGATCCTGCATTTCCTGGCAGATTTCACTAGCCTCAGACGCTCACTGTGATCCTCCACGTAGCCCTTCTCTCTCTAGAGACAAGGTCACAGCCTACTGAGCCATTTTCATCATAAGCCAGTGAGGAGAAGCTATCCTTCCTGGCACAATCTCTGTTGTCTCCCAATCTCAGTGATTAATTAGGGGAGGTTAGAAAAGGGGGAGCCCAGGCCTGCCCTCTACTCCGGGCTTCAGCCCAGGGACCCTAATAGTATCAGCTAAGATGGCTGACCTTTTAGCCACAAAACACAATACAATTCCCTGGGCTACTTCCCCACAGCAGTGCCCACTTCTTCAAACTCCACTTCACTCTTACCTCAGGGCCTCCTTCCTTGCATATGATACGTTGTCTACCACTCAGTCTCACCAACAGCACAACTTCCTCCCACTGCTCCTGACATCCACCCCCACCTGACTAACTGGGAGGTTTTTAACTGGTTTCAGCCAGTCCCTGATTGGCTTCAGGTGTCCCAATCAGGCTAGCTGTTTCTACTGCTTTCTAGAAGGTTCCAATGGTACCAGGGATTTGTTTAGCCTGAGACTAACATATCTGTTCTTTAGCACTTTCCTATAGCCATCTGGCCTTGCCCCATCACAATACGTTGAGTGAAGTGTAGAACACTAGGTATGAATGTGGTGTGGGATTTTTAAAAAGGGTTCAGCACTTGTGTAATGCTGCTCTCACTGAAACTGATGGGGGATTTTGGCATTTGCTGCTTTAGGAGCTAATTTAGGCCAATGTTTCAGCATTTTTGGAAATCCAACCCTTAGCCTATAACATTTAATAGTTTGCTGATCTACCAGTGCTTTTTGGAATGCAAGAAAAAGTCATGATTCCTGCAAGAGCAAGTTAACTTCTGAGTGCTCATCTTCATAAGAGATTAAGCAAGAGCTCCAAGGTGGGTACGCAGGCAAATAATTATCCCCCTTCTATGGATAGGTTTATGTGACTTATCTGGGGAACACAGTGGTGTAATGGAGTAAACATTGAACTGGGAGTAGGGTACTTGGGTCTAATTCTGGTTCTTCCACTAACTTGTTGTGTGACTTTATGCAAATCAGTTAACCTGTTCAAGTTTCAGTTTCTCCACATATAAATTGGAGGCAATGACATTTGCCTGCCCCATAGGAATATTGTGAGGCAATAGCAAACTAATGTTACTGAAATGACAAACTAAAGATTATAATGTTACATAAACCCAATATTATTAACACCAGCCAGTGACATAAATGGGAAGAGAATTTGGAAGCTCCTGGGTCTGAGCCTTATACTCAACCCACTAGCTCATAGTACTCTGCCAGACATTAATAGAAATGATTACTCAAACAGCTTGCTAGAAAAGATGTGACAGTTTAACTGCAGTGAGGCCTTTGACAATATAAAATGAGGACACTTAATTATGATACATTTCATATTCATTAGCCTGTGACTGTTATATATTCATTTTAAATGTATAGGACCAATATTGTGTCTTAGATATCTGCATAATGCTGCCTGATTGAAGCTGGTCTAGTGATTATACACACACACACACACACACACACATTAGGACTTAAGTTGTGTAGTGGGCCAAATTCTAAGAATAGATGCAAGAGAGCCTGTATAACTATGTGGCAGATTAGTAAGGTGCTAAAGGATCAATTTATGTATTCAACTAATTTAATTTAATACTTTGCTCTGATGAAATCATATTAAAATCTGGGGATTAAAAACTATGGAGGCATTTTAACTACTGAGGGTGTGAATAAAGAAACATCATCCTTCTAAAATAGCCCCTGATCAACCACTAACAATTACCAGTATGTTCAGACTTGAAGTACCATTTTACCATGTACCACACGTATTTAAGACAGAAAATATCACAATCCCCCTCTATAAATCCATGACACACCCACTTCTTGAATACTGCATGCATATGTGGTTGCCCCATCTCAAAAAATGTATACCCTAGGTAAAGGTTCAGAAAAGGGCAACAAAAATGATTAGGGTATTGAACGACTTCCATATGAGCATAGATGAATAATATTGGGACTTTTCAGCTTGAAAAAAGATATGATAGAGGTCTATAAAATCATGACTAGAGTGGAGAAAGTAAATAAGGAAGTGTAGCAGGGTACCGGCTCAGAGGATCAAGCCAGGCCCCTGTTAGCCTGGACCCAGGGAGAAGAAGGTACTAGCTGGAGCTGGCTGGGAGGCCATGCCCTAATTGCCTGAGGGGAAACACCTGCAGGCCTGAGTAGCCAGCCTGCTATAAAGGCTAGCAGGAAGGAAGCAGGGAAAGACCAGTGGGGGGTGGGAGACCAGGGAGACAGGAAAGGGAAGAGTGTGGGGCTCTAGATCCCTGTTAGTCAAGAAGCTAGCAGTCTCTGAGCCCTGATCTGTATATATCTGTAAGTAGTAGGTGGTAGGCATGGACACAAGCAATAAACGACACGGGTGCTGCACTTAAAGTGGTCTCCAGGAGTTTTAGAGGACCGGCATGGGCCCGGTTACAGGAAGTATTATTTACTCCTTTTCATAACACAAGAACTAGGGGTCACCAAATGAAATTAATAGGCAGCAGGTTTAAAACAAACAAGAGGAAGGGTTTTTTTCACACAGTGCAGCCAGCCTATGGAACTCTTTGCCACACGATGTTGTGAAGGCCAAGACTATAACAGAGTTCAAAAAAGAACTAGATAAATTCATGGAGGATAAGTCCATCAATGGCTATTAGCCAGGATGGACAGGGATGGTGTACCTAGCCTCTGTTTGCCAGAAGCTGGGAATGGGCAACTGGGATGGATCACTTGATGATTACCTGTTCTTCTCATTCCCGCTGGGGCACGTGGCATTGGCCACTGTCGGAAGACAGGATACTGGGCTAGCTAGACCTTTGGTCTGACCCTATATATCTTACGTTCTTATTTCAGCTTTCACACATATTAATAGAACTCAGCCAGAAAGTTAGTCATTGTAATTTAGATTTTTGCTCTTTAGTAAAAAGAAAAAATGATGTTGGTTACCTTGATTATGGGGCTGATGTTAACAGTCATAGTTTGTACTAATGGGTCTCCGCATGACTCCATAGACCAATTTGGGAAGAACAACATTTGTGGCATTGGCTACAGAGCCTTTTGCCTAGTTGCCAAGCTGCACGTTGTTTCTGTGCCTGACACTGTGCTTCCACTGCTCCACGTGATTCTTCTCAAAGTCTCAGACACCTGCCCTTACGGTGCAATATGATCAATGCCATTTGCTCAACAGTCAAATCAGAAATGTTTGTACAGATTTTGTTTCATGTTGTCTTTGAAGCTTTTCACCTGCCCTCTGAGCTCCAGAGCTTAATTCAGAATGAAGACTTATTTTGATAGGCAGGTCTCAAGCATTGGAACTATGTAGCCAGTCCATCTCAGCTGGGTGCAGATCAAATGAGCTTGAGGCTGACCAAACCAGCTTTCTCTAGGACTTCACTATTGGAAACCTGGTCCTGCCATTTGATGCCCAGCAATTGTCACCTATGGAAATTTTCAAACTTTTTAAAGTGTTGTTAACAGATCCATGTTTCACACCCATGTCGTGAGCACAACAGCATTATAGAATTTGATTTTGTCTGTATACAGATTCCATGTTGCTTCCAGATTTGGGGTATCTGGGAAATCCCCCTCTGGCCCCATTTCCACCATCCCACCATGTGGAGAAGGGGCTGGACTTATGGGAGGCAAAAAGGAAAAGTAAACTCTGTGCAGTAGGAGGTAAACTGCTACTTATTGTTCAAACAATTTGATATTTACATTTCCAGTGGAGGGGAAAAGTTGTTTTCTTTCATTTTATTTTTTAAACTGCTACTCTTCTAAATAGCAAATTACTTGCTACCCCTCTGATTTAATTCCTGCTTTCTACTTAAACCTCAATTGGCAGAATTACTAACCTTCTCTGAGATTTTTTTTTGAATGAGAAGTGAAAATTGATATTGGAATGCCACTGTGCAAATGCTGAGAAAGCTGTTAGCATTTCCTCTGAGCATGTACAAATCTGGGGATATTATTTCAGAAGCCAAGTTCCATTTGTCCTTTTCATTGAAACTACTGTATTAACCAATATGGTCTGGAGTCAGAGAGGTGTTTAGACAGGTATTTAATTTGAAACATGAGTAGCCCCAATGACTTCAATCAACTTAGTTAGGCATGTGCTTAAATGCCTTGTTGAATTGGGACCTAAGGGCCAGATGTACAAAGGGATTTAGGTCTGAAAGATTCAGAGGAGCATCTAGTTTATTTTATAAAAGTGCCTAAGCAAGTTAGGCACCTAATTCTAATTGAAAGTCAATGGGAGTTAAGTGCCTAACTCACTTAAGGGCCTCTCTGTAACTTTAGGAATCTAAACCCCTCTACATCTGGTACTAAGACTCAGATTCTCAAAGGCATTTTGGCACCTAACTCCCATTGATTTCAATAGGAGCTAGGTGTCTAAATACCTTTGAGCATTTAGGTCTTAGTCATTTTGTGGATCTGGCCCTAAGAGCCTTCTGTTATCCTTACCCTATAAATAGTTCCATTAAAATCAGTAGACTTCTTTTATAGTAAAATACTACCCAGAATTTGAATAAGGTGGAAGAATCAGGCCTTAAATCCCCAACTGTAAGGTGCACAATGTAGGCAAAACCTTGCTCCCACCTGGAACCCCACTAGAGTCAGTGGTTCCTGTGTGGGCACCAGGATCTCGCCACATACTGCAGGACTAATTCCCAAGCGATCTAAAACACATTGAGCATTTGATATTAAAGTAGCACTATACACGCACTTTGACTTTAACACTGTTATTAAATGGCAAAAAATGCCCTTTGGATTTTAGATAATAGTTGAAAAAATATACTCTTTTGGATATGCATTTTAGGAAAATAGTGACTACTTTCTCAGAACCAATCAAAAAAGAATGGTGTGAAATCCTGGCACTGATTGAAATCAGTAGGAGTTTTGCCATTGACTTCGATGGGGCCAGGATCTCACCCATTGTGAGTAGTTCTACCTGCTTGAGCAGTAGCACCAGTTAAGTAACAAACACTGTAACCCAGAATGCAGTTCCCTTTGTCTCCTTTGCCCACTCCCATCTGGGAATTGAAGGTTGAAATATGACTTTTTGATTTGGCCTAATGATGGGACTTTGGAAATGGAACTTTGTGTGTGAGCAGTGATGATAATATGAATATTAGTCCTTTTAGTTCATGTTTGGCATGGAGTCCGCTGCACTGCGTATATGCAGCGCATGAGCCCTGTCTCATCCTTTGCACACAAAGTACATCAGCATTACATACTTCTTGAAGTGTATACACCAGCCCAGTGCCAGAGTGTGTACATGGTAAGATGACAGTTCTGTAATGTGTGCATTTGAGGGCCCAAATCAGTAGGAGTCTTTTTAGTCACAGGCAGGTGACTACATTGCAATCTCCACTGCTGCTTCTCCCACACAGAAGATGGGGGCCCAGTCATCGTCCCTATATGACAGTGTAGCAAACAATGGACCAGAGTTTCACCTTTTTCTGTTGTGGCCAAGGAGAGAAGACAATCTGGCAGCAATGTTTAGAACAGAGGAGATAGGTGCTCAGATGTATCTGCTTGCTGGCAAACAAAGCGCAAATCAGCATCGCTGCAGAAATCCATGGTGTGGGAGCTGGCCCATATCCTAGTCATTCTGGGCTCTAGCAGGAGACTGGCTTTGGAGACAAGGGTGGATCTGTGGAGGCCAGACCAGTGCTTCTGTTGCCCAGATTTTCAGGTCCATTGATGCCCCAAGGATCTGTCTTCATCTGCAATGTGTCTCCTTTACCACCAGTATGGCCAGAATAGAAAGGGAGTAGTCTCTCTATTAGATCTGTTCTTCTAATGCTGTTTTGTTAAAATGAGGAGGAAGGCCAGGTGCTTTCAAATATTTGATTTTGTTTTGTCCTCACCCTGTGCTTTTGGTTGGATTGATAGAACATAGTGTCATTGTAATCCTGATAAAATTATTAATTATGCTGGGAAGCTCCGATCCAGACCTGTGGTTGTTTTTCTTTCTACACAAAGGGCCAGATTTACAAAGGCATTTAGGCACCTCATTCACATTGAAATTAATGGAAATTAGGTGTCCAACCTGTGTAGGTGTTTTGAAAATCCCACTAGGAACCTATGTGCATCTTTGGGCACCTAAATACCTTTGAAAATCTTGCCCCATCTCTCTTTGATCAGACTATGGTTGTGGCTCTGAATTAAAAATCTTCTACTACATAGTATAGAATATCTTGCTATTCATCATGGCCTGATGAGGAGACTTTGATTCATAGAAGCATGTCTTTTGTTGGACTAATTAATAAATTCTCATGCAACTTTGTATTTTATGTACTTAAAGGCATTTCTATAACACTCATCGCCATAGCAACTGAGGAAGTTAATTGTAATTTGCTGTGTCCCATGGCTGCAATTTAGGCTTGCATTCTCCTCCATTGACTAGTCTAATGTACTACTAGGGCATTTTTTGATCATTATAATTCAATGAACACCCCTATCTTGGCATGTTAAGATTAACCACAGACCATTTGGCCCAATGCCAGAGAGTATGCCTGTATGTTTGTATTTTGCTATTTAATTGGTAAACACTCACAAGTGCATGGTCCTTGCCAAGATACAGAAAAGACACTTTCCCTACCCGTATGAGCTTTGGCCCTGATCCTTCAAGGGCTTCCACATGTACTTAACTTTATGGACTGGAAGTATTCCCACTGAGTGAGTAAATTTAAGTACATTTTTGCAGGGTTGGTGCCTACAATTTAGATGCAGATTTTTATATGACGTAGAAAGTATTTATCCTGGAATCTATTTATTATTTATTTGAATTACCATATCTGTCTAGGTTCTCATGCAGCCTCCATCAATGTGGTATATGAGTGTCATCGAATAAGCAGTGTGTGCTGCTGCTTTTATATGCTATGAACCTAAATGATTTCCATCGCACACAGTGGTATACCGATTTCTCATTTTTTCCCTGATGCTTACCAGCTGGAGTAATATTGAGAGATGACACCACCACCAGTCTGTCTAATATACCATGGCATTAATTCTTTAGCAGTAATCTTGTGCATACAAATTCAAACTCCCTCACCCGTTAAATAAAAGGCCATATAATTAGGATTTTTTAAAAAATTATTTTCAATTTATAGTAGCAATGATAACCTCAGTACAGGACATTTCAGAGAAATTAATGACCGGCTTGGGTTAGTAGCACTCAGTTGCATCTGAGGCCATCAACTCCTTCCAGCCAGTAATTAATCTTCAGGAATTGCCTTGCACTGCTATCATTATTGCTTACACGTATTGCAAACCAGAAGATGCATTAGAAGAAAATAAAGGTCACTTGAAAAGGTCTGCACTGCATCTTTTTTTTCCTCCCCCCTCTCTCTCTTTCACTGATTTTGCACAGTTCTAACCTGTCCCATGAGAGAACACAGCAATGCCTCTCTGTATGAAAAATCTCCGCTATAAGCGTCCCAAACCTTCCCTAATCAACACCTGTCAGTTTCAAATGTAGCACTGGACAGGCACACCAGAGTCTCTTCAATTAGGTTCTTACTGAAAGAATGTAACTTAAACAGTTCATCAAAAAAAAAAAAATCTTTCCTGGTGACAGCTGGGATTCCTCCTAGGGGCAAGTCAAGGCCCTGATTTCATAATGCTGTCCAATAGTGCACACTGGTGTGATCATAAAGATAATCTATTAAGGAAGGTAATAGTTATTCTCTGTTTGGACCAGTCACTCTTGAAAGTAACAAACCTCAAGCCGATTAATTTATTGTGATCAACATTTTTCAAACCTGGGTGCCTAAAGTGACGCTCTTAAACTCACATTTAAGCACCTCATTAAAAATGGCTTGATTTTCAAGCACTTACTGCTAAGCACTTACATTTTGGCCATTGAGTTCAATGGGAGCTGAGAGTGCTCAGCAGGCCACTTTTCTTCAGGTGTCTAACTTCAGGCAACCTCAGTTTAATGTGAACTCTGGGCAATGTTTTGGCCTCTGTGTGGTATCTTTTACAATAACTGCTGCTGGTTAAATAAAGTTTTATGTGATCTTAGAAAAGTGAGTACAATGTTCACAATTATATTTATATTCCCTTTATTGCAAGCTTGTGCAAGGTAATGTTGGATACTGAGGACTTGTCACAAGGAGCAAAATTATCAGTCGATCAAGTAAAAATTCAAGTCAGCTTTGTCATTTTCTACACCGTACCTATAACCATGAACTGCATCACTGTTAATATGTCAAAGTATAGATCATTTGGCTGCTATGACAACTGCAGAGCAGAAGAGTATATATGAATTAATTTGTCAGAAATGAATGTACTTAAAGCTCAAAGTACACAATTAAAATGAATAATGGTGAGCATGGAGCACTGATGTGGATAGATTAAGATAATTTGAAGTTAGCCATGTCTAGCAATGTTTGGTAGAACCATCAGATTGGATGCAGTAACCTGAAAGAAACATGCTTTACAGTTTTTATGCTTAATTATAGTTATTGCCTGTTCTCCAAGTGATCTCACTCTAAGGAAAAACATGCAATGGGCTAATCTATCATAAAATGGTATACCGAGAAATCTGGGTACAGAGATGGGAGATAACCATTGGAACAATTTACCAATGGTGGTGATGGATTCTCCATCACTAAAAATTTTAAAATTAAGATTGGGTGTTTTTTCTAAAGTTCTGCTCTCCTTCAAACAGTAATTATGTTGGAGAAGTTCTATGACCTTTGTTATACAGGAGGTCAGACAGAATTATCACAGTGGTCCAGTCTGGCCTTAGAATCTATGAAGATCTGCAATGATACAGCATTTGAATGCCAACAGATATTTTAAGATTTACAAAAATCTTAATATATAGAACTCTGGAAAAGGACTTCTGTTTTTATATAGTAGAACCTCCTGCTTTTATATAGTAGAACCACACTGGTTATGTTGCTGGGAATTTCCACAGCCCTGGGCATCAGGTCTGGATTTGACCCTTATTCTTAATAGCACTGGAATAATTGTATTACATATTTCAGTACGTACAATGAGTAAACTCAGTGGCATTTTTTAAAGCTCCCCTGCAGAGTCTTTTCCTACTTTTACCCCAAACAGTTTGTACTCAGAATTTGGCGTGCACAGAATAGTCTCTCTCCATTATTCCATACACCCCAATTCAAAGCTCTTCTAATGCAAATGCAGATCATATGTAAGATCTGCCACTCCTTTTCAGGATGGCATGCTCTTATGGGTTCAAAATTCATCAAGGAAGCTGTTGCCAGCCCCTGAAGTACATCAATATTGCCAAATCACAGAGCCTTGCAATAAAGATCTGAAGGTATCTTATAGATCTAAGATCCCAATTCAGAAAAGCACTTAGGCACATGCTTAATTTTAACCACATTCTGAGACTTTAAGCATATGCTTAACTGCTTTGCTGAATCCGGGCCCAAGGGTGAAATCCTGGTGCCATAGAAATCAGTGGCAAAACTTCCATTGACTTCAGTAGGGCCATGTAAGATACCAGGTAACTTGCCATAATTGATGCAAAACCTTAACGCATTCAGACTCTTCTCATCTGGTAGAGCAAGTACTTAAATCCTAAAACTGTCACTCAAGCTGTTGGACTACAGAGAGTTGCTCTGGAAGGAAAATAAATACCATTAAAGCAGAGAAAAGCTGCTTATCTGCTTTAGAAAACAGGCGCCTAAATGTTCATTTTCTGATCTGAGGACTCTGTCACCAGCTTAAGGTGGGAAAACAGAGCATCTTTAAATAGACCTCAGAACCAAACAAACAGTTGGCTCGGTGCTGAAACTTGAAGCACAGCCTGCTGATCAGCCTAATTCGGGGATGAGGTGACATTGTTCACTGCAGCTCTCAGACACAACAAATAAAATAAAATAAATCAATAACTCCGGCACTGAATTGGAAAAACCCAACTGTAGCATTCTGGCAGTGTTACAACCCTCGCACACAACTTTAAACATTACATCCATGAAGCACTTTCAGTGCAACCCCACAGGGGTAATGAAACAGGGGCCGCCCCGCACCACAGTGCAACAGAGCAGCAATGAATTGAATAGTGAGAGTCATGCTGCACCTGTACAACAGAGTATATGCCTGTATAGCAAGCAAGCTTTCTTTACTGACTTTCAGCTCAATAATTTTTGAACTGTCCTAAAATTCCAGTTGTATATTTTATAAAGAACTGGTCTGTATGTAAGTACAGCTTAAGATGTGAATAATAGTTTATGGACTTTCTGAATTCTCCACTTAAGGGAATTTTAATCTAGGTTTCCAGGATGCCCCATGAAATGATCTAAAAGTCACATATTTCTTCATAAGGAACTTTTTATTTAGTCAAATCGGATTCCCTAAGTGAGAGAGTCAAACCCCTGGCTGCCACTTTGAACTAGTTGTGACTAGACTAGAGGACTGATCATTTACTGTTACATTCGCATTAGAGTGAGATTGTAAGTGATGAGGTGGTAATATAGTGCTTTAGTCTCCATATCAGCCATGGAAGAACTCACCTGGTAATTGCAATCTAGCATCATGGTTCTGCTTGGCAACACCATTGTTTAGAAAATATCCAAGGAATGGGGTCTTATCACAGAGTTCACTGACATTATACTATGAAATAATTAGAAAAGCATAACTGCCTTTTCATTTCATATCTTACTTTAGTTGTCCGTGGTTTTCAAATCATTCTATAGATATCTTATTTAGAAGATTTTTTTCTCTTACTTAAATTAACTAATGATATATCTGATTTTGATAAGATGAAAAGCTTTTTTAGTGGGCAAGCTATTTCTATGGTATTTATCACTTCATAAATAATATATTTATCTCAAATCAGGTCAGATTTTCTATCAGTATCTGGATTTATATTTAATTTAAAAAAAACTTGCATCCAAAAATTCTATATTAGGATGGAATTATGATATGTGAGTTTGAGATTAATTGTGTTTTGTTTTGTTTTCTAGATCAAATAAATAAAATAACCACTAAATTAACCCTCTGCAGCACTACAGTCAAAGTGACTTTTTGCATTTCAGTTTCTTCACCACTTAAATTGAAATCAGTTGGAGAACTTTGTATTCCCAAGATATTCATTTACATTTCAACTCCTACAAATTTGGTTCACTCTAATTTATTTAAATTCACAAACCCAAACAATTCAGACAGAATTTGAAATATAAAATGGATGGCCTAGAAAAATCTGATAAACATTTTGCCTGGAAGATAACAACATAGATGATAAAGCCTGTGAGGACTTTTAATGGTGTGTTGAAACATATGAATTGTCATACTGGATCAGAGTCATGGTCCAAGCAGTCCACTGGTTCCCAAACTGGGATATGTGAACATCTGGGGTTTTGCAAAAATATTACAGGGGGTTCTTGGGAAAGAATTCCCTAATGGCAGACAGAGCTGTCCCTAGGGACCTACAGCAGCATGAGGCCAGCAGCCAAGAGTCCCTGGACTTCCAAGAGCTAAGCAGACCAAAACAAGCATATCTATCACACTGAGAAGATTTCAACTTCAAGACTCCTTATAAGAAATGGAAAGGGAGGTGGATATTTTTTGCTGTTGTTTAAAATTAAACAAGCAGCTACTGTTGTTTTTAAAATTATTATGAAGAACAAGTTTAAGCTTTGTTGTAACGTGTGTTGTTTGCCTGGAGTGCTCAAGACCTGAATGCTTGTGTAGGAGGAACTCTTTGAGCTGGCTTCTTAAATACCTTCATGCTGTTTCACATCTGATACTCCTTGATGAAACGTAGGAGCCTTGTCTTATAACAATTCAAAGTGATACAAGCTATAAAAGTGAGATCTTGGAAGAGTGTTGCCATTTGCAAAATGAAATAAAAATACTGTACTGATAAATAATAATTAGTAATAAATAGTGTGTAATAAGCATGTTATAAAAACTAATTTTATATTTCCAAGATCACTGCTTTAATTCTTAGAGATTGGTTTAAACTCTAAAGCAGGAGGTTTATATCCATTTCATTATTGGAGGAATGATTGATTCAGGGAGCTGGCAAAGAATTATAAAGTCTTTCACCTTTTTGGTCACCAATTCTAATCCATCTAAAGTCAGTAGTGACCAAAAGTTGATTCTATGTGATGAGTGTCGAATGACCTATGTGAAATGAGTCTCATGGTCATAATTTGGTGGTTAAAGTTGTCATTGTTTCTACCAGTTGTCTGTATTCATAAGGCCAAATTCATTCCTGTGTTAAGAAAGCATTTACTCCATTAATTTATGTGAAATTGAGTCTGCTTACACTAGAGCTGAATTTGGCTCACAAAGATCATTTATTCATCTTAATCTTCCAGACATTAAGTAGCAAGCATATTTCATATATAGTTCCCCCACTTCAGCAAAGCACTTACCTCTATGTATCTAGAAATATTTAATAAACAATGAATATATCATTTCCCTGGATTCTTTTTAAAATCTAATGATGTTTCAATGCGCATTTGGATATTTTCAAAATATCTGATAATATTTTGCCTTACTCTTGGAGTATAGTAGGATATCTGAATTCTGAACTAAGCATGTTACAATATATAGCTTCCCAATGGGGGTTGTTATAATATAATATAGTTATATATAGGGTAATATCTGGGAACTTAGAGAACTCTACTTTTGGGAAGTGTTTGACGAGGGAGGACTATGTATATGGAGGAAGGACTAAAGCCTGAATGTTGTACACTCTTAAACATCTCTCTTTTTATGTTTGAACACTAAACAGTGCAGTTGGGCATGCAAAACCTCTTATTTCAAGTTAAACTAGGAACTTTTGTGCACCCCTGAAAACAATTCTGTGTATCTCTGAGTGCAGATTGGGTGATTACTTTCACCTAATTGCAAACTTATTCATTTTTTTTCAAAATGCAAATGTTAGTAACAAGCTACCATTTAACCTTAAAGTACAATGCACTTCACTAGATTTTATTTATTTATTTTAGCTCCAGAAGTGTTCCAGGCCTTTATGGATGGAGGCCCAGGATATTCATACCCAGTAGACTGGTGGTCACTAGGAATTACAGCATATGAATTGCTCCGGGGCTGGGTAAGAGTGTTTGGTTTTGGTTTTATTTAAAGTGTTGCCTGACAATAGATGAAATGTTTGGAGAGTGTCTGACTCATTTTGCTTAACTTTCATGCCAAACTTTGGGTGAACATAACATGAGATTTTGGGTTTCTAATGCACCCTCCAACTGGGGGTAACTGCCTAGTTTTACACTTTGTTATGAAGCTTTCACCCAGCTCTAGTAATTATTTCATGGCAGTTCCCCCTCCTCCCCTCACCAAAAAAAAAGGATTAAATTGCATGGTGTGTTCTCAAATGAAACATTTTCAAGGGCTACTCCTGCAAGCTTTGCTCACAGGACTGTTCACATAAGTAAGGGTGGCAGGATTGAGTCCTAGATACATGAGTGTACCAAATATGAAACAATTACATCTTTTCAGTATATAAGGTAAGTACTGTATTATGGAGTTTCATGATATTTTTGCTCTCTTGAGCAATACCTTAGAAGAGTTAATATAATACGGCAAGATGTTTGGACCAACCACAGGAGAGGCTTATCTGCCAGGCTACTCATTACTTGTCTAATCAATTATGTGAATGAGCTTGATGAAAAATCTTTCTAAGCATGGTTGAGTCTCACAGAAGATAATGAAAAATTCCATTCCATTTTGGTTCCAAAGAAATAAAACCTGATACTGTTAAATATTTATTTACAATTCCCCATGGAAGATAGCACTTTAAATGAAATTTCCATGCAGTTACTTGTTGCTTAAATGTTTTCATTTTATATTTAATTTCTTTGTTGGAGGTGGGGAGGAATGAAGAAGATTTTATAACTCTTTGCTGCATGGTGGTTACCATACATGGTAGACATTCTCTAGAAAAGTAATAGTTGCTATATGTATTACAGGAACATCAAGAGGCCCCAACAGAGATCAGCTCCCCATCATGCCAGGCTTGGTATAAACATGTAGTATAAACCAGTCCCTGACCTAAAGAATTCAAATTCTAAATAGAGAAGGCAGAGAGAGGATGGTATGTAAATTTTTAGCCCAAATGGTTACATGTTGGCAAAGTCATGCACAACTGAAAACAGAGTATCATAATGGGAAGTGTCAGGCAATCTTAATAAAAAGCATTGCTACCAGCTCTGCTTGGGATAAAAAACAATGAAATGACACAATACTGCTTTAACAGCAGTCTCTTGGCAGAGGGGTTCTCAGGAAGAGAACATTGTGACCGAGTGCACAATAAAGGATGTAGACCTGAGTCCCAGCCCTGATCACAAAGAGTTGCCAATGACTTTAATGATTATGTAGATTATGTAGGTATCTATTTGCCAAGCTCAGCACAATCTTCCCAGAATGATTTTCTCTGAGTAGAGACAAAACAAGGCTGGAACGGAGGCTGAATTTTAAAACCACATTAAAATAAAAACACCACCATCCGTCTGATGACCCAGCCAGGCATTTCTGCCCTATTTAGCAGGGTTTGTTGCTTATGGAGCAGGCAGTCGTCATGGGGACAGATTAGTCCATGGCCTTGTCTAGAGTAGGGGAAAAGTGCTTGTTTTTCTAAATAGTAAACACCATTTTTACTAGTGTAAAAACAGAGTAGAGCAGCTCCCTAGCAGAGGAGCACAAAACACAAGAGAAGGAGTAGTGAGGGTGTGGAAATTTTACTACCCATTAAAAACATAAGCTTCAAAACCCCACTTGCTGCTGTAGTAGCCTCCTGTGGGGAAACAGGGCTTATATAGGGCTGCAAGACCAGGCAGGAGGCAGCCAGCCCAATTCTCTTCTGTGCTCCACAGCACTCAGCTCAGCTGCAAGAGCACATATGGTTCATTTCCATAGGAGCAAAGGAATGGCTATACTGGATCACAGCCATGTTCTTTCTAGCCCTGTCTCTCACAGTGGCTAGCACCAGATGCTTCAGAGGAAGCTGCAGGAATCCCACAGTAGACAGAACCACAAAGCTTTGCCAAAGGGACAAAGAGGAGAGGACAAGAGAGGCATACATCTGCTGTTGTGTGACCGAATAGTTTGCCAGTTAGATCATTTCTCTCTCTGGAAGTGGTGATAGAACATGGGTAACCTACAAAATGGTCTGATGGAGATCGAGATAAGTTATCTAAAAAAATAAATTGCTTTTTGTTTGTGCTGACTAGTTGTTCTTGTTTGCCTCTACCCTTGTTAAATAGAACTAACCTTGTGCAGGGGGAAGGGTCATCATCCTCACAGCTGTTCTTGTTGCACTGAACTGTGCGGTACCAGTCAGCCAAAACAGCACTTTATCGGAAGCAGGGCAAGAGCTACCATAGCAGTTTGGAAATTGTCCTAGACTGCTCAGTCCATTGCTTTCTTCCAGTGTATTACATAATTTCCCAGTGTAGGCCAGCCATTCACACAACACAGCAGATACAAGTAGATAGCTAGCCAGTTAATTAGAAAAGACCTGCCCAAAAAAAGAAGCTAACTTGTAAATCATTGCAAGAAATTAACCTCCCAAGAAATTAAAACGGTGCATTATGGTAGCCAGGGTATAAATCTGCCCACTCCTGTGTCTCTCTCTCAGATGCTGACATCAGAGCTCAGTGTCCAGAGCATGGCCTCTGTATCAAGGGCCTCTGTATCAAGGCAGGCTATGTGTTGTAGATCACTCTCCAGATGTCGGATTGGGCACACTTCCATCACATGAGTTATTGTATGTGACGGTGCCCCACAGTCACAGCAGGGGGAGAAAACCGTTGCATAGTTGCAGCAACTTTGGTCAAGCCAGAGAGTAGCCTTTTGAGCAGAGGTGGGCAAACTTTTTGGCCGGAGGGCTGCATCAGGGTTCAAAATTGTATGGAGGGCAAGGTAGGGAAGGCTGTGCCTCCCCAAACAGCCTGGCCCTGCCCCCTAATGATCCCCTTCCACTTCCCACCTCCTGACTGACCCCCTCAGAACCCTCAACCCATCCAATCCCCCCTGCTCCTTTCCCCGACCACCCCCTCCAGTGACCCCCTGTCCCTACCACCCCCACGGAACCCCACCCCCTATCCAGCCCCTCCCTATTCCCTGACTACCCCAACCCCTATCCACGCCCCCGCTCCCTGACAGAGCCCTGGGACTCCCATGCCTATTCAATCGCCCCATCTCCTGACTGCCCCCTGGGACTCCCTGCCCCTTATCACATGTTGTGATAGGGATGTGTCAGACCCATGGATCTTCAAAGGTGTGTCGTTGGGGAAGGGGTTGCTGATTATTGCAACAGTGGCTCATCTGTAATAATAATAATAATAATAAAATAGCCTACACATCACACAGATGGCTCCAGAGACAAAAATATTAATAAATCTAATTTGAACTGACCTTGAAAGTTTTCCCACTGATATAAATATTACAAAATAAAAATGAAAAAAGATATAAAATCACTGTGTATTTAAATTTATTAGTATCAAAGAAATGCATATGCAATCCATATGAGAAGGGTTAGCCATTAAGACATTAAAGTCTTGTTAGAGAAACACTGTTTTCCAGTGTAAACGATACTGAGTTCAGGAAAACAAAGATTTTGTATGCTCTCTTTATAACCTTCCTTATTGATTTTACATTGATATTATTTTAACTTTCCCACAGAGACCATATGAAATTCATTCAGCCACTCCAATTGATGAGATCCTCAACATGTTCAAGATAGAAAGAGTTCATTACTCATCCACATGGTGCCAGGGCATGACAGCATTGCTGAAAAAGGTAAGACAGTACAAACGCTATTTGCACTCGCCTCCTCCCCCAAATAATCCAGTGGATATCATACAAGTAAGAGACAAGCATCAGGTTGTTTAAATCTCAAGGCTAGGGGGAAAGATGCCTTTCCTTGGCCTTTTCTGCACAGCAGAGATGCGGCATTCTCTCTTATGAAGTTGGTTTATTATTGTTCTCATACCAGTCTGACACTGGAACTTGCTTTCCTCTGTCAGTCCACCTGATCCCAGATTTCTTCATCTTCCAGTTATGCTGCAAAGTATGTCTTTGAGCAAGAAGAGGGTTGCCAACTTTCTAATCACAAAAAACTGAACACCCTTGTCCTGCACCCTTCCTTGCCCATAGGCGCCAACTCCGTGTGTGCTCTGGGGCTGGAGCACCGACAGGGAAAAATTGGTGTGTGCGCCCCGCCCCCGCTCACCTCCACTCCGCCTCCTCACCTGAGTGTGCTGCACTTCCGAGTGTGCAGCTGTTTGGCACGGCGAGCCTAGGAGGGAGGGAGAAGAAGGGGAGCGGCGTTGTGCTCAGGGGAGGAGGCGAAGTAGAGGTGAACGGGGCCAGGGAGCGGTTCCTCTGCCCCCCGCCTGGCCGCAGAGTTATTTCCTGTGGCTCATCAGGCTCCCTGCGCCCCACCCCCAGCTCACCTCCACTCCGCCCCCTCCCCTGAGAGGGCCACTGCTCTGCTTCTCCTCCCTCTGAGGCTTGCCATGCCAAAGAGCTGTTTGGTGCGACAAGCCGGGAAGGAGGGAAAATGCAGCTTGTTCGGGGTGGAGACAGGGCCGGGGCGGGGATTTGGGAAAGGGGGTGGGGAAGGGGTAGAGTCGAGGTAGGGCCAGGGGATGGGGTTGGGGGCGGGGGGTGGGGGTGAGAGCAAGTTGGCGCCTATGTCCCCACCCCTTCCCTGAGGTCCCTCCACACCAGTGGGAGCTGCAGAGATGGTACTCGAGGCGGAGTAGTGCACGGAGCCTCCCTGGCTGTTCCTCTGCCTAGGAACCGAGGGATATGTCGTTGCTTCTGGAGAGCCACACAGAGCCAGGTAGAGGGCTGGTCGAAGCCATCAGGGTCCCTTTTTGACCAGCTGTTCTGGTTGAAAACTGGACACCTGGCAACCCTAAGCAGGAAGTGTTTTTAAATGTACCACTGGAGCACTGGGAGATCAGTTACAGATTTACATTTGATGGAATGAGAATTCTGGTGTTTGTTATATGGAGCAATGAGATGGTCGTTTTTCACCGTTGTTAAGGAGCTCACTGCAAAAAAAAATTGTAATGAACTGAAGGAATACACTACTTAAGATGGCAAGTAGTGCCATATTATGATGGGAACGTGTTTTTCATCACTCGGACTCTTGACCACTAGTAAATGGACTAGTGCTACTAACTCATTTCATATTCTATAGGCCACTGAACAGTCCTCAGATGGTAATTACATCACCTTAATGTTATATGCAGTGGTGTTGTACCCATGCTGATCTGAGGATATTAGAGAGACAAGCTGGGTGAGGTAATACCTTATATTGGCCCAGTTTCTTTTGGTGAAAGAGACAAGCTTTCAAGCTACATAGAGCTCTTCTGCAGGTCTGGGAAATTTATTTGGATCATCACAGAAGTTAATTTTTTTAAAATACTGGGACTTCTTAGAAGTATGAGATGGTTCTCCAAGCTTTTCTTAATACAAAATTGTATTGTCCACATTAGTAAGATACATTTAGTCTTCTTGAAATCTTTATGGCATAGTGTGTCTTAGAGAATGCATTGTTTTGATCACAGCTCCTCACTAAAGACCCTGAGTGCCGACTTTCAAGCCTTACAGACATTCAGAGCTCTCCGTACTTAGCTGATATCAATTGGGATGCTGTCCTGGAGAAAACTGTGACACCAGGCTTTGTCCCTAATGTGAGTCAACAGTCTAGTTAAACTAAATTTGCAAATCCGCTATTCAATTATTGCTGTAATTTTAACTGTTTACTAATAGACGTTTGCATTTATTTCTCCGAGGATGTTTGTGTTTTCCTGCTGATGCACATGTTAAATTAAATTCTGCTCTCATTCACCCTGCTGTAACAGAGAGCAAAATTTGCATTAGGTTATTGGACAACGGTTGGAGTGGGCCTGTGCTGTGAGGTAGCACTGAGCAGTCTCCCTCTCAGGTGCTTGGCTGACTGATTCTTGCTCATATGCTCTAGGTCAAACAGATCACCATATGTAGGTCAGCAAGGAATTTCCCCCCAAGTACAATTGGCAGAGACTTTGGGATTTTTTGCCTTCCTCTGCAGTGTCGTTCACTTGCCAGGATTATCTGGGTATATCTCAGTTAATCATTTTTCTGCCTGCCACTGTAGGTACCTCAAGCAATGGTACACCTTGATCTCTCCTGTTCTCTCTCTCTGTGGCACACTGTAGTTTAGTCTCCTGTGGGCCATGGGTCTAAGTTGTTGGGTTTAGTGTGAGAGTGCTGGGTGATGTCGGAGGCCTGTGATGTATAGGACGTCTGATGGTCCCTTCTGTGACAAAAAATAATCAAACTTTATATTTTATTTCAAATAAAAATGGCTCTAGGTCAGAACAGAGGGTAGCCAAATTTAGTCTGGTCCCTCAAACACACATGCTTATCTTTAAACACATGAGCAGTTTGACTAAAGTAAGGGGACTGCTCAGATGCTTAATGCTACGCATGTGTGCAAGTTCTTGTAACATCAGGGGATTTGCTTCTTATAATATTCTCTAGTCTGAAAATATTCTATTCCTTAAGAACAGGGTGACTGGATGAGATAACTCTTGAGGTCCCTTCCAGCCCTACCTTTTCTCTGATTGGTTTATTTTCTAGAAGACAATTTTCCAATTTTGAAGAGTTGGATTCTGTTTTTACTTACTGAATTAAGGCATTGGATAAAATGAATAAAAAGGAACAAATAATTTGATAAAATGCTTGTCAGGCTTCATTCCATCATAAAAGCTCTTGCGAAAATCTCCCCAAAATGATATGCTTGTCACAGATTTGAGGTTGGTTCAGGTTTTTTATTCAAACCTGAAAAACATAAGCCAGCTCCCACTAACATGAAAACTCCCACTAACTTCGAAGGGAGCATGTAGTAGTTCAGGTAGAGATGGTATT
The DNA here is from genome assembly GCA_007922305.1 of Dermatemys mawii. Lineage (NCBI taxonomy): Eukaryota > Metazoa > Chordata > Testudines > Dermatemydidae > Dermatemys > Dermatemys mawii. The sequence continues at coordinate 19,401,856 of ML677326.1, read as the reverse complement.
GGTTAATCAGGCAAATGAAGCTAGGTGAATTGCAGAGATTATGTTCTTGGTCTCTTTAGGGGAAGGTGCTACCTGTACTTCCTGTCATCTCATCCAGAGTTATTACTGGAAGCCACATACCTTATCCTTTCAGCAAAAGGATACAGTGCATGGGCATTGCACAGCTTCTAGCAATGAGCTTAAAAGAGCATAACCATTGTAGCTGAAAGAGCACTTTCAAGCAAACTGAGAAGATGGTGGGAGAAAAACAGGCCATTTAACGCACTTTAGGAAATGCTGGATGAAATTCACTCTAGTGACATACACCGAGAGTTTTCAAGAGAGTCGAGACAAGTTTCCAAACCTTCTGTTGCTGCAAAAAGTTATTTAAAAGTAATTTGAGAGGCAGATGTAGAAGCTAATCGTTTGGTACTGTTTCTCAGACAACTGAACTGCCTCCATAATTGTAGCTGATTACAGAGAGGTGATGGTGGCTGTGAAACAAGAGAGACTCCAAGTCTAGGGTTAGGATTCAAAAGAACACCCTTCCACATTAGTTACAAGGGAATGTAATGAAATACACTTCTCCAATTAAAGGAAGAGAGAAGTAAAACTGCCCTCAGATACTCTCAGACCTAGTTAAAGACTTAAGTAAAAGCTTTGGCAGAGACTTCAGGCTAGTTGCTTATATAGCAGGGTTCACTCCACTCTGTTGACCATGTGTCTGAGGTCATTAGGAAGACTAGTGAAGAGGTAGGTGTCACAGTGCCTTTGTGTTAATACCACCCTACTTTGTCTCCATTTTGTCTGACTGAAGACCAGAGGACTGGACTGATGGAAAGGTGTTTTCCCTGGAATTTGCTCCTCTTACCCTATCCTCCCAATGACTCTGGCAGAACCCAGATTAGTTAACTTTTAGGGCACACAATAAAGCTTGTCTTGTTTTCCAGGCTTTTGGTGATGGGTTGAGGGATGTGGGTGTTGGGCTGGGGAGGTATTTATTGTTAGGGTAGAGAGTTACTTTACTCTGGGTACTTTTACTCAGCACTCCCATGTGCATGTCCACAATACTCTTGCAGTTGCCTTGCCCTTTTTCCGGATACAAATGGATTTTGTTCCAGCAAGACCATGGTGGAGGGGTGGGGGAATGAAATTTAACCCTATATATATTTAGTCTTCCTGTTTTGAAAGCATTATGTTAGAAAGGGCTATACTGTTGTTATATCACCATCATGCGGGCTTCTTTCTAGTCATTTGCTGGCAATGTCAAGCCCCATATTTCTCTTAGACATTTTCTTTGTTTAATATTAAATGCTGGAGGAATCTGTGAAGAAGGTAATTCAAATGTAATTTTCATTTTCCAGAGCCTTCAAAATTTCAGAGAGAAAATTTCTCAAATGCTAGAACAAGTCTCTAAACTATATAAGCTGAAAAAGAAAGTGGTGTTTGAAAGAAATGAGAATGCATTTTATTTATAAAGTGCTCTAATCTAGAGGCATCTATAAAAAACAGCAACATAGCGATTGCTACAGACTACAGCAGAACTTGTATTTGAGCTAAATATATTTTGAGGGTATCTTCAGATGTAGATATGCCAGACTAACATCATACTAATAATTAAACAACAGAAAACATCGTAGGAAGGAAGATTATAAACTGGCCTAGAAAATTAACCCTTGTGTCCAGGGACACAGACAGCAGTATCAATGGATCTGTGATGGGCTGGGCATGGAGGTCTTTTAGTGTCTGTTGGTATGGGGAAAGGAGGGTCTTCCACAATAGAATCATAGGAGTTTAGATCTTGAAAGGACCTCAATAGAGCATCCAATTCAGGGCTAAGTATTATCTAGACCATCCCTGATAGGTGTTTGTCTAACCTGTTCTTAAAAATGTCCAACAATGGAGATTCCACAACCTTCTTAGGTAATTTGTTCCAGTGCTTAACTACCCTGACAGAAAGTTTTCCCTAATGTCTACCCTGAATCTTTTGCTGCAATTTAAGACCATTACTACTTGTCCTGTCCTCAGAGTATAAGGAGAATTTATCACCCTTTTCTTTAGTTTAAACCATCCTTTTATGTACTTGAAGACTGTGTCATGTCTCCACTGAGTCTTCTCTTCTTTGGACTAAATAAACCCAGTGTTTTCAATCTTTTGCAGACTTTTAATCGTTTTTGTTGCTGTCCTCTGGACTTTTTCCAATCTGTTCACATCTTTCACAAAGCGTGGTGCCCAAAACTGACACAGTACTCCAGTCGAAGTTTTATCAGCATGGAGTAGAGTGGAAAAATTACTTCTCGTGCCAGCAAATACATCCCAGAATAATGTTTACCTTTTTTTGCAATAGTATTATATTCCTGGCTCTCATTTATTTTGTAATCCACTATAACTCTCAGATCACTTTCTGCAGTCCTCCTTGCTAGATAGTCATTTTGTATTTGTGCAACTGATTATTCCTTCCTAAGTGGAGCACTTTGAATTTGTCTTTATTGAACTTCATCCTATTTATTTAGACCATTTCTCCAGTTTGTCAAGATAATTTTGAATTCAAATCCTGTCCTTCAAAGTGCTTGCAACCCGTCCCAGCTTGGTATGGGCTGCAGATATTATAAGTGTGCTCTCTATGCCAAATCTTTTATAAAGATGTTGAACAGAGGCAGCCCCAGAACCAATCCCTATGGGACCTCACTCAATATGCCCTTCCAGCTTGACTGTAAACCATTGATAACTACTCTCTGAGTACATTTTTCCAACCAGTTGTGCACCTACTTCATGGTAGGTTCATCTAAGCTATATTTCCCTAGTTTGCTTATGAGATGATCGTATGAGACGGACTTCATCTTCGTGCTGCTACAAGTAGGCCCTGCACCACCAGACAGTGACATGGGCATTTAGAAGTTAAATCCCAGCATCTTACATGCCCAAACATTCATAACTCTCAGTTTGTTTTTTTCTGAGTGGAGCTTAGTCCTTTTTTGAAAGCTCTCAGCCCAACAAGGCTGATCTGCATCTGAATTTTTGAAGTGCATGATGGGAAAAGGACCAGAGACTTGACTGATGGTGGTCTGGTTATACCAGGGAAAAGCATAGAAGGAGGATACTCTAGGGGTTAGAATGCTAGCCAGAATGTGGGTTCAGTTCCCAGCTCTGACACTGACTTCCTGCATGTTCTCCAGCTATAAAAGGGGAAAATAGCATTTCCCTACCTCACAACAGTATTTTCAGAATAAATAAAGATTTCCAGGTGCTCACAGACTATAGAAAGAGGACATAGGTCCAAGCTACGAGGGCTGAGGAGGGAACTGCTGCTAATACCCCAAAAAGCTATACCTGCTGACCCAATGGGATCAGATGATTAACCACAGACTGCTGATTGGACACCACTGAGTATAAAGCTTCCTCTTCCTGTCTGATCCCTTGTCTGAGCACCTAGTTGCCACGCTTGTGACTACCTAGACCTCTGAGAGCAAGTCCCTGGTTCCTGCTAACTTGCCTTGTTCCTGTTTTCTCTGTTGATGCTGGTTTTGACCCTTGGGGTGGCCACAGCCCTGACTCTTTTCCTGGCTCTGGCCACTAGATTCCACAGCCCACTTTATGGCTCTGGCAGAGAGAGAGAGAGAGAGAGAAAAGGTGATCTATAAATAAACCTAAACCCCAGATAGGTTTGCTTTATACGTAGTCTGGACCTCCTGTGAACTTTCTCTCTTGTGATTCAGGTAGGGTGACCAGATGTCCCGATTTTATAGGGACAGTTCCGGTTTTGGGGTCTTTTTCTTATATAGGCTCCTATTATCCCCTACCTCATCCCGATTTTTCATACTTGCTGTCTGGTCACCCTAGATCAGGCCTCAGGACAGTGTCAGCAAAGGAAAAGGCATTGTGTATGTGAAGGGCACTAGCTAACACCTTGTTTGTTTATTCTCCACTTGATATGATCAGATGACTTTAGATCTTGCATGTGCACCACAAACTCAGATTGGGGGTGCAGAACTCATTTTAAAATGTGCAAATGAAATGTATAGAAAAGGAGACAAATTAATCAGCTTACTCGGTGGTGCTAGAAACTAAGCTGGACAAAAGAGGCAACAAAAAACAATTGTTGAAAAATGTATCATTTTGTCATTGCTCACAATGGGATCTGCCAGGTGCTGAGCACTCTGGAAAATCAGGCTTTTCATGCATCAAAAGGTAACGTGAAGATTCCATACCCAAACATTACAGTGGCTTTAACAATATATATATATAAACAAGCAAGTGTAAATAAGCCTGAGACGGAAGAGGAGCACTTCATTGTCACAAGTAGGTGTCAGTCAGTCCTTGAGGTGCTAAAAAGGAACTGCGGTTAGTTAACTAGATCTACATAAGCTCTTTGAATTAAGTCTATGAATTCTTACTGAAATCCATAGTAATGTGATTATAAGAGTTTACATCTCTTTTGTTTCTGTGATTCAGGTCTGCTCTTAAGCAATGTCTGCATGCGCACACTTCCCTGCCCCCGTCCCCCAGTAAACACTTCTCGAAAAGAATCACTGAATGACTATTTTACCTTGTCTGATAGTAAATCAGTACATGAACTGGGAGGTCAGGATCTGTTCAGCCAAGAGCTGTAACCTTTAAAAACTTCCTGGGCTCAAACAGACGTTAGGTGCACAATGCTTGGGAACATGCAAAGCCATTTTTGACCCGTGTTTGTTAGGGCAGCTGAAAATGATCAATCTGTTCCTCTAGACAATTTGTATGGTAAGGAAGGATTTCAGATTTGAGATGGTTTGCGAAATCCTAGTGTCAGCATGATTGTCAACAGAGCTAACTAAAAAGTCATAGACCGGATAGGAACTTTCTACATTCCTATACTTCAGTATATGAAACAGTTTAACACACACAATATTCTGCTCCCAGAGAGAGCTAGAGAGAGAGAGAATCAGATGTTGTTTTTTAAAATAACCAGTGACTTTTTTCAATTATATATTTTTTAAGTTTATGTCAATGGGTTGGTTTATTTTGCTGTTGGCCTTTGAGATCAGTTTATTTTTACATCCTTTCATATTTTCAGTTGTTTACACAACTGAAAATGCCCAGAAGCTGGGATTTTTCCTCCCTTTCATCATCCTTTTCTTCCCACAGCTGTGCAAAGGAAGGTTCATGCCTGCTGCTCTAAAGTCCTGATGCCAAGCAAGCTTCTTCTAACAGCAACATCTGTCTCTAGATGACTCCTACTTAGCATTTATGTAGTACTTTTATTTTCAAAGCTCTGCACAGACATTCATTAATTAGTGTTCACACCTCTATGAGGTGAGCATAGTCAGGATTATCCCTATTTTACATGTAGGGAAAAAGATAGATGATGTGACTTTCCCAAGGACAAACAGCTACTGAGTTGCAGAGCCAGGATTAGAATTTTTGAAGGGCATGATGGGAAAAGAGAGACTAGTTCCTGAATCCCAACACTGTGTCCATTCCACCAACTACAGTACTAGAGCTAGCTGAGCTTTTTTGATCTTTTTTTTTTTCTCCTAGCAAAATACCATTCTGTTCATTTTCCCCAGGAAATTGTCAATTTCAGCTAAGATTTTTGATTTTCTGAGCAGGAGAATGGAAGTTAAAAAAAACTTGTTTTGACATGTTACATCATTTCATTTTTATTGGAATTGTCAAAAAAAACACAAATTTTTACAATGTTTTATTTTGTGAACATTTTGATATTATGATGTTTCATTCTAATTCAGAATGGAAAATAATTTCAAAATCTCAATTTCCCACAGAAGGAAAAGTCTGCATTAACTTTCATGCTAAAGTCCTCTCTCACTCTCATTTACAGTAGCGTGAATCTGTAGTAACTTTACTGGAGTCACTCCAGTTTTACACCTGTGTAGCTGAAAATAGAATGTACCCATTTATAATTTTACTCTTAATCTTTCTTGCTGATTTAACTAATGGCTGTTCTACTGCTTGTGTAGTGCTGCAGCAATAGAATGTCTCTCAGCTCATGCTGGCCCTATTTCAGTAAGATAGTTAAGCATATGTGTGTTTTTAAATAATTTGTCTTCAGTAAGAGTACTTACATGCTTAAATACCTTGTTCAAGCAGAGCCACTTTCACAGGATGGAAATAGGTTCCCTCTTCCTAAAAATCAATCCATTTAGTGCTCTTGATTTATGAGAAAAGGCCATAAACAAGCTGATTCTGCTCCAGTTAAAGCTAATGTCAAAAGAGTAGCCCTGTCTACCCTTCTATGTTTTCTCAGCATAGCTGTGCCAGCAAAATCTCTAGCAAAGGTGTAGTTAATGTCAGCAAAAACATCCTTTGGACAGGATAAACTGATTTTGTTCAAGAAACTGATTTAATCTATATCCACAAAAGCACTTTTTTACCAGAATAAGCTGTGTCTCCACAAGGAGGGTTTGCCAGTATAGTTATAGCTTTTGAGCATAGACAAGGCCCGTCATTGACCGCAACAGGAGCGGTCTGTGTTGGCATTACATTCTCTATAGCAAATTAAAAGATCTTCTGTATGGGGAAAAAAATATCAGAGCTCTTCATGAAGTGCTCAGGACGTAGCATAGGATTTTAGCCACAATTCCCAGCATCACAACGGGGAGTCCTGTAGTTAAACTGACATTTGGCTGTTTGAAAAATCTATCAGTGTATATATTTTCTGCACAAGCAATGCCACTGAATCACCTCCTGGCCTTGCCTTATTTCTGTGGTTACCTTAATAAAGTGGAGGAAATGCCACATTCATTGGATTAGATTCCTCTCTGTTACAATGGTGTAAATCTGGAGTAAATTCATTGGAGTCACTCCAGATTTACACTTGTATGTTTTACTCCATTTAAACTTTGAACTTTGTTATTGGAAATGAAGGTCACAGTTTCTGTTTCACAGCTTGTACGCTTAAAATAGGCCAAATATATTGGGCTTCTGTAGAGTTACCTCAGGAATAAATTTTGCCCCTATGTGTGGTATTTTGAAAAATAACTTTATACCCTTTTGTAACAGAAAGGACGTCTGAATTGTGACCCTACATTTGAATTAGAAGAAATGATTTTAGAGTCCAAACCCCTTCATAAAAAGAAAAAGCGACTTGCAAAAAACAAATCCAAAGATGGTGCAAAAGAAAGCTGTTCACTGGTAAGTCATGGGCTCTGGCTGTAGTCAGTTAGCTTCCCATTTCCTTTCTTAGAAGGATTTGATCCATCGAGTTCAGTTTTAGCGGTTCTGAAAATGATTTCGTCCCAATGTTGGTTAATCTGCAGTCCCAAAACAAGGCACAAAGCAACGATTTATTTTAGTCATGAAAATAATTTGAGCAACTTTAAGATTTAAAATGTTAAAATATACACCTTTAAAGTAAAAAAATTGCTGCCAGTTGGCAAATGCTCTTCGCACACACGGATGGAAGAAGTCACAAGGAGTACTTATCTTCAGCTGGTACTTAGGATGACAGAAGTGCAGCATGCAAGCTGTGTGTTTATAAAAGTTATAAGGAAGGTCTAAAAGATTTTTCTCCTCTTTACCAGTCTTGACTTATGCATCCCACATCTAAAGACTTTTTGTATAAAAACCCTAAACTTTTCAAGGAGATAAAAAGTAATCATTTTCCAGGCTCAAATTTTCAGTGCAATAATGTTTTATACATTGTGTTGCTGCTTCAAGTGGTTTTGAATGCTTACGCATTGTATTCTTCTGAGAGCTATCAGACTTTAAAATGCTCAACAATTCTTTAAAGGTGAACATCTCCATTTAAAAAAATTGTGACGGCACAATATGTACATCTTGGAGAATCTAGAAAATGCTGCTTGTTCATATTAATTTGTAAGCTGTTTTGTTCAACACTGATTCTGTTGTTGTGACTTTGTGTACAATGTTCTATCATATATAATCAACATATTCTTACTATTTTTAAAGAATGTACACCTGCAGCAGTGCTTGGAAACTGTGAGGAAAGAATTCATCATATTCAACAGAGAAAAGTAAGTGCATTCCTTAAATGCCCATTTAACATACACTGCTGAAGTTAATTTCAAAAGAAGGATTCCCTCCCCCTGCAAAGTCTTAATAAAAAAATTATTAATGATTACACCAGCATGAGTTACAAGCCCTTACATAAAGGAAAGTCCAGCCTTTTATTTCATTTCCCAGCTGTACTGTGTGTGGTGTAGCAATTTTGTTATTCTTCCGTCTCTGAAAACATTCAGAATGCTTACAGTGAATGTGTGGTAGAAAGAAGAGGTAAATGTCACCTACTGTCTCCAGAGAAGCAGTTAACAATTAAGCAAAAGGACTATTGTACAAAGGGCCTGCTTTTTCACAAGTAGAGCAAAGCCAAAAGAGGTGCTAACTCATGAAATTTTAATGAAGTAAGCTGCAGTATTCCAGTGTGGATATTCTTTGTGTACTTGGCCTCCAAAACCCAAGACTCCATTACTACTTCTCATCATAACACAACATTCAGAGAAAAGTAATACCTCTTTACAGCCAGCAGCCATACCTTAGTGGCCTAAGCATAGGGTGACCAGCTGTGCCGATTTTATAGGGACAGTCCTGATTTTTGGGTCTTTTTCTTGTATAGGCTCCAATCGCCCCCTACCCCGTTTTCTGATTTTTCACATTTGCTGTCTGGTCATGCTATCTAAGCATTAGTTAGAACCACTGGAAACAAGTTTGAATCCCAAGCATGTAGACACCCTCAGTTTCCTAATAATACATTGGATTCCATGTAGTTTACTGTGTAGGAGTCTTTTGGATATGACCATAGAAATTGTAGACCTCTCTGTTGTGCATTGACATTAAAGATCCAGTGGCGATTTTCATAATAGAAGTGGATTAGTCCAGTCTCCTTGGCCAAATTTTCCTTTCCCCTGATCTCATTGTTTTCAGTAGTTTCATCTGAAAGTATCATTAGGCCAGAGAGAGAGCAAGCACAAGGATGATTCTGTAGCTTAGTGTCACAGATCCACGGGATCGCTGCAACGCACCCAGCTTTGGAACAGTCTCAGGGAGGAACTCTTCAGTGTGCCAGACTTCTAGAGGTCTTAGTTTTCCTCCAAGGTAAACCATGCAGCTTCACTGCCTCCTTGGACTGTACCTCTTAGCTGTCAGCACTCCGGCTTCACGCTGTGAATTCCATTCAGCAAGTCTAACTGAGGTAGACTCCTGGTAGAGGTTAGTATTGGAGGAGGGATAGCTCAGTGGTTTGAGCATTGGCCTGCTAAACTGAATTGTGAGTTCCATCCTTGAGAGGGCCATTTAGGGATATGGGGCAAAAATCTGTTGGATGATTTAAGTAGGGATTGTTCCTGCTTTGAGCAGGGGTTTGGACTAGATGACCTCCTGAGGTCCCTTCCAACCCTGATAGTCTATGATTCTTTTCATGGATTAATGCATCTCACCGAGCATTTGCAGTGACATTCAAACAGCATTGTCAAAACAGGAGGGTTTATTAACTGGAACCTGGCATAGGAAGACCTTAAAATAGTATAGAGAACTGAAGGTTAAAGCATAATCCATTCTGCTTAGCCCAGACCCCAGGCAAGATGTAGTGATTCCCTTTGTTCAAGATCTGTTTCTCTATGTGACCTCCTTGGTCAGACTCCAGGGGAGGCCCCAATACTTCCAGCAGCCAACTCTTTCCCCCTACCTCATACTTCTCCAGTCTTATTCTTCAGCTGGGGACTGTTGGGCAGCATCTCTGCTGAGAGACAGGGAAATCCAGATCCCTCTTTTTTGTTAGTGTAACCCTTCTGCCAGGCCGGGTTAAAGCAGCAAGGGCCGGGTTCAGTACCTAGGGGTCCCCTCTTAACAACACAAGACAAAACTGGCTCGAGCCCCCACCCAGTGACCTGGGAAAAATCCTAACACCCCCCACTGGGTGCCTCAAAGAGGCAATACTTCCCCTCTCGCAAGCACAGATTGGTGTATCAGAAATTTTTATTAACAGGAGATAAATGACATCATGAAATTGGGAAAAAACACCACAACTAGGGTCATACACCAACCCCTGAGCAAACCGCCACCCCAGCCGATTGGGCTGTGTCCCCTTCTTTAGGTTTGTGATTCCAGTAGCCCAAAAATCACCCAAAGTCCCCAAAATGTCCCACAGCCCAAAAGTCTCTGGAGCCCAGCAATCCAAAAATCACCCAAAAGTCCCTCAGCCCAAGAGTCTCTGTTCCTGGTCAGTGCAGAGTTCCGGAGTTAATCTGCAGAGTCTTACCTCCCAGCCTGGGTGGAAATGGAGGGTAGGGCAAGGGGCACCTTACGTGGTCCGAAGCCGACTGCGCCGCCTCTCTGTGAGGTTCGACAGACAGCTCTGCTGCACCGGTCACTCTGCCCGCAGCACCAACGGCTCTGCTAGTTGACATACGGACAGCTCTGCCGCACCAGCCACTCTGCAGCACCAACAACTCCGCTAGCCGTCCTGCTAGCCGACACACAGACTGCTCTGCTGCACCAGCCACACTGCACTTTTTTCCGGCCCCCCTACTTAAGACAGCGCTCAGTGATTTCTTTAGCTCTTAGGTGATTTCAGCTCACAGTAGGGGAGCCTTAGTGAAGGTGCACCAGTGAGCCCAAAGCAATTTTCAGCTCAGCAGCCTGAAACCAGGCTCCTAATGGAAGCAAAATTCAATTCTGACATTCCACAGTGGAGAGAGGCAGGGTGCAATAGGCCTGGGAGGCTCTCAGACAGAGCCCTCACTGAAAGGTATAGATGCTTGTCCACCACCTCTCTCAATCTCACAATGTTCTGAAAACGCATGGCCCTTTCCCAGTGAGTGCTACCTAGATGATGGCGAGTCCCTCCATCATAACAAGGGCCAAGTACATGTCCATAGTCCTTCATTCACATAATCACAGTAACATCACTTTATCATTCCTGCCCCAATAACATAGAAACTGGGGCTCCCTCATCAGCCGAAGTGGCCATGTGGGCTGCTGTGGGCTCAGGCTAGGCGCAGTGGGTGTGTCTATGCAAATTGATCAGCCCCAGACTTATTTTCCAAGGCTCACTGCAATTCCCATAGTTTGCCACCAGATGTCAGAATATATCTCATTCCTGACACTGCTTACATTAGTTACTAGGTTTCAATAACGATTGGGTTTGCCATTGTCTTCTCAACTGCTCCATTGATATGGAGACTAAGGTCCAGACTGCTAGGTGATACTCACACCTATGTCTCTTAGCATGCTGGGAGAGCAAACTCTCCTACTGTGCAATAGTGTGACACAAAGGGAAAACTGAGGCACCCAGGGGTTAGACTACTCACTCTGGAGATAGAAGACCCAGAATCCACTGCCCCATTCTAATAACTACATTTTAAAAATTATTTATTTGGAACAGCTTTAACAGGAGAAATTGAGGGATCCCTACATCAGAATATCCTATATCCCTCTGGTTAGGGCACTCACCTGAGATTTGGTAGATCCACATTCAAATCCTTTTCCCCCTCAGGAGGTGGGGGGACTTGAATTGGGAGTCTCCCAGAGCCCAGGTTAGTACCCTAACCACTAGGCTAAAAGTTATGAGGAAGTCCTCCTCCCAGCTGTTTTGTGTGAGTTTGCTTACAGGTACTTGATCCAGTAGGTGAGCTTTGAGAACACGTACCAGATCGGGCCCTGCATGCCTGGTTTGTGCATCACTTTCATGCTTATATGTCTGTATGCCTAGAGTGAGAATCATGGGTGCCTAGGAAACTTTTTTTGCAAAATATTAAGTACAGAGCAGGTGTAGGCAGCTGAACAGAAACTTTGTGAATCCCGATAGGGCCAGACTCTGGGATTTAGGCACAGAAAGTGGTAGTTTAGGCAGATAGGTCCCTTTGCGATTCCAGTCCCTAGTTTCTAAATATGAAAGGTGGAGTCATATTCTCAGGGTGGATGCCAAGGTATCTATTCCAGGACCATACATTAGGGGATCCCAACATGTAGTAATTTCACAGATCGTATATGATTGATTATTAAGGTTTGTAACAGGAACAAAAAATAAAGGCCATGCTTATAGGATGGGGGACAGTCTCCTGGGAAGCCGTGACTTGAAAGGGACACAGGGGTCATAATGGAAAATCAGCTGAACATGAGCACCCAGTGCAATGCTGCAGCCATGAGAGCTAATGTAATCATTGACTATATAAACAGGAATATCAAGCAGAAACAGGGAGGTTTATATTACTTTTGCATTTGGCACTGGTGCCGTGTGTCCATTTCTGGTGTCCACAACTCAAGAAGACATTGATGAATTGGAGAAGATTCAGGGGAACAGTTAAGGGATTGGAAAACTTGCCTTATAGTGAAAGACTTAAGGACTTCAGTCTTTTTAGCATAACAAAGAGAAGATTAAGGGGTGACTTGATCAGAGTTTACAAGTACCTACCTGGGGAAGAGAAATCTGATAGCAGACGGCTCTTCAGTCTAGCCAACAAAAGAATAACAAGAGCCAATGGAAGTTAAAGATTAGACAAATGTAGACTTGAAATATGGTGCATATTTTTAACTGAAGGTAAACAACCATTGGAACAATTACCAAGAGTTGTGATAGATTCTCCATCACAGGCCATTTGTAAATCATATCTGGGTGTTTTCCTAAAACTGTGGTCTAGTTCAAACAGGAATTCATTCACAGGTCAGACTAAATGATTACAGTGGTGCCTTCTGGCTTCATAATCTAATCTATGAATGTATGATTTGTAAAATTCTACTGGAGAGCTCACTTGTGGTGAGTAATTCCTTTTTACTTGACTTTATTTTATTAGATTGAAAATCTTAATTTTTTTTATCAGCCCATAGATAGTAGCTATTTTAATTCTTCCATGTCATGAAAAACAATGACCAAAAAGACTAAATGTTAGATGGACTGTGAGATGGGTGAGTAAACAACAGGAAAAGGAACACATTTACTAGAAGAAAAGGAAAATCCTGGAGAACATCTTCATGTCAATCAAATTATCATGTATTTCAGTCATTGGTTGATTGGCTTTACAGTGTAAAGGAGAAAGACCCACGTGTAGGCCTGCAACAGACCTAGGTTAATTGAGAGTGTTGTTCTGTTTTACTTTCAGCACTGAATTGCATTATTCAAGTACATTCATGTACTTTTCAAAGAACAAGGAAGTTAAATTAAGTCGATCACAGTGAGCAAAGGTCAGATTTTCAAACAGAAAGTGAATTAAAGTTTGTGTGAACAGAATCAAAGCAATGACATACGGGAACGAACAGAACACATAGAGAGTAAATCAGCATAGTCCTCAAGATGACTTTCTTCAGAGATTTCCAAACAATGCATTTCCAGCCAGTTATACAGATCTTTCAAACCTGCTTGATTTGACTCTAGTTCATGTGGTTAGCCACAGATGGTGACAAACTATTTCTTTGTGTGTAATATCAGATACTGTGTGATCATATCAGTTACCCATCGTCACCACTTCATCCATCCCTCATCGTTTTTTTCTGTCTTCTCATTCCTCCCCTCACTACCATTGTTTAAATTCATATTCAATTGCAGCTGTAAGTGATGGTACTGCTACATCATACATAGGTAACTCACCACAGTTTCTTACGAGACTATATATTTTTCTATCACTGTTCCTTTGCACATGCCAGAGCTGCCTTTATAATTCATCTGTCTGAAAATATTTGATTATTACCTCAGATGAACCTTCACTATAAAAAGCCAAATTCTGCTGTTGTCCTGCAACACCTTTCAATTTAATTCAGTTTCATCCTGTATCAGATATCATGCAGCAGAAAATATACAGCATTTATTCTGTTATATTTTTCAGTTTGTGGTATGACAAGGCACTTTTTGACTACAGTTAAAGGAAGGTTAGTGGGACTTGGAGATTCAAGAATGGGCTCTGTAAACTGTCATAACTCTCTACCAAAGTATAACTGTCAACTGACTAAATTTTTGCAGTGTTCACATAGCTAGGATCTAACAGATCAGAGTTGGCAGAGATGGAATTTGCACGCTATGTCATATATACTTTTTGCAGATGGCTAGGTAATCTCCACCGCAATGAAGCGATTGGAAAGTGATAAGTATAGAGAGTGTTATGAGCAAGGTGAACGTCAAGAGGGTAGAGTTAAAAAAGCCCCTCTATTCCATTCAAATATGTGGACTCAATCCAATAGACTAATCCTGCAGTACTTCAAGAGTTACCAGCTGTGTCTAGCACTGTCCTTGTCCAGTAAAAGTGGAGTTTACCTTGAAGTTAATTCCTTTTTCTGGGTAGTCTCTTAAAATGACTGCTGATTCACACACATCTCCTGGACAGTTGTAAGACTTGATGGCAGGATGGCATACACGATGAGGGAGGGTGTTACAGGCTGAGAGTACAGGATGAAAGAAGCCCCAGGGCAGTTGTGAGTGAAGGGAACCTGAGGAGCATCAGGGCATGCAGTCAGCACAGGGAAGGAGTGATCTGTATTTGCAAAATAGGAATTGGAAATGGAGGAATCAGGCTGATGTTGACTGTTTTTCCTGTGCATTTGGTTTAACAGCACAGGACTCGCCAAAAAACCAAATGCATTATGGCCAAGATTTTCAGAAATAGGCGCCTAAGTTTTGGCATCTAGATGTAAGCAGTGTCAGGAATGAGATATATTCTGACATCTGGTGGCGAACTATGGGAATTACAGTGAGCCTTGCAAAATAAGTCTGGGGCTGATCAATTTGCATAGACACACCCACTGCGCCTAGCCTGAGCCCACAGCAGCCCACATGGCCACTTCGGCTGATGAGGGAGCCCCAGTTTCTATGTTATTGGGGCAGGAATGATAAAGTGATGTTACTGTGATTATGTGAATGAAGGACTATGGACATGTACTTGGCCCTTGTTATGATGGAGGGACTCGCCATCATCTAGGTAGCACTCACTGGGCAAGGGCCATGCGTTTTCAGAACACTGTGAGATTGAGAGAGGTGGTGGACAAGCATCTATACCTTTTGGTGAGGGCTCTGTCTTAGGGCCTCCCAGGCCTATTGCACCCTGCCTCTCTCCACTGTGGAATGTCAGAATTGAATTTTGCTTCTATTAGGAGCCTGGTTCCAGGCTGCTGAGCTGAAAATTGCTTTGGGCTTACTGGTGCACCTGCACTAAGGCTCCCCTACTGTGAGCTGAAATCACTTAAGAGCTGAAATCACCTAAGAGCTAAAGAAATCACTGAGCGCTGTCTTAAGTAGGGGGGACCTGGAAAAGGTGCAGAGTGGCTGGTGCAGCAGAGCAGTCTGTGTGTCAGCTAGCAGGACGGCTAGCGGAGTGACCGGTGCAGCAGAGCTGTCTGTCTGTCACCTAGCAGAGGCGTGGGTGCTGCGGGCAGAGTGACCGGTGCGGCAGAGCTAGCTGTCTGTCACCTAGCAGAGGTGTGGGTACTGCGGGCAGAGTGACCGGTGCGGCAGAGCTGTCTGTCTGTCACCTAGCAGAGGCGTGGGTGCTGCGGGCAGAGTGGTATGGCACACTGGCCTGCTCATGAAGGTATCACGGCTCCCGCTACCTTGGGTCACAGGTGTCACTGAACTGTTCCTCCGCGGTCGGCAGTTCAGAGCCCTTATAGGGGAGAAGACGAGTGCTTGGAGATAACAGAGCAGTGAGTTACCCAGGGCTCTGTACTTTCTCCAGCCCTGTTCAACCATGACCTGCCAACAACAGAGTCACGAAAGTTCACTTTCACAGACAACATCTGTTGCAGTACCCAGGCCCAGTCACAAACTTGAAGCCACCTTAAACCGGAATGTGATAAAGTTAGCTGATTATTGTAAGACTTGGCACCTCCAGCCAAGCGTCATAAAAACAGTCTCTCCAGTTTGTTCCATTTTCACCATGCCAGCACAACCCGAGAACTGAATGTTTATCTGAATGGTCGCAAGGTGAAGCATAAAGGAAAACCAGTCTGTCTAGGTGTGATCATAGACCGCACACTGAGTTACCATGCCCACCTGAAGAAGACAGCAACTAAGGTTAAGACGTGCAATAATCTTCTTAGCAAATTGGCAGGTTCGTCATGAGGTGCTCGTGCTCCAACTTTGTGGACGTCGGCTCTTGCCACCTCGTATTTGGTGGTATTTGCCACCTCATATTCTGTGGTATTTGGAGTCGATCGCCACACACCAAACTGGTGGATATGCAGTTACATGTTGCCAAGCACATCATCTCTGGCACCCTGTGTCCAACTCCACTTCCATAGCTCCCAATTCTGAGCAATATTGCTCCTCCTCCCATCAGACACGAGGTTGCCACTGGCAAGTTACTGGAGAAAGTCTGCACCAGCTCAAGCCTGCTGCTTCACAGTGACCTTTTTAAACCACCAGCTGCACGTTTGCCGTCACGTGGCCCATTATGGTCAAATTCGCCACACCAGGATATTAGGGTGGAAACACTCTGGCAAGAAGAATGGATATCTTTTATAATCCCCAACCAGTCCCTCATCATCGACCCCACAACTTGCCCGCCTGGTTTTAACCTGCCCCGTCGCTAATGGTCCCTGTTAAATATGTTCCAGACCCGGCAAGTTCTCGATGCAGCCAACCAATATTGCTGGGGCCTTCATGACAGCCCTTTGTGCAGCTGCACTGCAACACAGACAGTGATGCACATTGTCAATGAATGCCGGCTGACAAGGGTCAGTGGTGACCTAGAAGAACTGCATCACGCCACTGAAGATGCCATTGCTTGGCTAGATCAGCGGTCCTCAATCTTTTCTGGCCGCGGCCCCCTTCTGCAGAGCAGCGTCTGCTCGCAGCCCCCCCCCCTCAGGTATGTCCGCCAAAATGCCACCAAACAGAAAGCTTTCACTTTCTGTGGCGGCATTTCGGTGGTACCAAAATAGACCACTGCCGAATCTGGTGGTCTCCCGCGCGGGAGCACCACCGGGGTCTCACACACCCCCGGAGGTGGTCTCGCGCACTGCCAGGGGTGCGCGCACCCCACTTTGATGACCACTGGGCTAGATGACTATGTACATGCTAAGTGATAAAATAATTCAACTCCAGTCAAGCTAAAAATCTCACGAGTGTGCTCAAGAAACTTGTGTTTAAATTGCAATGGAGAAAAGGACTGGGATTACAGAGTAAATAGTAAATGTGTAAAGTAAATCTGATCCCACAAAAATCAGATGCTGATATTATTGGGTGAGTCTTAGACCTGTGTTTATGCAGATCAGACTAGATGATCAAAATGATCTAAAAATCTATGAAAAGATTCTCCTGTTGTTTTCTCTGGGTAGTGAGGGCTCTTAGCCCTTCCCCAGAGGAATTCAGCACCTTAAAGGATCAAGCCAACAGTGTCCAAGTATGAGAGCTGTTTAGAGAAGAACAGAAGGAAAAGAAGAAAATTGCAGACTAGCCCCCTACTGCACACATTTAAGGGTGATGCTTCATGTAGTGGCTGTACTGAACACACCCAGCTCTGTGTATGAAGAGAGGAATAAATGCCACTGCTGGATCTTGGACTAGTAGCTTAGAAGTGGAACAAGCTGAAAGCTCTGTACATATAGGAAAAGGAATACAAATTTATGGCACAAGTCCCCTGTCAATTGTATATGAAGCAAGTCATATTGAAATCATTGGGAACCATTTAGGCATCTGAGGGTCAAATCTGATTCCTGCAAGTTACAGCCATGTGGTCATGGCACTACAGTTAATAAGACTTAAGTTATGTAAATTTTCATTAGCATTAAAAAACGTGAAATATTCTCTCCTTAGTGTCATTTCCAATTCTAAACCTTAGTTAAAACCTAGGAAATTCCAGTCTGGTGTCCTTATCCTCTTCATCAGTCTACACATTTATTAAAACAGACCTGTTTTAAAATATATATGATTTACATTCACTCAGAATGATAGCGCTAGGTCACAAAGGATCAACTGCTGATGGAAAATCTTGAAAAACGTTCTATTGAAAGACCATTCTGTTTGCATAGCAAAGATTTTTCTAGAGTCCTCTTCTCCCTTTTCTTTAATGGGAATATTGGTGTGAAAACAGGATCTTTGCTGCTTGAGAATTCAGTGGCTCCCCCTACTCATTCTTCACATAAAAGGGCTTGAGCCATGGAGTTTATATCCAAATCCAACTCTGCGAGTGGGTGAATTTCACAGTCCAATTCAAGCTTGGTACCAATCATCTAAGTGCCAAATATGCCTCACTGCTTTCAATTCTATTTAGCTTCTTATACGGTACCCATCACCATGGCATCTGGGCACCTCCCCAGATAGCCATGACCATGAAAAAAGGGATTCTTTCTTGTCCGCAGCATAAGACTTTGCCATCTCCTGTCAGATTCAAACTTGGTCACAATGATACGTGCATGCCTGACCTCAGATCTCTACACCAAGATATGGAACTGCCTACCTTAAAATCTACAATTGGTTCTGAGAATAATACACATACCTAAGCAAGAGCCAGGAGAATTTATGAACAGGAACAAAGAGCATGGCTTTGGTAGGCTAAAGAGACAATTGCCCCTGTTTAAGCTCCATAGAGACTTATTACCCTATAGGTCTGTAGGAGATTTCAGGAGCAGCCTCCACTTTGCTTGTATACTTTTACAAAGGTTATCCCTAGACTAGAAAAAATAAATCATGTTTTAACTAATACACTCTACACTAGTGTTTAAAACTGTATCTTGTCATGGTCTTCTGGGAATATATTTTTAAGCGTGACTTATTTTCCTAGTCTGGGTTGAACCTTAATGCTAATTGGGCATTTATGTTTCTTTTTTTAAAAAATGGTGGCCCATCACTTGCTGTTTTCATTTATTTGCTCCTTCTCTTGAGTCTTATTTTGCTTTGTCTAGTCCCATGGTAAGCCTGCCATCTGAAGGCACTATAGGTCACAGTATCACAGCATCTGGTCTAATTTGTCCCTAGAATTCCACATACCAGTATTTCATGTTAGTCAGTTTTTATGTGCACCAGAACCCATTATACTTGATTGTAAAGTGTCAGTTGATGGCAAATTATATTCACAGACATTTACAGAACATAATTACTCAACAGGAACATCAACCTGAATCAATTATCTGTGGTGTATGCATGTTTCCCTGGGGATTTTAAAAATGAGTAGAAGTAAATGTCATAGGAGAGCCAACCATGCAAGAAGGTATTTAAGTATGCCCGGCCTTTTCCCCCAGAATTTTATCTGTAATGTTACGCTATAGGTAAAACAGATTTATCAATAGTATTGAATTAAATTAAAAAGATATATTTGATTACCTGGTAAGTTAGTGAGCTACCAAAACAGACATGTTCGTATGCAAACACAAAGTTGGGAATTGATGTAGCATATAGGTTATTGTGCTATATTATGATTCTTGTTGTTTTAATTACATAGTGCTTATTAGGGTTAGGGCCCTATTGTAATAGATACTGTTCACACACATACGAGGATACCGTTTCTGCTCCATAGAGCTTAGAATCTAAGACCCTGATCCTGCAATGACACTGGTAGATCCTGTGTTTACATGGAATTCTGACTTCACTGAGTCTCTGCTAGCTCAGGTATTAGGCACCTTGCAGGACTGGGGCCTAAAATAGCCAAGCAAAGAAAAATAGGAGAGATTTGGTCCCCTAAAGGGAGATATGCCAGAGACTGTGGGAAGTTCACTAGAAACTAATGCTTTCAATTTTACCTGGAAGACACTCAGATACTAAGATGGGCAGCCCTATAAAACCCCAAGAAAGATGGATAGCACTGCACAGCTGTCACTGTTCATATACACACAAAAAATTGCATTGTGGGGTAGTTCAGATGGGTTATCTAAAGATCACAGTTAACACAGTCTAAAAAGCGAAAAATTAATAGTTAAGACAACCAACAGTACATGCTCCTGCCCAGAAGCAGATGCCTCAACACTTATGTAACCACCATATGCCAGAGAGAATGTACCTCCTCCATAACTCTGCCCTACTAGGGTGGGTGCCTTCCCATTCACTTGACAATCCTTGGAGATTGTGTTGAATGTTTTTGCATGCAAACAGCTTGAAGCCATTTACTGACTGGGGAGCTGGCCAGGAAAGCTGCCTCTTGGGTCCTAATGGACAGTGGAAAGTGGTTGTGTGTTGTGGGAGATGTACAAAAGGGAACTTCAGCACCACATGCTGGGGTGAGGAAAAATTCTGATTATCCCAGTGTCTGGAGTGGCTCATGGCTGTGAGTGCCTACCTTAGGGTAGACTGTCAGAAAACGGGGTACACACCCCAAACTGGTGGTGTGCTCAATAATTAGAATTTATCAAGTCAGTACGAAATGTGAACTCCTGGATCACTGTACCAGTCTTACTATGGAGTCACAGAGTCCCCTAAGATGTTTCAGTCTATCTTGCCACCCAGACAAAGCGGACTTAGTGATAAATGGTCACTTACATCAAAGATCACGTCACATCAGGTTGCTCCCAGTCCCAAGAGACCAATCACTTACCCCAGATCAATTGGTACTCTAGATCTTACACCAAAGACAATGCTGGCAGCCAGTTCTATAGTAAACTTACTAAAGATTTATTAACTAAGAAAAGGAAATGAGTTATTGAGATGTTAAAGCAGGTGAAATCAATGTACAGGTGAGTCACAGTCTATAGTTCCAAATGGTAGCAGTGATATAATAGACTGCCAGTTTCCCAGAAGTCTCTGGGGGCTACCCAGAATAACTCTGGGGATCTCCGCCTTCTCATTCAGTTATTCTGCCGTGTTAGAATCCAAACAGTCCAGAGATGAAGGATCTTTCCTTTAATCCGTTCTTATAGCTGCTTCTCAGAGAAAACAAGCTGACAGTGTCACTACCTGGGTGGGCTTTTCCTTTGATGATGGCAAGTGGGGAATGCATTTTGAGTCTTTAAATCTTAGCTGTAGTGAAGATCAGAGGTCAGTCACTGGGATTTTTAGTAAAAGTCATGGACAGGTCACAGGCAATAAATAAAAATTATTGTCCATGACTTTTACTATAAATACCCCTGACTAAAACTCAGCCGCTCCTGAATGCCTCTGTTCTGGGTGGCCCCTGGGAACGCTGCTGCTCCGGGACTGCTGCCACTCGGGCAGCCTCCAGGAACGGTGGCAACAGCCTCTGCTCAGGCAGCCCCATCAGCTGGCCCCGTGGTCCGCCCCAGCAGCCATCCACACAGAAGTCATAGAGATACTGGACAGTCACGGAATCCATGACTTCTAGATCTCCAGGACAGACTCACAGCCTTAATCATCATACACAATGGGCACTTGCTTTCAAATTAGCACTTTTCTGTTAAAGTTCTTATTTGCATTTCACAAGGCCTCTTTCTTGTGTGATGGGTTATTTAGTTACAGGGGTATTTACAATGTAAATGTTTGCTATTGCATTATAACAGGATAGAGAGAAGTGAAAACAATCAGTGTAACATCCCATTAGTTTTCATGCCATTTAAATACCAGATACACTCTGATACATTTAAGAATTACTTTAATCTATACTAATACACAAGTGAATTGACCTGATCTGCCAGTATCATACTGATAACTCAATGTAATGTAAAATTATTATTACATCAGTTCTGATATATTAGCTATGACACTGGAATGCCTTTGTTATCTGTGCCTTTAAATGTCTAGAAATCTGGTACAGGGATAGCAGCCATTTTGCTCATATAGCTACCATATCTGTTACAGAAGAGAGACTGTGTTGTCTTATTGAGACTTACTTTTGTTCATTCTTGTTGTCATTTTTCCTTAGTCTAAATTAAAACTCTCTCCAAGTGAAAGTAAATATTTTCCTTTGTGTATGGAAATGCAACATTAGCAAGTGTGTTTGTCTAACATCTTTTGTTTTGCTATAAGATCTAAATAATAATAAAAACCCAGGAAATGACAAGGATTTTTACACTGGTATCATCTGATTGGTCAGTTTCTTTTCAGCACAGGAGATAACTCCCCAAAATTTGATTTAGTGAGGCAAATTGATAGCAACTTCAGCAACAGAGTTCACCTATTTCTCTTTGTTTCTGTCTTATTCCTCAAAGTGCAGCTAACTATAAAAGCTGGCAGATGAGAACAAAGTGCAGTGATGCAGGTGTAAGGCCAACAATAAAATTCAGTTATGACCTGCAAAATACTCCCAGATTGTTGAATTTCACAGATACTCAGAACAGCAAAAGCCACTTCCTAAGGAGGAAAAAACTGCTAGGAAAATGTGGACAGAATCTATCAAGTGTTTTTGTATCAAGTTTATTTCTTATGCTCCACGATGGCAGCCAGACTTCAAGCCAACCTGCTTATTGCCCAAGAAATCATATTCACTTATTGATATTTTCTGTTGCAGACAACCATTGTCTACAATTGATGGTAAAATGATGGCACACAGAAAAATGGGGGAAGGTTTCAAAGTGGTGCATAAAGCCCATTATTTTTATAGGATATGCACATACTGTCCTGACTTTTACTTTTCAAAAATTGCCCTAACATTATAGTGTGAGTACCCTAGTGAGTGGGTACAAGCTTCCAGTGGAGTTAAACAAAGGATTACTGTAGCACATAAAAAGCTAAATTCACCCCCAGCTTAAGCTTGCATAAAACCTCAAGGATGGTTCTGCTGGAAATGAAATATGTACCTCTGGAAGAGCCCTAGGGTGGAGAGTGGGGGGTCATTGGGCCATAGACTGACCTGCAAAAGGATGGGAGCCCCTTGTTGCACCAGGTTTACTTGGAGCCGGCATCTGCACTTTGCCACTTGGGTTGCTGAACTTGTCCCTACGACTTCAGTGTTAGCAAATTCCAAATATTTAAGCCTGTAAAAGTAGATCACAAAATACGTCTTTTACATGAGATTCCCCATTGAAATGTAAATCATAAGCCCCATAGACACCTTTCCTTTAGATTATACATCACTGATTCAGAGCAATCTGGATCATTTGGTGAACAGAGTGCAAGCAAACAATATTAACTATGTTTTAATAGGGGTAAATGTATATATCTAGGAATGTAGTAGACCATACTCACAGGATGGGAGACTCTATCGTGGGAAGCAAGGACCCTGAAAAAGTTTTTGGGGTTGTGGTGGATAATCCACTGACTATGAGCTCCCAGCTCAATGCTGTGGCCAAAAGAGCTAATGTGATCCTCGGATGCATAAACAAGGGGATCTTGAGTAGGAGCAGAGAGGTTATTCTATTTCTATATTTGGCATTGGTGCTGCTGCATACTGTGTCCATAATTCAGGAGGATGTTGATAAATTGGAGAGGGTTCAGAGAAGAGCCACGAGAATGATTAAAGGATTAGAAAACTTGCCTTCCAGTGAAATACTCAAAGGGCTCAATCTATCTACCTTAACAGAAAGTTAAGGCATGGTTTTAATTACAGTCCATAAGTGACTACCTGGGGAACAAATATTTAATAATGGGCTCTTCAGTCCAGCAGAGGAAGGTATAACTTAACCCAGTAGCTGGAAATTTGAAGCTAGACAAATTCAGACTGGAAAGAAGGCACACATTTTTAAGGGTGAGGGTAAATTAAGCACTGGAACAATTTACCAAGAGTCATGGTAGATGCTCCATCACTGACAATTTTAAAATCAAGATTGGATGTTTTTCTAAAAAAAAAAAAATGCCTTAGGAAGTATTTTGGAGAACTTCCATGGCCTGTACTGTATAGGAGATCAGCCTAGATGATCACAATGCTCTTGGCCTCTGTAATCATCACGGACTCCACAGATGCCAAGACCATGCCAAGCTCTGATGTGAGTGTGCAGTTGCAGGAAAGGAAATGGATATGTAGGTTTTTTTATCCTTTACTGCCAGCACAGACTGCATGAAGGTCAAGAAGAATCACAGCCCCTAGCTAATTGATCAAGTCTATTCAGAGACTCTCAAAAGTCTGAAAACCCTGAATCCAGGGTTGTGACCCCTTCCTCTTGGAGGAAGTCTTTCCACCATAACAGATGAAGTGGGTATTAGCCCACAAAAGCTTATGCTTCAATACTTTTTTTAGTCTTTAAGGTGCCACAGGACTCTTTGTCACTTCTACAGATCCATACTAACATGGCTACCTCTCTGATTCTTTCCACCATAAGTGATGCTCACAGTACGCACATCCTGTTAATCCTGAGTTCCTCCCAATCAAAGTTTTAATATGAAAAAATGAGAAGTGACAGACTCCATAAAGTCTGCTAGAGATTTTCAAAAGTGCCTAATTCCTATTGAAATTAATTGAATTAATTTCTATTTAAATTAATAGGAGATAAGCACCTATGTGTGTCTGAAAATCCCTTTTCTTCCTGTCTGCACCTTTAGGCACCTTTAAAAATCTGGCCTTCATATACTATCATAATGGGCAGCAGTATATCTAAGATGCTAAAACCAGAAAAGATCATTATAATCCTATAGCCTGACCTTCTGCCTAATACAGGCCAAAGAATCTCTCCTAATAATTTCTGCATCAAACCCGTAATTGCTGCTTATACTCTGGCTCCCCACAGCTGAAGACTTCTATGGCAGATAAAATTCTCTTTCTCATTTTGTTGAAAGCATTGCCTCTTGCTGTCTAAGGCATATCATGGGAGTCACAGATTTGAAGTGGCTACAGAATCAGGCCCTTCATAGATCTTTCTTTGTATAGAGTAGAAACTTTTCAGGGTTAGGAATGCCACACATGTTTATACTACAATGCCTGACACTATAGGGACTCTATACTGAGTGGTGCTATTTTAATACATATTTGGCTGAGTTCTTGTGAAATGACTAATTTTGCTGGGATTTTATTATTTTATAATAATTTTATTTATTAAATGGTTCCCTGGGCTGCACATTTTGCCATCTGGGAACCAGGCAACAAGAACATATCAATGTTTCTGCAACAAAATCTTGTGGAATTTCAATTCCATGAAAATTTGGAGGGTGATCTTTTGGCTCAAACGAAGATGATTTTTGCCCCCCTCAACTCTATCCCTAACCATTTCTCATGGGATATGAATTCTGTTTCCTGGTCCAGCTCTAGTCAGAGCCATTATTGTCATTATACAAAGTGGGAAACAGAGGCACAGAGCAGGGAAGTGACTTGTCCAGCAGGCCAGAGGAGAAATAGAACCTGGGCCTCCTAACTCCCTGTCCCATGCTCTAGCACTAGGCCACATTCCCCAGTAAATATTAGAGTGCTTGGGGCTGGGGATAGGATTCTTTTTTAATATATTGTAAAAGAGCTAAATAAGTAAATGAATAAAATAGTAATAATAAAGATTACCCACACAGGCATACCTGTCAACAAATCTATCCATTCATTTGACTGTAAAGACAAATCAAATTCAATCTTCAGTTATAGGTAACTAAGCTGGACACAGGGGAAAACATCCACCCGTCACCACCACCTTGTATGTATGTATAGCTCATCTTTCCCGGCCTGATCTCATTAGGCGACACACTAGCCCTGTGGGGCAGGTATGGGATGGAGTGGGATCACTTCACCCATGTCAAGCGGGCAATGCAGCAGCTCTTTGACAGCAGACGGCAGCACTAGTCACGTTCCAAACAATATCCTCCCAGGTGAAATTGCAGGAGGAACTTATTTCAGCAGCCTACAATGAGCTGCATAGGAAAGAGGCCAGTCTAATAGCATTAACACCCCACTTTTTTTTTTTTACCAAAAGTGCCATATGCTATTTAAAGGCCTGGGTTTCAGTTTTGTGTCTCGTATGATGAATGCAGCTCCAGCAGCACTGTGCCCCATGCTGGAGCATTGGTTCTGCTCAAAGGGCAGAGTGTCACTTCCTCCCTGGAAACAAAACAAACATCTGTGTGCCAGAGGGTGGCAAGCTAGGGCAGAGGTGCTTTTTGTGGCACCCTCAGCATGGGGTCCTTCCTCTTACCATCACACACACACACACACACACACACACAGCGTCCATCCATTCTGCAGCCTACGCCACCCCACTCAGGCATTCTTTGCAATCAATTATGTTTTGCTCTGAGCAACTTCAGCTGTCTGCTCTACAGCAGTTAATCAGTTCAGCTCTATCCTGACTCCCTCCTGCATCATTCAACCATCTATTCTGTGCTCCCTTTGCCCAGTCAGTTCATTTCTGCAGATGTGAGTCATCTCCTAGAATTTCCCCATCCTAAATTCTATCTTTTCTTTCCTTCCCTTATTGGTTCTAGCTCTATATTTTTTTTTTCATTTCTGTGCTTCTGGCCTCAAAATTCCTGATAACTAGCCTGGGAATCAGGAAATGGGAGAGGCTGGGAAGCGGTAGGATGCACTGGGACTTGGGGGGTTAGGACTGCAGGCTAGGAAAAACACAGTAACCTTTCCCTCATTCATGCTCTCCACCATCCAACCAACAGATGTGACAGCAGCCATCAAAAGGCGTGATAAATAACTTGAATGTGGAACACCTGCATTTCATTGTAGTGTCAGCATAATTTTCAAATTATTATGGGTTTTTTAACTATAAAAACCTGTTTTTAAAGGATTTGCTTTTCACGCTGAGTGAAACCATTTGCCAAAGAGAGAAAAATCTGGAAAAATAAATTGTCACATGAAACCGAGAAGTCCTCCACATACTGTGCTGAAGCATCCACTGGGTGGCACTATTGTGCTGCTTTCTCAGGATCAGCGTGTGAATTGCAACCGGTGGTGGTGGGTAGTGGCCATGCACTGAGATTGGATGTGGAGTAGCCTTCTAGCCAGGCCCAGAATGAGCCTCCTGGGAAACCGCCAGCAGCTCACTCAGTGCCTGCTCCCCAGCAAACCTCTCCTGTTTCCCCTGGTGGAACAATTATGCATGGCCAGAGGTGTTGTCTCAGCAGCAAGTGGGTGCAAAAGTTGTGAACAAAAAGTGTATCTAAGTCTTAGAAAGCTGCTACTTGCCTTAGACTACCACATCAGATTTGCAGGTGGCTCTGGTCGTTTTTTAAAGCACTGGGAAACAGTGGGGTAAAGATACCATGTCATTTACATATTCAAAGCATTGCACAGATAAACACATCACTCTCCTTGCACCCCTGGGTAAGTATGACCACTCCCCCCCCCCCCCCCCTGTACACATGCGCAAGAGGGAGAGCACTGCAGTGACTTACCCACAGCCCCTCAGTGAGTCAGACCTGCCAATTCCCAGCTCTGTGAAAAGTCCTTCATACCACACAGCAGTACTGTTTGGCCAAGATAAAAAAGGCAGGTGATTATATACCACCATAGTAATTCCCTAGTCATTTTGGTCAGAATAGGGGAGTGGGCGGAGCCACAGCTCTTCCCCTGGCACACTCCTTTTTCCTCCCTCCCCGTCAAAGTAGAGTGGATATCAGGCAAGTAGTGGGTGAGCTAGGGACGTCAATGAGATCAGACAAGTATAACTGGGGGCAAAATGACCCTGTGTGCAGTGAGAATATGTACCTATCCCTAAGCCAACAGACACAGTACTTCTATTCTACTATGATAATTTGTCCACGGTTAATGTATGTATCATTTTAATCCCTGGTAGACTGAGAAGACAGCAGGAACAAAGTGGGCTGATGTCTAGTTTGGACAGGAGAGCATCCCTTCAAACACACGGAAAACTTCAGGATGGATGCAACAACAACCTACTGGGACACGGGTGCACAAAAGGCTTCAGCAGCTAGTTGGACACACATCACGTTGCACAGTTTAACACTGAAAGGGTCAGTGAAGCATGTCTCTGTGCGTGGCTTGATATTTCACCTTCCCCCCCAGGAAAATGGACTCCTACAAAAAGTGCAATCCCATTGCTGAGTACAAAGATACAAAGCGCAGTGTGGGAGCTCAGTTTACACAGATGACACTGTTTCTCTTTAGACTGTGCTACCAGAAAAATTACCATCAGCAGCAAAACAGGAGGATTTTCTAATGTTGACCCTCCTTTTGTAACATCTTCAATATCCTGGAACAAAACTTGAAAGAATTCATTTGGTCATAGTCTCCAAGGCTGGCAGGTTTCTGGTTACTTGCAAGATAAAGTGCTATATTCGGGCCAGCTTTGTCCTTAAAATCTTACATTATTAAATGTTAAAGGAAATACCCTGCCATCTCTGTTAATTAAAACAATCTACTGAAATTGGAATATGGAATTTTGTGAGACTGCTAAACCCAGCCTAAACATTTCCCATCAAGGTGATAACGTATGTATACAATGTAAATATATTAATGTAGTGTGAAATAGACCAAATATCTAATACTTTCATTTAACTATCTGAAAAGAGTTGAAAGAGTCGTAGCATGAATGAATTCACGTTGTTCTTTAACTTTATGAATTCTGCTTGAGAGTAGAAGACCTGAGCCTGGTCTCATTTAAGTCAATGAGAGGTTTGTTGTTGATTTTAGTGGCAAAAGAATCAGACACATGGTTAGTGTATTATTATGAAGGTGAAAGATCATAGGCTACGCAAGTGAGAACTCAAAATCTGAGAAGTAAAATTATTAGAAATTTGCTCATGTCCATAACATTTAGAGAGAAAGATGTTGTTATAAACTGTGATAAAGTAATGTGTCTGTTTCCAGTGATCTGTTCTGGTTAAGAATTGTCTTGGGTAGGGAAAAATACATCCACTTACTTAGTAAAACTGATACAAAACACTTCACAAAAAATTATGGACACCTTCATATATTCATAGTATTTTCATAATTTGGTACATCCACATTTTGTTAATAAATGCATAATTGTTCTGCTGTGTTGTTCTTTTAAGATCAACATCTGTAAGCAAATGTTCATTTTCAACTTTTTTTAAAAATAAATTAGACTTTCAGAAATAAGCATATTTTATTTAAAGTATTCTATTTTTATTGTATTGATTATAGCTTAATTTTTTTACACAGATCCTATTTGTTTTTATAATTGAGTCTATTTTTAG
Organism: Dermatemys mawii; assembly: GCA_007922305.1. NCBI lineage: Eukaryota > Metazoa > Chordata > Testudines > Dermatemydidae > Dermatemys > Dermatemys mawii. Next base: position 19,373,079 of record ML677326.1, on the reverse strand, counting down.
ATTTGGTTGTACATTTATATATAATTTTTTGGCATAAAACATTCATAATTTAGATTCTTGCAGCTCCACAAACTGACACAGCTTTCCCATGAATAACTTAGCAGCTTACAAGTGTAGTGTAGTGAAACAGAATGATTTTAGATCTGTCATCTGAAAATGATGTTTGTTAATTGCTTAGCTGTGGCATAGCCTGGAATAAACACAGGATCAAGACAAGGAGCAGAGTTTTTCTGGGCCCATAGAGGGCAACTTTCATTGTCCAAAATAAACTTTTTTGCTTATACTTTTTCAGAATGACCTCGTTCTTGCTTAAAGATTGTTTCTCTTGGGAGGAAGCACAGCTGATACCATTTCATTCGGTTTCTAGAGACTTCCATATTCCTACTGTAATTTAAATGAACATATAGGAAATGGTCCTGAAAATACGCATATGAGTGCCTTTACTTCTTTGAGTAGTCCTATAGAAGTGAATGGGGCCACACACAAGTAAATATTTGCAGGCTCAGCCTTCTCTATGATATAGGTAGTGCATGAAATACTTGAAAAAAGCATGACCAATCCAGAACAATGACTATACACATCGTAATTATGATTGTTTGGGGTAAAATTACAGTTCTATTACTGTTGTCCATATTCAGTCTGGTGCAGAATTGGCAACATAAGGGATTCCATATGCATGTAGTGAAAATATAAGGAAAGTAATGATCCACTCCAGAATTTCTTTATAGCAAAATTTCTTCAACAACCAATCAGATTATAAATTGATGATTTCTCCTGAAGGTGGAATTTAATTAGCAGCAGGAGCATGTGGTCTGGTTCTGCAGGGTGCTAAGACTTCAGTTCCCATTATAGTCAGCCAGAGGCAAGGGGGCCTGACACTTCACAGTCTGTTGCCAGGTGTCCAGTGTCCATTAAAAGTCCGGTAAGCACTGCTGCAGGGCTAAGGCAGGCTAGTCCCTACCTGTCCTGGCACCACACTGCACCCTTGAAGTGGCCAGCAGGTCTGGCTCCTAGGCAGGGGGGCCCACAAGGCTTAGTGCACTGCTGCCCCCCAGAGCACTGGCTCAGCACTCATATTGGCTGGGATACATAGCCAACACGAGGTGTGGGGGGGTTGCCTGTGAATGAGAGCAGTGTGAGGAGCCTCCTGCTCCCCTTCCCTCCTCCCCGCACCACCCCTGCCTAGGAACAGGACATGCTGGCCACTTCCGGGGTGCAGCGCGGTGCCAGGACAGGCAGGGAGCTTGATTTTGTGCCACTGACCGAGAGCCTCCCAAGGTAACCCCCAGCCCCAACCTCCTGTCCCAGCCCTGAGCCCCCTCCTGCACCTCAAAGCCCTCAGCTCTGGCTCCAGTCCAGAGCCCATACCCCCTCCCACACGCCTATGCCTTGCCTCAATCCTCAGCCCCCTCCCACATTCTGAATCCCTCAGATCTGCCCCGCCCCCAGCCTGGCACCCCTTCCTGCACCTGAAACATTTCATCCACAGAGCCTGCACCCCCAGGTAGAGCCCTCACTCCCTCCCCGCACACCAACCCAGTGAAAGTGAGTGACGGAGGGGGAATATAATGAGTGGGGGGGAGGCCTTCATGGCAGGGGACGGGCTAGGGTGTTCGGTTTTATATGATTCGAAAGCTGTCAACCCTATTCACAGGAGGTATTCAGCTCCTCATGGCCTGGTTCTCCAGAGCGCAGCTCTGCTCTAAAAGGCAACTTTAAACTGTCATTTTGGGTTCCATGCTGCTCCATTCATGAGGCAAATGTGTTAACTTTGCATGAAAGGTCATGGATCTAGTACTCACCCTTCCCTGGATCTGTGTGTCATCCCTCTTTCGCTCCCTTCCCCCCCACTTTCATTGGGTGTTGAAAGTCTAGCTAGGGTCTTGCCATCCTCCACGTCATCCTCACCACCAAAGTTTTGCGAATCAAATTGTGCCTTCAGTTACTCGGGTGGAACCCCTGCGTTCCAGCAATGGCCTTAATAACACCTGTGCAAAATCATGATCATCCACATGTTTGTGCAGGTGTAGCAGATTGGCCTGTAATTGGACTGTCTGCTGCTGATGCACAAGAAAGAAAGGCATCCAGCTGCCGTTGCTGTAGTAGTATTGACATCACAGGGTTGGTAAGAGCTGTAACAAAATCATTTCCATCAGTACAGGTATGATCTACCACCAGGCAAAGCTGAGGAGGCATTTGGTGCAGTCACTTCGGAGAGCACATACACATTTTGGACCCAATCCAACTCCTCTTGAAGTCAACCGGCTGGTTTTAATAAGAGTGGGCTTAGGCCATTTAAGTGATTTCCAGCTTAGAAGGTTAAAGTGAAAAGAGCGAGTTAATTGAACTTGTAAACGTGCTTAGTATCTCCTTGAAATCAGTACACTTTGTTTAGCAGCAGAAATGGGACCAGGAAAAGAAGCCGGGGAAAGCTGCAGCCAAGCCGTGGATGATTATTCCAAAACACAAGGACAATATGGGGGAGATCAAAGTAAGGAAGACAGAAAATTGAAAGGGACTACTTGGAGTTCATTCATCCTTTATAATGTTACCATCCCGCATGATCTTAGGTCACTGGGCATGTCTTGTTTACTCAAGTCAGAGCAGTTCTTTATTTCAGGGGTAAAATATTTGGGTGACAATTTTGTTCTGAGCAGATGGTGGGGGAAGGGCATCTAAACAGTTTGCTATTAGCCGAGGGTTTTTTTTAAAAAAAAAAACAAAACACATTTTTCTGCAGTGGCACTTGATTTTGTAAAAGTACCGAAGATGCACCATCCCACAATCGCTCCATGGTAAAATATTCCTTCCGTTCAGCTTTCTCTTTCTGTGTTGTATATTAATTAATCACACATTACCTTAAATGTTTAATTATTAACTGACTTAAACTACAAATGGCTCTTGTCATCTGCAGTCATGACAAAAATTATTAATGGACTATTTCCGTGTTTTGGTAAAGGATCCTAGCACACTATAGGCAAGTATCTCAAAGAATTATGTAATCCAGAAGATGCTATCGGCACCAATCCATCTAGCCAAATGATTTAGCTTTTTTTCTGGTTGCAGAATGTGTACCATCACAATTGTTAATGTACTTGTTATTCAAAGTTATTTATATATTTTGGACTCTGACTTAATCGCCAATAGCAGCCTGTGACTCTTTGAGCTGCACTGGTGAGTTATTAATGGCTAGATAAGGCACATGGATTTGTTGCCACTACCTGACTGGATAAGACATACACAAGTACTTCTAGTGTGAAAGCTTGCACATGCCAGTGTAAATTTGGGGTCAAATTTTTGCATAGCCAACTTAAGAGTATTTGTACCAGGAAATCTCAACTGAGCAATAAAACAGAAGGAGCCCTCTTCATTCACCTGCACAGGCTACTTCTATAGCAGTTAGCAGCTTCTGCGAGCTGCTACTCCCCATACCATGCAGGGAGGAGGGGAGAGGGCATGAATTGGATGTATGCAGAGCCTTAGCTCCAGTTCCCCAACATGCTAGCCAGCACATCTGAGCCTGCACAGCAGGGCACGTCATCTACACCACAGTCCTACAATTCTATGGTATAGGAATGAAACAGATGACATTCCCTACAGAGCAATCACTATCTGGTACTGGGTGTGATCCTGATGCAACCCAACCATGTGCAGCTCCTTGCTCAGGGCTTGTAGCAAAGCCATGAAACAGCACTTCAAATCTGACTAAATCTTTTCGTGGAATCTACTCTTTATATGAGCCTCTGTGAGAGATTGACCTGATTTTTAAACAAGTACTTTGCAATTAGTCTTCTGGCGTGCATAGTGTTAGCTAAGTAATAACTATGGTCTTATGCAAATTGTGATTAATCATCTTTGCTTCCATAGCAGTTGTGCTCCTTCTATCTCACTGATTGGATCAACTCTTTTTTGGCCAGCAGGAAAAATTGTTTTGATATTTTTAGCAATCATTTAGTAATGCAAATTAGGTTGTTATAATCATGTTTATGAGAAAACACACTCTACAGTCAGGACTTTAATAGCGCCTGCTATTAGTTATGCTCTGTATGGTAATGAATTTGGCTCATTTCATTTTTTTAATTTTTAATTTGCAAGGAAGAATATGTCTAATCAATTATAGCATTTTTACAAAATAGCTAAGTAGTCATCACACGTCCTTTTAGAGGAGTCAAATGTAATATTCTAAAAACAGCAAGTTTCTATTGTTCAGAGATTTTATGTAAAAAATTAAGAACCATGTAAAGGTGCCAGGACATACATGGTGTTTAACAGCCCTTCAAAGAAAACAGGCCTAATGACAAAGCCACTCCATGAGCCTAACCCTGGAAACACATGCACACGACTAAGTGAACTCAGATAAGCAGTCCCATAAACTACTGCCTGGAACAGAAGTACTCACTTGAATACATTTACTCACAGGCATAAGTGTTTCCAGGTTTAGCCTCAGTCTGGCACTTGAGCTCTGGAAAAACGTGCGTGTGTTTTGGGCTTGGGCAGGGCTTTCACTTAACATTTTTTGTTTTTAATTGTAGACAGTTTTGTGCTCTTGAAATTTTGCAGCAGCATTTCCTTTTTTACATGAAGCTCCCTCGTGGAAGAATCCTGTAGAGTTTTATTAACAATTATAACTTTCCTTAACCCAGCAAATAGAATTCTGCAGCAGGGGTTTCATTCTCCTTTCAATGTTTTGAGTGTAATTTCTATAAAGCCTTTTATTATTAGTTTGTATTACCCCATTTAGGGACTCATTATGCCAATCACTGAAGACAGTTACTGCCCTAAGGAATTTACACTCTTAACATTTGAGATATAACATAAAGGTAGAGAGAAGCAAATGGGGCAAAGGCTTCTTAGAGAAGCAGCTAACAGCGAAATCATATTAGATATAATACATCCTATTCCTATTGAGATCCAGGAAGTAGATATAATATGTGGCAGTTATATACAAATGCCTTATTGATATCCTCTCTGTTAAATCAGCCATACACTTTATTGATTTGATTTCCTCTCTGACCTCTCACCCCCCAACCCACTCACTCACTCACCCACACCCCACAACTTTCACTTGAAATTTCAGGCTATGTGTGTAGCAGACTAGAGAAGGTAGATGAGAAAAGAGTATTATACTACTGACTGCTGCTGCTATTGTTACCCTGCCTCTGGTCTAATTTGGGCCCACTGGAACACAGTGATTAGTAGCAAATCTCAGCAGCTGCATGATGGAACAAACAGAGAAGGTGAATAAAGGTTAGACGACAAAATATATGCACAGAGAGTAGTATCTTCCGTTCAGCATCCCTCAGCATGCACTAGCAATACCAAAGCTGCTGAGTTTTAACCACGGCCTTTGGCAGATGATTGCTTACAGCTGGAGAAAGGAGTGAAAGGAAATCTTGAGTTTTGCCTCCAGCTTTGCTTCCAGCCCCAAGTCTTGCCCCTCTCTCCACTTTCTCATCTCCTGACCATGGCAGTGGTGTGGGAGAACTGAATACTGACACATCACTCTTCTCCCGGGTCACTTCTCCCTGCGCCATTTGCCACACATGGCCACTGAGCAGAGGTGTCCCGGTTATAAGCAGATTTCCTTCTCTTCTAAAGGGCACTTGGCTCTGTAGTTCTGACAGAATGGGCAGCACTGACAGTCAGTATGATGGAAGGGAAGGAGCAATGTAGCTTTCTAGCACTGCTGGTAGAAGCAGGGGAGCAGGTAAGCAGCTCTGCCCATAACCCCACGTGTCCTGTCGTGGTCCATTATCTCAGAGTTCAGTTTCATGTCTTCTCCCAAGATGACCCTCACTCGCTTCGTTCCTCTCTATTCTTACACGCTCTGTAGGCTCAGTGAATGCCTAAACCTGACTTGAAAATGGATTTCCAGCAACTTTGTACTGGATGGTAATTACCATCACAGCCTGCCCACTCCGTCCCTGTTAACATCCCCCCACCCCACCACCCACATCGCCCATTAATCTGTTGGGAGCCTGTTGGCTGGATGTTGTGGTTATTATTAGCTCAGTGCTTTTTAATCCATTGAGATAACAGCTGAAGTCTACCTAGCCTGGGATGGGGGGGCAAATTGGGGATGCAAAAGTATATGGAGGGCCAGGTAGGGAAGGCTGTGACACCCTGAACAGCCTGGCCCCATCCCCCACCATCTGATTCCCCTTCCACGTGCCACCCCCTAACTGTCCCCTCCTCAGAATCCCTGACCATCCAACTCTCCCACCCCCTGCAACTTGTCCCCTGCCCGCCCCTTAGCCCCCCCACCCTAACTCCCCTCCACCTCACCCAGCCCCCCCC
>ML677326.1:18812185-19366682 GCA_007922305.1 Dermatemys mawii | reverse complement strand
CGCCACCCCCCCCCCCCCAACAGACCCTGGGACTTCCACACCTATGCAACTCTGCCCCATCTCCCGTCACCTGACCGCCCTCCCCCCACAAACCTCCACCCCATCCAACTGCCCACTGTCCCCTGACGGTCCCCAGGAACTCCTTGCCCCATATCCAAATTCCGCCCCCCCCCGCCAGCTCCTGCCCCCTTACCATGCTGCTCAGAGCAGCATATCTGGCTCCACATGGAGCCAGACACGCTTCCCTGCATGAGTGCGCAGCCCTGCCCCCTAGAGCACTGCCCACACAGCGCGCTGAGACTGTGGGGGAGGAGTGACAACAGGGGCGCGGCGGGCGGGGGGGGGCGGGGGCCGATGGCAGCGCAACATCCCCCTCCCCGGCCGGGAGCTGAGGGGCTGGACAGGACAGTCCTGCAGGGCAGATGTGGCCTGCCGGCCATAGTTTGCCCACCCCGACCTAGACTCAAGGTAATTTGTATTGGTGTCATGTCACCCTTCCTTCAGCCTGTGTTTTCAGCTGGCTGAGTTATCACCTGCAGTCACAGCCACTCAGGCACTATTGAGCCAACACTTCACCATCTTGAAGTTTTACTGGTACCAATGGCTATACCTCCCATTCCAAAAAAAAAACCCACCCCCCCCCCCCCAAAAAAAAAACACCCAAAAAAACCATCTGGCTTTAATGGTCCTGCCCAACCCATACTTCCTGCTCATATCAGTTAACATATTGAGGCTGCACACGTCTCCTGCTGTACAGTTATGTGGCTGGTGAGCCAAACGCCTGAAAATGAGCACTGTGCAAATGTTGCTAGTTTAAAAAAAAAAGAGTCAGGTTATTGGGTTTATAAAGAATTACACTTGCCCATGCCTCCCCTCAATGCCATGTTTTCGCGGGGCCGGGGACATGCAGAGAGGGGTAACGGAACTGTGGCTATGGCTGCGTGGGCAGGAGCACAGCTTCGGCCTGGGGCCAGCAGCCAAGGCCAGGAGCTGCTCCCCGGCCATGGGGCTGGCAGCTGAGATTCAGGGTGCTCAGCTGTGTCTGGGAGCAAGTGCTGAGGCCAGGCCCAGAGACGGGCAGCACTCCCTCCCTGCCCCCACCTCCTCCGGCCAAAAAAACATTACTCTGCACTCCACCACGATCCTCCGGGGAGGGGAAGCTGTCATGCCCCCACATGTTGAAGACCTCAGATATAGGGTGACAGTAGTTCCCGTACTGAAAAACAGGATGCATGGAGCTGCTCCAGTTAGCGGTATGATGCCCCCAATTTGGGGCTGGGATAGCAGAGAGGCAGGATGGGGGCGCCAGTGAGCAGGCGAACCCAGAGCACAGGGCTAGGGAAGTGGAGGGGAGGTGGTGATGCAGGGCTGCCATTGCAGAGTTTGGTACGGTGGTGCAGAGGGAACTCCTGGCTGATGAGGGGAGCAAAGTGAACAATGGTGGCCTGGGAAGGGCTGGGGGGGGGGAGGGAGGGAGGGAGGGTGGCGGGGCCCCGCTAGGCCATTGGTACAACTTGGGGGGACCCCCCCCCCCAGCAGAAATGTGTCAAAAGCAGGCGACTGGAGACAGCCTGTGGAGGGAAAGAAGCCAGTTGGTGTGGCGGGCGGTTGGTGAGGGGGAACTGATAAGGGCTCTGGGGATTGTCCATAAAGAACTGTCCATGGAAAGGACACAAAAACAGGCTGTGGGCCTCAGGGACTCATTGTGGAGCAGTCCAGGCTACACTCAGTGCCCTGGCCCAAGTCGGGCACTTACCAGCTGCGTTACCACTAGGACCCAACACCCATGAGGTCTGGCTGCGTGGCCCGACCGGCAATGTGTTTGAATTAGGGTTCTGACCACACTGATCTCTGACAGGGCTGCAGCATGAGCACATGGCACCCTATTGATCACTGTCTGGAGGCACAGGGCATAGGTGCGACACATTGGCCAGGCTCCTTTCCCGCCCAAACTTACCCACGCTCTCCCTAACCAGGCCGCTGTGCCCACCTTGGGGGGGCATTGCCCCACTTTTTTTTTAGCAAAATTGGGCATTTGTCCCATTTGCTTGTGCCAGCTGCTTAGGGAGCTGTGGGAAGGGCCAGCTGCTATGTTGGTAAAAGCAACCAGGACATATGCCAGGTTTTGCAAAAAAAAAGGTGGGAGATCAGGGACAGTGTTTAAAAAGGAAACGGTGCCTTCCAAAAATGAGACATATGGTCACCCTCTCATTAGGAAAGGAACAGCTAATAAGACAGAAAATATCATAGTGCCTCCATATAAATCCATGGTCCACCCACATCTTGACTATTGCATGCAGCGCTGATTTCCCCATCTCAAAAAAAGAAGTGGTATTGGGTCAGAAAAGGGCAACAAAAAATGATGCGAGGTATTGACTGGCTGCTATATGAGGAGAGACTAATAAGACTGGGACTTATCAGTTTGGAAAAGAGACAACTACGTATGGATACAATAGAGGTCTATAAAATCATGACTGATGTGGCTAAACTAAATAAGGAAGTTTTATTTACTCCTCCTCATAACAAAAGCACTAGGGGAGGTCACCAAATGCCATTAATAGGCAGCAGATTTAAAAGAAACAGAAGGAAGTACTTCATCACACAATACTTCTTCACACAAACCACAGTCAACATGTGTAACTCTTTGCCAGAGGCTGTTGTGAAGGTCAAGAATATAACAGCATTCAAAAAAGAACTAGATAAATTAATGGAGGCTAGGTCCACCCATGGCTATTAGCCAGAATGGGCAGGGATGGTGTTCCTTGTCTCTGTTTCCCAGAGGCTGAGAATGGGCAACAGGGGGTTGGATCATTTGATGATTACCTGTTCTTTTCATTCCCTCTGGGGCACCTGGCATTAGTTGTGAACAGAAAAGAGGATGCTGGGCTAGCTGGACCATTGGTCTGACCCACTATGTCCGTTCATATGTTCTATATACATACAAAATCTGGAAAATCACCTTGTTGCCTGATAATGAACAGTTTACATTGTTGTCTGAGTTTCATTCTGCCATTGGCTTAAAGCTTAGCCTCTTTATAGACAACCTCTTTACAGTTTTCTTTTCATTATGTCCTATATTTCACGGACAACCCTCTTATTTTCACTCATAAATTTCCGGTCACATCTGTTATTTATCTGCCTTTTTGGTAAATATATTAAATTCTGCTAACTTAAGTGTCTGTTACTTGCTGTTAGCACATGGCTAAAAATACTATTCCTTGCTTAACAATTCTTGTAGAGGCTTTCAGATCTCTCCTGGTAATGTTTAGCAAGATATTTTACCTCTTTTTAACATGACTAATGAATTATGAGAATCTGGTTCACAGGCAGAGTATAGGGCCTCATAAAAATCTGGTTCCTAGGCCAACAGGAGGAAGCTACAAGAAACTCTACAATTCTAAATTCTTGGAATAACCTGTCCTAAAAGAAGTTTCTTCCTATCTTGGCTGAAGTAAGAAAAAAAGATTCAGAAGGGATCTACATTATGGGATCTAACATAAAACAATTGCTATTCTCATTATCCACATACACTCCTTTTTTGAAAAACCCACAAAGCTTTGGCCACAACGGTATCTTGTTACATTGATTTCCACAGGTCGAATTATGAGATGTGTAAAAAAGTGTACTTTTTTATCAACTTTACTCTTGTTGCCTTTTCATTGGGTGGCTTATTATTCTTGTATTTTGAGAAAGGATAAATGGGAGCACTCTATTGTCCTTTTCTGTACCCTTCATTACTATGTATCAGGTCCTATCTTACTCATTTCTTCTCTTAAGAGGACACACCCTAAACTTTCCTTCTTTCCTCATATCTTAGGGTTGGGCTACGCTGAGGGGGTGGGTTTCGAACTAAGATATGCAACTTCAGCTACACTATTTATGTAGCTGAAGTCAAAGTATCTTACTTCGACTTACCTGGCCATCCCCAAGGCAGCGGGTTGACCGAGACCGCACTCCCACCGACTCCACTTACTGTTCCTGCCAAGGTGGAGTACAGATGTCGATTCTGGGATTGATTTATCGTGTCTAGATGAGATGCGATATATCGATCCCTGATATATTGAGCGTACCCTTAGCCATACCCTAAGTCTCCCAATACCGCTAATAAATGTTAATATCTTTGGAACCATTCTACCTGGACTATATCTTTATGTTGGTCTGATCAGAACTGAAATAACTAGAGGCAAGATATAGTGTTATTTAATATAACCATTATTTTCTATTTCATTCTTAATAATATTTTTGCTTCTTGGCCACTCCTCTACATTGAGCAGATGCTTTCATTGAACTTTGCACAGTGAAGCCCTGATCTTTTTTATTGTCTGTTTTCTGTTAATTTAGAGGCCAGTAATGCATATGAGTTATTCAGATCATTCCTTCCAACACACTTTACCTTGAATTTCATCTACCATCTGGTGTGTCTCATCTAGCTTTGTTAGAAAAATAAACAAATCTGCTTAGTCCATACCAATGAGAAATCAGTCTTCTTGATGATCATATCCATATCATTTGGTTATAGCTAGACAAATAACACAATTGATTCTGTTTTTAATTCTTTAAAATGTAGGGCCATTTACTCTGTTGGCAGCTGATAGCAATAATGCCTAAAGCTTTTTCTCTTTAGTAGCCTGATTAAGAAGTTGACCTTCCAACTATCCATTAATTGTTCAGTGAGTTTGTGTACATTTGGCAAAAGGTTCATTTTAATATCTGCTGAGGACATTTGGACAGCAAACAAATACACTTAAACTACTTGAAGCCAATTACGAATATCTCTGTACAGTAGAAGTACTGATAATGATTCCTGGAATCTATTCCGCAATATCAGTCTCATCATGGAGCATAGATACATTTTAAACTTTTTATTAAGGCAAAGTTACAGCAAAACATCATATATTTGGTTCATTTTTAATGGAGAGGTATCTTAATTGAAAGAGATTAGTTGTGAACGACACTTGTTAGCCCATCTGTTTCAGATTCATCATCAGCTTTGAAGGAGTCATCATCTTACTACTTACACGTCAAAATGTATGAGCAAAGGAAAATATTCAAGGAAGTAAAAATCAGACTTCTTCCTGTGACCCAAAGAAGCTTTACTCTTTAATGCCAAATAGGAAGCCTAAAATATAATGAAACATAACACAAACCGAAGCTAGAAGATGGTAATATATATCCCTATCCTCATGTCTGAGGATTTGAGATCTGCAAAATATCTACTAGAAAGACAGAAAATTGATTTAGATTAGGCAGAAGGAAATAAAAGAAGAACTTCTAAGAGGTAGTAGCACAGACTCTTTTCTAGGATTTGTATTTTTTGAATTTATAATGTTTTGCTATTGAATGTTGCAGCTTCCTGAATAAGGCAGTTTTTTTTTTTTTAACACAAATAGATAAGGCTCAGCCTGACACTGATATTTGAATATGTTAATGCTATTATTTACATTTTATTAAACAGGAGTGTTTATGTGACAAAATTGGTGTGATAGTCTACAATATAAAAAGCAATGATCAATAGATAAACCTCAGCTTGAATTTTCAGCCAAGTCTTTGAGCCTTCTTCCTCACCTCACTTATCCATTACATAATCTTCTTGCCACACCTTCCCACCACAACCAGCCACAGCCTTTTCATCCTCTCATCTTTTGATTGCACACCTAGTCCCTCTGCTTCCCACCAAGTTAAGGTAAGTTTAATCAGTTTTGGCAGAGATCCAGTGACTCCTATTCTTTGTTCCTCTTTAAACCGTCTTCCCTGACCCTAGTTAAGTTCTGTTCTACATCCATGATGAAATATTAGTAGGTCTAAACACTCCTTCCTGGATAAAGGCAGAGGCAGCTCTCTGAAATCATATATAACCAAGGCTACCATGATCAAGAAGGGACTATAATACTTGCTGACATCCAGTCATACATTTGGCAGGATTTTAGAAAAGAGCAGGGCAAAACTAGGAGACACTTATTCAAGTTTCAGCTGAGGGATTGGACTCAGGTTGATATGATTTGGGGAGGGAAGCATTAAATCTCCAGTATAATATCAGGGAATAGTCATAGGGAAAGGATAGGTGATTATAAGTATTTACACTTCTTACAGAGGTGCGTGAATATGCTCCTGTCTTGCTTCATTAATTGGTTGTACTGGTTTAGCTCACCATGCACTAATGTCCCCGGTGGACACTGCTGTGACATAGTCAAAGTCATGGAATGCATCTTAGCGTAATATACTTTGAAGCAGTGATACACTAAGCTGCACTCCAGAATTCTGTGCTGTAGTGGTGTCTGCATGGGAGATTAGTGTGGGGCAAGCTCATGCACTGTAGCTTCACACCCTGGCTTGCTGTGCTCTAGCTTGTGCTGTAGATAAGTCCACAAGTGAGTATTTATGATTATCAAGATTTTCAAAAATGGGTGCCTAAAGTTAGGCTCCTAGAGCCCTGTGCTCAACTGCTTCCATGGGCTGTAGAACCCACGAAGTAAATGGAGCGTTGCCAGTTTACACTGGTGGAAGATCTGGCCCCATAGCTTTTACCCGAATACCTAAAAAAAATGACCTGACTTTTCAGAAGTGCAGAACACCCAGCAGTTATTGTAAATTTCTGTAGTGACCTAAACTTAGGCACTTTTTATAAAATCTTGATCCATAAAATGAATGCAGTAGACTTAGGTTTTGAATATGTGATTTCTCTCTCGTCCTTAACCTGTTTAATGATAACATGTTACATGTGTTAGTTCATTCTGGCCATTGGGTTTTTTTGGGGGGGCGGGGGGGAGCGGAGGGTAAACACATTTTTTTTTGTATTTCTGTCCTCTCTAACACAATCACTCAATATGAGAAAATTTGATTTATTTGCTCCATTACTGTTTTCTTTTAATAAAAAGGCAATTTATATCATATAGTTCATTTTCTTTTCTACTTTTTTTAAGTCCATAAAACCCTCCTCGTTTTGTTCTATTTGAGTCTGCTACTAATAAAATTTAGTTATTATACCTAAAGACTACTTATTAGATAATTGGAGATGATTAGTTGCTCTGCATCAGAATATTACAGCAAGTCCTTTCAATAAAGTTTAGATTAAATCTGTGCAGTATTTTTTGTCTGAATGTAGCCATGAGGATATTACACATGCTCGTATGCCTTAGAATAGACCCAGTATTTTTTGTCACTGCGAATTATGCTCTTTATGCTTTAATAGGTCAAGCACTGCAATCTTTGTTAGTCCTTTTATATACTTTCCCCCCTCTTCCAAACTTGGCCATCACCAGGATACTGCAGAAATCGGTCACTTTAGATTATATCCTCTTCAGAGCCATATCTTTTGAAAATATAATTTCTGCCTAGTTTAAGATAGCAGCCGTGTTAGTCTGTATCCGTAAATAAGACAAGGGAGACTTGTGGCACCTTAGAGACTAACCAGTTTATTTCAGCATAAGCTTTCATGGGCTATAGCCCACTTCATCAGATGCATAGAATGGAACAGAAGTAAGATGTATTTATATACACAGAAAGCAAGAAGAAGAAAAGGTTGTATATTAGCATATCAATCCTAAGAGGCTGTTTAATTTGGATGGGCCATTATCAGCAAGAGAAAAAAAAAACCTTTTGAAATGGATCTCTGTGTCTGACAGGAGATAAGAACTATTGAAGGTAAATTAACTAGGGAAATGAAATCAATTAGTGTAATGAGAAAACAATTCACAATTCCTGTTTAGCCCTTGGTTTATAGTGTCCAATTTGTAAATTAATTCCAGTTCCTCGGTTTCTCATTGGAGTCTGTTTTGGAAGTTTTTCTGTTTTAAAACTGACACCTTCAAGTCTTTAATGGAATGGACAGAAAGGTTGAAGTGTTCTCCTACTGGTTTTTGAATGTTATGATTATAATGTTATGTTATGTTATAATTTCTGCCTGTTACCCACAAAAGTCAGTTTCATAAATGTGTAAGATGGAAGACAACCAAACCTTCCAATCTCCTTTCTCCTCCTCCCACACCTCTATCCCACTACCCCTTTTCCTCTCCCATCATACTCCTTAATTTCTGTTAAGGTACCATCCTTACCATCCAGTCTCTTCTTACCTCTGCTTGAGTGTCTTCCACAGATGTCTGTATGTATCCCCTTTCCTAGCTCTCATCCATCTCTCCTCAGGCTGCCAGAAGCTAAGATAGGCAGGTGTGGGCTATTGACGAGCCTTGAGGCTGTCATGTTTGTAGTATTAGGTTCCAGACACAATATCTTCAAAATTCTGACACTGCCACATTTGCAAGATCTCTTCCTTCAATCCCATTACTTTAGGTCCTTGGGCTGTTCTTTGGACACATACATAAGTTGCAGTGCTTGTCCTATTAGCGCACTGAAATTAAGGCATTCAGCACATAAAGAATAATGAACAGTGACAAAAAATATTGGATCTATGCTAATGTGTACTAGCATGTTTAACATCCCTGTGGCCACATTCATATAGACATGATGGTTTGTCATCAGGGTTAAACCCAAAACTGTCAGCACCAAAAATCATAGTACTTGTATTAAAGTAGTAACTCCGCTATCTAAGAGTAATTTTCTTATCCTGATACTGGTCAGCCACTAGCTGGAGACATAGTCAAATACCTCTAGTCAATGCATTACATGAGCATAATGTCAATCCCTCTCATTAAGTGCTAGAGGTAGCCAGGAAATTATTTTTCTTTTAAACGTTTCAGGTTTTTTGGGTCAGAAAACTGAGAAAAAAAAATTAAGAAATGAAAAAGTTTATTTTTGGTTTGCCAAACCCCTGACCAACTATTTTCTGTGTTTTTTTCAACAAAAAAATTTTTAAAAAAATAGTTTTTCAAAAGTTTTCATTTTGTTGACAAGCCATTTTCCATCAAAATGAGTTTAGACCAGCCTTACTATGGACACATTCTGCCAGGGAATGTTGACATGCTAAATAGATTGCAGCTCTCTTGGAGACATTTAAAGGTGCTATCAATATTCAAGTGGATACATCAGTTTGTAAATCAGTGCAAATGTGAATTTTAATAGCCATAAGCAAAGCTGCATAGCTAGGAGAAAGCAGAGCAGCATCCAAAACAAGCCAAAGCACATTCATTTGCCAGGAAACCTGACCATTTTGTATTAATCTAATTTTGTAAGCAGGAAAGTAAAGAAAAAAAATGGGTTTCAAAGAGGGATTTTGTAAATCCATTGCAAAGCCTTGAAGCCTGTGTTTAATTGGAGTCACTCACACAACTTTAACTACAGAGACAGGGAAAGTTACAATACAGGAAAGTGGCCATTTAAAAAGGAAAACAAGATGGAGAGGTTTCTTTCTTTCTTTGTTTTTTAAAGAGGGAATCATAGATCTTATTTAATATGTTACCCCCACCGTATACTGAACATCTGTACAAGTTATATCTTGGCAGAGAGGACAATACAGCTTATTTTATATAGGAAAAGTGCATACATGGCCTACATAGAACCTTATACTGTATATTGAATTTGACACTTAGTTTGGTATATTTCCATGATATGAAGTGCAAGTTCCACATCACCTGCCTGTCCTCCGTTTCAGCTACATGCTGAAAAGGGACCAGTGTTCAATCTGTATTCATATTATGGTGTTCAAGCCAGGATTTGGGTTCTTCGGGGGATAGAACTTTCTTAGCCCTGAGATTTAAATTATTATGAACCTCATGTCAGAGATTAGCCCAGAAGTACTTCAGGCATTTTTATCTAGGTTGGAAAAAAATATTTTGCACAAACAAATCTTAATGTCAGTATATGCTGCTATTCCCATTTAATGTTACTTGGGGCATACAGGGGTTATAGAAAACAATGAGTAATTTAAAAAAGCATGTTCAAAACCATCTATCTCCTCCAATTTTAAGAGCTGCTGCCATACCACCCTGGATACTCTTACTGTGATTATATGCTATATCTGAAAACAATTATATTTAACGATCATTTCTGCTTTCTGAGAACTTTGGTACAGAAAGGGAAAAAAAACCATGATTTTTTAACCTCTCTCTAAAAGGCAGAACCTTACACTTTGGTGAGTGTTCCTCATTAACAACAAAGATTTTTAATTTTTTATCTTTTTTTTTTGGCCAGGAAGACAGAACTGTGAACCACAGGAGAGAACAGGAAAGGTAGCAATCAAAGGATACATTCCATTTGCTGCAAAATGATTTGGCAGGTTAAATATTAATGAGTGGGTCTGTAAATGAGAGTCTCGGGAACAGCAACATGGAGGGGAAAGGAATGGAATGAGTCCGGGGTGCAGCATAGGAGTCCTTCTAGCAATATCATCAACGTATCTAAAAAGTTCCCTTCAATTTAAAAGATACTAGAGAAGCTACTGGTGCTATTATGGATCCATTTCCTCTGAATAATGAAAGCAACAATGTTAGCTGAAGCAAAGAGTTTCTTTTTGCTTTGAAGCTGAAAATCTGCTCCATACAAAGCCATCAGAATGATTTCTTCTCACACACCACTGGTCATCATCACCACTGACATTCTCCTCTTTAAAAATGGCCACAGAGTCCTGAGTTGCTAGTGGAGAATGGAGACTCCTTCCCCCAATCCTTCTAACTATACACAATTTAAGGTGAAGTAATTAAAAATGAAAAATAGAGTAGGAGGATAATTAGTATACTTTTATAACACTCAGATCTATGTATTGCCAACTCTGCTTTTTAACTGAACATATCTATCACTTACTACCAAATGCACACACATTATTGATATTATGGCAGGTCTGGTCAGACCACTTATTATTAGGGTTACTTGATACATTTCCCATTATAATGCCCTGTTTTCAGTTGCTTATAACTTTGCCAAAATTTGACTGTTTGGTGAAATTTTCCACAACATGTGTCTCTCTCAGGTTGAACTTTTTGGAAAATTTCAGCTGAAATGGTTCAGCTGGTTCCAAGAATGAGGAACAAAGTGAGAACTTGGACCTGGGGAAAGGAAAGGGTCAAGGAGTCTAGTTAGACTGTGACTGGAGGGTGAAGGAGAGAAACTGTGAGTGGCAAGGAGACTGAAATGAGAGGGGATGCTGAGACTGGTTGAGTAAGGAAAGTTTGTAACTTGGACAGTGAACATAGAGTAGGAGACTTAGGATTGTTTGGACAAGGAGTCTGAGACGGGGACAAGCAGCCAGCAATGGCAAGAGAGAGGACTGGTACAGGAGCAGGTTGGAGTGGACAAGGCAGAAGGTGTCAAGTTTCAGGGGTGGAGGGAAATGACCAGAAGAGTCTGTGCCTACTAGAGAGAACATTTCCTTCCAGACCCTGATATGGAAGCCAAGATTCCCAAGTCTCGCCTCTTCTCTATAGTCAACAAATATCTGTAAACCAACTGTCAAAGTGTGTGTCTTCTCCCTCTCTACTGTTGGTCCACCAAGAGGATGACAACATACTAGCACTGTCAGTTACTCTTTTATCTCTTAAGGCAAAGGTTGGCACAGTGGAGTTGGTGGTTCCAGCCCTGCTGGTGAACTGTGTGGATATCAATATGATGCTACATGATTGGGGCTGGGTAGAAAATGGACTTCCATTTCTGTGAAAAACTTTGGGCATTTAAAAAATATTTTATCCTGATATGGAGTAAGGAAGCCCTAGGATTCAATACTCTTGCCAGGCAAACTGATGAGGAGTCAGGGAGCCTAGAAGCCCTGGAATCAACAGAGTCTGAGCTTCTCACAGCTTGGCAGGCAGGCTACCGAGGAGTCAGATGGGTAAGCTGTTGATGAACCATGTGATGCCACATGAGTAGAACTGGTCAGGAAACACATACTCAGCTACAATTCAGGATGAAAAAAAATTGTATGAAACTGTAAGTTGCAATTTTTATTTCAGAAAGATCAAAATGTTCCCACTAAAAGGATGATTTTTAGAGTTTCCAAATGAAATATGATCTCCAGGAACTGGAAGCTCTTAGAGCCCTTGCTTCATGATATCCTGCCAGACAAGCTGCTGCCTGGTTGGCAAGGAGTCAGGAAGGCAGGCGGATGAGCTAGCAGAAAAGGCTGCAATGAAATTTCATTGCACGGATTAAGTCACTTTCTATAAATCATCATTTTCTGACAAGAAAACATGTCATCAGAACGTTTCTAACCACCTCTACATATGATGGAATATCTAGTTTTCCAGTTTGCTTTTTTAAATCCAAGGAAATTAAACACAACAAAAGAATTTAAAAGACTATTAGTAATGTTGCAAAGTCCAACACTCAGAAGTTAGGAAATACCAGAAGGGTTGTGTTTGTACGCTGTATGGCAAAGGAGCCCCTTCACGAGGAACAGGTTGCAAGATCAAAGCCTGCAGGCAGAGCTGGTTGAAATATTTTGAGTTCTTTGAAAGCCAACCAAAGAAATAAATCAAAAGAAATTGTTTTGTTATTTTCCACCTTGGGCAGTAAATAGACCTTCTAGGTTATGAAGAAAGTTGCCATCCCAGAATGATAGCAACACCTTTACATCACCCTCAAACCCTCATGCATTTTGCTTATGCACCTCTGACAGAAAAACTAAGAAAATGTGTCAGTGGTGCTATTTTTCCCATATTTCTTCTTCTATGAAGCCAGATTGCCTTAGTGTCTTGAATTCAATTAGCACAAGCCTTGGAGAAAGAGCAAAATTAACTTTGAGAAGCTCTAGATACCTAAAACGTATCTGAAATAATTTCTCCATACAGAATTTCTCCATACAGTTTGAGATATACTAAGTCCAGACACAAGTGCTCTCTTCCTTTGGAGAGCAGCTCTCCAATTCTAGGAAGCTCTCATTTCTTGGAGTACATGACGAGATTAGAGCAGCACTGTGCCCCTTTGGGGCACACTTTTTCTTGCTGTTCCCATTGGGGCAGGATATTAGTTCACAGTCTCATGGCCCCCGGCTCAGATCCAGGCCTATCAGGCAAAACTGAGGCCTTTATGATTATAGAATTCACAGACATTCTAACCCACCTTTATGGTTGCTCAAGTAGTCGTTTAAAGCTGAAGTTTTCCTTGCATAGTCTTAGCATGACTATGAATCTCTTTGGGAGATCTGTGCTTGATTGGTACTATCATTTGAGTTATCCGGATCAAAATGGAAAGTGATGTACTGCAGCCTGTAGTGTCTGTGAGCCATAACATAGTCTTCAGGGTCCTAAACTGGGCAAAATTAGGTCAGTCCTACTGAAGAACATATACATGTATCCCCACCAATCACAATAGAGACAAGTGAGGTCTAGTGCTCCGAACAGGATTCATAAAGAAGAGTACCTTTTCCTTAGATGTGGTCTCTCCAGGCTCCTTTTGCTAGGCCACTATTTTTCTCAGCAACTGAGCAGAGATAAAAACAGTATCTATTCTTACTTCAGTTATCACTACAACAACAATTCTTACGTTCCCTCGGGACCCTGCCATTTGAGATTGACTTTTTAAAGTGCTGTCCCTTATTGATCTCTTATTTACAACAACATTTGAATAGGCTGGCCAAAGCACTGCTCTAGATAGGTCCCCCCAGGCTATTCCAGGGGGAAATTATTTATCAAGTGCATATTCCATGAAGCTTGCCTTGCATGGGATCAAACTCTGCAAGCCATAGTCTTTTAGCAGTGTACCAAGTGCACATATTGCTCAAAGATATATACTAGGAAAGACAGGCATCTGAACCCCCCTGGTTACTTGTTATTTATGAATATAGGGAGGACAGATAAAATGGAAACATCTCTTGTTGGGGGCTTTGGCTGCTACTGCTATACAGATATTTGTTCCTAGCTATTTTTTTTATTTAAAATTCTCTATTCTACAGTCAGCATGTGCTTTCACAAGATCAAGCTGAAAGTAATGATTCCCAGACAGATGCCTGTGGGATATTAGTACTGTATAGCACACAAACATTCAGACTCACTGAAATACACTGATAAGAAAGAGAAAATGTACGCCTAGAGGAAAGCTTCAGCTCCCATGGAAGGGCAGAAGATGTGCAAACAAAGCTACATGTATGGATCCCAACAAATACGTTGGAAAGTTGGATAAGAGAAATGCCATGCTCTGATGTTCTGTAAGAAAAGATGGGATGGTAAAAAGGCAAACAGGGATTAGTAATGACTTTGTCAGGCACTATAGTATTCCTAGCTTCCTGTTTAATTGAGTGTGTCTAGAGATTGTCCAAAATATTCATAGTGAAACTTGAAATCAGGCATATGTCCCCATAATATGCCTGTTGATGTCTCCTGTAGAGGTAGGTGAAGTAATAATCTGTTACCTGATATCCCTTCCTTTTTTCCTCCTTGACATCTTTAGGGTGTGGCCAGCTGTCATGCTCCCCCATCCACTCTTCAGGGATAAGGAAGCAAAAAGTAGGCCCACAACCAAGACCCACAAGTCAGTGAAGTTTGCACAGCTTCAGTGTGGACCTTTGTGCTTCCAAAAAATGAACAATGTAGCAGAGTATCCTGAAGAGTTGTCTGATAAACATTTTTAGTGCCTCTCTAAAAAGAATTTATCTTCTCCCCCATCTCTTCCTCCCCCCAAAATACACAAAGCAGCAACAAGCGACACATACAAGAGGATATAAAGAATGATAGTCTACTATGGGTCTGATCCAAAGCCATTGACAGCCTGGAAATCTTCCCATTAACTTCAATGGGTTGCGAATTGGGGCCCAAATCCTTTGCAAGCAGTCTCTGTCAAGCAGACAGACATGAATACTAGAAGGAATCCTAACAGTCAAGTGTGCAGTTCACGTCAGGGGAACACTCAGTGAGTTTTCTGCAAACTGATGGGTAGCCAACCTCTGGAGATTGTGTCACTCATGTTCAAAAAACTTCTAACTATGAGGGCAGCCCATCTGAGTTATCCCCAGTCACCTGAGCACATGGATGGGCTGCTGGCAATACATCATGATCCATGAGAAGGGATTGTCCTGCCAGCTAAGTGAAAAGCACACAATGCTGGCTGCAGGCATCAATTCTAGGAAAAGACCATCTGGGTCTGATATTTTGTCTTTCCTGCTCTTTTAATCAGAATTTTGGATCTGGCAAAACATTGCATAACTTCATAATACTCAATCTTGGTTATTGCGTAAGGTTTAAGGAGTAAATATTGACTTTTTAAAATATGAATATGTTGTGTTCATTTCTTTTTGTCTTGCTTCTTGTGACACTACTGAACTTTCTCCTTACTCTGATATAGATTCTCTGAACCATAATAGCCATCTTTTCTTATACGCCTATAAAATATTAGCCACCCATGTGGAGCATGAGTCCCTGAGACTCTAGACTAGAGATTCTATGTTCCATCTCTTCCATTTTATTCAAGGAACATCTGCTCACATGACTTTCAGGTTAGTCATATGAATAAAGTCTGGAAGATCAGACACTTCATTAGTCAGCCATCATTAGTAACTTCCTTGGATAACATCCATGATTTAAAAAAAATTAAAAGTGGCAATATAGCAACAAATTAAAAATGTCTAACAACTTGGTAACAATAAAACACACATGGTGTGGTCAAAAAACTCACTATGAGATATTGTATCCAAATGCATAAACACAGCCCCTTGGGAAAGGATAACCAGCAACATTATAAGATGCCATTTGTGTCTGACATTTGCACCCTGCACTGCCATTGTAAGTCAGTGTTAACAACACTTCCTCTGATCCTGTTACTGATCAAGTATTCTACTAATTTCCTAAATTAACGTGGATTCATTATTGGTTTGTGTTCAGTAACATCAACTATCTCATCCAAATGCAGCTGTGCAGGAATCTGAGAAAGTTTACTCTCTGTTTTTGATACTAATCTATTTTTTGATCTTTCTGTATGATCTGTGTCTAAGAAAGCTTAATTTTCCTAGTCTGTGTTACAGCCCTAGGAAATATTTCATCACACGAAGAAACCAGTAAATTTTTGGTGTCTTGGGTATTTAGCTTTTTAACATGTACATAGACAAGTCTCTTCACATCTTCTTCCTTGTATCTGTATGTCTGTCACACTCACATTGTGAAAAGGATGCAGTTTACAATGTTTCTAGGTTTTTGCAGCCAGCAGCCATGTTAAAAGATATTATTCAAAGTCTGACAAAACAAAACAAAAACCCAAAACACCAGGCAGCATGTGACAGTTCTAAGATAAAGCTGAGCCATGCAAAACAATGTATTCTCTTTGCTTCACTTTCTGTTGCTAACTCTTGCTATATAATATTTTATGATTTTTTTCTTTAAAATCTTGGTTGTTTTTCAGCAAAATTCAGTGTACACAGAGTAGCCAAGATATGGAAGTCTTTACATACACTATAGATATTACTCTATTTATTTTTCACATTGACATATAATAAATATGACTGGCAGCTTGCATTTTTTATGTCAAGCAGAGAAACACAACTTCCACAATGAAAATCAAGATACCTTGAAGATTTGCCATGCTACTGTGAGATCTTCTCACAGGTAACATAAGTTAATCAGGGTCAAGCTGGGAAATTAAAATTATCTGCGTTTCCACTGTGAAATTTTGTTTTAAAACGTGAAACAAGTACTTTCAGTAATGTCAAAACAGCCCATCAATCCATTTTGTTATTTTTCAGAACAGAATGTTTCTATTTTTTGTTTTGAAACAACTTTTTATATCAAAATTTATTGTGCTGTATTATATAACAAAGTGTTTTAATTGACCCAAACCAACATTTTCTATACATTTTTGTTTTGCAAGAAGTTTCAGAATTCTTTGGGTTTGTTCCAATTCTGAACTAATTTTCCCAAAAACATCACATTTTTTGAAAAATGGAACTTCTGGTTCTCATACAACTCTAAGAGTTTCCTATTTCAACTATGGTCTTCCCAAAGCAACACAGTTATCAAGATTAGAGAACCTATATCATTGGACCTCTTTGAAACTGAATCCTGACTTCTAGTATGGTTTGAGAGGTAACTGTTGATGCACAGGTTTTGAAAGCTCTTTATGAACATGCTTTTTTCCAGGCTCCATCCCACCTCCTCAACCTCATGCTGGGCCAGGTATCATGATGCTGAACCAATGGATAAGAGTTAAGTTTCTTAAAAAAAAAAATTACAAGGATGATGTTATGTAGGAGTGCAAAACAAGCACTTGGGAAAGAGATTTAGAATGGATTCATGTATCAGCCCCGCCAGTTTATACAGAATGTAAAATAAAAGAAGGTTAGCAGCATGTTGTATATTGAGCTTTCTGACTGCTGTCAACCCTTTGTTCATCTGTTTAGGGTAGACATATGATAAGCTCTGTACAAATGGTTGACAGTCCATGCCCCAAATGACTTACAATCTAAACTGACAGAGAAAGGAAGAAAAGGTTACTCACCCTGTGCAGTCACTGTGGTTCTTCGAGATGTGTCCCCCTATGGGTCAGTTTAAGTGTAAATGAGTCTCTGGATCCCTGGATCAGAACATTTTCATCAACAGTGTCTGTTTGTCCTATGCATGCACTCTATACATCGTTGTGCCTGCTATGAGGGTATATGGGGCAGTCTGAGCAAACTGCCCTCAGCTTCTTCTCTATCCAAACATCCAACAGAAACAGTCAAAAGCAAAGGGAAAGAAGGGTGGGTAGTGGAGCACCCATGAGGATGGACGTCTCGAAGAACCACAGTTCCTGCACAAGGTGAGTTTCTACTTCTTCAAGAGTTTCCTTATGTTGTGGAAGTTGCTTGTGATCTGGTAGAGTGTGTTATAATCCTTTAGGGAGGGGAAAGCACCGGATGCATCATAATAAGCAGTAATACAATCAGAGATCCATCTCAACAGGCTCCGTGAAGAGATTATAGGGCTCTTTGAGCTTTTTTCAATGGAGACAAAGTATCTTGGTGATTTGCAAAATTGCTTGGTCCTCTCCGGATAAAAGGACAATTTTTAGTAGATATTGAGTTTTACACATCCAGTCAACGGTCACCATTTTAAGTCACATTCTCCAAGAATAACTACTGATTATTTACTTGCATTGCAGTAGCATCTAAAATTCCTAGTCATGTGTGGCACTCTACAAACACAGAACAAAAATACAGTCTGAAATAAGTTCTGGTCTGAACCAAACTTGAAATCACTTGAAAGATTACCATTGCCTTGGATCAGGTCCTTAGTTCCAGCACTGAACACTGGGAAATAGCTATAGTACCTCATGTACCAGAGGGTGGGTAACTCTTGGTAAACACTGATTTCCTACTGACAATTGAACTCTGGGTTCTGTCTGCTCAGACCAACATGACATCTTTATTGTTAGAAGCACAGTTCTTAATAAGCTAATTCCGGCTGTCCTTATTTGATCTTCAGCATTCAGGTGCAGAGATGTTTGTTGCGTCATCCAAAGTTTAATCTAACAATAAGAGCTTCTCAGCTGGGAGTGATGGTCTCACCTGTTTCTTTTTCCTTGTATTTGTTAATACTTCCCAAAACTGCCTGGGTACTGCAGAGTCCAGTGATCAATCATACTTTCTCACATCCCAGCCATGTTTGTTCACATCATTTCCCCTCATCTCAGTTTGCAGCCTGTCATTAAAAGGGATTAGTATGGAGAAAGAAAGAAAAAAAACACCCTACAGCCAGAAACTGCTTAAGAGAATATAAAGAACAAACAGTGAGTTTGTTCAAAACCAAAAGAAAATAGACCCAAATGCACAAACAATGATGGATTGGTTCAATTTAAGCTTGTAATGACATCTTAAAATACAATTAGAGCCTTATCCTGGAGAGAATAAAACCACTGGCCCAGTGTGAGACTAAGACAAAAGAGGAGGTTTGATAATATGCCTTTTTTTTTAAGCTTACAACCATCAGCATAGAAGAAGTAAGAGGCATTTTTTTGGACACATTCAGAACCTGTTGTCCTCTGGCCTGCACCTAGGACACTATCAGCCAAATTCTTTATCAACTATTGTGGGATGAAATCTTTGCTGAAGTTAGGAATTACAGATGTAGAAGCACAGAGTAATTCTACTTCAGCTTCAAGGTTAAAATCCAGGAAGAGAAATGTAACAGTTTGATGTTGCCAATATAGTAAAATCCCCAAGAGAAAATAAAATTATTCCAATGCTTATTTACCCAGTGGTCTGTCATTCTTGAAACTATGTATTAGAACTGATTGCAGTGCCAAGCAGAAAATACACGACAGATGTCAAAATATTTTAAATAATGCAGTATCTTAAGGAGACAGAGACAAATGGATGAAGGCTGACAAATGAGAACCCAGAAGACCTGAAAGAGACAAAAAAGAGAGATGAAGGATGGTCTTGTGATTAAGGTACAAGACTCTTACTCAGAGGATCCAGATTCTATTCCCAGTGATGCTGCAAAATCCCTGTTTGATCTTGAGCAAACAGTTTTGTCATGGTCTTCTACAGGTGCAAGAACAGACCTTTAATCTCACTGCCCTGTACATAAAATATGAATAATATTTCCCTAAAGAGGAGTTGTGGGGAGATGTTTGGATACTCTGATGAAGAGCACCATAGAAAAACATAAATAAAGGTAAAGGGAAGTTTGCACTGTTACTCACCAGTACAGCTGTCAAATATTTAATTAAAAAGTCACTTTTTACATTATTTGACACAAAGGAGTGCCATTTTAACCCCTCTTTTCCATTAGCAGATGAATGGGTGCAATAAGTTGGCTAAAACCAAAATGTGGTTGGTGTTACAAAGCCCTAACTCTGAAGAAAAAAAAAAAAATTACTCAATGAACAGCTTCTTGTCAGGCCTTTGCAATGCAAAGCCAACTGATTTTTAACATCTGAATGTCAGTTGCCAACATACTATGCAAGTAGCATCATTTAACAACAGTGAATATATAGTCTTTGCTATGACACTCCTCAGTGCAGTGTCTGAGCACCTCACAAACAACAACACAGGTATGCTCACTTTACAAGGGTGTTGTGAGCAAAGATGATTGCCGCATTTTACAGTTGGGAAACAAAACCCCAGATATCTAAGACTAAATTTTCAAGACCACCCACTAATTTGGGATGCCTTGATTTTGGCATTCTGTCTAACTGGGATTCTGTCTAGCTGCAGATACCTGCAGAATCAGGGCCTTTATTTATAGCCGTTTCTAGGTGAGATTTAAGGGCAAAATCGATATTGCATTTCTTGGTCATATAGCAAGAATCTGCTTCACCTAGATACAACTGTCCCCTTGATACACTGACAGACAGGACCTTACTCATGAAGGCATCCTGTACATATATCTGAATAAAGTGTCTACTGTATATTTAACAATCCATTCTGTGATTCTTCAGGTCGGGCCATGACTTAGGGTGATCCTTGTGAGGTGATGCTATACAATACAAACTGTGATAATCAATTTGGGAGCTACAGAACCAGAGTCTAGCCACTTCAGTAAAGCATCCACTTCATATTGAATCGAGTCCTCTCTCTTTTCGACTTCAAAGGATATTACAAGGGCATAAGGTGATTCTCTTTTCAGAAATAAGGGGCCCAATTGATTCCCATTCAAACCAGGTGGAGAACTGAGCCCCTTAGAGCAACCAAGACAGTCTACTAGAGCAGAGCTCATTGTCATGGAGAAAATGCAGAGAACATAATTTTGAGACAAATACAAATATGCTTTAAATATTTCAGGTAATGCAACTTAAATGCCCTTCCTGAGATACTTCTGGATGTACTGTTGGGCTTCCTACAGTAGTAAGGGCAACAAATACACAATCTAGAACTCAAAACTGTATATTTACTAAATAAGTGACTGCTTCTATTTTCAAAATTGGGTGAAGAGTGGAGATCCAAGAGGGAAAAAAAAATATCTTGGCCACAAGGTACTCAGAGTTAGTTCAGTCATATACAGGTATTAGTATTACACAACATGACTAATACATTTGACATCTGTCAGCAGAAGCACCAGCAAATGCTGAGGGTTGAAAAGTGGAGAGTAAGCCCAAGACGAGCATTTCAAGAGAAAAAATACTGACTGTTATAAGAGGCAGATTCACCACATGGTATTTTTCAAAGCATTTTTCTTTGAAATCTCCTTCCAGTAGGACACTGCCAATTCTCTGCAAGATCTATGAACTTCACTACACAATGCCTGGTGTAACGTGGTCACTCTGGCTGGCACGATGGTCCTTAGTAGATTATGCATGTTTGACATAATTCTCTACATGTTGATCTGCAAACCTGGTGACACTCTCAAAAAGCAACCTGTTTTACCCCACATCTCCATGAAGATTTTAGGGCTAGATTATGCCACTTAGGCATAGTCAGAGTCATGCCATCCCAGAGAGATCTCTGTGATGGGTGCAGCCCTGCTCCCACCCAGAGAGTTCAACTTGCTTCACGAGGTGGGGGAACGTCAGGGCCTGTTACCAATTCCATTGAAGTTAGTGGGAATATTGCCACTGGCAGCATGGCTGGACCTATAGTGCCTGGGTGAAAGGAGGCAGCTGTCCTTGTGCTCCCGAGTACAGGGACTGTGATTGTTTCTGGCCTTTGTGCCAAGTGTGAAAAAGACATTTTCCTTGCACCTGCGTGCCTTACCCCTCCACCCCGACTTCACACACAGAGGAAGGTCCATCAGTCCCTTATTAGCAGAATGCAGCAGTGGATTTCACATCATTCCAGTTGTTATTTAAAAAAATAAATTCAGTATTAAAAGCCACAGTGTATATTACATGAAGAGAGAGCCATGAAGCAGAACTTGTAGAACACATGCTTCTTGGGTATTTTTTTACAGGGGCCCGATTCTGAAGTCTTTATTTAGGGAAAGCCCCCACTGATATTGGTGGGTAAGAACTATAGGATCAATCAATAAAGTTTGAAATAGTTCTCAGAGATTAGACAATTTGTTCCCTGGACTGCAACTCTGTTAGCCAAGATTAACTTGGCTAACATCTAACTTGCAGATGTTTTAAAATTAAACTTAATTTGCAACTTATTGAGGGAAAAAAATCTAAAATATAGAAAACCTCCACTGTGGCAAGACTATATTCTCTGTCAGCCAGATCCCTGGCATCTGTCATACACCTTTAGAAACCTACTACAGTAACAGAACAGCAATCAAACTCAGATGCAGTGAAAACAAACAGAACACAAATGGACTCAAAGGTCTGCCCAGGGATTCCAGTCCATAGTAAAGAATTGGAACATAAAGCACCTGTACTACAATTCCCATGAAGCACAGTGGCACCATTTTGAATTCCTAAAAAATAAATATTTGGCCAAAAAGTCAAAAATTTCTACCAGAGGGGGGGCACGGGACACAATTTTCCCCACCAGCTCTTAGTCAGTCAGTTTCACTATCCCTGTTTTACAGAGGGAAGGGAAGTGACATGCTTAAGATCACATTGAAAGCCACTGGCAGAACAGAAATTAGAATTCAAATCCTCCTGACTCTGTGCTCGCTCAACTCGGCCACATGAAAATCTACTGGTGTTCCAGAAGTGTCTCTTGGAACATCATAGCTTCAAAAATGATGCATTCTTACCCATTTTTTTACATTAATACATAGCTTTTACACTCCACATACTGCATATATTCCTAAATTTCAGGTCTGACAGAACATGCATTTAACCTGCTGGTAACCCAAATGAAATTTAGTCACTGAAAGGGACTGAAAAAACCAATTTAGCTAAAATGGCTTTTGTAGACTCGCTTTGATAGCTTCTAATTCCACACACAATTTTGTTGCAATCATCCTTTCTTTTTGTATAAGGTGCTCAGCTTCACAATGGTACAGAAACTGAAATGCTTTGTGGATACACTATACATAATATTTTCTAAGAAGCAACTCAAATGATGCCAAAGATAATACTAGCTTTTAAACACCCAACCAGTGTTATCCAGTCTAAGTTCAATCTTTATCTGAACAGATCATTTTAAAAATCTTTTCTTTCTCTTTCTGCTCAACCTCCCTTACCAGTCCACTCTCTCCCCCCGGCAATCATGAGAATCTAAGCACTGTCCATGGACAGCCAGAAAGCGCTTACACGTGCAGTTCAGTCATAGCTAAGGGCTTAGCTGATTAACTGAGCCTCATTTCCTGTTTCTGAATTACTGCAAATAGACTTTAATTTTTCAGTTTGTTCATGATTCAGAATTTCGCAAGTGTTTTACACAAACATATTTCTTCCTATATGAGTGTTCATGAGCTATTCAGCTCAGCTACATCTTTGGCTCTTTGTTCATCCCAATATGCACCTAAGTGGGTCACCTAAGTCACATGGCATTGTTTCTGTTCCCTCACTGGATCACATAAACAAAAGAAAAAACAGTTTTCAGTAAGGCCTGTGCAAACACTTTTGCATCTACCTTCATGCAAACACATTTGTACATATACATGAGGCTTTCACTTTCCACAACCACTCATGTCAGAGGAGGAAAAAAAATGACCTGTAAGAATGGCAACAAAAAGAAGGGCCTTGAACTGAATCTAGTCATAGGGTAGGAAGGATGGTCTAATGGAAAGGGCAGTGGCCTAACACTCAGGAGGCTTGCGTTCAACTGAGCCACAAACATGTCTGTCAATGGACAACTCATTTAATCTACCTGCGGCCTCAATTCTCCACCTGTAAAATGGGGATAGTATGTCCCTAACTCATGAGGATGCTGGGAGGACAAAATCCTTTCATAATTGTGAAGTTCTCAGATAGTACTCTGATAAGAGCCACATAAGCAAATAGACTTTATCTGAAAGAAAATCTTCCTCCACTACATCGCCTCATTTAATCTACTCTTTGCCTCATTTCCCCCATCTGTAAAATGGGGATAACAATACTTTTGTCTTGTCTATTTAAAGTGAACACTCTTTTGAAATGCTTAGCAGAGTGGGGCCCCCACACACTACTTTGCCATGAGGACCACAAAGAACTTGACAACAGCTCAACTACTGGTGTGCTGAGACCTCTGCCTACCAATATTGTTTCATTGTTTTTTGCACTTCCCTCCCCATCATTTTATCTGTATCTATCTCTTATCTCTGGTCTTACATTTTGGGTTTCTGGGGCACGGAATGGGTTTTTTTGTTCTGTGTTTGTACTGCACCTAGTACAATGGGGTCCTGGATCTAACTGGTGCTCAGAGGCGCTACAGATCATGGCTGGCACCCAGCAGCAAACCTGACCCATTGGAGAAGGGGGTTATTGAAGCTCTAGCTCACAAAGGGTCACACCCACAAAGCTCCTGACTAGCAAAGATGTCCAGTCCCACTAGTTAGTGGGATGCACCACTTAAGCCAAAAAGAGGCTCAGGAAGTTGTTGGAGCAACTAGACTAATCCCTGGCTGGCTGCTATGGATGCTGTCTACTTGTCTGACTTCTGAGCCCTATCTACCAGCCTGTTCCTGCCCTCCTTATCCCAGAACCTTGTCTGTTTCCAGTTCCTGCTTTTCTGCCTTGCTCCAGGTTCCTGCTCCTATGCGTGACTCTGTCTCCAGCTCTGACCACTGACTTGGCACCTGACTAACCATGAGGAATGACCACCAAGACCCAGGTCCCTACATGAAGTTCTGGAATAATATCCAAGTGAAAATGTTTAAGACCATGAAGAGATAACTAACATTCCAACTTCCTCAACAATTTATATCCTGGCAAACTACTTGGTATTCTCAGACAATCAAAATGCAAAGACCAAATGGGTTTTACTCTGCTTAATTGTGGTAAGAATCAAACAAGAATTCTTTAGGAGCTGGAAGGCTGTAAGAGTCTATCCAGGAAGGAATAGATTTCAGCTATAAGGGAATTTGCATCTTGTAGAAAAGTTATTTGTGATACATAGAATAAAATGAGAGGCTACAATTAACTATGGAACAATTTCTAAGTTATCATGAGAAAGGGGTAAATATAGCAGTCAAAACAGATCCCCAAACACTGAAGCACATATATCCAGTTAAAAAACTGAAATTATGAAAAAAAAATTTCTCTTCACTTGCCTGTGATTGTTAAAGTTTAAAAAAATGAATTAAAAAAAAAAAAGCCAGACATCCTCACCTGGTATAAGTGGAACCATGCTGCTTTCCACCAACTAAGGATCTGGTTCTCTGTATTATGCTACATATGTTAAAAATTTCAATTCAGATTTCAAAAAAAGAAATGTTAGTATCAGACTCTAATGGTAATGCAAATGCAAGAGTGCATAACTGGCTCCTTTGCATTTGTTTCAGGCTTCGGAGACAAAGAATTTCCTAATGTTGATGGAAAAATATCCAGACACATGATCAATACTCTTAATTTCTGTAATGCAGTTGTATGGCTCATGATGAACAACATGCATTTAGAGTTATTATTGTACAACTGAGCATCTGTTCCCGTACATGGCAATATCATTTTAAACAAAAAAGAAATAGTGAATTGGTAGAACAATACAAATGGGCCCTATTAGTCAAATATGCCTTTAAGAAAACCTTTTAGGTTCTATAGACATTAATTCTCATGAGATGGTGTCAAAAGATTAGAAGCCAGTTTGAATTCACAAGGTATCCAGAAATAAAACCAAGATTCTATCCCGAAACACATTCCATTGCATCTAGATATTGCAGCTCTTGTAGCATATTGACTATCCAGTTTTCTCTGATCTGATAGTGGATCAGATCATAGGAGGCAAAGCTCTCATTGAGATCAGTCAGTGCAGCAGCAGCGTGTACATTCATGCTAACTGCAGCAATGGTGGAGATTCTGAATACTCTGAAATCAGTTCATTTCAACAGGACTATTTGAGGAGTAAGGTGCTTCTCAGTGCGAGAGTGGCAGAAACTGGCTTTAAATGTTTATACACTTGACAACTACAATGCATTCATGCAAATGGTTTATAATGTAAGAAATTCATGGTCCTTAACATTTAGCTTAATAGATAGGGGAACCATGTGTTTCCTATGTTTACTATACAAAACGTCTTCAACACACAAATATGGAGGTTAGATGATTGTAAATACTTATTTAGGCTAAAAGTTTCCCAAAGGGACCACTGAGGGGGAATGTTAGTTTTCAGTTCCAAACCTGAGACCTGAGACCCGTCAGGCTTGATTTTCAGAGACGCTAGGGCACCCCGGGCCACCATTGAGGGAGCCTCCCTCCTCTGCAAATCAAGCTTGAAGAATCTCAGATTGGACACCCAAGAACTGAGGCACGCCAAGTCAAAGGCCACCTCTGAAAATGTCACTTGACGTTTTCTAAAGCAATTGCAAAGCATTAGGGTCACCACTGGATCAGTAATTGGAAACCAAACTAGGTGAAGGGAATATGCTCACTTTCAAGTTATGTTGCCACTGTTTACAATGTAAATTACAGCCTGGTACGTATTCCATGTTTCATCCAATATGTAACTCTCCAAGAATGAACAAATAAAAGCAATTGTTTTACATCTGTTCTCACTCTGTAAAGTCTTTCTATTCTCACTGACTCTAAGGCATCAGAAAACAATTGTAACCTTGAAACAGAAGATGATTAACATGCAATTTAATATTAGAATTAAAAGATCTTCCACTCTGTTGACCCAATCTCAGATATAAATTAAAAACATTTTCAAAACAAAATAGTAGAGATTGTAAAAGCATTAATGAATAGTAATAATAAATTGCAGCTTTTCTTCTTCTGGACCTCGAGATCTGCAAAGGTCAGTAGGCATTATTGTCCCCATTTTACAGATGGTGAAACGGATGCACAAAAAGATAAAACAGTTTACCCAAAGTCACTCAGGAAATTTGCTTGCAGAGCCAGAAATAAAATTCAAAAGTGGAATCCTGGATTCACTGAAGTCAATACCAATCCTCCCATTAATTTCAGTCAGTCCATGATTTCACTCCAGAGCTCCAGTCCCCCACTCCTGAGTCTTTTTCATCGAGCCTAGCGTGACCAGATGTCCCATTTTATAGGGACAGTCCCAATTTGGGGGGCTTTTTCTTATATAGGTTCCTATTACCCCTCATACCTATCCCGATTTTTCACACTTGCTGTCTGGTCACCCTAACTGATCCCCATCATTTGATTTTGGTCTGGCTCAAAGTCTCTCTTCTTCCTAGCTGATCTTGGGTACAGTGAACACAAATGTCTATGAACATATCACTGACTAGCTTTTCCGTGATATTAGAGAGACAAGGTGGGTGAAGTAATATCTTTTTTTGGACCAACTTCAGTTGGTGACAGAGATAAACTTTCAACCTACACAGAGCTCTTCTTGGGGTCTGGAAAGGGTACTCAGAAGTCACGCCTAAATACAATGTGGAACAAATTGTTAAGCATAAGGAGTTAACACATGTTGCAAGAGACCATTCAAGGTGAAGAGGGCAGTTAACACCTCTGCAGTCCTAGGACAAAGGAGGGTTAGTGAATGCAGATTGTAACAATGAACCATAAATCCATGAACTGGATTTGAGTCCATTATTTTTAGTGTCTAGCAAAGTTATGAATTTAAGCTCACACGACTTGTCTTTTGAAAGTATTTTTCAGGTTTCCTTTGAGGACAAGGACTGAGAGGTCCGATCTGTTATAAATCAGGTTCTCCGTTCAGTGTGAGTAAATTGATTGACTCCATTCTTTCATTAGAATTGTACTAGTTGAAACCATACTAAAAAGTAAAGGCCTAATACTTCTCCCATTGAAGTTGCTGGCATAACACGAATTCAGTGGGAACACAACTGAGCTGTAGGTTTCTCACAAGATTTCAAAATACTGTTGTAATTAAGCTAGTGCAAGATCCTGCTGTCTAACGTACCAATAAGATTTAACTGAGATCAATCATGTAAGGCTATAGATGAGACTGTAGAAAAGTAGACTCACCACATGCGTGCCCTCTCACACCTGGACATGGCATTACAGGATCTCTTTGCCTGGCATCCCCTGCCAATGGCCACTCCAGCCCTCCCATGGTCTCCGTCTTCTCATGACTCAGCCCTCTCCCCAGCTTACTTATAATCCCCTACCCCCCTTCCAGGGTAACAGAGTCCAGTAAATAGATGGTCAATGTACACCAGATCTTCAGCCCCCAATTCTGGGCCCAGTGTGCCTTACAACCTCTTATTTCAGGAATCATTATCCCCTTATATTGGGGGTGTCACATCACTTTTTCCAGTGACTGGCAGGGGAACCGAGGCTCTCCCTCTCCACTGGATTCCAGGCCAAGGACACCGTAGTGAGCAGTCAAGGTGTGTCTATTTAGATCTGGCCCCTCTTAAGTTTCCCTTGCTTGAGCGCCTCCCAGGAAGTCAGGATCCTGCCTTTTTTATCAAAGCTCACCATTGGAATTTGCTCTACCCTGGTAGCTGCTCCATGTCACCAATTTTTTCTCAGAAAAGAACCCCAAGACCTACTCAGCCCGTGGGCTTCCTCATCCTTCTGCCCTGCTATTACAGTAACCACTTCCAAGCCAGGTCTCAGCTGAAAGTTATCATGGCACATCCTTTGGGTGCACTACTAGAGCTCTCCAGCTCCTCTTAACCTGTTCAGTGCCACATTATGACTAGAGCTTGGCAAAAAAGGAAAAAAGGTTTGAAATGCTTTTCATTTTTCAGAGTTCACAGCAGAGCAGTTGTTTTTATGCAGACATTTTCATGATCTATTTTTCTATTCCCTTCCGCTCCCCCCTCCCATTTTAAAAATGAGAGGAAAATAGGGTTTTCAGACATTTTCAAAAAAGGAGCAAAAGGGAAAAGGAGAGAAAGAAAAAACGGGGTTGGGGACAGCTAATTTGAGGGGGAGCTAATATTTTCATTTTGTTGCAAAAGTTTTAAAACATTTTAAATTAACATTATTTACAAAAACCTTTTGATTTTGAAATAAAGGCCATTTTTTCAATTAAACCTTTCATAAAAAACAAACCATGTTGATCAGCTCTAATTATAGCCAAGTTTGAAAACTGAATATTTCCCCAAGTCAGACTGGCAGAGACCCTGGGTCTTTTTCAACTTCTTCTACAGCATGGGGCACTGGTCACTTGCAGGTTTAAACTAGTGTAAATGGTGAATTCTCTGTAACTGAAGTCTTTAAAACCATGATTTGAGGACTTCAGTAACTCAGCCAGAGGCTAGGGGTCTATTACAAGAGTGGGTGGGTGAGGTTCTGTAGCTTGCGATGTGCAGGGTCAGACTAGATGATCATGATGGTCCCTTCTGACCTTAAAGTACGAGTCTATGAGAACTCTTGCCAGTGTGGTTACAAGCCATAGCGTGTAGACCATTGGTTCTCAACCTCGGCCAGTGGGCAACATGCAGCCAATGAGCTCACAGCAGCAGCCCTGCTCAGCTGTGTACTAAAGGCCTGCCCTCATGCTGGGATCAGTTTGCTGAAGTCCCATTTACATGTCGCTAAGCTCTAGTATACATGGGCCTTGGAGAAATAAATTCTCCTCTGAAATCGTTTCGTCCCACTTGCAGATCAGTTTCAATTCTCCAGCTTCTTTACCTCCCTGATTTCACTTAGTTAACAAAAGCCTTCCTTTGATGTAATAATCTCTCTCACACACTCTCTTTAATCCAATTTTAATTTCAGGAACTTTATTGGCATGAGACAATGCACAAGTGCTGCCAAAGTTAATACATCAATGTCTCTGTATAGGGCAGGCTTAACA
Organism: Dermatemys mawii; assembly: GCA_007922305.1. Lineage (NCBI taxonomy): Eukaryota > Metazoa > Chordata > Testudines > Dermatemydidae > Dermatemys > Dermatemys mawii. Next base: position 19,337,188 of record ML677326.1, on the reverse strand, counting down.
GTGGCAACAAGCTAGAGAGGTTTTAGATTATGTATCCCACACTGAACACTCTCCATTTCTGATTCAGTGGCAGGATGCCACATACATCTGTCATATTGACCAGATCTTACAATTTTCACTTGTTCAGATAGTCTTATTGAATTCAGTGGGACAAGTCAGATGAGTAAACATTGGAAGATCCAGCCAGGCTGATTCTGCTGCCTCCTTTCCCTCAAAGACATGCAGCACGTTCCTTTCTTGCATTCTAATGGGAAATCTTATTTCTGATAGCTAGAGGAAATATTTTTCTCATACTTCTCCCTATATATATATTTAAGCAAGGAAGGAAATCTCCCCCCCCCTTACACCTGCACACTCTGAAATGTGTCAGAAAAATGACTTTCAGGATAAAAATCATTTTGTGGTGATGTCACTATGAGCTCAACAGCACAGTAACTGCACCCTTGGCACCAGCACACTGTTTTCAATATCTTCCTCAGCAGTATTGCAGCATCCTGCTGTGCACCCAGCGCCCAGAGGAGAAAGCCAGGAACTTCTCTGTAGAAAAGCTTGGAGGAGTTTGTTCAACAGACTTTTAATCTCTCTCGAACAGCTCGCTACAGCACTGTACATGAGATTTTTCTCACGAGGGAATGTGTTGCATATTTTATGGCTGTCTGAAAATTGGCTAATTCAGAGGCTGCATGATTTTTCACTGGATGTTTTATTCAAGAGTCACGCTGTGCATTGTGACCCCCGTGGGCCTAAGTCCTGACACTTTTACTCTGGCTCAACTCAGTAATGAGGAGGGCCAGTCATCCCCCTGGGTGAAAAGAATAGAGATGGGAACTGTACCGTACGCCGTAAAACTAGCTCAGGGAATATTTGAACGCCTGTGCCACTGAAGGGCCTGTCGAGGAAAAGCCATTTTGAGATGGGGAACACAAAGTGGTCCTGTGGGGGATCAGCAAATCTATGGTGTTGCATAAATGTGTTGTGGGGAGCCAAATGGGGTGCAGCTTCCAGCCCTCTTCAGTCGAAACAGACCAGGCCATTTGGGACCTGAGTGATTTAAGGACAGGACCCAAAACCATAAAATATGGACCCAGTCCTAGAAACAGTTACTCAGCAGCCTGTATCATTAGGACTAAATGCAGGTAATAAGCACAATAGAAGATAGTCTAGGACTCTGTATGTAACCTTCTGTCAGGTACAAATGGCAGCAACAAGGGGTGGGTTCAATCTGCCCAGAATTCCTTTTCTTACATTAGAGAAAGCCAAGGCCTGAGGCCCCACACAAAGCCATACTCCTATTTATGGCTCTGGGAAATTAAAAAATACAACACTCCCCTGGTCACCTTTCCAGACTTATTTTCCCCCCTGTTACTCACAAGCACTCTAAAGTCCTTTGGGGGCATGGAACATAAAGCCCAATATGATATAGCGTAGGTCTACACTTGCAGCAGTGTATAGGGTAGATACTGCACAGACAGCTAGCAAGGGTATAAATAGCAACGTACTGCTTAGGCAAATAGAGTATAGACCCAACAAAAGCCTAGGGTATGTACCTGACATGGCTCTCTACACACCCATACAATGCCTTCCCACATCTATGCTTCAATTTTTAGCAGTGTAGTGTCCCACTGTCCCCCCACTACAGCCTGCCACAGCCATGTGTAGCTACACACCATAGCGAGTGTGGATACAGCAAGCCTTTCACTGTGCTGTGTAGCCAGAGGTATCCTAACACCACAACAAATGTAGCCAAGGCCATAGTTCTAGGAGCAAACCCTTTAAGAGTAGACCAGGCTGGAGAACTGGGTCAGTTAATTTCCAGAGGACTGACCTGCTGCCAGAGACTCAGGAAATGAGAGTCATTGACGGGAAGCAGTGTAATTATTGGCACTGTGATGTATTAGAACAACAGCATAAAACTTAATTCTCCCCCTGAGAAATAAAGGTACTAAAATAGCAACTGGAGGAATAAGAGATAATAAATGAAAGTGGCACGACTCATTAGATTTAAATAAAAGCAGATAAGTATTTTTCAGAAATGATCTTATTTGAGAGAGCCTTCCAGTTGAAAATGCAGCGCTGCTGCAGCTGTGTTGGTCCCGGGATATTAGCAATACAAGACAGGTGCGGTAATACCTTTTATCAATCTACGATACTAGTAATAACTCAGATAACTAAAAGTGACATATTACCTCACCCACCCTATCAGTTTAAAATTTATGCTGCAAACAAACATAAAATCAGAATATCAGAGTTGGAAGGGACCTCAGGAAGTCATCTAGTCCAACCCCCTGCTAAAAGCGGGACCAACCCCAACTAGATAATCCCAGCCTGGGCTTTGTTAAGCCTGACATTAAAAACCTCAAAGGAAGGAGATTCCACCACCTCCCTAGGTAACCCATTCCAGTGCTTCACCATCCTCCTAGTGAAAAAGTTTTTCCTAATATCCAACCTAAACCTCCTCCACTGCTACTTGAGACCATTACTCCTTGTTCTGTCATCTGCTAACACTGAGAACAGTCTAGATCCATCCTCTTTGGAACCCCCTTTCAGGTAGTTGAAAGCAGCTATCAAATTCCCCTCATTCTTCTCTTCTGCAGACTTAACAATCCCAGTTCCCTCAGCCTCTCCTCGTAATGTGCTCCAGTTCCCTAATCATTTTTGTTGCCCTCTGCTGGACTCTTCAATTTTTTCTCATCCTTCTTGTAGTGTGGGGTCCAAAACCGGACACAGTACTCTAGATGAGGCCTCACCAATGCGAAGAGAAGGGAATGATCACACCCCTTGATCTGCTGACAATGCCCCTACTTATACAGCCTAAAATGCCGTTAGCCTTCCTGGCAACAAGAGCACATTATTAACTCATGTCCAGCTTCTCATCCACTGCAATCCTTAGGTCTTTTTCTGCAGAACTGCTGCCTAGCCACTTGGTCCCTAGCCTGTAACAGTTCATGGGATTCTTCTGTCCTAAGTGCAGGACTCTGCACTTGAACCTCATCTGATTTCTTTTGGTTCTAGGTCCCTTTGTATCCTATCCCTACCCTCCAGCGTATCTACCACTCCTCCCAGTTTAGTGTCATCTGCAAACTTGCTGAGGGTCCCTGCTACCGTCCAGATCATTAACGAAGATATTGAACAAAACCAGTCCCAGGACCGATCCTTGGGACACTCCTCTTGATACTGTCTGCCAGCTAGACATGAAGCCACTGATCACTATCTATTGAGCCCGAGGATCTAGCCAGCTTTCTTTCCATCTTATAGTGCATTCACCCAGCTCATACTTCTTCAACCTGCTGGCAAGAATACTGTGGGGTTCTGTATCAAAAGCTTTGCTAAAGTCAAAGAATAATAAGTGCACTGCTTTCCCCTCATCCACAGAGCCAGCAATTTCATTATAGAAGGCAACTAGGTTAGTCAGGTATGACTCGCCCTTGGTAATTCCATGCTGACTGTTCCTGATCACTTTCCTCTCCTCTTAGTGCTTCAGAATTGATTCCTTGAGGACCTGCTCCATGATTTTTCCAGGGATTGAGGTGAGGCTGACTGGCCTATAGTTCCCCAGATCCTCCTCTTTCCATTTTTTAAAGATGGGCACTGCATTAGCCTTTTTCCAGTTATCTGGGATCTCCCCTGATCGCCTTGAGTTTTCAAAGATAATGGCCAATGCTGTGCAATCACACCAGCCAACTCCCTTAGTACCCTCGGACTTGTGCTCATCTAGCTTTTCTAAATAGTCCTAAACCACTTCTTTCTCCATCGAGGGCTGGTCACCTCCTCCCCATACTCTGCTGCCCAGTGCAGTAGTCTGGGAGCTGACCTTGTTCGTGAGTAGGCAAAAAAAGCATTGAGTACATTAGCTTATTCCACATCCTCTGTCACTTAGTTGCCTCCCCCATTCAGTAAGGATCCCACACTTTCCCTAACCTCTTTCTTGTTGCTAACATAACTGTAGAAACCTTTCTTGTTACTCTTAACATCCCTTGCTAGCTGCAACTCCAAGTGTGATTTGGCCTTCCTGATTTCACTCCTGCATGCTTGAGCAATATTTTTTACTCCTCCCTGGAGCTTTGTTCAAGCTTCCATTTCTTGTAAGTTTCTTTTTTGTGTTTTAGATCAGCAAGGATTTCACTGTTAAACTAAGCTGGTCGCCTGACATATTTACTATTCTTTCTGCACACCAGGATAGTTTGTTCAGGCAATCTCAATAAGGATTCTTTAAAATACAGCCAACTCTCCTGGATTCCTTTCCCTCATGTTATTCTTCCAATCTTTTATAGAAGTGACAAAGAGTCTTGTGGCACCTTAAAGACTAACTAAAGTATTAGAGCATAAGTTTTCATGGGCTAGTACCCACTTTGTCGGATGCATGCAGTGGAAGTATCCAGGGGCAGGTATAAATAGGTAGGCAAGAACCAGGTTAAAGATAACAGAGTGGGTCCAATGAGGCTGAACCAGCTGTTATCTCTAATCAGGGAGGGTGAGGTATTCCTCTAGCAGCTGAATTGGAGGTGTGAACAGCGAGAGAAGAGAAACTGCTCTTATAGTTAGCTAGCCATTCAAAATCTCTATTCAGTCCCAAATTGATTGTGTCAAATTTGCAAATGAATTGCAACTCTGCAGTTTCTCTTTGCAGTCTGGTCTTAAAGTTTTTTTGCTGAAAAATGCTGACCTTTAAGTCTTTCATGGTGTGTGCAGGGAGACTGAAGTGTTCTCCTACAGGTTTTTGTATATTGCCATTCCTGGTATCTGATTTGTGTCCATTTATCCTTTTTTGTAGTGACTGTCCAGTTTGACCGATGTATATAGCAGAGGGGCATTGCTGGCACATAATGGCATATATTACATTGGTAGATGAGCAGGTGAATGAACCAATGATGATGTGGCTGATCTGGTTAGATCCTGTGATGGTGTTGCTGGTGTAGATATGTGGGCAGAGTTGGTATTGAGGTTTGTTGCATGGATTGGTTCCTGAGTTAGACGAGTTATGGCGCAATATGTTGCTGGTGAGAATATGCTTGAGGTTGGCAGGTTGTCTGGGGGCCAGGACTGACCTGCCTCCCAAGGCCTGTGAAAGTGAGGGATTGCTGTCCAGGATGGATTGTAGATCACTGATGATGCGTTGGAGAGGTTTTAACTGAGGACCGTAGGTGATGGCCAGTGGTGGTCTGTTGTTTTCTTTCTTGGGCTTGTCTTGCAGCAGCAGGCTTCTGGGTACACGTCTGGCTCTGCTGATCTGTGTACTCAGAAGCCTGCTGCTGCAAGACAAGCCCAAAAAAGAAAACAACAGACCACCACTGGCCATCACCTACAGTCCTCAGTTAAAGCCTCTCCAACGCATCATCAGTGATCTACAACCCATCCTGGACAACAATCCCTCACTTTCACAGGCCTTGGAAGGCAGGCCAGTCCTGGCCCCCAGACAACCTGCCAACCTCAAGCACATTCTCACCAGCAACAGCACACCACGCCGTAACTCCTCTAACTCAGGAACCAATCCATGCAACAAACCTTGATGCCAACTCAGCCCACATATCTTCACCAGCAACACCATCACAGGACCTAACCAGATCAGCCATACCATCACTGGTTCATTCACTTGCTCATCTACCAATGTAATATACGCCATTATGTGCCAGCAATGCCCCTCTGCTATGTACATCAGTCAAACTGGACAGTCCCTACCGAAAAAGATAAATAGACACAAATCAGATATCAGGAATGGCAATATACAAAAACCTGTAGGAGAACACTTCAGTCTCCCTGCACACACCGTGAAAGACTTAAAGGTCAGCATTTTGCATCAAAAAAACTTTAAGACCAGACTGCAAAGAGAAACTGCAGAGTTGCAATTCATTTGCAAATTTGACACAATCAATTTGGGACTGAATAGAGATTTTGAATGGCTAGCTAACTACAAGAGCAGTTTCTCTTCTCTCGCTGTTCACACCTCCAATTCAGCTGCTAGAGGAATACCTCACCCTCCCTGATTAGAGATAACAGCTGGTTCAGCCTCATTGGACCCACCCTGTTATCTTTAACCTGGTTCTTGCCTACCTATTTATACCTGCCCCTGGATACTTCCACTGCATGCATCCGACAAAGTGGGTACTAGCCCACGAAAGCTTATGCTCTAATACTTTAGTCAGTCTTTAAGGTGCCACAGGACTCTTTGTCACTTCTGCAATTCCAGACTAACACGGCTACCCCATGATTCTTGACAATCTATTATACTGGCTAATAACTCAGACTACTAAACGTGACTGATTCTAGTTTATTACTGATGACTTTTGCTTATGTTTTACCTTTATCTCAGTTTAGACATTACATTTCAATATAGTTTCACTTTTCTTTTTTTAAACAGACAGTTATACTTGTCTGACCACTGAAACCCTTTGGTTCCAACCACAGCGGAGCAATATTTTGTTTACACACCACTGTTTCCTTGGAATTTGTTTGCAAAATGTGGAAACTTTCTATTGGTTTGCTGTTTTATAAAAGCTTGATTTCACAATATTTTAATCGGGAGCCAGATTTACATTAACAGAGTCTCTGTACATAGTCTAATATCGTTATAAGGTGGTTAAATAATTAACTAATTTCTTACCTGCAAATGAACACCAACACCGCAGACACTGCCAATCCAGAGAAATGGAGACAGAAAAAATAAAGTGTTTTAAACCTCAGCCTTTATAAAGAGGACCAGGCCACCTGCAAGCTGTTTTCTTGTAACATTGTGATTTTAGACCGGAGTAGGCAATCTATGGCGCACGTGCCAAAGGCAAAAAAAAAAATCACGCGAGCTGATTTTCAGTGGCACTCGCACTGCCCAGGTCCTGGCCACTGGTCTGGGGGGCTCTGCATTTTAATTTCATTTTAAATGAAGCTTCTTAAACATTTTAAAAACCTTATTTACTTTACATACAACAATAGTTTAGTTCTATATTACAGATTTATAGAAAGAGACCTTCTAAAAACATTAAAATGTGTCACTGGTATGCGAAATCTTAAATTAGAGTGTATAAATGAAGACCCGGCACACCTCTTCTGAAAGGTTGCCGACCCGTTTTAGACATTGTTTCAATTCCACATTCAGAGTGGTAGCCAGACAGAAAGGACTCCGGTCACTGAAAATGAATGAAGTGCTAACTAATATATTTAGTGAAGCTACAAGGTGTAACACACACAAAACAATATTTTAATATAATATCTAAATATTTTGGTTGACATCCCCACCAGTGCAGAAGAGACTGCACAGGTCCCACATATGGGCCTCTTCCAGTGTTGCCAACTCTTGCAGTTTACCACAAGTCTCATTATGATAGTTGGTGATTTTCTTTTAAAGCCCAGGCTCCTGGAGTCATGTGATTACACAGGACTCTTAGCTTCCATTGGAAGAAAAAGTATGTTTTTTAGGTACTCATGGTCACAGAAAAAAAGATTGAAAAGATGAAGGGTCAAAACCTAGAAGGAAACTGAAAAGAAGCACATTGTTTTAAAACTAATCAGTGCTTGGAATTGGCAATATTGCTTTTAAAGGGGTTAAGAAGGGATGGATTGCAGCATTAGGATTAGATCGTGCCTGAGCCTTATGCAGGGATACAAAGTGGTGGGCACAAAGACCCAAACCTTACAGGTAGTTAGGTGCCCAGTGGGAGTTAGGTGCTTTAAATCTCTTTGGTGATCTGGACCAAAAAGACAGCATATCCATACAAGGCCACGAGCAACAACAGTTCTCCTATTCTGCTGAGCACAAGAACTACTCCCTGATAGCTCCCCAGCGGGTCCACCACCATTTGCATGGGCCATAGAGAACAGTGTACCCATCTCTCCTAAAGGGCTGTTAAAAGGCCAAGCTTCAGGAAGCACCAGACCAGATTCTCCACTGCCTTGTGAGTTGTGTGAAATGGTGCCATTCTGATTTCACAGCACACACTTTCTAAGTAACAAGATGCAAGGCAATGCAGAAGTAGACCTAGTGCATCTCTGTAAGGCTGAGTTAATCTTGCCGTTCCCATGGAGCAATTTAACTATATTCCTTCCCCATCAGAGTCGGGCTTTTCATAGGGATGGAAATTCATAACTGTTGAACAGTAAACCACAAACTACATTTATTGCTATTTAATACTAAATCCAAGGATGCCTGTGTGATGGCCACCATACTGGCCAAGTCCAGGGACCAAACCAGTTACCTCTGGACCTATAGGCAAGTGTCTTTATAGCCTGAAATAAAGAACCAGAGCCCAGGTTGTTAAAGGTACTTAGACATTGCTCTCCTCAGGGCTGCAGTACCTAACCCTTTGGCAGTCTGCTGCCCAGGGGAATTTTCAGCCTCACAATAGGCACTGGGGCTCCCCATAAAAGGTGTGGGGAGAGTAGGTGCCCGAGGAAGGGATTTTCAGAAGCCAGCCACCTAAGCTGGAAAGCTGGTCAACAAGGAAAGTGGAGGAAGAAAAATTTGCTGTCACTCAGAGAGCAATAGATGGGCAAATGTGCAAAATATCGCTCCCTGACCATATAACAAATGAGGAGATCAGAAGGCATACAGAGGGACCGATGCAGTGCAGACAATGTATGAGGTAAAGTGAAGATGGGCAGGTCATGTAGTTCACAAGACAATAGGTGGACAACCTGCATCAGTGACTGGATCCCCAGAGACCACAAACAACTGCTGAGTAGACCGAAAACATGCTGGGCAGATCCCATGGCAAAACTCTTTGGACAGAAATGGCAAGAACATCTTCACATCAAAATGGAATGGTCTGGCATCGACTTGCATTCGTGGAGGGGCTGACGAGGACTAGCTGAACAAAGATGATCCACCTAAGCTAGCCAGGAGTGAAATGCCTAGAAAAAGAGTGTGGGGGTGTTTAGGTGCTTAATCAGTGGGGTCCTTAGGTGCTTAATCAGCTGCCCTGGTTGACATGCCAGAGATAAGTGCCTCTCTGCTTGGGATCCTCAACTCCAAACCCTCTCTTGGAGATAGGCACCTAAGGTAGGTCAGCCACTTCAGTTGACCACGCCCTACCAACCAAAACCATTTTTCTCTCATAACTGAGACCTCTTTCACACACCCCTACATTTCTGTGTCACTGGTCGTCTTCTGTGTGCCCCTTTACCTACTGATAGGCTGCCTCCAGCTCTTCTGCTGTGGGGGGTTGACAGGTCACAGGTGTGAGGCCTGCTCTGAGTCTGCCTATGGGATGGGCCTCCCTGGAGAGACTGGCAAGCCCCCATCTAGCTAGACTAGGAAAACCCACTTTGGGGCCTCCAGGCCTTTGGCTTGAGCATCTCATTAGCTGTGAGATGGCATCAATTAGTTGGTTTTGCTAATTCAAATGAGCAGCAGCTCCTGGTTTCAGCAGCAGATGAGCAGTGGCTTTGAAAATGTCAGTGGTGCCTGAACGGTATGCTTTGGCCCCTAAATACGCCAATAAAGGGCTACATTCCTTTAAGGATCTGGGCCCTGGTTCTGGGTCTAGGAGCTGTAACAGAGTCACCTCCTCACTGCATAGGGGAAAAATAATTTGTGCTCACCAGTGAATTAAAATTGCTAGTTAAAAAAATCTTAATATGTAAAGTGCTCTTTAGGTATGAAGGATAAAGCTACCTAAGTTCATTAAACTGACATGGTTACTATGCAAGTCATTTTGTTAAGAGAGATTTTATTTTCTTAAATAATTTACACTATTTAGGAAATTGATGTGTCCTGGAGTAATGTTCTCTGCCAAAGGGAATTTATTATTAATTCCCCTGATTCTTTTCATTAGTTATTTTTCTAAGGCTTCTATAGTTTAAAGTAGGATCTTTTTTTACCTTAGTGGATCCACTGATAAGCAGAAGAGCTGTTGGTAAGGGGAGGGGAATGTAGCATTTGAGGGTCCTGCCCGACCTCCACCTACTCAGTGGATGTCATTTTCTCAGGGAGCGGGGAGGGAGTCCCTAAGGAGATCAAATATTCCAAATACATTGTATTGCTGCTTATCAGCAGTCAAGAGATGGTGAAAAATATTTAAAACTTTCAAGGGAAGGCAGGTGAGCTCCTCCAGGATCACTGAACTGTTCATTATAGGGGTCCCTCATTTTCAAAATCTTTGACACCACTGTTTAATAAAGTGAATTCTGTAGCCAGGTGGAGAACCTACAGGAAAAGTCGTCAGATGAATGGGGTTTATTTCTTGGGCCATAATACTCCAGTTGGCTTCACAAGACCAGACCCCCCACACCAGAGCGTTTTATGTTTCTACTTTGGCTCCATCGTTTTTCAGTAGGGGACCAGACCAGAGTGACAGCACATTGGGACTTGGTTGTGCAAGTGTAGAATGCCCTCAACTCCTCCCGATTCCCAAGTGGCGTTCAGCACCTTGCAGGATGTGGCCCTTTGATCCATAAAACTTTTCTTCTTAACAGATAACAACCCTAAAACTAACAGACATGTCCAAATTGATTTAATTTTACAGTGCTCAGCTAGTACAGAGTCCATGGCAGCATTATCTCCTATCTGTAAAATGGGGATGAGAATATTTACTAAGGTCCTGACTGCAAAGACTTGCACACACTTACAAACACGCTCCCCCACACCTTGACATACTGTCACAGGCCCATAATTTCATTAGAACTACACACAGTTAAGCATGTGTGTTTAAGCAGTGCAGGACTGAGGCATTATCTATTAAATATAGATGTTTTGAAATTCAATATTTATATAGTTCTTTACAAATTTAATACATTATGGAAGTGTGATTTTTATTATTTCATCTATGGGATGCCTTTACCACATTCAAGGAGATTACAAATGTTGAACTATTTAGATTTTTGGCTGGGTGAGCTGGATGTGCAAAAAAATCCTTGCATTATTAGATACACAGATAGTCTCTTACAAATCCAACCTGGTTAGTTTACACATGAGATTCTGAGTCACAAGATCTTGAATTTTGCCATATATTTTATTTTCATAATTTATAGCTATTGGTTTCCCATCCAATTAGTGGAATCTCTACTGGGATTTTCAATAACAAATACTTCTGAAAACAATTCTGTGGTTTTTTAATGACAAGAATTCACTATAAAGATTAGACAATGTATGGGTTAAAATCTCTCTATACTTTGAGAATTCTGCTGGGAAGCCATCTTATCCTCAGGCTTTTAAAAAATCATTATTCATTTCTGTTATTGCTTTATTAGGTATGGGATCAGTCACATTACTGCTACTGGGTAGGTTTAAGGCTACTTTAGGGATTTTTTTTTTTAAAAAAATGCTTTCAACATCTCAGAGCATGCTTTAGCCTCAGGAGTGTTTAGCTGTATCATTTTCAAAATTTTGTTGATGGCTTTGTCCTTTATTAAAAAAAATTATGGTTTAGGTGAAGCAATTTTATTTCTTGTTCTCTTCTTTCATATAAGTAGGTAAGTGACTATCAGTTTTGCTTTTTTCAGAGCAACAGCTTGCATTTAATACAAAGGCAAAGAGACAGTATTGCTTATAAGTTCAATTATATTTATATTTTAGTGCATTAATCTATTTATTTTATTAGTCTTTATAAATCAACTTTCCAGATTTTCCAGTTTCACTTTCCTTTGTCTGTTCTGTATTGTTGCATTTTTAATGCTGTTTGGCTGTAATATATCCTATAGAGCTTCTCTGTTCACATAGCCCTTCCAGGCATTCAGATATTAGGATAGGACTTCCCATCTATCTTATTTTCCTGACAGATTGGTAAGAGTAGGAGGGAAAAAACATTAATTCCCTTTCTATAATATTCAGCATTCTCCAAGGTCCCAGTAAATTAAGATAATAAATTATCAGATCAATAACAGGCTTTCAACAATTTAACTTTGTATAAATCTAAATAAATAAAAGGGTAATTTAATTCCAACGCCCAACCCAAGCCCCACACAAAACATACATACACAATCAGTTTGTTATACTAAATCCCTTTTATAATTAGCCACCATGCTGGTACCATGTGCTCAGTCCCTGGGTTCTATTGCCTATGGGTACTACGTATAAATGCAGGATTAGGGCTGTAGTCTATCCAGGAAGGATATAAATTGAATGTATCCAAACCCAACTGTTACTTCAGAATGCCTTTTTCTACCATGGTAGCACCTTAGTCACTTTTGACGCAGTGAGGATAATGAAGAACAGGCTGGGAATCATTACTGGATTATCAGGCTGTGATGCTAATTAATCAGCATGATCAGGAACTGTATTAGTAGCTGAAAAATGTTAATGGTTCTTTACTGTACAATAAAGTCCCTAACTTTATAAAGAGAGTGACCAAAAATCAAAAGCAGGCTTACCCAACCAACCAAAGGGGGCCATCACAAGAGTGCCGTCCTGTGAAAAAGAACTGTGATTGCAGGTACATTGGCCAGAGAAAGGGGGCGCTGATGAGAGGCCAACACTGTTACAGTTAGTAACACTGTGATCACTAATGTCTTTGGAAAATAATATAATTCCTATTTTCCCGCTTTGTCTGTGAGCAGATACAATATTGTTGCTCCACTAGTACAAAGACTGGGCCAAATTCTGCAAACACTTATGCCTGAGCCGAACTCAGAGTCAAGTTTGGGGAAACCGGTGAACAACTGAAGCCAATGGAACTACTCTGGTGAAGTACATGTACAAATGTTTGGAGGCTCTAGTCCACTAGCTGTAATTTTAGGAAGCAATTTGCAAAAATAAAACCCAATTTATAGTGGTTATTACAAACTATTTATTAATAATTACCACAGTTATCTGGTATACAGTTTTTCCTTATACTTATCTGTATTTAGTACTCTATTCTGCAATAATTAATGAGTGTTTGATTTCACATAAGTTATCATGACATATAAAAAAATCATAAAAATATAGCAAATAGTCAAATCAGTATTCAAAAGCACACTATTGTGCTCCTGTCTGCTGTCGCTCATGAGACTGGTCGATGCAGAGCTTAACAAAGCTATGCACATTGTTACAGGGATGTTAAGTGCAATTCCGTTGCCATGGCTGCCAATACTTAGTAACATAGCACCACCCCATATTCGCCACAAGGGAGTCTCCATCATGCTGCCGGCCAAGATCCGTGAGAAATGTAACTTGCTTCTGTACTCAGACCTCTTCAACCTCCTGTTAAGTGCACCTGTCTTCTAGATATTCTTTATGGTAACTTATGCCACCACAGGATATGATGGTAGAATCTGCTTGGTGTAATGAGTGACGATAGCCATTTATCATTCTCTCATCACCGGTCCAACCATCTGACCTGCCAAGGCATGTGTGGGCTTCCCTGAATTGGTTTCAAACTGGACAAGGCAATTATGTGGCCAGTCTCTTCAAATGGGGTTTCTCTAACGACCCACAATGTAGATGTGGTCAATTTTGGACTCTGTCATGTATCTTTGACAAGTGCCCTCTGACAGTGAGCTACCAGCTCTTCACCTGGCTGAAGACGATGTTATGAAATGACTAGGCACACTGCGCATACGCTGAGAGTACAAAACTGGTACAATAAATTACAGGAGCACTACATCCTGCTCTCAGTTGTGTAATGTGCATCATGGAATATGACACAAATTCACCTACAGCTCCTGCATGTACTAAAACAATAATTAATAGATATAGATTGTGCACTGCTGGATGACAAGAGTGCAAAATCCAGTTGTAAGAATAAAAACTATTTACAATGCAAAAAAATCAAACTATTGCAACTTATACAAAAATTGTTTTTTAACAATGATTCAGCTGATTTCAATGTACACCGTCTCCATTTTTATGATCGTCTTTGGAAATAACCTTCTCACTAAATGATGCACTGAATGGCTATCTTCCTCATTAGCCTGTGTTTGCCAATGCAGCCTTTTTGGAATTTAGGAAGTTCTTTTTCTTTTTTCTTGGAGAACTATGCAAAGCAAGTATGGGATCCCCTTGATCACGGAACAGAAATATCTTCTCTCCTGTATCTAACAGCTCAATGGCTTCTGCAGCAGCAGTGTTCAATGAATCAGGCTGGCCAGAAGATTCCACAGGAGGGTGTCTAGACTCACATCCTAGATGAGAGAATGATGCTCTTTCCATGAGTGCAAGTTGCTTCTTCTTTAGCAGGCTATATTAAGAAAAGAAAATTGAATTTAAAAATGATTTATAAAAATAATAATTCTGGCACAAAATGGTTTGCTTAACTGTATTGTCAGATTTTGACCAAAATATTATTGTACTTTGGGAGACTAATGTAAACCATATTTAGAAATTGATATACTGTGTGCATCATTTTTGCCACCCCAAACCAATTTCCACTTCACTGTATGAAATATAGCATCCAACGAGCAAGCAGCCTTATAACAAATGTTACATACAAGGAGCAAGTGGGAAAAACCTATGGAGCATCAATATTTCCCTTGCAAGAACTTTATTATTATTGCACAGTAAGCTTACAGGATGTTTTATGAAACATTAGTTCCATATTCACATGCATTCCGAGAACCAGGACAACAGTGGCAGAAGATATGTTTGTGAATATTTTCATGAATTCTAGAACAATTCTCACAAAAAGGACGACTCTTGGGAGATATGAGGTACAAGGAGGTGTATTTTCCCCCATAGCAAATACTAACTTTTTCTTTACCTTTCTTTTTTCCTGTTTGCAGAACGCATCTTCTCCAAGCTTTTGCTTATCAGATCCTGCCTTACTTTGGTCTCTAATGCTTGCCATGACCCGTGGTGCTTCCTTTAGTAAGGAGGGGAAAAAACATAAGAAAATCCTGAATTTTACATCCCCACCTTCAAAACAAAACAACAAAAATAATCACCACCATGTGGTTTTAGTTATTAAAACAAATGTTGTTAATAACCAATACATTCAGCAGGAATGTCTAGTGATTTTTGCTACAATTTCCTGCTCAACAATATTTACTATGGGAGAGATCTTGGCTCACCCTGTGCTACCCAAAAAGGGAGTGAGGTAGTGTAAGTTGCCTCCATCCTCTGTGCGACTCCCATATTCTAGGTTGCATTAGCCTTTGTGGATTTGCCACTCCCTTCCCGTGTAGGTGGACAAGGAGTGGGAGAGCAGGGACTGGGCAAAGCCTGGACTCCAATCTCACAACATATTAGCCAGCACAACTGAGCCAGTGCAGAGAGGAATGTAATCTCAACCAGGAAGAACTGGGGAAAGACTACATTGGAATGAGTGAGGGGGAAACCAGGAACCAAACTCTGCTTCAGGGCTATGAATTATGAGTTGGAACTCCAAATTCATCTGCAAATTTAACACTATCAGCTCAGGACTAAACAAAGGGCTTGGTTACACTGGCACTTTATAGCGCTATAAAGCCCCCACGAGCGCTATAACCTCCTCCCCGTCCACACTGGCAAGGCACGTAGAGCGCTATAACCGCGGAGTTATAGCGCTCCTGGTAATCCACCTCCGCATGGGGAATAAGGGCTGTAGCGCAGCTGCTGTAGCGCTACAGCAAGAATGTGGACACCCACTGCACTACAAGTGATCTCTTCAGATGCCTAGAGCCATTTAAGGCAATTGACGTCTCTTCCCTTTGTTTTGAACTCGGCTGGAGGAATGCAGAAGTACCTCTTTAGAGTTTCTCTCTTAACTCGGCAGATAAGCAATGCAAATGTTTAAGGAGGGAGCCTGTGTGAAAACAAAGCCCTCTGTGAACGGAGGCTCGCTGACAGGGTTTCAGAAGAACAGAAAAAACACTGTCTCTCTCCCTCCGCATACACACAACCTGTCCCCCCTCACCGCCCTCGTTTAAAAAGCACGTTGCACCCAGCTGAATGCTGGGATACCTGCCCTAAATGCGCTGCTCTTAATGCCGCCTGAAGTGCCGCAAATGTGGCCATGCTATACCGCTGGCGCGTCTGAGTGTGGACATACAATAGCGCTATACGTATTACTGTATAAGGGGACCGCTATAAGCAATAGCGCTATAATCTTGTAAGTGTAACCATACCCAAAGACTGTGAATGGCTCGCCAACTACAAAAGCAGTTTCTGCTCTCTGGGTTTTCACACCTCCAGATCAACTGCTGGAAGTGGGCCTCACCACCACCTCCGATTGAATTTACCTTGCTATCTTGCCTGCATATTTATACCTGCCTCTGGAGATTTCCACAACATTCATCTGATGAAGTGGGTCTTAGCCCATGAAAGCTTATGATCCCTAACATCTCTGTTAGTTTATAGGGTGCTACAAGACTCGTCGCCATAACATCTTGTTCAGCTACGAACAACCTCCATTTCCAAGGTGTCCATAACTCTGAGGTTGGATGGTAATTTACAGACTTTTTTACTCCACATACTGCCTACCCCAGTGTGTCACAGCAACAGTTTTCAACAACTGCAGCCTCCTATATAAATATTTAGTATAAATATTACTAACTAAATGGTGAAAAGAGAAGTGTACAGATAAGCAAATGCAAATTAAAACCAATAAAATACATCAAAAGAAAATGTAGCAAATAAGAAAATGGAGGGGGAATATTTAAAAGCAAAGAAAGAGTTGTTACATCTATGAATTATACAGATCACATTTTTCCTCTGTTAAAGGCAGATTGTAGTTAAGATATTTATAACTATCAAAAAGTTATCTAGTTCAAATGATTTATTCCTCCTCAGAAACAACATTTCAGCAGGAAAACCCATTTGTTTGCTTGATTGCTGCTCCTGTCGGTCCAATGGATACATATTCCCTTAAAGTAATAACCTCCCGTTGGAATTTTCAGCTATAAACGGACACACACTTACCTCTTTCTACAGCTGTCAGCTTCCTCCCCGTTGATGTCACTTTCAATAACACTGTCTGAATACTTGTCCCGGATTGAATCCAGAACAGAAAGAAGCTCCGTCTGTGAACTGGAAGGCAGCAGTAAGTTCAGCAGTCTGTGCAACATCCCCACCGGTACCATTGTCAGCCTGGTTAAATATGCTGCCAATCGGAGCTCCTAAAGGGATCAACGATAAAAGTTCAGACACATTCAGCATACCATGAGGGCGTGCTTCTCGGGCATGTGCTATTATGGCCTGTTATGCCCTGCAGGTACATTGTACTCAGCACCCTTTGGATCTTTCAAACAATCACCCAGACCAGGTTAGTTCAACCCCTCTTTGCAGGGTCTGGTTTATCTACCATTCTAACATTTACCCCTTTACAGAGTTGGGTTTATTCTACAGCAGTAACTCATTTGTTTACGCCCTCTCTGGGGCCATGTAAGAGTCCTGTTCAGTTTCCTCCACTGTTCAGCAGGCCCAGCCCTCCTCCCAGGGCTGGGTTGTACTTTACACAATCCCCCTGTCCCTATCCTTAATACAGGAACTTCCTGGGTCTCCTCCTTGAAGCTGGATTTAGACTTCAGGCCACTGGTGGTGTCTTATGGACCTTCTCCTCCAGCTGACCCTTTTCCCCAATCAGTCCTAGCCTCAGATTGGGAGGGTTCAGCAGGCAGACCTTCCCCTGCTGCTGTCGTCTCCTTGTTAACTCAGGGCCTTGCAGGAACCGCTTCACCCCCTGCAATATCTACCTTGCTTCTGAGGGAGGAGGCAGCATTTATACTGGCCCCTTCTCCCAGCTCATTCTTCTATTGGCTGCCTCACTCTCTCTGCAAGGCTCCTGGCCCTGGGGCTTTAAAAGGACAGTAACCGGATCTCTTCTCCAAACACTATTCATTCCCAGGGTACGTCTTCACTACCCGCCGAATCGGCGGGTAGAAATTGATCTTTTGGCGATCGATTTACCGCGTCTCGTTAAGACGTGATAAATCGATCACCGGTGGTGCCCCCTTCAACTCGGGAACTCCAGCTTGCCGAGAGGCACAAGCTGGAGTCGACTGGGGAGCATGCTGCTGACTGCCGCCACCATGAGGTAAGTTGGCCGAAGGTACGCCGACTTCAGCTACGTTATTCACATAGCTGAAGTTGCGTATCTTCAGTCGATCCCTCCCCTTAATGTAGATCAGCCTCCAGAGACACTTTCCCTCTAGCTCTATTCCCCTTACGTCTCCATGTATCTCTCTATTGGATCTTTAAAGGGCCCTGCCACATGGCAGGGTGGGCTGACCACTAGACACTACTATCCTTAAGGGGCAGACCTCCCCTTAAGGATGATCAGTAACTTTTAATTTGAAACATTACAAAATTTACCACTTTGGAGGAAAAACAATGAAAATAATTTTAAAGTCAATATTTAGAAACCAGTGCTATTACCACCAGCTTTATCACTTCCACCGTGGACCAGTGGGCGCATGAAGATCTTTCACTTCATGCTGGACACTGAAACTTCAGGATTATAGCCAGCCTGACTCTGTGCAATAAGTCACTGCGCAGCCACGTACATCGCTGTGCAATGCTCCATTTTTTTTTTTGGAAATGACCATGTAACTGTGCTCTCATTTTTAAAAAAGTAAGTCTCTAGCTCTTTTGGTGGAAAAGAAAACCTTCAAAATGGGAATGGAATGCACAACTCTGCAAATTCCTCAATCTGCAGACAACATGGAGCAACTCCTAAGAGAGAAGTGTAAATGACTGCCATTCATCTTAAGGGACCTTCTAACTCTGAAGCCTAATGATGACAATTTCAATGTTAAGTATTTCACTGCTTTTCATTTCAGCAGAAACATCGAGCTTGTGTGGTTATCCACTGTTTCCAGGTGTAAGGGCAGATGTTGGGGACAGGCTGCCAACAAGAGCATGTTGCTGCTGCCGAGGGCTTCTGGTGATGGGAATTGAAACCTCCATTCCCTCACATTTAAAATCATCTCTACTCCTGTCCAAAGTGGAAAAAAAATCAAAAATACTCAGTCACCTCTTAGATACGGCAAACAAACAAACTCCATTTCCCACTCCTTCTCAGGCGCTAAGAGCCCTTTGTGTGTCCGGTCCAGCTGTGAAAACTCCAGCATCCACCTGACAATCTCTACAGTGCTCCTATGTATTTCAGTACAAAGATCTATAGCACTTTGAAAACCTGGCGCTAGATGAAAATAACAAATTAAATGACCACCACAAAGGATGCAGCATTGGACTCTATGAGAGGAACTAGCGAAGATGGGAGGAGGGCAATACCATGTGTTCAGGGAATATCCCACTGCGTCAATTTAGCTATAATGTGCAGTTCTAACAATTGTTAGCTGCCATTCCCTCTCTCTAGCCTATTCAGCTCCTCTATCTGCTCCCAGTAGATCTGCCATAGTTACTCTGGGCCAACTCCCATCAATTACAGCTGTTCTAAACCAGCTGCCGCTAGCACAAGCACTCCTGTGATAATTCCCCGGGGTCCTCAGAAAGCCAGCATCACTTCTGCACTGTTTACCAGCCTGTGTGTAGCAGATGCCAGCCAGGTCACAAGCACAAGGAATCCCCAGAAACAAGTGAATACAGAACAGGAGAACAGCCAACATCAATTTCTTTGTTCAGAGAGGATTCAAAATGTTACAGCTGCTGTTAGAACTCTCACTCTTCTCTGTCACAGGAATTTTATATGGCGGTATAGAATGAATTTGCAGAAGAGATCAGGCAAATCCAGAGTCTGACTATTATCAGGATTCTCAAAAAAGGGAAGGTTTTGCAAAGTAAGCCTTTCTATCATAAAAAAAGACACTCTCCACTTTTACGCCCCTTCTAGCTCTATTCAAAAAACAAACATACACAACCCTCAACCCAAAATCAAAGACAAACAAAATCAAACTAACAATCAATGAACCAAACTAAAACACAATCCTACCCCAAGCAGAAATTTTACCCTTAAAAGAGAGAAGAGCCAGGGACTTCACTATTACTATCAGTTTTACACAGAAGGTGCTCAGATACTATGATGGGCAGCAGTACAAAACTCTAAGATGAAAAAAAAAATCTGTCCTAAACTTTTTGTTATGGTTTTGGACACTATTGGCTCTTATGAAATCTTGCAAGAACCAAGGAGGATTAAGGTAGGAATAAAATTCTTATTTCAATCTATGAACCACCATCCCCTTTCCCTAAAAGTGAGAGGCCTGTGGTAAGTCATTTAATTCAATTTTATATATATATATTTTATATGTATATATATACACACACACACGGATGCCAAAAGAATTATGACTGAGTTCTTGGCTTTCACCTTCAGCAGTTTACTCTTAAATGTTCTTGCATATACACTTTGACCCTTAACTTTCTACATCAAGAGTCATTTGGATTGAAGCAAAACATGTGATGAGATTCTAATACAGCAATATTCAGTAACTGCATGATTTCTGTCAAGTACAAAGTGTCAACATTCTGTCAAATGCAAGGAGAGTGACCCCCCACTAACCAGGTACACATAGTATATGCCTTGTAGAAGTGTTGATGTGTGTCTGTTTTCTGGTTGCGTACAGCACCCAAACAGAAGCCCTGTGCTGCCTCTTTCAACTAAGTGGGAACAATGAATGTGCGAGAGGGAAGTAGAGTGGATGTGCTAAGCTGGTATTGATGGTCAGGGAGCGTAAAGGCCTTGATTTGAGGACTACTCTTGTCACTCGTATATCCTGATTGGTGTTCAGATGCCATGCTAGATTCCCCTCCATATCACAGTGGGCCTGTAGACAAGAGACTCTGACATTTCGACAGAGGCCAGACTGGGGCACCCAGTTTCCACCTTATTGAACTCTCTGGTGGCTGCAAATCTTCTGACCCATGTCAGCATGCAGCTGTAGCCCACATTAGTGTAGATCTCTGTCCCTGTCACAAAGTGGATGACCTCTGTGATTAACGTAGGTCCACCTGCCTTGTGCCAGAGCAGTTATTCCCAGCTGAGCCAATTAAAGGGGCAAAGCTGCACCATAAAGGATCTGAGGGAATTCATGAGGGCAGAACTTGAAGGGGGACTGCAGCTGTAGAAGATTTCCTGTAGTGGTCCCGGAAGAACGGAGTTGTCTGCTCAGATAGCACCTCAGAGAGGAGGTGGCGTGGAAGATTTATTTTGTGTTTGTTTTTTTGGGGAACTTTGTAAGTAAAGAAACAAAACCCCAGCGAAGTCTGTGTGGGATGTAAGGAATCATGATGAAGGGGAAAGCAGGGGTGGGGACAGTGCAGAGGCATGGCTGGTCAAGAAGTGGCACTCGGGTGGCAGCCATTCTGTTACAATCCCCTTTGAGTGGCTGGACCACATAAAAAGGTCTGAACTAATGGACATGCTCCACAAGCAGTCCAGGCTCATGACGTTAGATGGAGAGGTCCAGAGTTAAATCCCAGCAGAAAACCCAAGTAGGGATCTTATTTAGGGTTGCTAAGTGAACACTTGGTTGAAAAGGGAACCTCTCCAGCCTGGTGAAAATGAGCAAATGAGTGAGGTTGGGGGAGAGCAAGCAACGGAGGGAGAGGGGATGGAGTGAGTGGCGTGGGGCAGAGAAGGGGCGGGGCAAGGGTATTCGGTTTTGTGTGATTAGAAAGTTGGCAACCCTACACAGAAGGGACCATTGTGATCATCTAATCTGACCTGCACGTTGCAGAGGCCACAGAACCTTGCTCACCCACTCCTGTAATAGACTTATCACCTCTGGTTCAGTTACTGAAGTCCTGAATCAGAGGGGTAGCCGTGTTAGTCTGGAATTGCAGAAGAAACAGAGTCCTGTGGTCAGACTCTAATACTTTAGTTAGTCTTTAAGGTGTAGCACCTTAAAGACTAACTAAAGTATTAGACCATCTAATACTCTAATCTAATGCTCTAATACTTTAGTTAGTCTTTAAGGTGCCACAGGACTCTGTTATTACTGAAGTCCTAAAATCTTGATTTAAAGACTTCAAGTTGCAGAAAATCCATCATTTACTCTAGTTTAAACCTGTAAGTTACCCGTGCCCCATGCTGCAGAGGAAAGGTGACTCTTGAAAAGCTTGAATGAAAACTGCAATATTTTGAAATAAATTCACTGCCGTTGATAGGACATATTCAATGCTCTATGCACTACTCAAAGGCTGTGATAGGCTGCATAAAGTACTCTGGCCTTTCAAGATGGGGTGAATTCAATGCTATCTGAGTACTATACAGTAGCTCCATGGGAACAATTGTATCAGACAACACCCGAGGTTTCTTGCATCAGCAGCATCTGAGTTAGTCTTTCTTCAGTTCGGTCAAACTGTAATTTAAAACAGCAGATCTATTATACAGACGTCACATGGATTTGGACTGAATAATATACGTTGAAACAACTAATGCAAAATCAATGAGCTCTGTCCATGCCATGATTTCACATTTGCTTTGCCCTTTTCATATGAATGTCTTCCTGCATCATCTGTTGTATCTACAAACAACAACAAGAGTATCTGGGATTATAACTGCATACTTACTCAAAACTCACCTCTCTATGGGCAGCAAAAGA
The DNA here is from genome assembly GCA_007922305.1 of Dermatemys mawii. Lineage (NCBI taxonomy): Eukaryota > Metazoa > Chordata > Testudines > Dermatemydidae > Dermatemys > Dermatemys mawii. The sequence continues at coordinate 19,314,868 of ML677326.1, read as the reverse complement.
TCCTGAATTACTGCTAAGCATAATTCAAACAAACCTTTCATTGCCTTAAGTAGGAAATCTTCCTAAATAGGAACATTAGAGCCAAACCACTGAAAGGTAGCAGTCTAAGTTAGGCACCTGAATAGGTGGCCTGCTTTTTCAGAGCTGTTGAGCACCTGGAGTGCCCATTAAGTGCAGTGGGAGATCTGTCCACTTATGGCAGTGCTGAAATTTGCCCAATGGGGAAAATTCCATTTAACGTTAAGAGGAAAATGGATGACTCGAAGAGGCAGAGGTAGCAACTCCTATAACTACGGCTGCCTAACATTTGCCATTCTAATCTATATTCTATACACTGTAAATCACAGGTTTTATATGATTTCCAACATTATTGCTTTTCTTTCTATAACACACAGAATTAAATACACAAAGAGATTAGGAATATGTTACACTGTGTGCTTTATTAATAGACTATTCATGCTACAAGGCCCATCATTCTTCTCAGGCATATGGCAAATAGGTAGGCTGAGAGTTGGTAGGTTTTTACTATTATAGCTGCTGTGGAGTGGGATTTAATTTTATTTGTGTACTAAATCTGTAGGTCTGTATCTGTACATTTATTGTGGAAACCGGATAACGCAAGCATGGCCAAAGCAAAGGACAACTCTTTGCTTGTTTTTTATAACCAAATTTTTAAAAAATTATATAGGAAAGGCAGATTTATACTGAATATGTGGAAACTAAGTTGTCCAGGGAATTGGACGTACAAAACAGAAAGCTCAATTCTCCAAGCATATGCTGTATAGAGCAGCTGATTTTCAATTACAGTAAAGTACTGGAAGTGCAGTAAATTCTCTGTCATGATCTCAAATGTCTCTGTTTACTAAACTGGTAAATATCAAGGGTCACTTTGTTCACTTGCTAGAGTGCTAGGTTTGAGGAAACCATAAGATACATACAAACAAGACTATCTGTTTGCTGAACCATGCTTTGAAACTTCCACTTAGTAAAATTCACTCTATGTTCTTTCCAAGTTACTTTATAACGCATCCGTGCCACTTGTTAGAAACCCAGCAAAACTCAATACAGGAAGGTAATACTTTCTAGCTGGCTGCACTGTCCATCTACTTTCTGGTGATGTAAGATTTCTGGAGCAGTATCACAAAGATCATCAGAGAGCTCCATAACCTATCATATCATCCTTCTGTGCTAACTAGTGGAGAAGAGCCATATTCTCTCCCCCTCCATTCAATCAGAGAATTAGTTACTGCTAAGCTACAGGACTCCTAATTCCTGTGGTCACTAGGGTTATGAAATGTCTCTATTTGCTTTTGGTCCTCCTTTCCAGTTCATACAGACCCCAAAAGAAAGACACCACTTTTCGTCTGAAACGTGGAAAACTCCTTTAAACACTATCACAAGGACAAAAACTATTTTGGGAAAAGGTTCCCATTGAATCGAATGAGAATCAGCAATGGTAGCACTCAGCTTTTGTTAGGATGTTGTTTCCCCACCTTTCATCATGCATTAGGTAAATGCCCCAACAGAATCTGAATGAACACACTGTCAGCAATATAGATGCCTAGAGCTGTAGTGGAGATAGTGTTTATCCAAACTCTGATCCTTCCAGACAACAGCAACAAAGAAACCACCTCTCTGAACTTCCTAAAGCATTTGCTAGAATAGGGACCATTTCAGGATAAGAACTCTTCTGTAAATGAGCTGTGGAACTGAGGAGCTGGCTTGTTTTATGTAGCCTCTAACTATGCTTACCCATGTATACTCGGTAACACAGCAAGCCAAGACTGAGACCCTATAGTACTATTCATCCTCTGTTTTTAATGTTCTTGATCCACAAATGATGAGTGGTTTCTCCAGACTACTTAACTGCTAAATAAACAACCTGATGATAAATGTGAGGCTCCAAACTATTCTCCTAATTAGTCTACGTGTTTATCAGATAACAGCATATTTAAATGTCATGTAATTCAACCAAGAGAAGACATTGGGAGTGTTAATAGTGGAATGGTGGACCTATGCTGTTTAAAGTCTGTACTCTGTTCAGAATTTGCAGCAACACCATATGGTGCAGAATAAATATATAATGAGAAGTCAGAAAAAAATAGTATGAAAAGAGTTCACCAGATGATGAAGGCCCATGACAAATGTTCTAATGCACGAAGCTCAGTGAAGTCCACATATATTTAAAAAGGCCCCATGAGCACTTGCAATTCTATATCTGATCTGATGGTTTATTTTCTCCCGATGTTGAATAGGGTTTGGCTTTATCTAACACCTTCCGTATTTAAGGTTCTGTATCTGAAGCACTATATTTTTACACAAAACCTTTAACACCAGAACCTATTCTGTTAAGAGGGGAATACTGAAAAGGACAGAAGACTGTCTTCTTCTCTATTGCAAAAGTATCCTGCAATCTTTAATTACCAAGCAGACTGTCACCACGGTTTAGTGGAAAGGCCCTCAACTTGAACAAACTGCATAAAGGATGATGCAACTTTCATTGCCCCTTAAAATGTAACTTCTTGTTGTTGTCAAAAGAAATTTTGTTAAATCTTATACAGTTCCATGAATAAATAAATTATTAAAAATAAAATTGGAAGGTCCCTTATCAGTGTTGTGCAAATTACAAACAAAGGTTATGAGCATGCACAGAATTTACAGTTTTACAAATTTAGAACTAAGCTTAAAAGTTACCATCTAATGAATATTTATAATGTTGTGGAAAATAATCTCCAAAAGTGTGCAGCGGAATTTTTTTCTCTGGCTGCAAGCTTTTATTCCTATCACTTGTACAAACAGAGTCCTGACAAAATATTGTGAACTGTGTGTGCAGTAAGCTGTGGAGATGTGAAATATAATGGGAGGGAATTTACGGATGAAATAGAATTCAGTGAGTACTGGCAGCCATGTCTGCTTTCCATATGTCAAACTGTCAAAGCCAGTGTGCTGTGGAGATGGTCTGATAAAATGTTTTAGAGAAAGAAAAGCAAAGAAGAAACTCAAACACAGCCAAGGGAATGAAAAAGTCTGAATGTAAAACTAGTAGGCTGATAATGCTGGTCATGACAACTTTGAGAAGACATTTCCATATGCCATAAGCACAAATATACAGCAGATTAATGAGCTTTAAAACACACTAAGACTTTGTCTGCACCAGCACTTTTATTGGTAAAACTTTTGTTGGTCAGGGGTGTGAAAAACACACCAGTCTGACCAACATAAGTTTCACCACCAAAAGTAGCAGTGTGGACAGTGCTATGTTGATAGAAGAGCACCTCCCACCAACACAGCTACCGCCACTTGTTGGGGGTTATTTAATTATGCCAATGGGAAAGCTCTTTCCCCTTGACATAAAGCAGCTATACGGGAGATCTTACAGCAGCACAGGTACAGCTGTGCTGCTGCAAGGTCTGTAGTGCAGACATAGTCAAAGACACACAAAGCAACCTAGTGAAAACCCAGACAGGTTATCCGGTATGTTGTCATCACCCTAACAAGGTTTATCCTTTGCTAAGTAATCAACAGTTGATATACTACTCTGTTAATTCACAGATGAGGTGGACAATATAACGTGCATCATGGTGGTGAATATGTGACTTAAGTCGCAAAGAACTATAAGTAAAAAGATAGCAAGTTTGTCTTGGAGGAAAAATTTGAAAGGGTGATAATATGGCTGAGATTTTATGCATTTGAATGTGGATTATGAAATTTGTTTCTTTAACTCTTAAAAGATAATAGTTAAAAGGACATTGCCAAAGTCAGGACTCCCTAAAAAATACATCTATTTATTTAAACTTTTTACTTTTTTTATTGGTTTATATAATCTGTTGTGTGTGTGAAAGATTATGGAGTGAGAGCCCTGGAGGCTGTCTTTCCTGTGGATTAAGGATGACACACATAGTAAGACTGCTAAATGTCATAGCACTGCCCATATGCCTCAGTCATGGCCTGGAAGGAAAACCTGTGAGTGAGGGATAGTAGTTCATTTTTCCATGCCATTTAAGCTCAGACAGCTAACAGGGGTGATGAATAGTGTTAGCTTAAGACGTAGTTTTGTGATGTGGCCACTTGTTTATTTCTTCTTAAATGACTGCGTGCGTGCATGTGTGTATAAAAAAAGAGAGAGAGAGAGAGAGAGAGAGAGAATGGCGTTTATTAATGTTAATAATACTGTTGGAGAATATTCACATCAATATATATGAGTACATATACATTTTTCAGTATAAATATTCTCTAGCACAGGGGTCAGCAACCTTTCAGAAGTGGCGTGAGCCTTCATTTATTGACTCTAATTTAAGGTTGCGCGCGTGCTAGTAATGTATTTTTAACATTTTTAGAAGGTTTTTATAAATCTATGATATATAACTAAACTATTGTTGTATATAAAATAAATAAGGTTTTTAAAATGTTTAAAAAGCTTTATTTAAAATTAAATTAAAATGCAGAGTCCCATGGACTGGTGGCCAGAACCTGGGCAGTAGGAGTGCCACTGAAAATCAGCTCGCGTGCCACCTTTGGCACATGTGCCATAGGTTACCTACCCCTGTTCTAGCAGCATCAAAAACCTAAACAACAGCATTGTTCTAACACATGAAAACCAGAGAGTGAAACTGTCTATGCACAAGTAATTCATAAGATAATTTTCACTGTCCAAGATGAGTGAAATGCAAATTGTATGCAAACATGATAAACAATGGAAAGTATTTACATAGTGTTTACGATGATGATCTCAATGAAATTACTTTTTGTTCAGTTAACTGATTTCCAGATACAGCAAAGGTTAAAAAGTGGGAATTCATTTAATTACACCCTTACCTGGCTGTAAAGTGCCAACAATGTATCCATTTCTATATGCTCCAGAAGATCTTCAAGTACCACATCATTCCATTGCTCTTCTCGTAAGCTGCAGGAAAAGAGGAAATTAGTATTATCTTCCCAGGCATAGTATTTCCATGTGTAGCCTATAGGATTAACCTGCTTCTTTGCATATCTATCTATCTATATCTTCTCTTATAGTTTAAGTATTTGATGTATTGTAATAAGTTTATAGATTTATATTAAAGTAAGTTTGGCTGCAATGCAAGAGACCTACAGGCCATATCCTGTATATTCCTTCCTTAGAGTTTTTTTCCTTCCTTACAAGTTTTTAAGGTCAGGCTTCACAAAGCCCTGGCTGGGATTATTTAGTTGGGGTTGCTCCTGCTTTGAGCAGGGGGTTGGACTAGATGACCTCCTGAAGTCCCTTCTAATGCTGATATTCTATGATTCTATGATACTTACTGTTTCTTTAAAGGGCCTGCTGACAGGTTAGCTTGGACTTCTGTCCTGGGGCTGGAGGGAGGGTAATGACCTACCTACTTATTTTCTCCAATCTTATGCAGCAAGACATAGAAACATTCCTCTAGATTCCACTGTGGACTGGCCCTTTAACAATTAAAATAACTCTGGGGATTCACATACCTCAGATTGCAAAGGACCCAATCTGAAATTCTTGATCTGGAAGAGGACAGCACTTCTTTTGAAGCCTGTCGATGCTACTCCTTACAAATCAGTCCAAGGGATACCTACTTAGTAATGCAAAGCTCTCTCTCATAGTGCAACATGAAACCCAAGGCATGTGTGTGTGATTTATACAGATATTTCATTTTGCAAAATCTCACCCAGTTTTCTTTGTGACACTTTTGTCGAGATGGCTATTTCCACATAAAAATATAGAAAACGTTCACATTTTTGTTTCAGAGCCATCTTTGCTTCAAAAGATGGTAGCTTTGCTCATGGTGGTAATTAAAAATGGCCTCTTTCATTAGAACTATTTGTTTATCTAAGCAACACTCATAACAGAAAAGTATATTCAATTTGCAGCAAAATGGATGCAGGGTGGTGGTGGAATTGAAAGTCAAGTGGTTTGCATTTGACTGGAAATATTTTCCCAGAGACTGTGGCTTTCACTCTGTTTTCTTGAGCCTGAGTGAACTGGACTCAATCCTGGTCTCCTGCTTGATAATGTGGGGTATTGGCACTAGCCCACTGGTTGAGCCCAGAAAGACTGATTGTAAGGTTAGGAGCTGCATTTTAAATAATTTTTCACAGTCAATGGATTTATTATTATTGAGTGGGTATATTGCAATGGTGCCCAAAATCCTCTAGCAGGGAAGGTTGTTCTTCATGAACACGTAAACCTTTGCTCAGGGGTGAAAGTAACTTAAAGGACTTACCGGTATGCCAGAGTCCTGAGCAGAGGGATGGGGTCTCAACTGGAAGAGGCGGGCTTCTAAATCCCTGGGCTCTGACGGTGATTTAAAGGGGCCAGGGTTCCTGGCCATGACTACTGCATTGGTGCCCCTGGTCCTTTCAGTTGCCGACAGAGTTCCAGGGGCTTCCGGCTGCCACCACTACCTCAGGGCTCTCGTGGAGATTTAAAGGGCCCCAGGCTCTGCTGTGGTAGCGGCAGCTGGGAGCCCCTAGACTTTAAATCACTGCCGGAGCCCCGTCGCTGCTACTCCAGGGTTCCACCACTATCCCAGGGCTCTATACCGGACCAGCTTCCCCAGGCTGGCGATTTAAAGAGCCCGGGGTTCTGGCCGCCGCTACCGCCCCAGACCCTTTAAATCACCACTAGAGCCCTGACAATGGAGCCCGCGGGGTAGCGGTGGCAGCCGGGGGCTCCGGTGGTGATTTAAAGGGTTGTGTGGCTCCTGGCCACCACTACCGCAGTGGAGCCCCATGACTCCTGGCCGCCTCCACTACCCAGGGACTCTGGCAGCGGGGCTCTGGCGGCAGTTTAAAGGACCCAGGGCTCCAGCTGCTGCTGGGAGCCCCAGGCCCTTTAAATCGCCAGCCTGGGGAAGCTGGTATGGTATAGTGCAACGACTCTCGCCGGTACGCCATACCAGCCCATACCAGGTTACTTTCACCTCTGCCCTTGCTCTGAAGAGTTTACAGAATGAATGTTTAGCTTACTGGTTCTTTATGTTATGTTATGTTATATTCTCTGAAGACTGCTTCAAATGACTAACATATAGAAAAAGGTTGTCATACTTAATACCAAAAAGTCTTACCTTTGCCGATGCAGATTTACTAATTGCTTACGCTTATTCAGTGCCTGACCCAGCAGAGCAGACACCTGTCTCTCTGCATTAATTTCCAAAAGTTCATCTGAAAGTCCCAATCCATCTGGAGTCCTATTCAAAATGTGCTGCTGCTGAGCCGTCTCCTTATGTAACAGTTCATATTCCAACTTTCTGGCAAGTTCATCAATATCCTAGAGTTTGAAAATGTACAACGATAAGAACAATTTACAATTCACCTTGGAAAGACAATTTTCATTTGCAGTCAAGAAAAAGATGGTATCGTTGGTTTGTAATATTACTTTATTCTGTTCTCATTTTTCCAATCGCTTGTGATCACTACTTTTTCCAGTTCATTATGATGGCTTCACTAAACATGACTAGTTTGCAATGAGCATCGGAACAATGCTTAAAGATATCAGTAAAACATTGCTGTGCTAAAGGGCAATACTGTCTGAAACCTTGCAAGGTAGAAGACACTTGGAATGTAGAATATCCATATGATTAAGGTTAAAATGTCAGACAGCGCCCTCATTTATAAGCAGGGTAAAATTACTGAAACACAATGTGAGAAATTCATGCAGACAATTTTTAGTTATACTGAATCAACCTAATACCAACCTGATCAACCAAACCTAATACTAAATAGGTTTCAAAATTGGAAAATATTGACTACTATTCAACATAATAAAATCAGAGTAACAAAACAATATCTCTACAGTCAAAAAAGAACATTTCATGGAAATTGTTAGGCGATCTAGCGTAATAGTGTCATTTTAAAAATTCTTGTCTGAACTGCATAATTAATATGAAAGACAGGGTTGCTGTCTGGTTAAGCCATTAGACTAGGACTAAGGAGATGGGTTTCAGTTCCTAGTTCTGCCACAGATTTCCTTTATGACCATGGCCAAGTCACTTAAGATCTCTGTGCCTCTATTACCCATCTGTAAAGTAGAGGAGAAAAATATTTCCTTTCTCTACTAAGACTAAGACCATGAGGTTAATGAATGTCCCTGACTAGGCCTATGTTCAGGGTGATTATAGAGCTCCAGGCTGAATACTGGATATCTGGTAAAATTACTCACATTTAAGTGAGTTCAAAGGCAATCAGTCAGAATTATGCAGCACAAATATTCAAATTAACTTAAAGTTGACTAAGCCTCGATTAAAAAGAAATACTGCGTAGTTGGATTATTTTTATTTACCTTCTTATCTTTAAGGTGTTAGGCTTCATACGGGGGGAGGGGGTAACACACACACACTCCTGAACACCTCTCCCACTCATGGGGGGGTGACCAACCGACCTGACTCTCCCTGTCTGGCGCTCTCTGCCCTCCATGACCGGCTGGGTCCCTGGGATGGACCTGTCTCTCTTGGTACCTGGCGCCACATCTTCTTAAGGCAACACATGGGGAGAAACCCAGGGTAACACCTTCCGCCCCCGGCCCAATTTCTGCCAGGATTCAGACTAGAATGTGGCCAGCAGCAGCCTTTTGGAACTGGATGGCAGGGGCAGGAGCTGCTTCTAGCTGCAGTAGGGGAGAAGGTGGGAAAGGGATGACTTGGCCCTGTCTTTGCAGAGCTTCTTTCTTCTTCCCCTCCCGGTCTGCCCTCTTTGTGGCTCAGCGGGAGGTGCCTAGAGGCAGAATAGTTCCCTGTGGGGTAGGACCCAGGGCAGGGGGAGGGGCAAGTGAAGATGGTGTTAAGCCTCTGCCCCGGGGAGGGTTGCTGTGGAGCCTGCAGGTTCGGGGCACGAACCCACCGGAAATTGCTTCCTGCCCCTCCCTGCACCATTCCAGAGCTTAGCTGAGGGGCGGAGAGGCTTCCCAGTGCCAGCGCTGTGCTGGGTTTTGGCACAGGCAGGGCTCAGCTCCCAGCCAGAGGCAGTGGGGGAAGGAAGGAGCCGGTTGGTGAGCTGAGCTGAGCACTCCGACCAGGGGCTAGCTCTCTGTACAGCACTGCAGGACGTACTTTGTTGGGGGGGGGAGATATAGAGGAGCAGCGGGGATGGGAAGGCTGGGGAAGGGGCAAAGCAGAGAGAAGACAGCGAGAGGGGGAGCACGTAGAGGGCCAATGGGGCAGCAGAGGCAATATGTAATCAGCAGCCGCCTTGCGCCTGCCAGCACTCATCCGTCGCTGCAGTGCTCAACCAGTGCTGGCCAGAAATGGGATGTGGGACGGGGTCCTTCAGGCCAAGAGCTGGCACACAGTGGGGACGACGCTGGCGGACCAACAGAGGGAACAGCCGGCCCAGTGTGCTACATCTTTGCCCTGACACCAGTCTTGCACATCCACTCCCACTGTCAGCTATTGGACCCTCCCTGCCACCTCACCAACAGTGGGCGGCAGGCTGGTGAGCAGGGATCCAGCCAGCAGCTGGGACTGCCAGTACTGATGGCGGGGAAGAGGGTGCCAAAAAATATGGGACAATTTTCGCATTTTTAAGATAAAGTAGGGACATCTGCAGGTGGGCTTAAATAAAGGGGCTGTCCCTTTAAAAACAGGATGTCTGGTCACCCTATTTATATTTAGCACTTAATACAATGGGACCCTATGTACGTCCATAACACAAATAATAATAAATGCAGACTAACTGCTAGTGCTGGAAATAAAAACATGCTATTTGTAGAGAGATTAATGAAGTTAAAATACAGTTAACCATTAATTTGTTCCACTGAATGGTTACATCAACAGAGTTACAAACTATCATCTGATGTGGGGTTAGTGGTTTTTAATTAACAGGTTTCTAAGACTATAAAAAATGTTGCAACAGGCAGGGAAGTTTATTAAGAAGGAGAGAGTCTATATAAACCAAGCAAAACTGGTAACATAAGCATGAATAGTAACAAACAAACTTCCCCAATCTAGGGCTCAGCCTGGATAATAAACCTTATATACTCGCTCTCTCTCTGTCTCTTCTGTGTCTCCAGCAGCCCTATTTATAAACCTTCCTCTGAACACCTGTGGAAGTGCTGGAGTTAACCCTTTGTGTATTAGAAACTTGGTAGCATCTCTGCATCCTGTTACACTGTTGTAATTATTGTATTATTTGTATTTTTGCAGTGCCCAAGAATTCCAGTCAATGACAAGGACCCCATTGTGTTAGGTGCTGTACAAAAACAAAACAAAAAGGAGGCCCCTACTCCAAAGAGTTTCCAATATAAGTATAACATAAGAGACAGAGGGACACAGAAAGACTGATGGAGAAGTATAAGGAAACAATGAAATATCACTGGTCAGCATGACAGGCAGTGGTCTAGCACAATAGCGGCTTTTTTGTAGGCATCACAGCAAAGATTACAAAACAGGCAGTAAACCAAAATGAAATTACTTTCAATGCTTTATCAGCATTGATCTTATTTCTCTTGTCACTGTAAATAGCTATTATAGTTTTAATACGTTTCATTAAACAAACTCAGAACTGCATGTTTAAACTAACATACCGTCACTTTAAAAAAGGCTCTCCAGAGAGAACAGTACAATTTTAAGTAAGAGTTTTCACAGTGATATCAGTCTAATGATGCCCTCTACCAAAAAGGCTTAACTTTTAAAAACTCATTCTGTTTCTTCTACTTCAGTAAGAGAGAGGGGGAGGGACTGGATATACTCTGTGTGCACAATAACTCAAGCTTATCACATGACTGTGCAATTTATCACATAGCTATCACTACCATAAATGTGACAAACTTTTCAAACTGGTCATGAAAATTATTTAGCAGTCTTCACTCAGAGTTTCTCCCCTGGCCTTTACTATTTGATCAAGATAATAAAATACTAGTTAGTTACCCATTAAAAATATTACTTCATCTTATCAAGAAAGGCTGTGATATCAATTGGGGCCTATTGGTGCTACCGCAATACAAATAATAAAAAATAATATCTTTCTAGCTATAATATTCATATCTTATGTTTAAACAGTACTGTAACTTTCTATCTGTATTTCTTTCACATAAAGCTTTCATATAAATGCACACACTTCCTGCCAAAATATATAAACAGTGGGCCAAATTTTCAGCTTAGTTTGACTGCAATCAATGAAGCTACTCTAGCTGATGAAATGGCTCATGAAGAGTTTACCTTTCTCAGTACTTTGTTACTTACAGGATTATGTGCCTCTAAAATATGGGTACATTCTGATTCTGATAGTATTTTTGATGTGCTCAATTCTTCCAGAAGCAAAGCTTGTACGCTTATGATAGCGGTGTAAATCTCTAATGTTTTGGACTTCTTATCAGTTTTTTGGAACTGTAAAGCAGCAATGGACTCTCCAAGTTTATTCTCCCGAGAATGCAACTGATGCTCCTTTTCAAGCAGCAACTCATTATGGACCTGGAAAATAATGAAACACCAAATGTAATAAGATTAACAAAAACCTGATATGCATTTTTAGGATTTTAAAAATATATAATTATTTGGCTGCCACACGATTGACATAATACACAAGGAAATTATCCAGGGTGGGAGGAAGAGAGAGAAAAAGAACAGTCATTGCTTGTACATTACTCAACACACAAAAATATTATTTTTATTTAAAATATTTGTTTTCTTTAAACAAAATTCAGATTTCTTAGCTACAGTAGTCATATACATAAATTTGCCTCAGAATTTCACGTAAGCCCCACAATTCACTATACTTGGTGAAAACACTGCATATACTGCAGTATCATTATCTAAGGTAAGTGACAACTTTTTAAGTGCATTACTATTGTTGCAGAATCTTGAAACTTTTACTGTTTCTATTACTGTGTAGGAAAGTCCCCTGTGCTCTCCCTGTCTTTTTGTCCCATCCATGTCTGACCCTGGTCTTAAATTTAAATCATAGGCTTTCTTGGGAAGGGACTGTGTTTTAGTTTAGCACAACCCTAGCCTCCAGTGCTAGAGCAGTACAAATAAAAATAAAAAAACTGGTATCTAGTGCAGAATGGGAGACTCATATGACACATCTCAAAAACTTTAATATGTTTTGGAGGAATGTATTGCCACCAGTGATTATGGTACCTGATTGTAGACATGTCTGTAATCTTGAACTTATTATGTTCTTCCCCATGCCTGAATCAGCCTATGTCTGCGTCTTTGCAACACCATGTGGGATCGTTCAGTTACCTTTACTTAGATTCAGTGCTCAGGTGGTTACTTCTTTCCTATTTCTGCCTTACTTGAGACTGAAAAATCTCTCTATATGTCACAGTACAGATAATGGGGGAAAAAAAGATCCAATGGCTAATAGATAAAAGTATGTCAGAGCAGGTTTTTTTCATCTAATACTTGATGAGTTCAGAAAATATCCAAGTTTAGTAGTAAGTCTGGGTATTGTGTGAGAGACAGTGATCTTGTGGTTAAGCACAGGGAATCAAGAGATCCAAATTCTAGACCAATCTCTGCCACACAATCTTCCTTTATGGTTTTGAGCAATTCAGATGGGCCCAAATTTTCAAAACTGTCCACTAACTTTTGGTGCCTAGGTTTTCAGATGTACAACATTAAATACGCAGGCCTTGATTTTATAGGTGCCAAAAAAAATCAATTGAAGTCTCGTTCTGGACTATCAGGGAAGTTTACTTTGAAATAAACTGACTGGCTGTGGTGATACACTTTTGTCAATTCCCATGGCTTTATTGTGAGTCTTGTGATTGTTGATATTTTTCATTAGAGACCCAGCTCCGGGAATCCAGTGATTACATAGGAATCTCAATTTTCTTTAAAATAATATAATTTTAAATCCTCATGGTTGCGGAGAAAAGCTTGAAAAATTTACCAGAAGGAAAAAAGAATGCAACTTTTATTATTTTTTAAAATTGCATAATTTTGGGGCCCAGCGCATGGTTTTTGAATGTGTGGGTTTGGTACTGTTTTATCTTTGCTTATGTCCTTATATTTTTCCACATTTTTCCATGACATGAATAAAAAAGAGTTGTTTCATGATAACCTTACTCCAACTGTGCAGTCAATATTTTCTCTGTACCAGTATGCATTTCAAGAAGATCAGACAGTTTTGCAAAGCGGCAGCTGGACTGTGTCAGATATTTACAGTGGTGCAGAGACAGCTCAACAAGTGGGAGAAATTGCCAAGCTGCACAGATGCTTCTTTCCAATACTGAAACACTTAAAAAAGCCCACATAACCATAGTAGGACTCTGTACCAGCAGAAGAAGAAACAGAGGGAAATGTCCTTTAAAGACCCTAAATACCCGTCTTGTGAAGAAGGAGAGTCCAAAATGATGTTAAATGGCTCCACTGTCTTCTTAGGGTATGTTTACACTGCAATAAAAGATCGCCGACACAGCTGTGACTGACCTAAGTCAGGTGACTTGGGCTCACTGGGCTATAAAACTGAAGTGTAGATATTTGGACTCGAGCCAGAGCCAAGCTCTCAGACCCCGTGGGGGATGGGGTGGGTCTTACATATCCACTGCGGTTTTTAGCCCTGAAGACCGAGCCCTGCAAGCCCAAGTCAGCTGACCCAGACTCGGTCTCTGTGCCACAGAGTATTTTATCGCAGCGTCGACATACCCTAAGGAATCCGGGATGAGACCTGGGCCTTTCCTCCTAGATGCAGACCGGACCAGGATGTTGGGGGAAGTTTTTAGATTTACTTCGGAGAGGCCCGGGCCAGTGAAGATAAGCCAGTTTACTGAGCCCTATGGCCTGGAAAGGACAAACTTGCCCCTGCAGAGCACTCCACTGGTGCGGGAGACCCAACGAGTAAGTCTATAGTCTCCACAGCTTCCTTCTGGCAGAGCAAGGGTCTGCAGGGAAGTACCCTGGGGGCTGGGAACAATAGTGGCAGAGTCCTCCTGAGACTTCCTGGCTCCTGAGGTCTCCTTACACATGGTGCATGCACTATATGGGCTTTTTTTCTGATGATCTGTCTCCACCATTGCAGAGAGGAGAAGTAGCTCAGCAGCTGCTCTCATTCATTCAGGAAACAATCATCCCACCAACCATTTTTCATCTATACATGAAGAATTAGGGGCAGAAGGGGCAAGTGAGTGGGAAGAATACTGCTCACTGCTACCCCCAAAATTACCTTGCAAAGCCAGGATGCTAAAGGATAAGGCAAATCTGTTGTTCTCGAATCACTAGTGATAGAAAATGGGAGTGAAGGTGAAAGGGGCGTGGGCAAACCTTGGAGCCCTATGGACAAATCTGAGCTGCCTCTAGTATCTGGAGAACAGCCCAAGTATCTCAGTCTGGGCCCACACATACCCATTTCTCATTTTTATGTCTCAGTTTGTATAAGGGAGGACTCAAACTACAGAAAAGTCTGTATATTCTCTACAGAAAGGTAAGGAACCTGTTAAAATGGAATTGAGGCCCATTGTTCTCTGCGCAATGCTTTCCACTGAAATGCTAATAACTAATCATTTCTTTCATATCCTCCCAATTCAACAGGGCATGAGCACTCTGAGATGTCTATTGCATTCCACAAGCCCCGATAGGAAATCAAATAAAGATAAAAACTTCCGCAGAACATCATGCAAATCAGGACTTTGATTTAGATTATACAAGACAGCCAATTCCACCATGAATCAGGATTTTTTTTTTTATCCTGTCAAAGTGAACTTCCTTTCAAAATTCAGAAGGTTATTTCAAGATACTCTTACTTATGAACTAGCTGTGTAAGAAAGGCCAGATGGCAGGACTGTGCCTTACTTCAATACCGAGGCAAAAAACCGAATGTCTTCTTAGCATATGTCCACGCTGCCATCAGAAGTGTAGCTGCAGCACATGTAGAGCGCTCTGATGTAATTAGCTAAAATAACAAGAGCAGAGAAGGCATGGCAGCATGGGTTGGATGTGTACTTGAGCAGCCAGCCTGTGCTGTCACGGCTTCACTGCTATCCGTACCCATGCTAGCGAGATCAAAGCTAACTCAGATGTGTCAACAAAAGCTGCAGTGAGGGAGTTTAAGGCCAGAAGGGATCACTAGAATGGAGCTCTACCTACACAAACTCTTCTCCCCACCCAGCAAGAAGATCCAGCACCTCTTGTGTACTCCACGCTGGAGCGCATTTGCAGCCTGGAGTTTTCATGTGCTCCAGCTGGGCTGACGAGCTTTCCACGCTGATGAAAGAGGAAATGAAAATTCAAACGTTCCCAGGGCTCTATCAGGGGAGCGGCTGTTTCCTGTGTACCTGACTGATGTGCAGTGGAGTTGAAAGTGCTCTCCAGAGTGGTCACAGAGGAGCACTATGGGACACTTTCTGAAGGCCAATTCATTTGAATTACACAATGCAGTGTCTACGCTATCCCCGCGTTGATCTGTGGATGTCGAATCAAGCACAATGACTTTCGTGGAAGTGCAACACAGCAGTCGATTTTACAGGCCTCTTAGGTGGGCAGAAGAGACTCTACAGTGTAGACACATACATTATTAAATTGACTTAACACAGCTTATGGCTGTGAAACTCTTTGCCAGAGGATGTTGTGAAGGCCCAGAC
This sequence comes from Dermatemys mawii, assembly GCA_007922305.1. Classification (NCBI taxonomy): domain Eukaryota; kingdom Metazoa; phylum Chordata; order Testudines; family Dermatemydidae; genus Dermatemys; species Dermatemys mawii. The sequence goes on along the minus strand of ML677326.1, from coordinate 19,299,360 downwards.
TATAACAGGATTCAAAAAAGAACTACATACATTCATGGAGGATAGGCCCAACAATGGCTATTGTCCAGGATGGGCACAGATAATGGCCCTAGCCTCTGTTTTCCAGAAGCTGGAATGGGCAACAGGGGATGGATCACTTGGTGATTACCTGTTCTGTTCATTCCCTCTGGAGCACCTGGCATTGGCTGCTGTTGGAAGACAGGATACTGGGCTAGATGGACCTTTGGTGTGACCCAGTATTGCCATTCTGATGTTCTTATGTCGGCTTAACTTTGTAGTATAGACGAGAATCTAGTCTGACCTCCAGTATAGTACCACCCAGCACCCACACATTAACCCAGCTGAAATGAAACCAGAGTATTACAACTCACAGGAAACTAGAATAGTATGTGTCACAGGCAGAATATAGGCAAGACTAAGATGCACCAGAGGCTGAAACCCCTGCAATGGCAGGGAAAGAATTACGTGACATATACCCAGATAATCGTGGCAAGTGACCCGCATCCCTATGCTGAAGAGGAAGGCAAAAAACCCCAAGGTTCACCACGAAACTGACCTAGGAGAAAATTCCTTCCTGACCCTACATTTGCCAATCAATTAGACCGTGAGCATGTGAACAAGAACCAGACAGCCAAGTGACTGAGAAAAAGAATGTTCAGTGCCACCTCAGAGCCCCTGACCTACCCCACAATGTTCCATCTCCAGCTGTGGCCTTCTCTTAATGCTTCAGAGGAAGTAAATAAAAAGAAATCCTCTCAGAATACATGGGGGTCAGGAGGGGAGGGAGAATCCCTTCCTGACCCCTGCTGGTGGCTGGCTGAAACTGGCTGAAGTATGAGCTTCAGGAACAAGATTATAAACCAGAAGTGAGCACCAGGACTGTCAAGCCCTGCCCCCTACCATCACAAATAACTCCATCGTACAATGATATTCAGAAATGTGTCCAGCTCGCTCTTAAAACTAATTACATTGTTTACCCCTACAACTCCTATTGGGAGAGTGTTCTAGAACCTTACCCTTCTGATGGATAGAAACATTCTAATTTCCAGCCAGAATTTGTTCAAGCCCAATTTATATCTGTTTGTTCTTGTGCCATCATTGTCTTTTAACTTAAATAGCTCTTCAACCTCTCTGGTATTTATCCCCCTAACGTATGTGCAGAGAGTAATCGTATCTCACGTCAGTCGTCTTTTTTGCTAGGCTAAACAAGCCAAGCTCTTCCAGTATCCTCTCATAAGATAGGCCCTCCATTCCCCTGATCATCGTAGTAGCTCTTTTGTGCACCTATTCCAGTTTAAATAAATCTTTCTTGAATATGGATACCAGAACCGTACAAGGTATTCCAAGGAGGTCTCACCAGTGTCTTGTACAATGACATTAAATACTTCTGTATCACTACTGGAAATGCCTCATACATCCTAGGATTTCATTTGCCTTTTTCACAGGTGCATTACATTGGTGGCTCATAGTCATCCTGTGATTGATTCACATGCCCAGGTCTCTCTCCTCCATCACTTCCAACTGATGAGCCCCCCTTGTGCAGAAATTCTTCCGAATTAGATCATAAGTGCATGACCTTGCACTTTGTACAATTGATCTTCATCCCATTTCTGTAACTCCAGTCTTCAAGGCCACCCAGAACTTCCTGTATAATATTTTGTCCCCATCTGTATTGACGATGCCTCCCACTTTAGTGTCTTCAGTAAATTTCATGAGCACACTCGTAATTTGTGAGTCAAGGTCATTAATAAAAATGAATTGAATAAGACTGGTCCCAAGACTGATCCTTGAGAGACTCCTAGTAACTTCCCTCCTGTCTGAATCAGAGTCTCACTTCTGATTAAATTATAGACCTACTCTTACTCTGAGCATATTGACTTGCAATGGGCTAAGTCTTTTTTGGAAAGGATGCTGGACGAAGTACTATACTGTTGATGGTAGCTTCGCTATTATCCCTTTTCAAACATCAGTACTGCAATATGGCAAGGTTTTTTCAAAGTGACTCATGATTTGGGGTGCTTCAGTTTTGGGGTGCCCAGCTTGAAACAAGAGGCCAAAGGTAAAATCTTGGCCCCATTAAAGTCAGTGGGAAAACTCGCAAGTACAGTTACAGACCAAGTGAGATGCAGAGACACATTAAGGGCCAGATTTTTAAAGGTATTTAGGTGCTTAAAGAAGCAGATAGGCACATTCATACCTTTAAAAGCCTGGTCCTAAGTGACTCGCTCAAGTCATGCAGGAAGCATGTGGCAGAGCAAGAAATTGAACTGTGGTCTCTCGAGTCCTAAGCCAGCATGCTAACTGCTTCTGTTATGCTGTCCATTCAATGTATTAGGCCAGTTCCTCAGCTGGTGTGAACTGTTGTAGCGGCACTGATGTATTGAGCTATGACAACTTATGCAAATTGAGGATCTGGCCCATTGTTTTCTTCCAGCGTTTATGTACATGTGCAGGATACTAACCACCAGAATGCATTTTATTTTTGCAATATCTTCAAAATGAGAAAAACATGCTTGAAGCATGATTTGTTTCATATGGTACAACATCAGTAACATTTGAAGGGTCTCTGTGTGGCAAGGAATGTCTTCAAAGAGATGTATAGTGCATCCATAAAAAGCTACACAAAATTATTATGATAGAATTATAAACACAATAGGACTAAAGGGTTCCCTTTTTCTTCACAGGAAACTCACTTTTAGATGTAGGATTTAATGAATTATACATGCATGAAGTCTGGAAGTGAATGAATGAATAATGCATGGATGAATGAGTAAATGACTGATCACCATCAATACAGGTTTCAGACTCATTAAAATAAATAATGAATACGCAAGAAAATACAGCTTGATAGCTCACATTCATTTCAAAACTGAGGCAAGGATGTGAGCTTTGATAGTTGTAGAATTCAAAGGGAAAAAAGTGACAGTCACTGGCAGAAATACTTTTGTTGTAACTCAGTACAAGAATCAGATGTTTCAACATTCTAAGGTTTTGTTGCTCTTCATCCAGTTTGGTACATTATATGATTTCTTTTACTCAAGGAACAAAATAGCCAGAGGAAGTAGAAATTTGGATTCCACTTGAATGTTATTAAGCACCATCCACAATAAGAAACATGTTATTGTGTAATGGGGATGCATTCAAGTGTGTTCGGCCACTTTTCATTTATGTACAGCATTATATAACTAACAAATATCAACCAAATAAAATGTAGAGCTATTCAGACTGGTGCTCAAAGATGTGACCATCAGCACAAATCCTTCCTTAAGAGTAACTTGCCCCCTCTTAGCTCCAAAAGCCACAATCCTGAAAATCCTTATATATTTCCTTAATCTGAGTAATCTCACTTAAATCAATTCATGTGTCACACTGACTACAGTGGAAATTGGATCAAACTGGATTGATTGGATTAAATTGGATTATTCCCCAACTAAATAACCCCTAGCCAAAAGCAAAGGACTACTGTAGCACTAGACAGTGTAAACAGGCATATAAAATGCTGGTTCCTACTATAACAATCTAAAAGACTAAGGTCAGAATGGACCATCATGGTCATCTAGTCTGACCTCTTGCACATTGCAAGCCACAGAACCTCACCCACTCACACCTGTAATAGACCCCTAGCCTGTGGATGAGCTACTGAAGTCCTCAAATCATGACTTACAGAATTCAATCCACAATTTATACTAGTTAAACCTAGAAGTGACCTGCATTCTCTGCTGCACAGGAAGGCAACTCCCTCCCCTGGGTGTTTGCCAATGTGTCCTGGGGGAAATTCCTTGTCAGTCCTAAATATGGTGATCAGTTAGATCCTGAGTATGTGGGCAAGACCCACCAGCCAGATACCTGGGAAAGAATTCTCTGTAGTAACTCAGAGAACCCGCCTGCCCACCAGCTAGTGTCCCATCACAGGCTGTTGGAGATATTTGCTGTTAGCGGTCACAGATCGGCTAATGCCATTGTCGGCAGTTTCATCATACCATCCCTTCATAAACTGACAAGATCAGTCTTGAATCAAGTTAGGTTTTTTTGCCCCCACTGCCTCCCTTGGAAGGCTATTCCAGAGCTTCATTCCTCTGATCGTTAGAAATCTTTGCCTAATTTCAAACCTAAACTTGTTGATGGCCAGTTTATATCCATTTGTTCTTGTGTCCACATTGGCACTTAACTTAAATAACTCCTCTCCCTTCCTGGTATGTATCCCACTGATGTATGTATAGAAAGCAATCATATCTCCCCTCAACATACTTTTGGTTAGCTAATCAAGCCAAGCTCTTTGAGTCTCCTCGGATCATTACTGAAAATGCATCAAGTTATGCTGATTCCATCTCCAATTTCCTAATCAACCAACTTTCTTTAAATTTAACTGAACAAGATAAATCTATTAGAATACGCCCTTCACTTTAAAGTGTTAACTTCCAATTTCCATATTCATTAGTGACTCTAGTTGCTACTAGTGCCATTTCTCTCACTTAATTTTTACAAGTAAAGGAATTGATCCTAAGAAGCACTTCATCTTTAATGAGGTCTATAATTAATATTAATTACTACTTGCAGTACAATAGTACCAAGAGACCCCAGTTAAGGACAGAAGCACATCATGCTAAAAGTTGTAAATATTCTTTGCTTGATTTCTGTAAGTCCTCTAGTCTTCTTGCTTATCTGAAGAATAGCACCAGACTCCTACTGGATCTCTTTATAATGCCTCTTGACTGTCTTTTGTCTTGTACAACTGCCACTTCCTCATGCCATGTACATGGGATACCTTGAAAGCTGAGCAACTAAGACATAACTAGAGAATAAAGGACATATTCTGTTTGAGTCCAACCTGGAACACTACAGAACAGATTTGCAGGCACCCCTCAGAATCAGGCCTGAAAACTCTTTCCATGTCCTCCCAACCCATTGCCTCTTATCTATAGTCCTTGCTCTCACAGCCATCTTGGAAGACTATAAGAAAGACTATACCCCTCTGCTCCTTTCTTCTTCAGTCATCATTTCCACTCACTGAGTTTAGGAGCTTTCTTCAGTACTGAGCAGTGCAGAGCCAACTCTCACACACAGCATTCAAATTGTCAAACAAACAAAAAACCAACCAACCTCAGCAGGATAGTAGGAAGTGGCAGTAGTCAATGGAAAAGTAGTAAGATTTAACATTGTTCCAGTTTTACATTTGTCCCCCACCCTCCCGAATTAGTCATAACATTTTGGTTGGCAACTGTGAGTAAGAGGAAAACCCTTTGTATTAAAGAAAACAAATATAAAAATACTAATGGGTAGGAATTTGAATGAGGACCTAGACAATGAATTAAATCACAGAATATTATGGTTGGAGGGGACTTAAGGAGGTCATCTAGTCCAACCCCCTGCTCAAAGCAGGACCAATCCCGAACTAAGTCATCCCAGCCAGGGCTTTGTCAAGCCTGACCTTAAAAACCTCTAAGAAAGGAGATTCCACCACCTCCCTAAGTAACTCATTCCAGTGCTTCACCACCTTGCTAGTGAAAAAGTTTTTCCTAATATCCAACCTAAACCTCCCCCACTGCAACTTGAAACCATTACTCCTTGTTCTGTCATCTGGTACCACTGAGAACAGTCTAGCTCCATCCCCTTTGGAACTCCCTTTCAGGTAGCTGAAAGCAGCTATCAAATCCCACCTCATACCTCTCTTTTGCAGACTTAACAATCCCAGTTCCCTCAGCCTCTCCTCATAAGTCATGTGCTCCTGCCCCCTAATCATTTTTGTTGCCTTCCGCTGGACTCTTTCCAATTTTTTCACATCCTTCTTGTAATGTGAGTCCCAAAACTGGACACAGTACTGCAGATGAAGCCACACCAATGCCGAAGAGAGGGGAATGATTACGTCCCTTGATCTGCTGGCAGTGCCCCTAATTATAAAACCCAAAATGCCGTTAGCCTTGTTGGCAACAAGGGCACACTGTTGACTCATATCCAGCTTCTTATCCACTCTAACCAGTAGGTCCTTTTCTGCAGAACTGCTGCCTCGCCATTCGGTCCCTAGTCTGTAGCAGTGCATGGGATTCTTCTGTCCTAAGTGCAGCACTCTGTATTTGTCCTTGTTGAACCTCATCAGATTTCTTTTGGCCCAATCCTCTAATCTGTCTAGGTCCCTGCGCACCTATTTCTACCCTCCAGAGTATCTACCACTCCTCCCAATGGAAGAGTGGTAGACTTGCTGCATACTTGCTGAGGATGCAGTCCACACCATCCTCCAGATCATTGCAAAGGGAAAGAATGAAAAACTTTATTTATACTCACAAGATAAGGTTTTTTGTTACATTTCTGGTATACTAGTGATAATATGTCATCATTTTCCTTAATAATAATAACCTACTCCTCTCATTGGGATAAAGTAGGTGGTCTTTGGTAGCTAACATGCAGCTCAATTCAAAAGAAGACAGGCAAGGACATTAACAAAGAACTCCAGAGCAAGCCCGATACTGTATCTAAATTGAAATAAACTCATCAGCTAAATGATAAAAGGGCTATAGAAGGTATACAAATCAAGCACATTTACTGCCTCAAAATATTACTGTCACATTAAAGCAGAATTGTCCATAAATAAAACATACTGCATCCAGTATTTCCTATTCTCTTGTACCCCCGGTAAAGGATATATAGATTGCAGGAAATGTAATTAAACAAACTACACTGCCTATCTTAAATATCTGAAAACAAATCTTGATAAAGCAATCATTTAACATATTATTATTTGTATTTATTTATGGTACTCATAATACCCCCATTACGGTAGTATCTCAGCACCCATCTCATAATATCTAATGCTTTTATCCTCACACCACCTGTGGGAAGTAAGGAAGTGCTATTGCCTGCATTTTACAGCGGCACAAAGAGATTAAATCACTTGCCCACTATCATGTGGGAAGTCTATGGCAGAGCAGGGTGCTGAATCTAAGTTGCCCAAATTCCACGCTAGCACCCTAACTGCAGGCCCATTCTTTCTTCCTGGATGTATCACTATACTTATTGGGGTATTCTGCTCTCTTGTACAGTAGAGGCAGGTGTCTGCCTATCTTCATCTTTACTGTTCAAAACCAAAGTAAGAGTTGGTCCCTGACCCTCCTGAGTCTGGCTTTCAATAGAGTTGGAGCTATCAGAGCTTGATCCTGCTCCATTAAGCCTGTAGCAAAACTATTGAGTTGAATGGACAGACAGTGAGCATTAACAGACATTTTCACCCCACTTCTGATAGGTCTATTGTGCAAGGTAGCAGCATCATCTGTGGAAGTCATGAAGTGGGTGTGCACCTCCTGTGTACAACTCTGTACCACAAGGGCTCCTTGTGTGTAGGTACATTGAAGAGAGTGGCATTCTCTCAGTGATTCAGAGACATTTGGAGCCTGCGAATCTGCTACAGTAGATACTCCATTCTCTACCTGCAGTGAGGTCACAGAGGATTAGTTTCTCCTGGCACAGGGAGAATTCCTCCCCTTCATGCACTCAGTCCAATCCAGCTCGTCAGGCTGGTTTCAGCAGGAGGATCTAAGTTTTAATGAGGAAGGATTTTGGTGATCTATGTGAAATGAGGTAATGGCCTACACTCAGATGTTCCTATTAATACAAAAACAAAAGGAATCTGGTGGCACCTAAAAGACTAACAGATTTATTTGGGCATAAGCTTTCATGAGTTAAAAACCCCCCTTCTTCAGATGCATGGAGTGAAAATTACAGAGGCAGGTATTAAATACTGACCTATGAAGAGAAGGGAGTTACCTTACAAGTGGAGAACCAGTGCTGGCAGAGCCAATTCCATCAGGGTGGATGTGGTCCACTTCCAATAACTGATGAGGAGGTGTCAATTCCAGGAGAGGCAAAGCTGCTTTTGTAGTGAGGCAGCCACTCCCAGTCTCTATTCAAGCCCAAATTAATGGTGTTAAATTTACAAATGATTTTTAGTTCATTCAGAGAATTTCCTCTTTGAAGTCTGTTTCTGAAGTTTTTTGTTCAAGTATAGCTACTTATAAATCTGCTATAGAATGTCCAGGGAGACTGAAGTGTTCTCCTACCGGATTTTGTATGTCACCATTACTAATGATCGATTTGTGTCCATTTTTATTTTTACCTAGGGACTGCCCGGTTTGGCCAATGTACATGGCAGAGGGGCACTGTATGCTGGCACATGATGGCATATATCACATTAGTGGATGTGCAGATGAATGAACCCTGGATGGTGTGGCTGATGTGGTTGGGTCCTATGATTGCGTTGCTAGAGGAGATATGGGGACAGAGCAGGCAATGAGGTTTGTACAGGGATTGGTTCCTGGGTTAGTGTTTCTGTGGTTTGGTGTATTGTTGCTGGGGAGTATTTGATTCAGGTTGGGGGACTTGTCTGTAAGTGACAACAGGCCTGCCTCCCAACATCTGTGAGAGGGAGGGATCGTTTTCCAGGATAGGTTGTAGATCATTGATAATATGCTGGAGAGGTTTCAATTGGGGGGCTGTACGTGGTGGCCAGTGGTGTTCTCTTATTTTCCCTGTGGTCCTGTCCCATAGTAGGTGACTGCTGGGTACCTGTCTCACTCTGTCAGTCTGTTTTCTGATTTCCCCAGGTGGGTATTGTAGTTTTAAGAATGCTTGATAAAGACCTTGTAGGTGTTTGTCTCTGTCTGAGGGATTGAAGCAAATTCGGTTATATCTTAGGGCTTGGCTGTAGACAATGGATTGTGTGATGTGTCCTGGATGGAAGCTGGAAGCATGTAGGCAAGTATTTTACCCACAAAAGCTTATGCCCAAATATATCTGTTAGTCTAAGGTGCCACCAGACTCCTTGCTGGTTTTGAGGAAACAGACTAACACTGCTACCCCTGATACTTATCATCACAGGCATTCTTATTTCAGTAGAGAGGTCAAGGATCAAATCAGTCTGGAATCTGAATCATTCTCTCAGCCATGAAGTGAGCTTATTAGAGCAGAGTACATCAGGCACACTGGAGGGGCTGTGAAGGACTTGTATTGTTATGCCTGGCTCAGACACAGATGTACTTGAGCAAGCTCTCTGGATCTTGCAGGGAGTCCTTTTTTAAAATTCTGTCATTCTAATTTCCTTCTCTCTGCCTCAGTTCATCCCTATGTTGATACTCTTGAATCGTACTGGTTGGAATAGGCTTATCTATGTTGCTCCTAAAAATACTTCCAAAGAGTAAATTATTTTGCCTTTAAAATACAGCAAATGTCAAATATTTTGAAAATATTTTCCTAGAGAAAGAAACTTTCCAGGTTGCTCTATAGGCATTGTTACTGAAAGGGGCAAGCAAATTGATAATTGACCGATAGAACCTAGGTTTGCAACAGGCAAAGATGACAAATGTAAGCAGCGTCAGGAATGAGATATATTCTGACATCTGGTGGCGAACTATGGGAATTGCAGTGAGTTTTGGAAAATAACTTTGGGGCTGATCAATTTGCATAGACACACCCACTGCGCCTAGCCTGAGCCCACAGCAGCCCACATGGCCACTTCGGCTGATGCGGGAGCCCCAGTCTCTATGTTATTGGGGCAGGAAATATAAAGTGATGTTACACGGATTATGTGAATGAAGGACTATGGACACGAACTTGGCCCTTGTTATGATGGAGGGACTCGCCATCATCTAGGTAGCACTCACTGGGCAAGGGCCATACGTTTCAGAACACTGTGAGATCAAGAGAGGTGGTGGACAAGCACCTATACCTTTCGGTGAGGGTTCTGTCTGAGGGCCTCCCAGGCCTATTGCACCCGGCCTCTCTCCACTGTGGAATGTCAGAATTGAATTTTGCTTCCATTAGGAGCCTGGTTTCAGGCTGCTGAGCTGAAAATTGCTTTGGGCTCACTGGTGCACCTGCACTAAGGCTTCCCTACTATATGCTGAAATCACTTAAGAGCTAAAGAAATCACTGAGCACTGTCTTAACTGGGGGGGGCCTGAAAAAAGTGCAGAGTGGCTGGTGCAGCAGAGCAGTCTGCATGTCAGCTAGCAGGATGGCTAGCAGAGTCGTCGGTGTGGCAGAGCTGTCCGTGTGTCAACTAGCGGAGCCGTTGGTGCTGCGGGCAGAGTGACCGGCGCAGCAGAGCTGTCTGTGTGTCGGCTAGCAGAGCAGCTAGCGGATCAACAGGCAGAGCGGTTCGTGGGACAGCCAGCGGAGCGGAGCAGAGCCGATTGCAGTGAGAGCTGCAGCGGAACCTCACGGAGAGGCGGCGCAGTCGGCCTCGGACCACGTAAGGTGCCCCTTGCCCTACCCTCCATTTTCACCCAGTCTGGGAGGTAAGACTCTGCAGATTAACTCTTGAACTCTGCACTGACCAGGAACAGAGACTCTTGGGCTGTTGGACTTTTGGGACTATTGGGTGATTTTTGGATTGCTGGGCTCCAGAGACTTTTGGGCTGTGGGACATTTTGGGGACTTTGGGTGATTTTTGGGTTACTGGACTCACAAACCTAAAGGAGGGGACACAGCCCAATCGGAACTTGCCACCTTTCACAGAAATAAAATGAACTCTAAAATTTACAACAATAATCACAAAGTGATAATCTATTTTAAATGCAACATAATCCTGACAGTCCAGGAGACAAGCACAAAGAGAAATGAAATATTTTACATACTTAGGTATATCACAGACATATAGACTTTAAACCAGAAGGGGACCATCACGATTATCCAGCCTGAACTCCATGCCTCTTTCTGTCTTAGTCTTGTATGTATTTATAGGAAATTATTGTTATTTTGTAATTATTGAGCAGCGTACAGAGCTCTATATAGAACAACATTTACATTTACCTTGTTAAAATTTTCATCTGTAATTGGTTCTTCATAGATGCGAATTTTATCCTCCAAAGATTTTTTCAGAACATCTATCTTATTTTTATTCTTGGATCGTTGTTTTTTGATCTTGGGCTGTGGCTATAAAAAATGATCATATCATTAAATATTTTTAAAATGTATATAACATTATTACTATTATTTTTGGGCAGTTCCCCAGTTAATAATACAAAATTGCAATCTTGACTTTCATGACAAAATGTTCCCTGGAAACACATGTTCCAACTATGAAATGGTTGAGAGGAACCATTTTGTAATTTCAGACTAAACCACAAAATGTGCCTAAGTTTTTTGAATGCAGGTTTACATATTCATCCCTTCCATGAAAAGAGGATGCAACTGTCAAGTTGCAATATTGCAATTTTGTCCTACTAGCATAGGAGTGACAAATTTGGTTTTACACAATCATTTAGTGAATGCTATATGCAATGACTTAATGAAATTTTCCTCATCCTTTTTCAAAGCCATAACAAAAAACCAAGACATCATATTCATTTAAAAAAATTAATTGTTTTCAAAATGCACGGTATGAATCACAAATGAGCCATAATGATATTAAGGAGCACCTTACTACATAATCTGATTATTCTTGACCTTTGTATTCTTTACAAGAATATAAACTAAGTGTAATGTACTCTCAGGGAAAAAATTATGTCTGTCTAACTATAAGGCTCTGCAAAGTCATTTCCCTTTTGAAATACAGAGCATTTTGGAAATCATTAAGGCTCTGAGCGAGGCTAATTCCTAGTGCAATTAGCCTAAGTTAGTTTACACATTAAGAAAAATACAGTCAATCAAACTGTGGTCCGAGGGGAGACATATCATCCTTTGTTATCCTGCTATGACCTACAATTCTTAGAAGAGAGATGTTTCTTTTTCTGTGGAAAAAGTTAAGGTAAAGAATTAGTCTGTAGTTTATAATATTCGAGGCAATTAGGCATCCTCTGCACAAAGTTAAATAGTCAAATAGAACATTTGTTACTCAATTACCCAATACTTTCCTGGCTGGGACTGACCTCTTTATACCAACTGACCATTTCTGAGATGAGTATTCCCTAGCTTCTGTTACGTACATTGGAAAAAAATGAAAGAATACCTCCCTGGAAGAGTTATAATCCTCCTCTTGGAAAGTGAAGTCTGAAAGAAAATCACTACCCACTCTAGAACATAAGAGGGGACCATCAAGATTTTCTGTTTTTAAGTGGATTGGAGCAGACTTGGATTTTTCCCCAAAGAATCTCTAACTGACTCAGCAGTAGAGTCAGATGCTGAAGAAGACCAACTAAGCATTGTGGATATGTCTCCAGAGGAGTCTCAGTTTGGGATATGGAGGTCCAATAGGCAGGGAGAAGACATAACACATCTACAAATGTTTGGCTTCAGAAAGGGCTTCCTTAGAGATGGATCACCCCCTGGTTTTCTGCTTATTCCCATTACAGGGAATAGGGCCCTGGAACAATTAGTCTATAAAGGAAGGGAAGGATGGAGGAAATGTATTTTCTCATTGCTGCTGAAAAGCATCTTTAAATGGCAAGATGCTAATGGCAAGTCAGAAGCACTGAACTCTACAAATCACACTACAGGAGGCAAGGAATCTGTTATGCAAGTGGAAGGTGTATTGGTCCTTTGTGAACAAATCTGAGCTGCATCCAGTATTTATAGGAAAGGAGACTGTTATGCTCCGACGCATCCTGAATATCAACCTCAAAACACAAATAAACCAAAGCAAGGCATGCAAGTAGGTTGTCAATCAAGACAGGAAATAACCATGAACTAGTTAGGTTAGCAAAAGTCTGAACAAAACACGATAACAGTCTGAACAGCAGATATGTAGCAAACTATGGCCTGCAGACCACATCCGGCTCACAGGACCATCCTGTCTGGCCCCTGAGCTTCCAGCCAGGGAGGCTAGCCCCCGGCCTCTCCTTTGTTGTCCTCCCTCTCCCGCAGCCACACCGCCGCATGGGCAGAGCTCTGGGCGGGGAGGTTGTGGGCTCCTGCGGGGCAACGCGGCAGCGTGTCTGACTCCAGCCGGGAAGCTGCCAGACATGCTGTTCTGAGTGGCATGGTAAGGGAACTGGGGGATTAGATAAGGGGCAGGGGGCTCCAGGGGGCTGTCAGGGGACAGGGAGCAAGGGGCGACTGGATGGGGTGAAGGTTCGGGAGGGGGAGGGGACAGCCATCTTTGTGAACCAGTATACTGCGGCACACAAAATCTAAAAAGTATCCTTCCTTCTCACAGGCCCGACTGACCAGGCAGAGAAATTGGCCAAGTGACCCATACTATCACAGCAGAAACAGTGAGGAGCTGGCAACTTTCACTGCTGAGGCCATGGTATGGGAGTATGTTGCATCGCAGGACTCTGGGTGATAGAAGTACGAGGAGTAGCTAATGGCTTAAGAGGAGACACAAAGGTAGCAGGAGTCTGACACTCGGAACAGCTTTCACCCCAAGTGCTAGCAAAGGTCTCACGCTTAGCGACCATCACATCAAAAGTCAGCACTCTCACATCTTCAACCAGTAACTGTTCATCCAGGGTGGTTAATAAGAAAACTATCCCTGAGCATGATCATCATAACATCCCCAAATTCACAGTCCGTGGCCCATCACTGCAAATGACATGCAAACTTGTGAATAGTTTCATAGGACTGCTGGAGACCTTCAAAGAACATTTTCCTCTTTACCAGAACAGACTCTCCAAAACCAAAATACTTGGTGTGGTGCTACACAGCTGCATCAAAGGAAGACTTGGGCTCCAGGAGCCCACCATAAATATCAATGTCATCATGGCCTAAGCAGCCAGAGTAACATGGAGCATTGGAGAGTTGTATAATCTGCAGATAATTCCAAAAATTCAGAATAAAGTATCACCATCGAAGGCTGTGCCAGCAGCATGGGTTGCAGAACAGAAGTACTCGTCACCATGTTATACTCTGATGCACCCCAGAATAGCAATCCAAAAAACCACTTTGATGTAGGACATACTAGTAGACTGTCAGTCAAAACAAGTACCAACCACGAACTGATGAGGTCAGCAACAGTGTGAATAAAACTTGATAACAGTCTGAACTGCAGATATGCAGCAGTGGGCCACAAGTAGCTGCACACACCCAATGCTAAGGCTCTGTGTGTGCGCGCACATAAACAGGAGCAAGAACACTGAATTCAGGTAGCAGGAACCAGGAAACAAAACAGAACAGGGAACAGGAAGGCAATACGCACACCAGTCATCACAAGAGACACCATGCTAATGTGTTGGACTTGGGGAGAGGCCAGGATCCAGCTTTTACTTACAGTAACTGATTAATAAATGAGGCCATACAGTTGGGAACTGACCCAAATCACATTCTGCTTCCCAAACACATGAAAAATGGCATGTGTGGGGAACCCTGTCCTGAAAAAGAGGCAGACGGTAAAAGTACACATTTGAGAAATGTAAAATGTTCCCATACTGATCCCACCTGTTTGTCGGATACTGCTAAGTTCTGATCCACTTTCAGCAGCTCCGCTTCCCTCCACGCCGACTGATACGTCTGAAGCAAAGCTCTTCTCCGAATCTTGGGCAAAGCTAAGTTATTGTCCATCTGAGAATAGCAGCAATGGAATTCTTGCCTCATTCTAAGCAATTCCTCTTCAGATAATGAAAGGGGCAAACTTAAAAGTTTCCTGTTAAAAAACGAAAACAAACACACGCTATTCTGTGGTACATGCAAACTGGCATAGAGAAAAAAAAAACCTCCCACCCACAACAGAAAACCCCAAACTATCTTCAGAGATCCTAGGAACTTGCAAAGTGTGTTCCCCCTTCCCAGGTGGCCAGATTCTCTGGATAGATATTCCTGTCTCATAGAACTGGAAGGACCTTGAAAGGTCATTGAGTCCATCCCCCTGCCTACACTAGCAGGACCAAGTACTGTCCCCTGACAGATTTTTTGCCCCAGATCCCTATATGGCCCTCTCAAGGATTGTGAGGGCCATACAGGGAGTTAGGTGAAAACATGGCCTCTACGTTAGAGCTGGTCCAAAAACAATTTTTTTGGAAGACATTAATTGTTATGCATTTCTTATATAAAATTAAAAAATGTTGTCAACATAAATCAAACCGAAAAATGTTCAGGATGGGTTTTTTTGTGTGTACACATACTCTCTCATTTTTCCATAGGGAGATACTGGGGGAACATGTAAATAAACCTGAACATGCAGGTGTGTGTGTGGGAGGGTGAAAGATCTTCTGACTTGTTTTCACAAAAGATTTCAAATGATACAAAACATTTCCCAGGAAGATTATAATATAGATCTAAAATCCATTTTTCACTAGATAACATTGTTGAAAATTTTGTAACCAGTTCTTCCCCACATCCTCATTTCCTATTTTGAATGTTTACTGGTAAGTTCTCATTTTAGATCACTATAGAAAACCAGAGTTTCTTAGATACACATTTGTAAACGTTTTAAAGACTAATAAATTTATTTGGGCATAAGCTTTCATTGTAAAAAATCCACTTCTTCAGATGAATGGAGTGAAAATTACAGATGCAGGCATATATATACTGACACATAAAGAGAAGGGAGTTACTCAATAATTGATGAGGAGGTGTCAATACCAAGAGAGGGAAAGTGCTTTTGTAGTGAGCCATCAACTCCCAGTCCCCATTCAAGCCCAAATTAATGGTGTTCATGCTAAAACCTCTCCAGCACATCATCAGTGATCTACAACCTATCTTGGAAAACGATTCCTCACTCTCACAGACCTTGGGAGGCAGGTCAGTCCTCGCTTACAGATAGCCGCTCAATCTGAATCAAATACTCCCCAGCAACTACACACCAAACCACAGAAACACTAATTAATGTAGAAGCCTGTAACAAACCTTGTTGCCTACTCTGTCCCCGTATCTCCTCCAGTGACACAATCAGAGGACCCAACCACATCAGCCACACCATTAGGGACTCAATAACCTGCACATCTACTAATATGATATATGCCATCATGTGTCCCTCTGCCATGTACAATGCCCCTCTGCCATGTACACAGGCCAAATCGGACAGTCTCTGTGTAAAAGAATAAATGACACAAATCAGACATCAGAAAAGTAACATACAAAAGCCAGTAGAACACTTCAGTCTCCCTGGACATTCTATAACAGATTTTAAAAGCAGCCATTCTTCAACAAAAAAAGTCTAAAATAGACTTAAACTGCAGAACTAAAATTCATTTGTAAATTTAATCCCATTAATTTGGGCTTGAACAAGGACTTGATGTGGCTGGCTCACTACAAAAGCAACTGTCCCACTCTTGGTATTGACAGCTCCTCATCAATTATTGGGAGTGGACCACATCTACTCTGATTGAATTGGCCTTGTCAACACTGGTTCTCCCTTTGTAAGGTAACTCCCTTCTCTTTATATGTCAGTATTTAATGCCTGTATCTGTAATTTTCACTCCATGCATCTGAAGACGTGGCTTTCTACCCACAAAAGCTTATGCCGAAATAAATTTGTTAGTCGTTAAAGGTGCCACTGGACTTCTCATTGTTTTTGTGGATACAGACTAACACAGCTACCCCTCGATATTTGTAAACATTCTATATCAGCTTTTTTAAAAGAAGGAAGACTAGAAATTATTAGAATTCTTAGTAACATTTTCAAAATACCATAGAGATAAGTAATAAATGAGAACGCTAATTATGTGTCAAATCCCAATAAAAAGAAAATCTGCCAACTCTTTGTTGGATGAATACGGATCTGTTACAAAAATGGACAGATGACTGTCAAATTTAGTCTGTTTATTATCTGTTCTAGAGTTCATGTAACCACTGACTATTAATCTGTGATATATAATATTTACCATAATCATATCCCATAACTCGGTATTCTGTATTTTGACACATTCTCTTTCCTTTCTCCCTAAATTTCTACAAACAGAATTGTCTCAGAGGCAGGGAGAATTAATTTTTAAAAGGGCAGACTGGCATAGCTTATTTTTCTTTGTGTGCGTACACACACACACACACGCTAAGCAATGCCAATTTGATAAACTATATACTACCTTTTTCAATAAACTTATTGGATGGGAATAATAATAATTAATAATACTAACACCTTACGCTTACATCTAAGGACTTGGCTACACAGAGTTAGCGAAGAGCAAGCTGGGGTATAAATCAAAGTGCATTACAGAACTTTGAGTTCATAGTGGCAGAGGCCACACTGCTGATTAATGTATGGCAGGCTATTGCACTGTAGTTTTACATGGCAGCTTGCCCTCTGTAACTCCCTGTATAGATAAGTCCAGAGGATCTCAAAGTACTTAAACAAGATGGCTAAGTAGTACTTCCCCAGATTTATGGATAGGAAAACTGAAGTACAAAGAGTTTAAATGTCTTGCCCAAACCAATGGCAGCAAGTCATTGGTAGAGTGAGGAAACAAACCTAGGTGTCTCAAAGACCCAACCTTTAACCACAAGATCCACACTGCTTCCTGGATTAGGAAAAGGGTTAATTAATACACAAAATGTTCTATCATCCCAATATGTATTAGGTATTGGTATTCTATTTCATTCATCTTCGGACAGAGATTTTAAACACAAAATGGCAAAAGAAGTGGAGCTCCCACTGACATCACTAATACAAAATGCACCAGCAACTTTCAGCAGCGGCACAAATTGGGTAGATTTGAGGAGGCCATTTTTGCATTTGATCGCCTGACCACTTTTAAGCAATGGTCCCGTACTCAATCAGTAGAGCTGCTACCAGAACAGTCTAGAGCATTGATCCACATGAGTGGTTGCAATGCCACTGAAATTTGACCTGGCCACCTCTACAGGCAGACAGAGGGGTGGTTCGGTCAAATTTCAGTGAGTGGCATTACAATCTAGGTCACAGGGTCACAATGCCACTGAAATTTGACCCGCTGTCCAGATGACGGGGTAGGCAGGACAAATGGTGTTGCAACCTGGTGCACAGGGAGTCTGTTCCTGTATGGCAGAGCACAGGACAATCCATTGAGATCTCAATTGCTGGCAGCGCTAGCTCAAGCACTGTGTGAGTAAGAGAGCTGGAAGACTCCCCACGTGAGAGAAAACCCTTGGTTCCTGCTGGAGACTAGTGAGATTGGAACAGGATTCTTGGTAATGGGGATGACTGCAATTTATTCCTCCCAAGAAATATCTGAACTGGCATCACTGACTTTCAGGCCTGAAACACAGAAACTTTCCATCTGGGGACAGAAGATTAACTCTTACTAGGACAGACTATGTGAGACCAAATATTGTATGTACAGCTTTACTACCACAGACCTCCAGTTTCCCTCCAATAACTGGTGGACTCGGACATTTTTAACTATTTCATGGCTTATTTTTGTATTATGAACAGTTCAGTGAGGCACAGAGGGCCAGATTCTGATCTCAGTAACTCTGGGTGTAACTATAACCAAGGTTGTGATGTTACTTCAGATTTGCACTGGTGCAGATGAGATCAGAATCTTATTCTCCCCAGAGGAAGAGAAGGAAATCATCTAAGTCCTGAGACTTCTGACTGCTTTTACCCTTTTCATCATTCTATCTTACCAGCAATACACCTTGGATTGGTTAGGGTAGATTAGGTACATCTCCCCTCTAGACTTAATCAACATAACCACTGAGTTTTGAGTGAGCGAAAAGGTATTGGCTGATAGAAAGCAAACTGAGGTGCTCCCGATATGCAAGTAATATGGACTGCCACCAGATCACAAGCTCCAACCAGCCCAGAAGGGACCTCAAGTCCCAATTTCTGATTTTTGCAGTGGCAATGTGCTGCACTACCACTAGGCTAGTTTTAATACCTCTCATGCCTTTGGGTCAAGAACAGTTCAGAAAAAATAAAACACATTTAACTTCAATTTTGCAGCAACTGTGGGTGGAAGGACCAATTTGATAATGGATGCTAAGCTGGAACTCTCCCTCTTAAATTTAATTCTTGGATATATTTCTGATATCTGAAGGTCACCTGATAACAAGGCACCATGTTTCCAACATGCAGCTTTGGTCACTAAAATATTAATTCCGCAAAAATGGAAAAGTCGATCTCCCCCATCCATCGATGCCTAGTTCAATGATACAGCTGACCTTTCAGCTAATGAATTACTGGCATTCCAGAGAAGGGAAATGTCTGAAAAATTCAAAGCAATTTGTGCTGACTTTTTACAGATCTATGATTAACGCAGAACCTGAAGATAGATAGGTTGCTTCACCTGCCCTCCCTTTATCCTGACCCTCTTTACTTTCCTTGTGTATTATGCTGAATCTTGTAGTTTGTTATATATGAAAAAATAAATAAAAAATTATAAATATATATAAAATTCGCAGCAATAAACTTCCTCCTGTCCCAGTAGTTCTAAAAAGGAGGAAATAGCCTATTCATTTAATGATTAAATAATAACTAATTCAAGCAATTTTTAAAAACAGCACACTGATGCACTAACAAAGAGTTTCAATTTTAAAATGACAATATATTGTCTCAAGGGTTTCAGAAGGATGATTTTACTTTAATCACAGTGCCAACAGGTTGTTATTATTTCCATAAAATATGCCTATCATGCTTTTAGAAATTCCTCTCTGAATCAACTGACTGTAGTCAGTCTCTAAATTAAAATATTCATATTTACAATATTTTCAGCCATGTAAGACACCTTCTGAAGGCATAATTTCCCCAACGGGCAGTATTTAACTGCTCCACAATATTGCCTTAGATTTATACACAGAAAGGTAGTACTGCCAGAAAAAACAAACAGTGAATTAGAAACTATGGCAGATCTCTTATGTCATGCCTATGTTAGGAAAGGATTTTAAAGCGTGAATATTTTTGGCACAGAACTACTTCATAGTATCTTGAATGATCAACAGAAATAAAAAGCAATTTTTTAAAATAATTCTTGGTAAGAGACTAGAGCTGGCATCTGGTGATCAAAATATCAAAACTAACATACACAATGTCAGAAAGTGTAAAGACAGACTTTAAAAGAGCTTTTGATGGAATGTTATACAATCGTGTAGAAAAATGTACTGGAAAAGCAAGCAGCTTTTATGAATCTGATTTTTATTGTTGCTGTGTGAATAAAGATGGTATCTGACAAGTGTAATAGGCAGCACTGCCAACTGGAATACATTGTCATAGAACATAGAAGTTAGAAATGGAAAAGACCTAGGTCACCTAATCCATATAATTACTGGTGCAGGATTGTTCTCAACAGTATATGTAGAGATAATAAGACAGTATCTGAAAGATACATTGAAATGGTTTATGGAAAATTATTTTGAATTTTGAAAAACCAAAAGTCACTGAAAAGTTAGAAGTGAATGGATTTCCAAACATTACAAGTAACAGGCAGACTCCTGTAGATCTGTTTTCCATATCTCTATAATGTGCAGTAGGCAAACTTACTGGATCAATGTCAGGTCATCGTATTTGGCCCAGAAGGTCTCATATGTGTATCTAATTTTCTTTAGAGAAAAGGAAAATTCTTCTCCCCTCACCTGAAGATGTTTAAGTTGACATTAATGCTTTACAGTCCATTCTTTTTAATAAATACATGTCCACAAGCCAGTGGGCAAATTTATTAGCCAGGGCAATCCAAATAAAGTCCAAACACTCAAGTTCAGTTCCATGTCCCCTTTTCTCAAGGTGGATTTATTAATAAAGAGAAGATTAAAAAAAAAACTAAGCAAAAAATACTTGGATAACTGAGACCTTTCTCACTTTCCCTGCCTGGGAAGAGGGAGGGCACATCCTTGCCCACTACATGACGCTTCTCTGTCTACCATGGAGACACCCACCCTAATGCTTCTCTTGTCTGGTACCCTTGCAGAAAACCTAATATCACAAGCTCAATCCCAGTCATATGCCCTCAAACGATAACTTTTAAAAGGTATGCCCCCCCCACCACCACCACCAAGCACCAAGGCCCTGGTACAATGTCTCACATCAAACATTACATTTCTGTTGCTAGGAAATATAGTATTAACAAACACTCTTCAAGAATGCATCTGAAAACTAGGAAAATGCTAACCTAAACTATGGCCTTAAGAAATATACAGTAATCATGAGAGGCCTGAGCTACTAGTGTTTTGTGTGAAGTGCTGAGACTCAGAAAACCCTGGGAATACTTGTCTTACTTGCCAATAAATATTTGTGTGTTGTATTTGGGGGGAAAAACAGATGATATAGTCCAGGGGTCTCAGACACGTGGCCCGCCAAGCCCTTCCCTGTGGCCCGCGATGCTCTCCCCGCCCCCCACCAAGCTCCCCTGTGGCCCTCCCCAGCTCCTCTCAGCCCCCCGCAACTCCTGCCAAGCTCCCCCCCGCCTACCTCCAGGCGCTTAGCACTTTCCAGGAGGGAGGGGGGAAGAGCAGGGAGCTGTGCGCTCAGGAGAGGAGGCGAGGCAGGGGTGGGACCTCATGGAAGGGGTGGGGTGGGGGCAGGGCCGGGGGCAGAGAGGGGTGTGTGTCAGTGATGCTGCCCTCAGGCCAATGAATGTGGCCCTTATGTGGCCCTCGTCTTCATTTGAGTTTGAGACCCCTGATATAGTCTCATCATATGATGATAACACTCTTTCCATCCCACTAGCGTCTCTGGAGGACATTAAACAGAAGCTACTAAAGTTAGACATTTTACAATCAGCAGGTCCAGATAATTTGTGTGGTAAGAGCTTGCTGGACTTTTAATGTTGATTTTTAGTAAGTCTTGGAGCACTGTGGATGTTCCAGAAGACTGGAAGAAAGATGACAATATGCCAATTTTTAAAAAGAGCAAATGAGATGACCCGGGTAATTACAGGTCTAGCAGAGATCTTGTACAAGATAATGCAACGGCTGATATGGGACTCAATTAATAAAGAACTACAGGAGATTAATGTAAATTACTGCAACTCAACATGGGTTTATGAAAAACAGATCCTGTCAAACTACCCTGATACCTTTTTTTGATGACATTACAAGTTTGATTGATATAGGGAATAGTGTTGACGTAACATACTTAGATTTCTCTAAGAGGTTAGACTTGTTATTGCACAACTTTTTGATTAAAAAAATTAGAATGATATCAAATTAATACGATGGCACACATTAAATGGATTACAAACTGGCTAACTGATAAGATCTCAAAACATAATTGTAAATGGGGAATCATTATCAAGCGGGTGTGTTTCCAGTGGGGTCCTGCAAGGATGAGTTTTTGCCCCTGCACTATTCCACATTTTTATCTGTGATTTGGAAGAAAATATAAAATCATCACTTATAAAGTTTGAAGATGACACAAAAATTGGAGGAGAAGTCATTAATGAAGAGCACAGGTCACTGATTCAGATTAATCTGGACTGTTTGGTAAACTGGGCACAAGCAAACAAATGTGTTTTAATATAGCTAATTATAAAGGTATACATCTAGGAACAAATAATATAGTCAACACTTACAGTATGGGGGACTCTTTACTGGAAAGCAGTGACTCTGAAAAAGGTTTGGGGGTTGTGGTGCATAATCAGTTGAACATGAGCTCCCAGTGTGATGTTAATGTGATCCTGGGATGCATAAACAGAGTAATCTCCAGCAGGAATAAAGAGGTTATTTTATTTCCATATTTGACACTGGTGTGACCACTGCTAGAATATTATGTCCAGTTCTGGTGCCCACAATTCCAGAAGGATGATGATAATTTGGAGGGGGTTCAGCGAAGAGCCACAAGAATTATTAAGGATTAGAAAACATGCTGTAGATTGAGCTCTTGGAGTCTATCACTATATTTATCTTAACAAAGAGAAGGCTAAGGGTGATCACTATATAGATGATCAGTCTATAAGTATCTACCTGAGAAACAAATATTTAATAATAGGCTCTTTAGTCTAACAAAGAAAGGTATAACACAATCCAGCAGCTTCAAGTTGCAGCTAGCCAAATTCAGACTGAAAATAAATCATAAATGTTTAATGGTGAGCATAATTAACAACTGGAACAATTTACCAAGGGTCAGGGTGGATTCTTCATCATGACAATTTTTAAATCAAATTTGGATGTTCTTCTAAATGATATGCTCTAGGAATTATTTCAGGGAAAATTCTACAGCCTGTGTTATACCAGGGGTCAGAGCAAATGTTCATAATTATCATTTCTGGCCTTGGGATCTGTGAATCTCTGAATACTGAGAGTTTTGCAAACAAAGCATAGCATACACTGAATTAAAGCCTAAAAATTCTAAATCACCCATATAATTTTAACAAATTTAGCTTCTTGGAATTTTCATTAAAAGTCCCCAAACAAATCAAAGGGGCTAATTTTCACAAGCACAGAGCAACGACAGCACACGTCAGTAGGAGTAGTGGGTACTGTGAACCTGTGAAACTCAGATTCAAAATTCATAGCAAAGAATTGAGAGTTAAAAATTAAGCCCACAGGTGTGTTAAACTCATACTTACTAAACGCATCATCATGAAAAGAAAATGGACAGATACTTACATGAACACTAACTGTCCCCAGCTCCTTAATTTTTTTTGTTCTGCAATGCTGTGTTCTAGCTCTTGGCTCAGCTTTTGCCTGGTATTCTCAAGCCATTCTCCAGTGGCCATATTTTTGTCATGTTCTTCCTTTTCAAGCTGTTCAGTCTGAGTAGCAATCTCCCTTTTATGCTCCTCAACAATTTGTTGCAGGAATGGCTTCGGCACACTCAGTTTTAACAGTTCTTGAGTGATTACTCCATACTGAATGCGTTTAAGTTCATCAATAGCTTTCTCTGTCAAAGTAAATCTAAGCACTTTTATTTCTTCACTGGCATCATTATCAAGCTTTTCAATAAGCTCTTCAAATTCAACAGCATGATCAGTCAGAAGCTTTTGCCAATGGCTCAAGTAGTGGCTAACCTCTTTAGTGGTTTTGAAAGTGTTTCCTATTGACATCTGCTCCTTCCTTTGTTCTTTCTGCTGATTCATTTACAAAAAAAAAAAAAAAAGTGGGGAGGGAAAAGAAGATACAAGGTAAATAGAAAAAAACTTCTTTAAAAAACTTCTTTCTAGTTCGAATCCAGCATATACATATTTCATACCAAAGTGAAATTATACATAAGAGATTTTTGTAATACTCAAATGATAATTTCATTGCATAATATCAGCACTGCAGTCATATATGTGCCCATAAGGATTAATCTGATTTGACGTTAGAATGCTAACACCTACAAAAATGCAGTGTGAAATTTATCTCATGCCCTGACATATTTTCAAATGTCCGAAAGGATCAGATATCTAATGAACTGGTAAAATTCCAAATGCAAACTCTGATCAAATAAACAAAGAGGAAAGAAGAGACAATATTTTATTGATATTTCATATTATACTATGCAATATTTTCACTGTAAAGCTAGTCAAGGCTACCTTTCTGGGGAGAAAAAAAGATACTGAATGCCACTGAAAGAAGCCCTACACCTCTCTTCATGCTTGTTCTCTCCTTGTTTTAACACAATTTATCTTTTAAGACCACCAGAACATTTTGAAATGTACATCCCAACTAACCCAATGGATTTCCTGCATCTTTTGGTTATTTCGTTACATTTCACATACAGGAGTCTAAATTAGCCAATTATGGATTTTGGTGTAAAGTCAATTAACCCAGGTCAAGACAGAGATGGCCACCAGTGGGAAGCTCAGAGAATACAATGGAAGTGTTGGCCCTCCGCATGATTGCCAGAGCTCCAAGGCATTTTTCTCCATAAAGTCTGGAATCTCGGCAGGTTTGGAGAGTCATGCTGCTTGTCCCCACTGTGTAAAACAGGGGTGGGCAAACTATGGCCCACGGGCTACATATGGCCTACCTGTCATTTCTATCCGGCCCGTGAGCTCTCAGCGGGGGAGCGTTGCCAGTGGGCCCCTCATCCCCACCCAGGGGATAGGCCAGCGTGGGGAGGGGCCCCACGCTACCGCCCTGGGCGCTGAGCTGAGCTGCGCGGAACCGCGGGGCCCCGTGCTCCCCGTGTGCTGGGCTGAGCCGTGGGGCCCGCGCTCCCCGCCTCGTGTGCTGGGCTGAGCCATGGGGCCCGCGCTCCCCGCCTCGCGTGCCAGGCTGAGCCGTGGGGCCTGCGCTCCCTGTCTGGGGTGGCAGACTGAGCCAAGGGGCCCTGCGTTCCCCCACCGGGTGTCGGGTTCAGCCGAGGGGCCCCACGCTCCCTGCCCCGGGTGCCGGGCTGAGCTGTGGGGCTCCGAGTTCCCGCCAGGGTGCTGGGCCTAGCTGCCGGGGCCAGGAGAGAGCAGCAAGTCGGGGGTGCGCCCAGCGGAGCAAAGTAAGAAAGAATGGGGGCAGGGGGCAGCTTGGGTGGTGGTTAGGGTGGGGAGTCTCGGGAGAGGGCAGTAAGGGAACAAAGAGCAGGGGGCTTAGATAGGGCGTGGAGTCCCTGAGGGTGGTGGTTAGGGTGGGTGGATTTCGGGAAGGAGCAGTAGGGGAACAAAGATCAGGGGGGCTTAGATAGCGGATGGGGGTCGGGGGGGGGCGGGAAGGGTGGGGGGGTCTCCGGAGGGGGCCATCAGGGGATGGGGGGCTCTGAGGAGGCACTAAAGGGGTGGGAAGTGAGTGGGAGTCGGATGGGGGCGGGGCCAGGCTATTTGGGGAGGCACCACCTTCTCTACCCGGCCCTCCGCATAATTTTGAACCCCAATGTGGCCCTCCGGCCAAAAAGTTTGCCCACCCCTGGTGTAGAATCTAATCCTATGATCCTGACTTGATGAGATGTCAAACTCCACAAATGGAAACTCAGCATTTTCTTCATGTATATTACTTATCTGCAGGTTTTCTTAATGGTGGGGAGTGATCCAGTCTTATGCTGTCAGACTAGGAAGAACTGCTCAGTTAAGACAATACAGTAGAACCTCAGAACTATGAATACCCGGAGAATGGAAGTTGTTCCTAATTCTGAAATGTTCATAAGTCTGAACAAAACATTATGGTTGTTCTTTCAAAACTTGACAACTGAACATCGACTTATTACAGCTTTGAAACTTTACTATGCAGAAGAAAAATATTGCTTTTAATCATCTTAATTTAAATGAAACAAGCACAGAAACAGTTTTCTTGCCATGCCAAAATATTTTTTTTAAAAACTTCCCTTTTATTTTTTTCAGTAATTTACATTTAATGCAGTACTGTACAGTATTTGCTCTTTTTTGGTCTCTGCCGCTGCCTGATTTATATTTTCAGTTCCAAATAAGGTGGTTGGTTAACTGGTCAGTTCATAACTCTGATATTCATAACGCTGAGGTTCTAATGTATATTGTGGTAATGTCAATAAAAATTATGAAGACCCTTTTTCCTCTACTATTCTAGCATGGATGTTTATCATCTTCATCGTCATCAAAAATTAGGTTTTATCTTTTCATTCAATCAGGTATTTTTTTCAGCATAATTGCAGGGTAAATGGTTACACTGTACATAATTACCTTTTGCAACATTTCTCGTCTTCTCTTAGTAAGGAGTTTCTGGTGAAGCCTTTGCTTTTCCTGTTTTAAATTATGATCCAACTTCTGTTTAACAGAACGAACTTCTGTCTGAACTTGGTCTAGAAGTGTTCCCAAATGATTTTCAGACAAATGACCAGCTCTGTAATAAGAGTGTTTAATACCAATTACATTGAATACTTAACAGTAGAGAGTATGTTTGTATAAAGTCACATAGTTATTATTTATTTCTATTGCTGTGATGCTTACAAGCCTCTTACAAGGCTCAGGATCCCACTGTATTGGACACTATCCAAGCAAATAATACAAAGACAGCCCATGCCTCAGAAAGCTCACAGTTAGCACATAGATAATAGGCAAGAGGTGAATAAACAAATGGGGATGTGAAGGGAGAATGGGAAGGAAGGAGGGAAAAAAACCCTAGGAGACCTGTCTACATAGAGAGTTAGTGTTAGACAGAAGATGCTGATAGTAATGTGCATAAATGAAAAAATGAGGGAGTGCAGGCTCAGACGGGTTGGTCATGTAAAGCACAGTCCTAACTAGTGGAAAAGAGTTCAATTGCTCAAGACTGAAGGAGAAAGACAGAGAGGCCAACCCAAGAAAAAAGTGGTGGAAACATAAGGGAAAACATGTTAGCATATGGTGTGGACAGAGGATATGGCACTGAAAAGAGCACTTTGGAAGGAGAGGACTTATAGAGTGGACCCCACTGGATGAGATTAATACAAGGAAAAGAAGAGTATTGTACAGAATATTCAAATTAGACATGTTTTTATATTTATACATTATAGTCTAAAAATGTAAAAAGTCTCCCTTAAATGTAAATATATATACACACACACACACGTAAATGTATCTTATCATGCATGCACAATAATTTTATATACATTACAAATGATAGTTAGCAAAACTTGTGCAAAGACTTTCACTCACGTCTCCTATAACTTTCAAAAATAAATCAAAAGATTTACCAGGATTTTGGATGAATAGAGAAATATAGCAACTCCACAGACCAAACTTTTCCAGTTTTACACATCTTTAGTGTAAAACAGGAAATCTTTACAAAACTTTACAATCTTTTGAATTTGGGGTAGATTTGCGAGATTATGATACCAGTCTAATTCCATTGACTTCTCTAATTCCCATGAGTGTATGGGTTAGATGCACTACAGTATAGTGAAATAAGTCTCTCTCTCTCTCCCTATAAACAACTCTAATTGCATTATAAAGACTGTTACCATTCTTGTCACTCAGAAGTTCCCAAAATACCTTTGAACAATAGAGATATAAAGGAGGATCTTAAATCAACCAGGTTAGGCTTTTGGATTTTCGCAGTTATTACCATGACTCAAGAAATATTTCTAACATTAAATACTAAGTATTCCTAAAAAGAAGGGTTAAAAGGGTCAAAATGGATCCTGGGCTGAAAGTACTATTCCTAACACTGTGGATTTTTGTTCAAACTCTTCCTCAATTATTCTCCAAGTACCCAATTTTCAGAAGGACTGAGCATTGTGCAGCTCACATTGGTTTTAAATGGAAGTGTGCACGCACAGCCCCTCTGAAAATCAGGACCTAACAACATATGGGGCTCACAAGCCTCTGTCCCAGCAAAGTCACCAACACACTTCAACAGTCGGATTATGGGCGAAATCTTGTAGTCCTTTAATTTCCTTTCTCAGGAAAAGATTGAGACCAATTCCCATCAATTTTGTGAATTTACCTAGGATTTGTCCATATGAATGTAGCTGTCCTACATTTGGTCCAAGTTAGATTTTACCTCAAATTCCCAAAGTAATTAAAATAATTAAATTAAAGCAAAGTTGAAGAATATTTATGTAGTTGTGTGGCTTTTGTATTTTACCGAGAGTGAACAGAGAGCTCCAGTTCAAAGCCAGCACTTGTTTCTCCAGCTACTGTTCGAGAGTTTATAGTCAATTAAATGAGCAACAGAAAACTGTCCCCTGCATAACTTGCTTTCAATTCTAATGAGGAGCTGAGCTCAGCCTCCCTCCTTATCATGCAGATTTGTTAAGTTTTGCAGAACTAAAATTTTTTCAACTTCCGTCCATCACCTTTATTATTTTTTTAAAAAAATCTTCAGTGGGAAAAAGCCCTCAAAACAATCCCACCAGCTGTCAACGTGCTCTACTTGAAGCCAAATAATGTTTGCCCTTGCCTGAAACCAATGCATTATAAATTCCAATGATTTGGCAGATAGATTGGGCAGTCCCAAGCCTCCTTTCAGGCTTTGGGAACTGCAAATTCCGTATCTAGACTCCTTTCTGTGCCAAATACAAGGAAAAACAAAGTAGTTTAATGTGTGGGTGGCGGAATTAGATAGGAGGATGAGCAAGTTATGCAAAATAACAATTAAGATATTACTTTTCAATACCTTTAATCTATTTTGTGCTGGGGGAATCACCCAGGAGTCTTTGCAGCCCATTTACAATCCCTACCCAGAGTGAAGTAAAAAGGCTGCAGCAGGAATCAGAACTGGGTCCCATGTGATGAAAGGTGGAGAGAAAGTGATGTAACATGTCAGCTAAGTGACCAGGGTGGGGATAGATACACACACTGATGATGAGGACGATGATAGATACACATCTTATTAGTTCAATGTTGATTTATTTTGTGGAATTTTTTTACGCGTAAAAATCTTAAAAGGCACTCAGATTAAATTGTAGGTAGTTGTGGGTACTACAGGGGCCAGTAAAAAGGAATATGGACTGAGTTTCCAATGACACAAACAATAGAGACACGGTGTGTAGCCATTAGTTCAAGCAGAAGGAGAGTTTCAGTTAAGTAACACTAACATCATAATGGCTGTATCTCTAAGACAAAAATGAAAGTGTCTCCAGGCGAAAGCTCAAGACTTAAAGTCAAAACTGAAAAAGGAGCCATCTAGAATGTCCAGTATAACTGGCAATTCAGAGGTATGACTGACAATTAAAAAAATAGGAAAAGGGTTTCAGACTTCAAAGTACACTTTGTCTGATGGGCAGGTTAGGTTGTGTAGAGTTGTATCATATCTGAAGGAGTAAAGGAAACCACAGCTATTTTAGAAAGATCACTCCAGTGTGGACATGATTAAGGAATGGAATCTATTTTATTAGAAAGCCCACATAACAGAAACAATGGATGAAATCCTTTCCCCACTGAAGTCAATGAGAATATTGCCAAGGACTTCAGTGGGACCAGGATTTCACCCAACTGGATCAGTGTTCTGCAGCTGTCCAGATCAGAATTGCAACGAGTAATTCCGGATAGTAAAATCCAGACCCAGAGAGCTGACAAGGAAGTCATTAACCTTAATGAAGATAGGAGGTGCAGGCCCCAAGAGATTAAAAACTTATGTTCTGTTGACGCAATGATGATAACAATGCGAAGGTTAGCTACTCCAGTTCTATTTGGTGGAAGGGGACATCAAAGGACTGCTTGGAGAAATATTTATTGATGTAATAGACTCCACTTAAATGGAGAAGAATAAAAAGTACACTACTAAAAGAGATCAGTAAGAGGAATGTTTTGATTTGGACTTTACTGTACATGATGGTGGAATTCAAGGCCACATAGCACAGGAAATTATTGTGGTCTTATTAGAGATTGAAATCCATGTAGATATTCATACTGCAATATGAGTTCTTCAAGTCCAGTAAATTGCCAGAACCGGATGATGTTATCAAAGGGTTATGAAGGAAATGAAGTGTGAAGGAGCAGAGTGCTTGGCGAAATGAAGCAGAGCACTTTAAAAATAGCAATTGTTCACAGAAAAAGCTGGGAAGTCACTAATCTGGTGCCCTTTTGACTATGCAGAACCCAGGAATTACAGAATGGTGGGCCTCATTATGCTACTGGGGAAACTGGTTATTAAGAGTTCCAGTAAGGTTAAAGTAGTACAATGCTTGGACAAGTATTGCCTGGATAGGTCAACCCCTGCACAGTTCTTGTAAGGAAAATGACAGAGAGCTTTCTATCTATGAGAATTCTTTGGAAACGTTAACAAAATGGTAGATCCATCAGCATGGATGTAATTTGCTTAGATTTTTCCTAATACTTTTTTGAAAAGGTCTCTCATATGAAACTATTAAGGAAAATGACTAACAAATGGATAAGGGCAGTCATGACGTTCAAACCAGTAAAGCAATTAAAAAAGTTACAGTGAAGGCTGTCCTACAGGTCAAATGACAGAGTACGAAGGTGATCGCCAGTATTTTATAAAAATTATTAAATAGATTTAGAACAAAAATTAAAAGGAGTTGGTAAAGCACAATAACACTAAGTCGATTTGTTTAGTAAAATGGAGGATTATGAGAAACTCTGGATGGTTTTAAACATATAATGAAATGGACAATTTGATGGCAGAGGATGTTTAACTTGCATAAATGTAAGATAATGTGTATTAGCAGCAATGGTTTAAACTCCTAATACGCTGATGGGCACTGAAATTGTGGAATCTTCTGATGCAAAAGAGGAGGTTAGATTGTGGTGAGTCAATGAAGATATCTGCCCACAATAGCACATATACAAATAAAATGACTCTATGCATTAAAGCAGAGACAACAGCGGAAAATATTGCAGTGACATATTGCACAATAGTGGATGGGCCTCTGATTACTGTAATTACTGTTACTTTTTATGCAGTGTTCTAGCATTCACTTGACCACACAGTCCTGGCTAAACCACAGGATTTTGACATAACCTTTTGCTGTCTAAACACCACCAGTAATTAGTTACACAAATTAACATAGGGTAATTTATCCATTAGGAAGTCTATTATAAACTTCAAAGAGGCATATAGAAAATGACATTATTTTACCCAATATTAATCTAAATGTTAATATTCCCTTTTGTTCTCTGAATCAGTAGCTACGGTGACAGACAGGAACTGTCTGTTTACATGGCTACAATTAAAGATACACACAATTAGCATCGCTTCTAACAATATAGGTTTGCATTTCAAAGTTCTAGCCTATTTACCACGAATTGCCTTAATTTCCATTTGCATGCCTTTCTAATACGTCTTTAAAGGTCACTCTGGGTTAGTTAGGCTGTGTCCACACTGCCACTTTCAGCGCTAAAACTTAGTTGTTCAGGAGTGTGAAAAACACCCCTCGCTCCAAGTGACAAATGTTTTAGCGCTGAAAAGCAGCAGTACAGACAGCGCTTTATCAATGGGAACCATGCTCCCGACGATAAAGCTACCACCTCTCATTTGAGGTGGTTATTTTACTATTTTTTTGTAGCGTGACTACACTACCCACTTCACACCATGTTGTCACATGGGTAGTGTAGACATACCCTTAGCCTGCAAGCTGTTTAACCCTTTCTGGCCATGTGTTACATTTTGTATAAGACTTGTTGCAATTATATAACAGTGGTAGAAATGATGACTTCCATAATTGTATTTTCATCAGACAACATCATACCTGTCCTCTTGTATCTAGGGAACCATGTTCAAAGTATAACATTTCTTTGTAAAAGACAGAGTCAGATTCTCTTTCACATTTAGCACAGAGAAAGGGTGGCAGACCAGGAGTTGTTCATAGCTAGTTACAGCTCCCTAATTCACAGATTATATCTGTTCTAGCCCAGCTCCTTAAGGGAGCCAGCTGAGATTTGGCAGAATGCAGCTACACTCCCCCTCAACTCCGAAGCCAGTGTTTGTATGGAAAGAGCGAAGGGGCATGGTTGACATAGGAACCAACTACACTGACTTTATGCCAACGGAGAGCTCCCTAACCGCCAGCAGAATTCTCAGTCGGCTATCCAGGCCAGATTCCAGCCCCTTTGCGCTGAGTGATGCAAAGAGGGCAGAATCGAGAGAGAATATGGCCCAGAGACATCTGAATATCCACCCTTGCCTACTATCTTATGGGCAAAATTTTCAAACTTGTATACCTAGAGTTAGACACACACAGTGGGTGAGGTAATATCTTTTACTGGATCAAATTCCGTTGGCAAAAAGAGATGAACTCTCTCTTTCACCAACAGAAGATGTTCCAATAAAAGATATTACCTCACTCACCTTGTCTCTCAATTATCTTGGGACCAACACTACTACAACAGCACTGCAAATACCTAGAGTTAAGCACCTAAATCCATATTTAGACATCCAAATCAGCAGCTTGATTTTCAAAAGGAGCTGTGCTGTTGAGAAAAATCAGGCTTCTTATTTAAATGCTAACTTTAGACAGTCAAGTTTCAAAATACTGGCCTCTAGATTTTGGTTAAAATTTCTCTATAGTCCTAGAGTTGCTGTTTTTATAACTGAAACCCACCATTTACTTATTTTGTTAACATTCTTACAGTATCTTTTTCACATGAATCTCGATTGACTTTTTACCCAATACATTTGAAACATTCTATTAAGCTCTTCTCTTAAAAGTCTTTTACAGCATTTATGTCATGCCTGTTTTATGCTACCTCTGAATTTGTTTATGCGCATTCTATCTCATCCACATCTTTCCCAATTTCATTTCTAGGTTTAAAGCAATTATGCATCTCAAAATTCCTTTTAATCCCATCCATAAGTATACTTTTGAAGTACCTAATAAAGGAACATCTACATTTGTAACTAGAGGAGTGGGAGTTGAAGGGTAAGATGAAAAAGCAGAGGAGATTAATGATACAATTTAAAAGGACCAGCATTTTGGTTCAGACTTTTGTTGCTCTTAATATTTCTTATGCTCCCGTCTGTAAATATTCCCCAATTCCCCTTATAATTAAAGATTGAAATTCTGGCCGACATATTATGGAATTCTTCTTTTGGGTTTTGGGCATGATTCTCAGCTTCACCTGCAGCAGAATGACTATGGAGAATGTTCTGAAATACTACATTATGTAGTTTTACAATATCAACATCCAGAGAATGAAAAAATAGCACACAGGTCTTGCCAGTCTTCTGAAAGCAAACATGCTGTATGGGTGTGTGGGGGGCATGTGTGTGTGTGTCTGAAGTTATAGGAGAGTCACACAAGGTAGAGCAATGTCACTTTGTTATGCAAGTGTCTCTAACTTTGCAGAATTTAGTTTAAAATTTGACACTATGAAAAAAAAATGTGCAGAATCCTCAATCCAACCTTCCAATTACTTACATGGTGAGAGGAAAAGCCATTTGCTGAAATTGTTTGTAGATCTGGGTGCAAAACTAATTCTGTTGTAAGAAACTCAACCACAAGATTTCTCTTAAAAGTAGAACTGCATCCCTCCCGCAACTTGTAAATTCTTCCTCACCCCTCTGAGTATTATAGGCAATGAATTGCATGCAAAGTTAAAGAAAAGTGTTGTTTTACACTAGGATTTCCTTATTACTTGTGTTAGTGCTGCAGTTTTTTGTGCAAGTGAATGTCACACTCACATCACAAAAACTACAGAGGCCTCCCCTTTCCACTACTGAGATTTTTTCTTGTAACTCTCCTCTCTCAAAGCAGAGAACAGGCATATAGGAAGACTGTCCTTGTTCAACAGAGCTTACAGTCTAATGGTAGTCTGACTCAACAAGTGACAGCTACTGAAATAGGTGGCTAAATAAAAGAACAAAGGTTACAAAAATCAGGTAAGCTACTTGGCTCTGAATGAACAGTTTTCCAGGCCATAAGGAAGCACTGCTTGTTTTGCACTACCTGCAGACACAGAACATGATCTTTGGTGTATCATATCAATCTTCCTTTGGGCCTCTAAACTAGGGCTGTCAATCAATCACAGTTATTGCCTGGGTGGGGAGCAGGGGTGAAAGTAAGTTCAAAGACTTACTGGTCTGGGGAGCGGCTCTGCCCCCACAAGGGGAAGGCCCTCGGGAGGAAGGGGCGGAGCTGTGTGTGTGGGGGTGGGGGTGGGGTCAGCATTCCCCAGCCAACCCATCCAGGTTGACCAGGGCTCCAGTGGTGATTTAAAGGACCCAGGGTTCCAGCCGCTGCAGCAATAGCGACGGATGGAATCCAGGGCCCTTTTAAATTGCTAGCTCCGGGTAGCTGCTCCTTTTGCTCCCCCCGACCTGTTGGCAACGGCAGGGACATTAAAGGTAACATCCCTGCCCCTCTTGCGCCCCGCCCCACAGCTGTGGCTCTGCCAGTAGGGTCCATACTAGCAGGGCTGCCGACGGGAAGGGGCAGCAATGTTAAAGCACTGCCGTGGGAGTGCTTTGAGGGTCCTTAAAGTGCTGCCGCAGCAGCACTTTAACATCACTCCACTTCCCTGTCAGCAGCCCTGTTGGTATGGACCCTATCGGCAGGGCTGCCTTTGGGGGGATTCAAAAGGGGCAGTGACGTTGAAGTGGGGTTGAGGCAGTGCTTTAATGTGGGCTGCTATGGGCCAGTACTGGCTTTGTACCGGCCCATACTGGCCCATACCGACTCACTTTCACCCTTGGTGGGGAAGGAGGCATCTGCAGTGGGGTGGATGGGGAGGGAGGGGAGGCTGAAACCTCGGCTCACAGCTCCACGGGCGGCATGGGGGCTGAAGTCCCAGTGCGCAGCTCCACGGGTGGGCTAAAGTCCTGGGCTGGAGCCTCACACCCCAACGGGGAGCTGAAACTCTGAGCCCCATATGGGACCGGAGCCCCGAGCCCTATGTGGGATGAAGCCTGGAACCCCGAGCAGAGCTGAAATCAAGAGCCCCAAGCCTACCATTGAAAATATAGAAAATTTCCAAAAATATTAAAATAAATGGTATTCTATTGTTTAACAGTGTGATTAAAACTACGATTGTGATTCATTCTTTTAATCATTTGACAGCGATAATCTAAATCTTCTATTATTTTTACCTTTCGATTGAGAACAAAAGCAGGAGAGAAAACAGTGTATAGCAATCTATATGGTCATGTTACTGGCTGAGATGTTTGGATCATATTCATCTATTTTATATTTGTTTCTGCAATACATGGCACCCAGATGCCTGGCAACCTGCACCATTATAGATCTCTAAAATATATAAAGAAAGATGTGGGTACAAGATCAACAGAGAAATTAGTAATTTGCTTTCCTGCACATGACACATTCTACTTTCCTGGCATACTCTTCAGTAGTTTCTCCATGTGCCAGGCAAGCAGATGCTGCAGCTCTCTTGGTACTAGCGAGAGTTCTCCCTTAAACTGTTCAATATTGCCATGTAATTTTAACTGCTCATTTCACCAGCACCATTTCATCATTTTTGGGTCTCCATATTACCTTTAGGGATATTTCTACAGTATCCTCAAATACAATATCTGAATCAGCCCAGAGCCTACATGACCTAAAAGAAATACCCCAAAGCAGTTAAATAAATACTTGTCTGCAATTCATTTCTACTTACTACCTTATCCAACACTTATTCTTTACTATTCCCAGCAGCATGTGGCTTGTCTGCTAATAAAGATCTACATCAATTATATAATTTATAAGCTCAGTCAACTGTGGAGATCATCTTTCCTTTGGAAAACTTCTATGCATGCTGATTTGAGACCATATAGCCAGCTCCTCACCCTACATGCTCAATTTAGAAGTGAATCAGAATTGGACTTTTCATCTAGGTCTAGATTTCCATGCACATAGGGTCCTGTTCAGTAATTCTTATTAATAGTATTCCCACTGACTTAAATGGGCTATTCACGTGGGTGAGTACTATCTGAATAAGTAAAGGATCTATACTCAGCCCCAAACTCCTGCTGGCTTCAGTTGGAGCCATAATCCTCCAGCAGCAGAATCTGGACATCTGTTAATAAGTCTAACTGTACATGTTCCCATCAGTCAAGGAAACTGATCAAACACTATTTGTGGGGCAAGTTTTGACTCTACTCATAAGATGCTGTATCAATCTAAAACTAAATTATCCAGCTAAGCAAATCACATATTAAAATCAAACATGGAAGTCATTCCTCGGACATGTATTTGTATGACATAGAAAATAACCAAGATCTTATTTGAACACATTCACAGCAACTCATAATTCAGATCTAGATCACACACAAGTGTATGATCACAAGGGACTAGAACCTTTGACTAATAGCTCCAAAAGCACATGCTTTGACCACTTGGGCTAAAGAATCTCTCTAGCCACTAATATTAGTAGGAAATACCTTATTCTCGCAGTGGGACTGCTACCAGAGGGCAATATTAGTCACTCACACACAATGACCCTGATCCTTTAACATGCAGCACAGAAATAAACTGATGTACCCATTTAGAGCCTTCCTGAAATCAATGGGCTCTAATTGGGTATGCGAGATAGCAGTATTTCTGTTTTGTACGATCAGGGACAAAGACAGTCTATTATACTATGATGCTGAATAACCAATATGGTAGCTACTAACTATTCTATTGAATTATTTTAAAAATAATAAATCTTTTCAGTAAACTTTTAAATTCTATTCATTAACCTTTATCAGGTATAGCTAAAAATATTTTTGAGTACCACCATATGTCACTCAGATAACAGGCGTGAAGACACCCAAAACAGTTAAAATAGAGATTATATTTACCTTTCCATCTTGTTAATGAGACTTGTTATCTGGCTTGCTGCTGTGTTCAAGAGAGAAGAGGCTTGGGAATCCCATAAATGTATATTATTTATTAGGTACTCTCTGTAAGCAAATCTTTTACTCAGATGATACTTCTTATTAGCCTGCAAAAAATCCATTAGCTCTTCAATGTCCTCCTATAGGAAAGATGTGAACACATATGTCTAATTAGAAGTTATGTTCATTTTAACTAACACCTGAGAGAGTGCTATTTAGACCAGTTTTGGGCATTCGAAGAATAATATTAAACAGCCTTTACAAATTTAAAAACAACAATGAACTTCCATACAAGCTAGTTAAAAGTATTTTAAATTAGATGATTATGTCAACTTATTACAGTTGCATCAGTCTAACAGTTTGTCCATCTTTGGGCCTGAACAGCCAGCTATTGAGCACAGTGCTTAGTACCCAGACTAGTCCACGGAGGTCAGTGAGGCTACTCAGGGTCCTGATTTAAAAGGATACTTGAAGCACGTGCCTAAATTTAAGTGCCTGAGCAGTCCTGTTGACTTTGGCAGGACTACTGTTGTGCCTAAACTAGGCACATGCTCGCTGAACAGGAGCCCAAGGGTAGTAAGCTGTATGCTCAGTAGAAAATCATATGCAGAGCCATGCTCTTTTTTTTTTTTTTTTTAATATTATCTTTCCCTAGAGCAATTTTCCCTTTAAGATATAGTGTGAAATTTCCAAAAGTGCCTAAGTGACTTAGACCCTAAGACTTAGGATCCCAAGTCACTTAAACACCTTTGAAGAATTTACTTGTGAGTTTTAAAAACAGGTCCAGTTTTATTCAGATTTGTAACGTAAAACCCAATTAGCCGGTACAGACCGCCTGAGTGAACATGCTCAACTCCTATCATTATTGGGAACAGTTATGTACATGTATTAATAATTTTTGTTTAGACTTTAAGTTTTCAAAATTATGGAACTGGAGTTTTGCATCTTATTTTTATTGTCAATCAGTTATAAAAGTGATAATACAGCAAAGCTCTACAAGTGGAGATAATTACAGAAACATTTCACAAACATTACTGCGTGATCGCTCTCTGTTGGGAAGTTAATAGCGGGATATTTACATCATTACCTGTATTTTAGAGTAATCCTGCACTAATGCTTTGGCTGCTTCTAACTTCAATTCTCCCTTGAAAATGGCATTTTTTATCTGTGTAAAAAAGACATTATGGAGCTCCATTCTCTGGAAAATAGCCAGTTGTCGATAAGCTTTTGCAAAGTACTCCTCCTGCCTCACCAAAAGAAACCTCTTCATGTGGTTCTGTTCAAGTTTGTGAATTTTTTCCAGAAGACATCTGTATTCTATAGCAGACTGGGAGAGGACAAACCCAACTGATTACCAGTGATTAATATATTTTAAAAGTACCAATATTACTGAGACTAATGATTACAACAAGCACACATATATTCAATGCACACTATGCTCACTCCTCTTTAAGTGATCTGAAATGAGCAGTTGTTTTGAAATAAAATATTAACATTAAATGATATTTTCAACATTCAACAGAAAAGCCAGTGCTAGAAGATGAAGTTGTACATCTATCTGTAACACAAAGGGTTACACATATTCAATAACCCAGATCACGTTGCCAACGCATAATGAAGGCTTTTTGGAACTGAAGTACCACCCTATAAAATTACTTATAACAAGTCTCAACATTCAACAGTGACCAAATATATATGAAATGTATCTCTCAGTCTACATTAATTCAGGAACAGTAGTAAAATGGAATACAGCCATACTAATCAGGCCAGTGAAATGGCAATAAGAATACATTTAAAATACAATATACATGCTATGATATGAAATTAGAAAACAATCAATTCTACTACAATTCTTTAAAAACTTTTACTCATAAAGTGGCATATACATTAAGAGACTATGTTTCTACTAATTAATCTAAAAGCATTATTTTAGAGCCACAATAATGGAACAGAGTTAAATAGCAATTAGTTTAAAAGCTGTTTTACAATAAATACTTTATCATCTATGTCTAGTTAGACAAGTGAAATGTACACAGGTTCTGTCTCGTATACTTTTTTTTTTTTTTTAAAAGACACATGCATGCCCCAACATGCAAAGAGTGCTTCCTCTGTCATTAAAGGCTACAGTTACACTGGTAACACTACAAATTTCAAACTGTCAGTCTGGTGAGGTTTGTCCTCTGCACTGTTATATTTACACACATACAAATATATTCACTCCATTCTATTGCAGAGACTAAAATAAATAAATAAAAATTTCCAACAATGGCTATTTAAGTAATGCTGCAAAGACTTATTTACATACTTAATTCTACAGACTGTGTATGGCCCCATTAACTTCAGTGGGGCTTCTTGCAATGTATGCTACCAAGCATATGCTTAAATCTTGAGAGTGGGGAGGGGCAGGGTCCAACATTTAAAGCTGAATGTGGCAAGGTAAGTGGTCCCAAAGCTAGCATATGCTGATGCACAATAAACAAGGAAGCAAACAAAATAACGATAACTCCAAACTCCACTACAAAAAGAAAAATAAATAAATAACACATCTTTCAAGGGACCAGTCAAGGAAAAGTGTATCTCATCCAGTACAATAATTACTATGAATCAGAGGGGTAGCCATGTTAGTCTGGAATTACAGAAGTGAGAAAGAATCCTATGGCACCTTAAAGACTGACTGAAGTATTAGAGCATAAGCTTTCGTGGGCTAATACCCACTTCGTCGGATGCATACAGTGGAAGTATCCAGGGGCAGGAATAAATAAGAGGCAAGGGCCAGGCTGGAGATAACAATGTTAGTCCAATCAGGCTGAACCAGTTTGTTATCTCTAATCAGGGAGGATGAGGTCCTCTTCTAGCAGCTCATCTAGCGGTGTGAACACCGAGAGAAGAGAAGCTGCTTTTGTAGTTAGCTAGCCACTCATAATCTTTGTTCAATCCTCGACTGATGGTATCAAATTTGCAAATGAATTACAACTCTGCAGTTTCTCTTTGCAGTCTGGTCAAAGTTTTTTTGCTGCAAAATACTGACCTTTAAATCTTTTATGGTGTGTCCAGCGAGGTTGAAGTATTCTCCTATAGGTTTTTGTATATCTGATAATGGCATATATTACATTGGTAGATGTGCAGGTGAATGAACCAGTGACAGTGTGGCTGATCTAGTTAGGTCCTGTGATGGTGTTGCTGGTGTAGATCTACCAATGTAATGCACATCTACCAATGTAATATACGCCATTATGTGCCAGCAATGTCCCTCTGCTATGTACATTGGCCAAACTGGACAGTCCCTACGAAAAAGGATAAATGGACACAAATCAGATGTCAGGAATGGTAATATTCGAAAACCTGCAGAATACTTCAACCTCGCTGGACACACCATAAAAAGATTTAAAGGTCAGCATTTTGCAGCAAAAAAACTTCAAGACCAGACTGCAAAGAGAGAC
The DNA here is from genome assembly GCA_007922305.1 of Dermatemys mawii. Lineage (NCBI taxonomy): Eukaryota > Metazoa > Chordata > Testudines > Dermatemydidae > Dermatemys > Dermatemys mawii. The sequence goes on along the minus strand of ML677326.1, from coordinate 19,259,129 downwards.
TGCAGAGCTGCAATTCATTTGCAAATCTGATACCATCAATCAAGGATTGAACAAAGATTATGAGTGGCTAGCTAACTACAAAAGCAGCTTCTCTTCTCTCAGTGTTCACACCGCTAGATGAGCTGCTAGAAGAGGACCTCATCCTCCCTGATTAGAGATAACAAACTGGTTCAGCCTGATTGGACTAACATTGTTATCTCCAGCCTGGCCCTTGCCTCTTATTTATTCCTGCCCCTGGATACTTCCACTGCATGCATCTGACAAAGTGGGTATTAGCCCATGAAAGCTTATGCTCTAATACTTTAGTTAGTCTTTAAGGTGCCGCAGGACTCTTTGTCACTTCAATAATTACTATGTGGGTGAAACCAGACTACCACTACTCTCTCCAGCGGACACACACAGGAAAATGATAGAAGTCAAAAAACACCGTATCACCTGTGGTGAACACTTTTCACAAAACAATCACTCGATAGCTAACATCTCACTTTTCATTCTCAAAGGAAATCTGCACACCTTCAAAGGATGACTTTCGGAGCTTAAATTCATAACTTTATTAGACAGTAACAAAGATGGATAAAGTAGGGACACTGGATTTATGGCATATTATAACAGTCTATAATCCATTAACAACTTCCCACCCTCCAGGGCGACCAGACAGCTAGAAAAAGACTCCAAAATCAGGACTGTCTCTATAAAATCAGGACATCTGGTCACCCTACCCCAAACCCCAAGCTGCTTTTCTTCCCCCTTTCTCCTTCTGACTGGAGGGTTGCTAATGGGCCACTTCACCTTGAATAATCCCTTGGAATGTGTTAACTACTTATCCTAAACAATCTGTTCCACCTTGGGCTCTGGTTACACTGGCACTTTAGAGCGCTATAAAGCTGCCAGGAGCGCTATAACCTCCTACCCGCCCACACTGGCGAGGCATGTAAAGCGCTATAACCTTGGAGTTATAGCACTACTGGTAATCCACCTCTGCACGGGGAATAAGGGCTGTAGCGCTCCCGCTGTAGCGCTACAGCGAGAATGTGGACAACCACTGCGCTACAAGTGATCTCTTGAGATGCCTGGAGCCATTTAAGGCAATTGACGTCTCTTCCCTTTCTTCTGAACTCGGCTGGAGGAATGCGGAAGTACCTTTTTAGAGTTTCTCTCTTAACTCGGCAGATAAGCAATGCAAATGTTTAAGGAGCGAGCCTGTGTGAAAACAAAGCCTGCTAGTCTTCTCTGTGAACAGACACGCGCTGACAGGCTCTCAGGACGACAGAAAAACCACTCGCTCTCTCCTTCCGCATACATACAACACGTCCCCCTTTGCCCCTCTTGTTTCAAAAGCACGATGCACCCAGCTGAATGCTGGGATACCTGTCCTAATGCGCTGCTCCCAATGCCACCTGAAGTGCCGCAAATGTGGCCATGCTATAACGCTGGCGGGTGTCAGTGTGGCCACGCTATACCGCTAACCCTATAGCTGTATATGAGGACAGCTATAAGCAATACCGTTATAATCCTGTAAGTGTAACCATGGCCTTGTATTTAGCTGTGACACTCTAAGGGTGTGGCTACGTTGGCATTTTCTACTGCAATAAAGCCTCCCAAAGTGCTTACTTACTCCCCGTCCACACTGGCAAGGCACATAGAGCACTCTGACTCCCGAGCTGGATTAACAACTGTTGCGTATTGGGTGAGACGCTTCAGCGTCAGTGTGAATGAGGAGTTACGTTACTATGCTCTGACTGACCTCTGGAAACACCCCATAATCCCCTTAAGTCAAGTGGTCACTCTTCCCTTTGTTGTGAAATCGAGGCAGGAATGCAGAAGTACCTTTTTAAAGCTCCATTTCAGACAGTGGCTGCTTATGTGCTACCAGGCAAAGCAAACATTTACTGAGTGCGTGAATGAGGCAGGGAGGCCTGAACTTACAAGATAGCGTGCTGACATACTCTCAGCACTCCAAAACCCCACTCTCTCTCCCTCAACATACACACACCACACCCCACCTTACGCCCCTCATTTGAAAAGCATATTGCAGCCACTTGAACGCTGGGATAGCTGCCCATAATGCAATGCTCCCGATGCCACTGCAAGTGCCACAAATGTGGCCACACCAATGCGCTTGCAGCTGTCAGTGTGGACAGGCTGAAGCACTTTCTTTAGAGTGCTCTCCGAAGGCTGGTTTAACCCAAAGTGCTCTACAGCTGCAAGGATTGTTTCTCTGACCCACAGAAGTTGGTCCAATAAAAGATATTACTTCACTTATCTAATATCCTGGACCTAACATGGCTACAACAACCCTGCATACAACTAAACAGTTGAAAGATGCAGTTACCTGCTTAAATGTATGACTCAGCCTTCAGAACTGACCAGGTTTCTTCCCTGCACAATTTGTCATTAGAGTACAAAATAGTTTCGGATATTAAGAGCCTTTGTTCAGATAAGCAAAACCCCAGTACCAAACAGCGTAACCCAGAGACATTTTTGTGAAAATGTGCTCCCATTACAATCAATGATTACATTCCGGCGGGAAAATGTCATTGTCCAAATTTCACAATCAATAAAAATATGCACCAGATAAGAAAGAAAACGGGGATGACCTTTAAGAGCCACATCTGAGAGTTCAGTTCAGAAATTACTAATGGCTGCTCTGGGAGATCCTCATGCCGCAGCCAGAAATACACATCAGAAATAAAATCCAAGGCCAACACTCAGGAATAATAGGAAAATAGTAAATGTTTTAGAGTAGGATTTTCATAAGCACTCAAGATGGGCCTCACTCTGCTCACAGAGTTAAGACAAGCTGGGCACTTTGGAAAAACACCATCCTTAGACTTTCAGCCACCGTCTGCACCCCGAGACAAACTTACAGTGTGAGAGGGAACAGAAGGAGGGCTGATCCCATCCAACTAACCCCATGTTTCCTATCTTGGCTAAGGTCTATACTGGCACACCAACCTTCTCCCATCTGTATCTGGTCTCTTACCCACATTTCTCACCCACATTTCTCCACTTTGGATTGCTGCATTTTATTCCCCTGCAATGCCATTTTCCTCCACATTCCAAAAGAAAAGTGGAACAACATGAAATATAGTATCTCTAAAGCTAGTAAGGATTCTTTCATAGATTTTAGTCCACTTGTCTCTGCTTCTAGGAGTGCAAAGAGCATGACAGTTGAGGGGGGAGGGGGGAGGGGAGAGGGGAGGGAGGAAGGAGATAAATGGATCAGCACAAGAACTGAAGGGTCTGGCTTTGAATTCTCCCCTCCTTCCCTAGCCCCCATCATCAAGACAGGATCTCTTAGTGCCTCCCATAACTTGGGACTCCTAAAACCAAACTGGACAAAACACAACACTGGAAAGGAGCAGCTTCAACGAGAGGCATGGCCCACAAATTGCAGCTGGGTCCTTCTGCCTGCTAGTGTAAATATGTCAAAATGAAAAGCAAACCCTCCCAAGAGTCACAACTCATTTATATATTTGTTCCTATGGAAGAGCTCAACAGGTCTGCACTGCCCTGCATCCTCATGCAATACTCTTCCATACAAAAGGCCTGACATCAAACCCTTTCCCACCAACCCCTATGCACTACTATTATCTCTAGTGAGTCATTCTGATCAATGTAACCATTTCTGCAAAACATCTGGGTTATTAACTACCAAAAAAGCACTAAACAACAACACCACTGCATTCAAATAAAACATTATTTTTTTTGGTAGCATATGCAAGCATGACACAAAGAATTTAAGACACTGTGGTAGAAGTTTGCACATCTTGGTCTGTGGAAATATGTTCCTAATATGAATTATTTTGTCTCTACAACTCATTGAAAATGGGCAGCTTAAACAGCAGCGATATTACATTCAATACACAGGGAAACATGGTCATGCAGGAAGTGCGGCACCAGTGGCAAATAATGAATTGTGTTGGTTACTCCTTCTGAGCCATCTTCTTAATCAAAGTTATGAGGTTTGACAAATATGAAACATTAACTTCGGGGGTTCTTTTTTAAGTTAACAGGGGTGAAATGTACAAAGACTACTGGAATTCTCAGGATGCAGCTGCAATAGCAAGAAAATAAAAACAGTGTAGCCATTACAGTCTAAAAGAGAAACCACAGGAAAAAAATAAAATTTCATACCAACTGCTATGTTACTCTCATACCTGATTTACCTTCTCATTCAGTCGCTTGATTAATTCTTCAGCCTCATCGTTTGCAGCTCTCTCTCGTTGGTGCTGAACCTCCATTTCTTTCCTAGTCTCTAGATTACATTCGGCAGTTAAAGCCACCATCTTCCTTGTATACTCCTCCTGAACTTCATTCTCCAATGCAAAAAATTGCTTTTTGAAAATTGAACCCATCCTTTTCTCCACATTAGGAGAGAGATTGTGTCTGAAAACCATGTTCTTCATCAACATGGCAATTACTTCTTTGCACATCTGTATTCGATATGCTTCCAGATCAGCATCTGCATGAGTCAGGTTTGCTACCTCCAAGCTGTAAAATATAGTCAGGAGTACGTTGGGCTTCAGATGAAACAATTTCCATCAGAAAAAAAGTTAACTAGCACCATTAGATTTTATACTACTGAATGGCATTCAGATTAGAGCAGGAAGATTACACAGTATTAGTCTAATAATAACAACAAATTTGTCAGAGTGAGTAAATTTCAATAGCGCACCTTTAACAGAATCTATTTTTAGATTTCCATTAACGGTCAATAATAGAGAGGAAAAGAGAAAGGAAAGAAAAGATATTTTAAAAACATTAACATCTCTCTCAGATTAAAAGCAAACAAAAACACCCTGAAAATGAATGCTGTGATGAGAAATACATTTCAAACAGATCAAATATTTTAGTAACAGTAAACTGCACAGACTTAATGAAATGGTTCCAAACTCACTATCCACCCACAGTAATACAGGTCTTGCCCGAAATATTTACACTTCTCCGAAAGCACCACAGGAAAAAATAAAGCATGTGTTTTGATTAGTTGCTGATAAAACAAATTAACATAGCCTTATCTCTTTTGCATGGAAATTAATCTAGCTCCAGAAAAGAGATTAGCAAAACAGAGACAAATAATATTTTCTACAAAAGGCAATAAGCAATAAATATCATGCTGCATGTGAAGAGACACTCATTTGTCACTGGAGTCAATTAATTCAGAAGGACAATTATCTTTTACAGCATATATCTTTTGTAAATTCCCTGGCTCTGCCATTCCTGCACTAGTTGGAAGTCAATTCAGTATTAGAGAAATGGATTTCTTGCTCTTACATGCCACTTTGCATGAAAAGATAGTACTGTATGCTTTTGCACACAGACTATAAGTAGATTTTAATATACTATCAGTTCTACAGGATTGATAATGCAAGTCTTGAACACATATTTGCAGCTTAAATCTGGTTAAGTGTGACTGATACAAAAATTAAACTAAAATGAAAATAAAATGTATTGCACATAATAAATATTTTTTCCAGTTATGGTAAATTACTGGTTTGATTGGTTCTTCAAGCTAAATCTTTGATAAGCTTCAAATGAGACAGAGGAAGCCTTGGAAAAGTTTGCAACATGTTTGCAGTAAAAATAAAATGCACCTGTTTTACCTCAAGGAGCCTAAATATTAAATCCTACAAACTGTTCAGCCTCTTCCTCAAGCAATTCTTCATTTTTAAATTAAAAAAGATTTTAGTGCTTGTGAAAAGTAGTTGAGCAACAGAACTGGAAAGCAAATTCCTCCATTTATCCACTGAACAGGAACAGAATTGGCAGCGACAATGACGGCTTTTAAAACCTATACAGGCGTGTCACGTCTTGCGGGAGGGTTCCGTTCTGCCATTACCGCTGTGACGGAGTCAGACCAGAAGGATATAGGAGAGTGCTGGAAGGCAGGTATATTAGTCTCAGGATGTGTAGGTCCCTGTTCCCTGGATAGCCAAACAAAGGCTCCTCCAGGCCAATCAAGACACCTGGGGCCAATTAAGAACCTTCTAGAAAGGAGTAGAAACAGCTAGCCTGATTGGGACACCTGAAGCCAATCAGGGACTGGCTGAAACCAGATAAAAACCTCCCAGTTAGTCAGGTGGGTGTGGGTGTCAGGAGCTGTGGAAGGAAGTTATGCTGTTGGTGAGACTGAGTGTTGGACAACATATCATACAGAAGGAAGGAGGCCCTGAAGTACGGGTGAAGTGGAGTTTGAAGAAGCGGAGACTGCTGTGGGGAAGTAGCCCAGGGAATTGTATTGTGTTTTGTGCCTAAAAGGTCAGCCATCTTAGCTGATACTATTAGGGTCCCTGGGCTGGAGTCCGGAGTAGAGGGCGGGCCCGGGCTCCCCCCTTTCTGTCTCTCCTAATTACTTACTGAGGAAGGGAGGTCACTCTGGGGCCTGGATGAGTTTCTGAGGCCCCTAAATCTGCCAGGAAGTGCAGGACCCACAAATACAGACTCGGAACTTTGTCACACCACGTAAAGCGGAAACCGCGTGTACCCAAAACCCATTGACTTCAATGGGAGGCAAAATTGCGCCCCCTGCAGGAAGTTTAAATTTTTTTTCTCCTTTCTTTTTTTGTTTTTGCGAACCGCGTAAAGTGGAAATCGCGTAAGTTGAATCAGCGTAAGACGCAACATGCCTGTACCACCAACCACATCTCAGCTGAAGGGAAGGGGCTAGTTCAAGCTCTAACATTAGTCCGTGGTCTCTTTGCAAATACTACAGTCGGTTGTACAATCAGTGCACACCAATTCCCATGGAATTAGATAGCACCAGCTTTTTGGTGGCATTTAGAACTCTCCAGGAGGAGCGGGGACATAGCTCGCTCGGGGAGGAGGCGGAGAAAGGTGGGGCAAGGGCGGGGATTTGGGGAAGGGGTTGGAATAGGGTTGGGGATGTGGTGCTCAGAGAGGAGAGTAGGGAAGTAGTTTGGCTGCTGGTGGAGTTGGCACCTATGGTGGGCCGCAGGAAATAACTCTGCGTATCTGAGACTCCTGGTCTAGTCAATACATAGGAGCTATGAGGGGATGGAGCATGCTCCATGTAGATGGAATCTTCAGAGAATTTAGCTGCCAAACTCTAATAAGTCTCCACTGAACACATGCAACCAGATTTTTAGAGGTTTATAATTTGGCCCAAATTGGGCACATTTTCACAGGGACAGCCACAAGCACATTCTTGACACAAAGGACACTTCTCTGCTGAATTTCAAGTCCGTGCTCCAAAGCAGCAGCTCTCAACTTTCCCAGATGACTGCACCCCCTTCAGGAGTCTGATTTGTCTTGCATACCCCAAGTTTCACCCCACTTAAAAACTACCTGCTTACAAAATCAGACATAAAAACACAGACGTCTCACAGCGCACTATTACTGAAAAGTTCCTTATGCCTACTTATTTTTACCATATAATTATATAATAAATCAACAGGAATATAAATATTACTTACATTTCAGAGTATTATATATGTACACATGATAAAACATTGTCTGTATGAAATTCTAGTTTCTACTGACTTCACTAGTACTTTTTATGTAGCCTGTTGTAAAACTAAGCAAATAACTACATGAATTAATGTACCTTCTGGAAGACCTCTGCGTGCCCCTAGAGGTACATGTACCCCTGGTTGAGAACCACTGCTCCAAAGCATGGGAAGCATGTGAGCTTCTCAATAAAATGATTATCCAATTTTTTTTTAACCTAGACAAAACAAATATTTTTTTCTGGCATCATTCTTGGAAAGGAGTAAGCCACTTTTGCTGAAGTTTTCCAAACAAAGTCAGCCTTGGGCAGAATTCCAGCAAGAAAAATTTCAGCCCAAAAATAGTTACAGTTTGGCAAAGTTATACAACACCGTTTTCAGATGCTTATAATAGGATGCATCAATCAACCTTAGCTATAGGTATGGTTATGTGAGCCACCTAAAGTATCTTTGATTTCTCTTGAAAATACAGCAGAAGATAGGTAATTCCCACAAAGTAACATCAGTACAAATTGCAACTCAGTTAGGAGAAGGCAGCAAAAATAAACAAGTTTTCAATATCTAAAACATTGACAGACAGCGAAAGTTGTGGATCCACACTTTAATGCAGAATGATCAATGCAAGAGAATCAGACACAGTCTAGGGAACCCTGAAATAGCCTGAAAGCTCATTCTTCAGATACCGTACAAATTCACCCATCCACCACTCACTCTGCTTTCTAGTCCTTCCTACAGATCCACTTAAGTGATACCCACAAAAAGTGAACAAAACCAAATGTTATAAGAAGTCTTCTAAGTTAATCCTCCCTTTGCCTGAACAGGGCACCCTGTCTTCTCCTTTACTGTCTGCTTTTCTGGACAGGCAGTGTTTTTAATTTGAGCTAGAATTTCACAGCCTGTACTTGATTGCAGAGAGCAAGATTACTCCCCTCCTCAGCTGAATAAGGGCTGCTCAGACTGCAATGCCACAGGCAGGAGAGGCAGCAGGAGTTGCTGGCCTGATGCTCCCCTTATGAGCAAGTGGGTTGGGAGGAGGCTGAGATGGCCAAAGATAAGGAAGAGCCTTAGCTTTGCACCTCCCATTTCCCTCCCCAGGCAGAGCAGTTGTGCAGGCACGCAGTGGGAAGGAGAAAGAAGTGAGCTACTCCACAAACTGGAGCCAAGCAATTTATATCCCTCTTTCCCGACCCTGGCATCTGCCATAACGGAGGTGATGGGGGGGATGGGAGAGGGGTGTATCAAGGAATGAACTAAGCCACAAGTCCTCCCTGGTCTCCTCCCGGGGTAGCATGGCCATACCATACCCCAGGGGTGGTCAAACCCCGGCTTTTCTAACGTTAAAGTGCAATTCCCGGAGCCCCCCCACACCTCACCATTCTCCACCTACCAGACGGGGGGTGGGTGTTGGAGATCAGGGCTGTGTCAGGGAAGTGGGGCTAGGCCAATGGTTTTCAAACTTTTTTTTCTGGCCACCTAGCTGACGAAAACTGTTGATGTCCATGACCCAATGGAGCTGGGGATGAGGGGTTTGGGGTATGTGGGAGGGGGCTCTGAGCTGGGGCAGGGGATCGGGGTGCAAGAGGCTCTCGGCTGAGGGTGCAGGCTCTGGGGTAGAGGAAGGAGTTCCAGATTTTTTGGGGGGCTCAGGGCTGGGGCAGGGGATCAAGGTGTGGAGTTACCTCAGGGGGCTCCTGGTCAGTGACTTAGCTGGGATACTAAAGCAGGCTTCCTGCCTGTGCTGGCACCATGGAACCTGCTGCGCCCTGGAAGCAGCCAGCAGTAGGTCCGGCTCCGAAGCTGAGGTGCGAATGCGGCTCCACACGGCTCTCGTCCACAGGCATGGCCCTTCCCCCCACTCCCATTGGTCAGTTCCTGGCCAATGGGAGTGTGGAGCCAGTGCTTGGGGCAGCGGAAGAGCGTAGAGCCCCATTGCCCTCCCACCTAAGAGCTGGACCTACTGCTGGCTGCTTCCAGACGCAGCGCGGCATTGGAACAGGTAAAGACTAGCCTGCCTTAATTGAGCAGCACTCGCAACACGACTTTTATTGACCCAGTTGGTAGCGCTGACCAGAGCCGTCATGACCCAGTGCCTTACATTCCACGAGTCAGTACTGGGTCATGACCACAGTTTGAAAACCACTGGGCTAGGGGCTTCTGCCAGAAACGAATGCTGCCTGCTATGAGTGGGAGGAGGCGGCACTATTTAAAGGTTCGGTCCATCCAATAGCTGGAGTCACATACCCCCAGGCAAATCCCCCCTCTTACACTCAGCGACTCCTCCCAAGTGTTAGCTCTGCATGGAAAGACGTCTGCTTTAGCATTTTGGGGAGAGGCATCAGCAAAAGCCCTGAACCCAGGCAGGTGCCTCCTATGGGGCTGAACCTCCAAGACACTCTCTCCCCACAATGCTGAAGCCCCGACAGTCGCCCCCCTGCTTTCGAACTTCTGAAAATTGTCATATGCAGCTCAGAGGATCAGTAAGTTTGGCCACCCCGTCATATCCTTTGTCCAGGACTGGGGCAGAAAGAAGAATCAAGCCTTTTTGTGTCTTGTACAGCAGGAAGCACACTGTTAGGACCTAGCTACAAACCGTTAATAAGTAACAGGGCAAGTAGATTCAGGTGAAGTCCCCCAAAAGAGCAATGTTTATAACTGCTTGGGTTATATGTGCCTTCACTGTGAGGTACATATTTATTGAGAGAAAAAGTTCATAACCTGAAGGTCTGTGCATCTCTAGATCCAGGCAGGTGTAATACAATGCCTTGAGCTCTCTGTACGCGTCCTGCTCGTTATATTCATGTTTAAAAGGTCTCCCGCCTCTTACTCAGCGAATTCACCATACCAAAAAATATGAAAGAATGAAACACAATTGGCAGGTGGAAATCTATTGATGAAAGAGATCAAATTTTCAGTTGGACAAAGAGTCCAGTAAAGGACAGCACAGAGAGATAGGTGACAGAAGGGGAAGGGAAATAAAAAAAGTGAAAAGACGCAAAGAAAAGGCTGCTGCAAATATCAAATCTAAAGATTTTTTTAACTCACTTGAATAGCCAGAAGGTTTAAAGTGCTGCCAGAGAAGTACTGAGATAGGAGAATCCCAGGTGTCAAACGTGAAGAGGTAGAAAGTGGTTGAACATTTGATGCTTTCAATAGCCCTGAGCATCTAATGAAAGAAGAGAGCAAAGCAACTGGTGTCACGAAAGAACAGAGTATAAAGTGAAAACAAATGATATCTTTCATTAACTATTAAAACAGTTGTAGGGGACAGGGTGTTAATCAGCACTCATCACTGAAACTACAGATAGTAATAGATATACATAGGCTTTTGGGAGATATAATTTTTGAATGAACACATTTAGAGCTGTCAAATGTGGTGCCTTTAAAAAAAAAGACAAATTAATTTATTTCCTTGTGACACAAAATTTGACTGTGTGAACCCAGAGCTCATGAAGATGAGGAACTCTAGTGGCTTTGGCTTCAAAAGGCTAGAGGAGGCACGCTCTGCACAAGTTTTCCTGACACAACATTTTCTCACCAAGATGAGACCAACTGTATTTTCAGTAGACATTCATCCTGTCTAGCTGTGGAAGACAAGTGAGTTATTAGTATTTGCATTACAATAACACCCAATTATGAGAGGTGTGTGCACAGTCAACATAGGAAGAGACAATCCCAACCCCGGACCATTCTGAGGACAAGAATGTGACTTGCTTTGTTCCCCTCCCAGAAGTGCAAATCCCCACCCTCTCAGTCCCTTGTACTGGCAACCTGCATCTTGGGATGGAGAAAGCAGCCTCTGTGGGGCTACTACTGCCTCTCTCACACAGCTGGGCGCAGAATGGGCAAGGGTGAATAACAAGCAGGGCCTTGACTCTGCCGCCACAAAGTCCAGCCAGTGAGGGGAAGCAATCTCCTAAAGGTATAAACTGAGAGCAAAGAGTGCAAAGGTGCATTTACATGTTGCCTGTTGCTTCGACTGTGAACTGACAAATTAGTCCTAAATACAAAAGACAGACAAAGCGTGGAAACTGAGACACATCTCAATTAAAGGACTTCCCTAAAGTCTCAAAATAAGAATGCAATCCCAGCTGTGACTGTAGCTCAGGTAGCATACCCACACCAGTTGTAATCTCTACAGCATAGCTAAAAGTAGCAGTGAAGACAGCAGCACAGACCCAAGCAGGGGCTAAGAACATGCTTGTACAGCCACATCTTCCATGCTATTCTTAGCCACAATGCGTAGATTATATGTAATTGCAATGCAGACATAAACATATGGCACAGCCAGCGACTGAACCCAGATCCCAGCCTGGTGTCTTCACCACAACCTTATCTGTTCCTTTCATTAACCTCTCTAGCATTTAAAAAAATGTTAAGAACACTAACTATAAAAAGCAAATATTAGTTTATCACTGTTGACAGATTAAAACAGGTATGAAAGGAATAACAAAATAGCAATAGTGCTTATTTGCTAACTCAAACTTGTTATATGATTAATACTGTAAGAATCTAGAGAGATTTTTTTTTAATATATAAAGCTTCTGACTATACTGAAGATTTTCAGTTTTGCAAAATACTGTGTGTATTTTACCCTGAAATGTACCAACATTAAAGCCTTATAAAAATATCCAGCTTTAGGATTAGCTGCAGTTAAAGTAGAGAAAGAAGAAAAAAGATGCCAATAATCTCTCCTGAAAACCTATTCATACAGTAAAATCTATAGGAAATTGCTCACCGATAAACATTCAGTTGGTACCACTGTTGATATTTATATTTCCAGCAAGGTATAATTGTTCAACTGATGTGGAACCTTCAAGTTGTGCAGCAGCAGATAACGGTGTGATCTTGTTACCCTCACCTTCTCTTTCCCTTCCAGTTGTTTGTCACACTTTCTTGTCGGGCCTTGTCTGAAATGAGATTTTTAGGGGCAGGGACCATGCTTTCCTATGAGTCTGAACAGTATGCAGGCCTCTGCTGCCTGTGGGCATTCGTACAATACAAATAATTCATAAGCAACATAACTAGTAAGTAGGTCTGAGAACAGGTCTTGTGATGCTTGAGATGGATAAGGTTTATCCATAATTAAAGGCTAACCTGCCAAATTCTCAGTACCTATTCCAATAGCTTTGTGCTTCTGAGGTAGCACAAAGCCACTAATAAAGCTGTGCTAAAGGAGCAGCTGAGGATCTCTTATTATTATAGGGGAACCCTCACTTGGTGTAAAATCAGTGTAAGCTGACTCTATGCCACCTCTCTCCTCCTTGGGTGCAGGCCAGAATGCATAGTTCTCTGCCAGATCCTCACCTATAGCAGTAGCTGGCTGTTGCTTATATAACTAAGAGCATCCTCAGCACATCTGTAAATTATGCGAAGAGCCATTTCAGACACAGGCCAGTTCTGGACAGGGGACATAAGAATGGCTATACTGGCTCAGACCAAAGTCCCATCTACCTCAGTATCCTGTCTTCTGACAGTGGCCAATGCCTAGTGCCCCAGAGGGAATGAACACTACAGGTAATCATGAAGTCATCCATCCCTTGTCACCCATTCCCAGCTTCTGGCAAACAGAGGCTTAGGGACACCATCCCTACCCATCTTGACCAACAGCCATGGGTTGACCTATCCTCCACAAATGTATCTAGTTCTTTTTTGAACCCTGTTATAGTCTTGGCCTTTACAACATTCTCTGGCAAGGAATTCCACAGGTAGAGCGCGCATTGTGTGAAAAAATACTTCCTTTTGTTTTAAACCTGCTGCCTATTGATTTCATTTGGTGACCCCGAGTTCTTGTGTTAGAAATAACACAATAAATAAGGAGTAAATAACACTTCCTTATTTACTTTCTCCACACCAGTCATAATTTTATAGACTTCTAACATATCCCCCCTTAGACATCTCTTTTCCAAGCTGAAAAGTCCCAGTCTTATTAATCTCTCCTCATATGGCAACCGTTCCATATCCTTAATCATTTTTTTTGTTCTTTTCTGACCCTTTCCCAATTCCAATATATCGTTTTTTGAGATTGGGCAACTACATTTGCACACAGTATTCAAGACACGGGTGTACCATGGATTTATATCAGGGGTAGGCAACCCATGGCATGGGTGCCAAAGGCAGCACAAGAGCTGATTTTCAGTGGCACTCACACTGCCCGGGGCCTGGCCAATGCTCTGGGGGCTCTGCATTTTAATTTAATTTTAAATGAAGCTTCTAAACATTTTTCAAACCGTATTTACTTTATATACAACAATAGTTTAGCTGTATATTACAGACTTATAGAAAAAAAGACCTTCTAAAAGCATTAGAACAAATGAAGACTTGGCACATCACTTCTGAAAGGTTGCCGATCCCTGATTTATATAGAGGCAATACGATATTTTGTGTCTTATTAGCTATCCCTTTCTTAATGATTCCCAACATTCTGTTCGCTTTTTTGACTGCCACTGCACACTCAGTGAATGTATTCAGAGCACTAGCCACAATCACTCCAAGATCTCTTTCTTCAGTGGTAACAGCTAATTTAGACCCACTATTTTATATAGTTGAGATTATGCTTTCCAATGTGCATGACTTTGCATTTATCAACAAATTGAATTTTATTTGCCATGTTGTTGCCCAGTCACCCAGTTCTGAGAGATCCTTTTGTAGCTCTTTGTAATCTGTCTCGGAGTTAATTATCTTGAGTACTTGTGTATCTGTGGTGCTGTATGGAATCTGGGGGATACTTGAGGATATTATGAACATTAATATTGTAATATTGCAATGAGTTTTGCCAAATATGCCATGTCATATATCTGCAAAAATGATATTTGCCAAATATTATAATCTGATTTATGTGTTTGTTTCACCTTTTTATTTTGGGCTACAGATATGTATGGTATTACAAAACTTGTGCTGTTTCTGGGTGACACCCCTAGACAGTTTGGCATGAGCACTGCCTAGCCTTGATGGCTCATTAAAGATCATCAGCTATACAACTGACCCATTGAGAGAAGGCAAGGAATATACCTTATGACTCGGCAAGGCATGCAGGGTATGCCTATGGACAGAACTCTAAGACTTTCAAGCCATGTGATGGGCAATATGTATTTTAAACAAAGGAAGCACAAACCACATGGCATAGAAAAGGCAGCTGCATCTTCCCCATTTTGTCTTCAATCCTGCTTCGTACCTCTGGAGAAACTTTGCTACAAACTGAAGCTCTGAGCAAAGGACTGAATGAGCAATCCAAGCTTTGGAAGTGTTCCAGAGGGACTTTCAAGCCAGCAAACTCACCAATACTGCTAGCAACCTGATATATGGACTCTGAAGTCCTTGTATGTATGTGACTGTTTTATCATTTAACATCTCTCTTCTTGTTCTTTCTTTTCTCTTTATACTAAACCTTTAGTTTTAGATACTAAAGGTTTGGCTGGCAGTGTGATATTTTGGGTAAGATTCAAACCTATACTGACCTGGCGATGTGGCTGACCTTCTGAGGTCAGTTTTGTATGTGAGCAGAGTTTAACATAACTTCTCAGTGTAATGGACCTAGGTGCTGATTGTGAGCCAGAGAACTGGAATGCAATAAAGGGGGCTGTATGATTTCATTTTTGCTCTTGATAACCAGTGTGGGGTATCAGAAGCACAGTTTGTGACTGGTTGACGAGAATAACTTCAGTGTTATCCACCAGTCTTGGGGTATCTGCTCTCCTTTTTGCAGCTGCCCTGACCTCGGCATTTCCAGTGAAGGTTGCCCTGGGCACCATGGATCACAGTAGCAGCTACAAATTTTGCCACCTCACTGTTTACTCCTTTTTCCAGATTATTTATGAATATGTTGAATAGGACTGGTCCCAGTACAGACCCCTGGGGGACACCACTATTTACCTCTCTCCAGAAGGTGGCTTGGAGCCATCTTCAACATCCCTTCAGCTCCTTGAGTGTAAATTCAGCATGGATGAGGACTAGCCCACTGAACACAGGCAGTTGTACAGTTACTAAGAAACCTTCTATGATTATCTGAGGATCCTCCAAGCCTTGATCTGTTATGTCTGCCACTCCTTACTGCAAACAGAATTTACTAGAAAATTCACAGACTAACAAACCTTCCAAAAAAAAATATGAAATACTGCAAGTCACTGATGAAATCAGAAAGAGAATTATTATGGTATACAGCAAAACATTACTTGGGCAAGACGACAAACTGAGATAAGAGATTATTACATAAAATTGATGCTCTTCAGGAAGGAAAAAATGGGAAACTTACATGACTTGTGGGAAAAATATCAACAGACTAAACTATGGATGTGCTCACAGGTGTCAGTTTGAAAATCCTTTGATTCACTATGGCTTACTGAACAGAGAAAAGGTGTTTCAATTAGTAAGTTTACCTCTTTAAAAACTATTTAAGAATGACCCTCAGTTAAGAGTCAGTTTAGGAACCTTAATATAGATTTCACGTGCATGAAGAATTATGAATGAATGGCTAGCTCCAAGAGCTCAGTATTAGCGATAAGGAGGAGTTATAATTCTGAATCCTAGTATTTCATGAAACAGTCATACTGAAAGGCAGCAAGCTGAGGTCACAATCCTGCTTCCAATGAAGTCAATGGGAATGTTGTCATTGGTTTTTAAAGAAGCAGGATCAGCCTGTGATGTTGTTAGCTTAACAAAACCACATACAGACAAATATTATGGCATTATGCCCGAAGACCTATTACCTTTTGCAATGATCCACTCAGATCTCACAAGCTAAGCAGGGGTGCATTGGGTGAACATTTCCATGTGAGACCTCTAAGGAACACTAAGTGTTGTCAGAAGTGGTAATATTCCCCCATATCAGTGTCTAACAATGCCCAACCTTGATATGAAGGGGCACTATTCTATCAGGGGTATCTGCTTTTAGATGAGATGTAAACTGAGCTCTCCCTGTCTGTAATCAAAGATCCAATGGCACTTTTTGGAAAAATAAGGATAGGAATCCTGGTAAGCTTGGCCAGATGCCACCTGTAATTTCAAATTGTAATTTTTCCCTTCCCCCTATAAACAATGTGCAGTTTCACTGTAACATATTAAACAACTATCATACTGCACTCTCTCACAGCTTGCGTTTCAGTGGTGGATGAAATGTGCAGCTTTTGTAGGAACCAAATTTGTACAGTCATTCAGGGTACAGAGCTAAAAATGCTGTGTATGTGTTTGCATATGCTTACGCGCACACACTCCCAGTATGCAGTTATTAAAATATTAATAACTATTTATATTGGGGGAGGGGTGTCTAGGAACCCCAGTCCTGGACCGGGACCCCATTGTGGTAGGTACTGTCCAAGCACAGAACAAGGCTGTTCCTGTCCCAAAGAGATTACAATCTATAATAAATGTTTCCAATTTATTAAATCCAAAAGCTTTGAGTACCTCTGTTTTGGTGTCCAAATTGAAAACAACTTTCAGTTGCTTATTTCCTATTTCTAATTTGGTGACTTCAACCTCTAGATGTAACGACAATCTGATCTTTTACTCCTACTTTCCATCTGAACTCTGTGATAAAAAGAATCCATTTCCTTAGTGGCAAATTAAATTGAGATGTACAGTGAGAAATTTACATTTAGAAGGAAAAACTGAACTTCTAATATAAGAGTAAATTGTTTTTGACTTCCCTGCAAGTACTCTCAGGAAATAGTTTGATCCTATCTTCCAATATATTGCCCTCATTACCCGGTGCCATTTGAGAAAATCAACTGCAGTGCATACGTATTAGTGATTTTCCAAGATAACTGGCAATATTTATCATGTGTCCGAGAGTGGGATCAAGTGCCATATTCAACTAGAGCTTTGTCTACATCAAGGGAAGGCAAAAATGTACCGAATGAGGGCAAAGACAGATAAAGATTTGTTTAAGCCAATGAAGAATATTAAAATATCACATTCCTAAGTAATGTACACATACTGAGGCTTTAATCCATTGTATGATTCTAGTTATATGAACGCTCGCATTATATGAATATTTACCTCTCAGCTACTTTATATCCGAGTAAGACATAAAGAGTATTTTTTTTCAGATTAACCAAATATTTCTCATTTCTAAATGAAATATACTAATCTTAAAATGAGCTACAAAAATATTTGATCCTACTACTCAACAATCATACAGCAATTTTCTGAAAAAATAATCTCATTTACTATTTAGCTAGAAAAGACAAGACTGCTGTGCAATTTACAGGGATAAGTATCCACATTATCACTGCATTCCACGAGTCAGGGTTTCATTTATTTCACTTCCTTTTTCAATCTGAAATAAAATATAAGAATGGCAATGATACTGCTCATTAGGATTTTGCAACTTTTTAGAAAAAGAACAGAACCAGTCCCTGCCAAAGTATCAACATTCCAGCACACTCAAAACTTTGCTTTCGGTTTTTATAGACATTACTCCATTTTTTATTTTATATTTGCAGAAAATTACCTGCCATTTGACTTTCAGGAAGGTCCTCATGAGATCACACAAACAAATCCACTCTGTTCTCACAACAGACTTTTTTCAAGTTCTGTCCGAGAAAAGCTGTGTGTGTGTCATATAATCCTGACCTCCCTTTCAACAAAATAAGCAGGATTCCTAGCTGCTGTCTACTGACTTTTCTGACTCCACACACACAATATTTCCTTTGAAAGTTGCAAATTGTTGCTCTTTAGATTCGGATCCAGATACTTAAAGAAACACTAAGGTCATGAAAGTCAACACTTTTTTCCTCAAGAAATATTGCTGCACAAAAATATAGCAACCCAGAGCACGTCCTTTTTCTGTGTAGTAAGAAGGCTATGCTGTTCTAAAGGCAAAATGTGCTCATTAATAACAGAACAGACTCTCTACTACATTTTCCTGTGCTCAGAAAAGTGCTCTTTGGAATGGTGAACACTGTACACTTAAGGGGCTGAAACCAGAAATAGTGGATCTGTTCTTTTAGCAGCTTAACCAAGGGCTTGCCTACACAGGAGGTTCGGGTGCTGTACGCCAAGGTGTGAATCTACCTTGCCCCTCACTGACTCGTCATGTGGATCCTGCTAGAGGCACAGAAAACATTTCATGGGAGTGCATTCAAGTGTACTATAGAACCTCCACTGTGTGGTAGGTTGCGTGTGGCCATTTAGTGCACAGCAAACTAATGCACTGTAGATTCACACCCTGGCTTGCAATACACTAACTTGCCTTGCAGACAAGCCCTTACCGTGCCTAGAATCTAGACTGAGCTGCAATTTCTATATATAAGGCAATGTACAATATGTCTGTATTAGTTACCATGGATGCCCCTTTATTAAAGGAATCAGAAGCTTCAGGTAGTGCAGACGTATCTGAAGGGAATCTAGCAGAGAGAACTACAGATCAAATATTTAGTATCGTGCATGAGACTTTTTGTTGATACGAAGAACAATGCAATAATAGTGACTTCTTACTCTTCTAAAGCTTGAAACATGTTCTTGGAGTCTTCAGAAGCCAGTATCTCAATGATTTGGTCATTCATAATGATATCTTCATTAAAAGGATCTCCTGAATTAAACTGTGAACACTCCCATTTGTGATCTAGAGCAGGATCATATTGTATCTCCTAAGTAAACACAAAAAAGAAACATTAAATTATAGCAGATTAACCCTTAATGTGAATGCAACTCCTTTTGTCAGTGGAAAGACTTCCATTTACTTCAACAGGAGTTTGTGTGGATGCTATGTTTTGGAATATAACTGGACAGGAACCTAAATGATGAAAATAGTCAATGGAATTAAGGCTCTTAGCTCTTAGGCTCCTAAGTCACTTAGGCATTGCAATGCTAAGCACTGCAAACACCTAAATATCTTTAAAAATTTGGGCCAAAGCTCACTGAAGTCAATAGGAGTCTATTCATTGGCTTCAATAGGCTTTGGACCAGCCTCAGTGAGTTATTTTCCACTCTAAATCTCTAGGACCATTCTATTTGTATTATGGTACATACAACCTTTTATACACCCTTGCTGAACAAAATCATACATAATTCTATGTTTGCCATGTTGTAGTACTCATGTTGGTCCCAAGATCCTATGCAGGTGAGGTGAAAAGGTTGGTGAGGTAGTATCTTTTAAATGGGCCAACTTCTGTTGGTGGAATAGACAAGTTTTGGAGCTACACAAAGCTCTTCTTCCCCAGACCTAAAGAAGATCTCTGTGTAGCTTGTTTCCACCAACACAAGTAGGCACATAATTCTAAGAAAGAGGAAAAGTGATTCAGCTAATATAGAGTATCTGTGGATTCCCTGGAGATTAAGGAATTATAAATTCACCAGACAAGAAAACCTTTATAAACCTATGGGGCTGGGACAATTCTGTTATACTTCTATGATTTCAGCATCAAACCTTATTCATAAAAGGAAGACTGATGTGAGCTATTTTCACTTACAGTGATTTCTTCTGAATTACGAGAAGTCAAAAGGTTAGCACACTGATAAGTATGGAACTTTCTTTCCCTTAATGAGACATTATTTTACAATAAATGCAATATTTATTGTAAATTTAAATAGGGCACATCCATTCTTCTTGGTATGACTCTTCTAGCAGAAACTCATGAGACACAAAATTTAAAAAAAAATTGAAAGAATTGTTTAGAAAAGATGAACTGCTAAGACAAAATAACAGTACATTGTTCTCTCCCTCCCTTTGCTGCTCCTTTCTGATACATAAAGATGGTTTTGCACGCTTTTTTTTTTCTGGAAGATATATTCTGTAATGTGGAGGATTATATTTGTAATATCAGATCATCTCCTCCAGATGAACCTTAGTCTAAATTTATGTCTACAGTTGCAACTCTACCTGGGACATGTGCATTATTGTTCCATATTTCCACACAAACAGCCCTTATTTTTCACATCTGAAGCCCTGAAGCACAGTCCTGAAGGACAGCAGAGTGCAGGAAAGCTAGCATGCATGAGGGGTGTGGATATACATGCCTCCACTGTGACATGGCCTGGGTGCTCTCCAGGGCTGAAAGAACTGAGACTACAGTAAGTCATGACCTTTTCCTCAATTCCGCTAGCCTCACTGTACGAGCAGATGCCAATCAGAGGCAGGGTGAGGAGGCAGCAGGGACCTCCGAGGAAGAGGAGTACATTATTCTGCACTTCTACCCGGTGGACTCAGTTGAGGAAGCCCAGCCCCGAGGAGCCCCAAGCTGCAGAAGGAATCAGAATCCAAAGCTAGTAAGGATTTACTCCCTGGAAATAGCCTCTCTTGCTCCGGTAATACTCGCCTGAAGCCAGTCCCCCACACCATGTCCCACCCATGCTCCACCATGACATGATCCCCAAGCAAGAGAGCTGTAAATCAATTATTGTATTGAAAACCCATGAACCATAGTAAAACATTTAGAGGACGCTATAACGGATTAGTAATATGCAGTCACAGTGCCTCTGTGTCTGTGTATTTCTTAGTCTGAATAGCCACAGTCACTGTGCCACATGGACCAGAGAGGAAAAGGGAGGGAAACAGGGGACCTGGTGGGGAAAGAACAATTTTAGGACATTTAATTGTCCAAAGACCCCCAATCCTCCTCTCTCCCCACCCTCTTTCATTCCCTTTCCAAACAGGAGCTGCATGGAAAGAGTGGGGGTAGAGGGGAGTTGTAGATTTCGGTGAGGGCCTGTCTAGGTTTGGGAAGGGAAATGGAACTGTTTGTTTGTCCAAGGAAAGTCAGAGTGTTCCATTCTCCCTGTGACCACTGCAAATGTTTATTACTGTTCCTAGTCCCTGCTGTGTGGCCTCTCCCTGTGCTGAGCCCTTCTGCAAAAGCCAGGAGAAGTGGGGGTGCATGGCTGATGCACCCACTCTCATGGTTCCACAAACACAGCACCATGTCCATTAGCAATGTAGTGGCAACTGGCTTGTGGAGCTAATCCAAAACTTCTGGGAAGAAAATACACTGGTAGTGCTGTGGTTCCATGTTCCTTTCAAATACTGTTCACTGGACACAGGAACCAAGACTTTCTGGTGATGAAGTGGGAACTGGGAGATGTATTGACGTCCTCTGTGGTTCTTTGTACCTCTTCCACTAGCTGAGAATACAGTAAATTTCCTCTTGAATTGCCTCCCAGTCCTGTAAGCATAATTCAGCAAATTTTCAGTGTAGAAGAAATTCAAGCTGATTTTTCAGGTTTAACAAAAGGACAAATGTACTCGGTCCACCTTCGTAGCTCACCACATCTCTCCACTGAGCAATATGTACAGAGTTGACCATCAGCAGGAACATCTCTCCGACTAGGTATCCTCCACAGGACTGGAAAGCCACTTCTCTTTTCCATTCTGGTACCTTGAACACTTATGTTCTTCAAATGATGGCTAGCCTTTAATTAAGAAATAGGTGACTAGTACAAGGCACCAAACACTACCCCAATTGGCCCCTTGATGCACTGTAAATTGTGCAACATTTTAAAAACTGTACTTCACTTTAAGGCTTAGCTGGTTCCTGGTGGGCTACAAAAAAAAGTCTGAAGGAAGGGAGGCTATAACAGTAGTATTTTTGGGATACTAAAAAGTATCAATATCATGACCTTCAGCAGCAAGGCTACAATATGTGGCGGGAGAGTTCTTAAGTTCCTTCAAAGGAGAAATGACAGAGAATGCTAGCCTTGTGTTTGACTTGCCAGGACATTCCAATGCCAACAGGGAACCCATTCTGCCAGGAGGGCAGCAGTGACACTGCTGAGGTAGCAGAGGAAGACTGAGAAGGACCCCAGAACATCTGATCCTTTGCATTGACAGAAGGAGTCAGGAGCAAATTGAGTGCCTTAGGGCAAGGGAGGATTTGGTTCTAAGTAGGAGGACCTTACCTTAGACCTTAATCCATTCCGTGCTTTGCTGCACATTGGGCTACCCACATTTGCCATCCTTGACTGTTAACTGCTCTTCTCTCCAAATCTTCCCATTTCATGCTGAGGTGCTTGTCGTTCAGAACTGTTCGTTTCCATGTTATTCACGGTCTTCCTCTTGTGTTTCCTGGCTTCCATTCAAGGGTAGTATTTGGTAAGCATTCTTTTTCCATTCTCAGCACATGTCCCAGCCACTTATGTCTTCTTTTGTAGATTATTTGTGAGAGGGCACCCTGTCCAGTAATTTTTCTGACTTCTTCATTTGTCTTCCTATCTCTATATGTTATTCCAAACATTCTTCTCAAACATTTGTGAGGAAATGCATCCAGCTTTTGGTATCTTTCTTGATAAGTTGCCATGTCTCACTGCTATATGTTATGATAGAGATAACAATTGCTTTGTACACACTCAGTTTTGTCTTGAGGGAGATATTTTTGAGTCTTCCACATGCATTTGCCTTCCCAATTCTTCTTCTTACTTTCTTGGAATTAGAACTGTCTTGGCTGATGGTAATTCCTAGACACATAAAATTGTCCATCATCTCCAGTTTCTCTTCTTCAGTTTTGATTTCTGCCCCTATAGTCCCCATTAACATGACTTTATGTCTCTTTGCATTGTATCTCAAGCCTATGTTCTCCCTTATTTTTTTACATGGTTTGTGAATTTTTGTAGTTCATTGGCATCTTCACTCATAAGAGCAATGTCATCAGCAAAGTCTAGATCAAATAGCCTTGAATTGTTCCATATTATACCATATGCATCACTGTCACATTATTTTAATCCATAGTTTATGACTAGCATAAACAAAAAAGGAGACACGACGCACCCCTGCCTTACACCTGTCTTGATACTAAATGGCTTACTCAATCCATTTTCCATTTTAATGCAGCATTTTGAGTTGGCATAGAATGCCTTCATAATGTTATTTAATTTTGTGGGCATTCCATATTGTTCCACAATTTTTCACATTGTTTCTCTGTTTACACTACCAAATGCCTTTTGAAAGTCTACAGAATTGATGGCAAGACTGCCTTGAAATTTTCAATTGTCAAAAATTCAATTCTCAATAATCTGTCTCAGGGTGAAAAACAGCATCTGTGCACAATGTCCCCTGTTTAAATCCAGATTGTTGTTCACTTAGGTTGGTATCTCTCTCTCTGTTCATTCTGTTCAAGAGGACTGCTGATAATACTTTTCCTGTGACAATAGAAGTGTTACTCCCCTCCAATATGAACAACTGTTTAGATCACCTTTCTTTGGTAACTTGATTATGATACCAAGGGTCCAGTCTTCTGGCACTTTCTCCTCCACCCATATTTTGTTGCACAGCAAACAGATGACTTCACCTCCATATTAAGCATGTCATGATAAATGATGTTCAAACGAGGTGCTTTGTTGTTTTTCAGCTTCTGCAATGCTTTTTTTTTTTTACTTCTTCGATTTTTACCTCAGATACATCTACATCTAATGGTTTATCATTGTTAAATTCCAGTGCTGTAATTGTAATTTCTCCTTGTTTCCCTTTCACTGGGACACTTCTGCATTTTGATCCACATCCTGTTAACTGTTTCAGGATCATGTAGACTGTTCTTGTATTATTTTTTTTCCCCTGCTTCTTCAGCTTCACTAGCCTTACTTTGTATCCAATTTTGCTTATCTTTATTCCATTATTTCTTTACTACTTTGTTAAGGTTTCTGTACATTTTTGTTGTTTCTGCAGTCACATGTTGTAGTACTAGAGCCTTTTGTTTCCTTCTTTTGTCTATAATTTTCCATGTTTCTTCTGAGATCCATTGTTCTTTATTGCTTCTTCTTTTTCTACCAATTATCTTTTCAGCTGCTTCTAGCATAGTTGTTTTGAAATGATCCCTGTATTTTTACACTTCGTTTTCTTCGAGATCTTTAAGGGCCTCAAACCTATTCTTGACCTTTATCTGGTACCCTTTTTGTAGCCTGCAATCTTGTAGTTTCTGTGTATTGAATAATCTGAATCTATGTTTTCTTTTTAAGTGCTTTAAACTTCAATCTGATGTTTGCTTTCAGCAAATAGTGATTGCTCTCTGTATCTGCTCCTCTGAATACTCATGTCTAACACATGTTTTCCACCTCTGACTAACACAGATATAATCAATCTCACTTTGTGTACAGCCAGCCAGTGAAATCCATGTATTTTTGTGTATGTTTTTATGTTGGAAGAAAGAATTGCAAATGCTAAGATTGTTTTCAGCACAAAATTCAAGAAGTCTTGTGCCATTGTCTGTCGTTCCAGCTGTATGTGGGCCGATGACTGTTTCCCTACCTCTTCTTTCATTTCCGATCTTGGCATTAAAATCTCCCATAACCAGGAGAAGATCATGGTTTGGTATTTCTTTCATTACATCATTCAATTCTCTATAGAATCTCTCTTTGTCCTCTTCATCTACATCGTTTGTTAGAGCATATGCCTAGACTACGTTGCACTTACTGTGCTGAGAGTGGAATCGCGCTGGCAGTAGCTAATCTGATATTAGCTGCCAATTCATAAGTGATGTTTTTGCAGAGCTATTCATGATGATTCCTACAGCTCTCATGTTTAGCTTCCCCTGAATATAACACTGTTTTTTCTCCAGTTGTTATCATACCTTGATCTTTCCATCTAACTTCACAAAGTCCTAGGATGTCAATTTTATATCTATCCATTTCTTTGATTACCTGTGCTAATAGGCAGGAGGCACTCACAAATCAGTTCATGAAGTACGCGCAGAGGGAATGGGACCATGCACTCACGCACTCCCTGGTACAACTGGTGATGGAATGTTTTCCAGGCCTGCTGCCACCATGACTGCTGCTCCTCTCTGGGATCAGGCAGCATCTCCTCTGCCCTCCACTTCTTCTCATCCAGCTGCTGCCCAGGCTACAAATCCCACCCATCAGGGAAGAGCATGCTGGATGCCTAGCACTACATACTCAACTGGCACCCAAAACCCCTCACAGGGTTGGGAACTGACAGGCGGTTATCAGCTGTTGCCGGCTTCCTAAGGGCAATAGCCATCAGCTTCTGCACTGGTATGGGTTTCCAAAATCAAATGGTCTGGTGGTGGAGGGTTGGTGCAAACTGTTGGCATAACTCCATGAAGCTCTGCTTCCTCACTGCGAAGCTCTGCAGCCACTGGCTGTCATCCCAGGTTTCCAAGACAATGTGGTCCCACATCTCATGCTGGCTCTCCAGGCCCCAAATGGAGGTCCACCCACTGGAATACCATCACTATCCCACCATTCAAACATCTGTTCCATGGGACCCCAGTGGATTTTCATTCACCTTCTCAATCCGCCATCTTTGTCATCTCAGATTTTCTGGACTCATTCCATTCAGAATCTGGTACTGCACCACATGACCGTCTGTCCCATGAGCAGGAGTAGAAACACATCATAATGGACTTGCTTCATTTCTTCAACACAATTAGGAAGACGGGAGAGATGATTGGGCGCTACCATCAATAAACATGTGAAGGTGGCACACAGACCATCAACACGCAGCAAGGTGATTCCCAGAGTGTCTCCAGGACGCTGTGCTCTGGAATACCCCCTAGAAATGGTAATGCTACCATTGCATACCGAAAAGGGGCAGTGTGGATACAAGCATATGCCTGTGCACAGCTTCTACCAGTGCCCAGCACAGCATATGTGGACACTTTGCATGGGTATACAGTACATGTTCTAGCAGTACATGGACCCAAGTGTACCTTGTGCAATAATGTGCACTAGGGCAGGGGTCTCAAACTCAAATGACCACGAGGGCCGCATGAGGACTAGTGCATCAGCCTGAGGGCCGCATCATTGACACGCCCTCTCGCTGTTTTCGGCCCCGCCCCCACTCCATCTCTATGAGGCCCCACCCCTGCCCCGCCTCTTCTCACCCCTTCCCTGAAATCCCCATCCCAATGCTGCCCCCTCCCTGCCACCCAGGGTGCAGGAGATGTGCAGGATGCGGCAGGGAGTTGGTGTGTGGGGTGTAAGAGGGGTGAGAGATGAGGCAGCGGGTCGGGGTGCAGCAGGTGATTCAGAGCAGGGAGTGCAGGAGGAGTGCGGGGTGTAGGGGAATGCAAACAGGTTTCTACCCAGGGAGGGGAAATGCAAACAGGTTTCTACGCAGTAGAAACACAGTAGAGACAGGAGCAGACCTATGCAAAGGACCCGAAGGGGGCGGGAGCTGCCTTATTTCTTCCAGCACAGTGGTCCTCAAACTTTTTCTATTGGTGACCTTTCTATGGTGATTTTTTCTATTGGTGACCCTTTTGAACATCAAGCCTCTGAGCACAACCCCCCTTAGAAATTAAAAACACATTTTGATATTTAACACTATGTTAAATACTAAGAGTAAACCCTACTGCTTAAAATGAATTTACCTTTGTTGTGTCTTCTCTTTTGAAAAAAAAACATTTTAATTTTTATGCTGGGGTCCGGCCGGCGTCCTGGCTTGGAGTCATGGCGGCAGCCTGGCATGGGGCCTGGGGCTGGGGGCCGGCAGCAGCAGCTGGTAGCCTGGCGCAGGGCCCAAGGCCAGCAGCCGGGTGTGGGGCTCGGGGCCGGAGGCTGCAGCCGGCAGCCCAGCTTGGGGCTGAGGCCAGCGGCGGCAGCTGGCAGCCCAGTGCAGGGCTCAGGGCCCGGGGCTGGCAGCCGGATGCAGAGCTAGGGGCTGGCGGCTGCAGTCAGCAGCTCGGCTTGGGGCTGAGTAGTGGCTGCCTGGTGCAGGGCTTGGGGCTGGCAGCCCAGCGCAGGGCCTGAGGCCGGCATCCCGGTGCAGGGCTGAGGCCAGCGGCAGCAGCTGGCATCCCAGCGCAGGCTCGGGGTCGGTAGTGGCAGCCGGCATCCCCGCGTGTGCGGGAGGGGCGGGAGGCTGGGGCCCAGCAGCCCGGTGTGGGGCTTGGGGTTGGGGCCGGCGGCCTGGCGCGGGGGCTCACGACCCCCCACATAACTGGGGGCCTCTCTCACCCCGGCCCTCCATACTGGAGGCCGTCTGCTGCCGCCGCCACAGAGAGAGGAGGAGGCAGCCGGCTGGAATGGACCCAAAGCGGCACGTGGGCTCCGAATCAGATCATGCCTCCCCCCGCACCCCTGTGGAGTGGGCGCTGGATCGGGTGTCGGGGAAAGCATGATCTGATTCGGAGCCCACATGCCACTTTGGGTCCATTCCGGCTGGCTGCCTCCTCCTCTCTCTGTGGTGGCGGCAGCAGATGGCTTCCGTTATGGAGGGCCAGGAATGAGAGAGGCGCTAGAACAGGTAAGCCTTGGGCGGGGGAGCTTGCGGGCCGCATAGAAGAGCCCTGGAGCCGCATGTTTGAGACCCCTGCACTAGGGGATGTGAACACTAACACACGCTGCATGTTTTGTATTAACTGGCCCACGTAGACCTCAACAGCACAATGTTGACATGCACTGGGACATTTTAGTGAGGGCCACCAAGGTCTATATGGGTCAGTTAGTGCGCAGCACACTGGTGTGCTTTAGAATTCACACCCTTCCAATATTCATTGCCGTGGTGGGTAGACAAGCCCTTCTTTTGGCAGATGGAGAGATTACAACATCACATAACATCACTAGACAGGTCCTTCAAAGATCCTGCCAAGATCCTTGAGCAAAGAGAGGGTCATCAAGAACTAATATTTTAATTTAAATAGTTACAGTAAATGGTGAAAAGTGGAACAGAACAACTTTAAAAACAAGCTTGAGGCATTCTTTGTATATCACAAAGAAGGAGAAAAAGGATTTTTAAGATTAATTATTTTGTGCTTTAAATTTTGCCTTTAAGTATGCTTGGTTTAAAAAAAACAAGGTTGCAAAGCCCACAGTCATTTTCATTAAGAAAAGGGAAATAAATATTTCACATCTGTATAAATCAAACTACATACAGGTACTCAGCAAAATAATGAACTGGTGTCCTCTAGGCCCTCTGGGCCTCTGTAACTTTTATATGCTGCACTGGTACACTGCCCAGAACTTCTGCCCCCCAAAATACAAGTCTCAAATCACCTATAGTGGAACCTCAAAGATGCAAACCCCAGAATTACAGACTGACTGGTCAACCAGATACCATGTGAAACCAGAAGTAACTGATCACGCAGCAGCAGAGATTTTTTTTAAAAAAAGCAAGTATTGTACTGTGCCTCCATTGCATCTTAAAGGTAGGCACATCTGGGCTGCCTGTTCCCATCTGACTCCATTGTGGGACAGCCAATTATAGCAAGACACTGGGGGCTGCCAGCCGAAGGCAGCCGGAGACATCAGAGCAGGAGCAGCATTGTAGTCTGTGCAGCTTTCTCTCTCTCTCACACACACACACATCCCTGCTTGCCAAGGGGGGAATGTGTTGTTTTTACCCCAGGGGAGGGGGACAACACACAAACACGCTTGCAAATTCATACCAGGGCTGAGTAGAAAGCTCAGCTGCTGCTGAATCCTGGCCTGCAGTGTTAGCTGACAGATCTGGAGCTGAACTGTGCTTTGTTCAGAGTTACAGACAACCTCCATTCTCGAGGTGTCCATAACGCTGAAGTTCTACTGTACTTTTCCCATACAGTTTTTCCCCTCCCAATCTAAGGTCTCACCCTCTTCCACTGGACTGTAGTGCTGGGCAACTCCCTATTCCCTTCAGTCAGTCTCAGACTAAAATGAATACTTCACAGAATCTGTGAAATAAAGTAGCTATTTTATAGCAGAGAGAAGCAAACATCATACCCATCAGCCAAAACAAAGGAAAACCCTTATGCAACAGCAGCTTCCCCTAGGTTGAATAAATCTGTTCTCCAAGTTCTAGTGTCTTGAAACAAACCCAAAGCACCAAAGGATTCTCTGAAGTATATTTGTCCAGGTGTGGTGCCTATCTGGTGTCCTCCAGGGAACTACGGCTAAAGAGCTTTACTGGATTTAAACCTAATTCATACAGAAGGAATAAAACAGTTTGCAAACCAGCCATAACTACCACCCCACTCTCCCCAAGCAACAACAAAAACCCTACACTACTTATGCCACAAACCTTTCTAAAAGTCTTCATTCAGCCACTCACCCTGGATATTCAGCAAAAACAGTGAGAAAACTTTAAGTTGTAGAAGTCAATAGGTGAACCAAGAAGAAACATCATGTTAAATCTTCCAGTCTAGGAAATAAGTCACAGTAACTCCTGCAGGCAGCGTGAAGGAGGTGTGGGTTGGCTTTAATACCACCTTCCTCCATAAACCTCACATTTCCTCAACTCTACATATTTACACAACTTTCCGTCAATCAAACTATCAATTATCCCTCATACTCATTTGATAGACTACTGTATACTGTTAAATTTTGAGGCCACCAGCAAAATCCACACTGTAAGCACGGAAAGAACAGCTATTATCAGCATGTCTAGATTAGGAAAAATGGTCATGTTTTAAAATGTGTTAATAATTCATATATTTTTCAACACAATTTAACACATACTGTAGACATGGATTAACACCTTTAAAATTGGATAGATAATTATGGCAGTCCTAAGTTCCTCTCTAAGGATGACCATGCCAAACACAATGGAGCTATACAGATTTACATCAGCTGAGATTCTGACTGAATCTCTCAATTTATCTTTCCACTGACAACTTTTTAAAATTTCAGGATAGTAACTGCATTTCTTATCTCTGGAAACCATTTCAAGACACCATCTACGAGAAGATGAGATAAAGCTTTATTGTAGAAAATATGACTCACCTGTTTTTTATTAAAGAAATTCCCTTTTAATCTTCTAGTTCGGTAAACAACAAAAAATGCAACGCATGTTAATATAAGAGAAATAACAAAAGCAACAAAGAATCCTGAAGCATGGATGCCATGGCTGTAGAAAACCTGAAATTGAAAGAATGTAATATGTAAACCACATTTCTTCTCAGAGTTACATATGCACAAAAATCAGAAACAGATTATAGCTGTAAACAATACAGTAAGATACTTTTAATAATCTTCACAAGAATATGGAATTATTAAGTAATAAGACATAATTACACAAATTCTATTAAGATTTTCAAAAATGGGTTTTTTTTCATAAATTTTAAGGCCAGAAGGAATCATTATGATCATCTAGACCAGGGGTAGGCAACCTATGGCACGGGTGCCGAAGGCGGCACGCAAGCAGATTTTCAGTGGCACTCACACTGCCCAGGTCCTAGCCACCAGTCTAGGGGGCTCTGCATTTTAATTTAATTTTAAATGAAGCTTCTTAAACATTTTAAAAACCTTATTTACTTTACATAAAAGTTCTATATTATAGACTTATAGAAAGAGACTTTCTGAAAATGTTAAAATGTATTCCCGGCATGCAAAACCTTAAATCAGAGTGAATAAATGAAGACTCAGCACACCACTTCGGAAAGGTTGCCGACCCCTGATCTAGACTCACCAACTGCATAACACAAGCTATAGAACTTCTCCTAAGCTAAATATTAGGCAATGCAACTTTTGAGTGGCCATATACCATTTGCCTAATTCTTAGAGATGCTAAGCACTCTGAGAATATAGTTGAATTTAATAGCAGCTGGGCATGTTCAGCAATTTTGAAACCCAGTCTGAAGCTGGGCACCTGAAATTAGAGGTCACTTTTAAAAATCTGCTCCTAAACAGAACCACAAGTGAGGTAAAAAGGTTTTCATCAGCATAGTTTTGTGATGAGTGTTTTATTCATAAATGGCAAAGAAACTCAATATGCTCAGACACTTATGATAACTGCGTGTGTCGGAATCAGGAATTGAATGCAGTAGTCATGAACCACAAGCCAAACTGACTTCCTTTTCAAATATATACCTCAATCTCATCCTTAGGGTTAGGGTTGCATTAACCTCTTTTCAATTTACTTTATGTTTCTATAAAATGGGCATGCCTCACATGAGAATGGCAATATACAACTCAGCTCTGAGATCTTTGGATAAAAGGTAACATATAGCCATTATGATGATGTTTCACTGCACAAGAATCACTTTTGTCATGGCCACAACTTTTAAATAACTAACCTGCTATCTCTAAGCATGGTGCATTCTATTTCTTAACATGCCGCCTGACAAGCCTGGTGCATTCAGTGTGAAAGTACTCCATGAAGTCGATGGCAACTGTGTTTGTGAGAAGCATTTATCGAATCTGGCACTTGTTTTCAAATGGATTTGTGTCAGTCTAAAAGAGCAGAATTTAGTACCTTATATTCAGGTCTGGGCCAAAATCCTGCAAACCTAACTCACATTTTGACTGTTTAATATAGTTAATATATTTCTGGACTATGGTCCAGTTCACTAAAGAAAGAATCAACCCCCAAACCTAAAATAGTCTACCCTAGATCAGATTTAATAGTTTCTTTGTTTTTAGAAGACACCCAAACCATTAAACACAGGCCATTAATTTGCCACTTTATGAGATTTAGAGAGTGGGTCCCAAGGCTCAATTCACAGTATTGTATTTGAAAAGCTCTTGACTGACAATTAATCTAATTAACAAAAACTGTATTATTTTCAGTCATACTTATTCTACAATAATGAAACACCTGGAGCACATGGAACATTTAAATCAATTAGTACAAAATTAGTTAAATGGTTCTATGAATAATTTGATTATGTCTTGAATCCTTTCATATGCCCATCAATGCTTGAAATTACTAAATGAAAAGAGTACCAACAGTCATTTACCCACTTCACTAATAAATTACTAACATCTTAATGTCTAGAAGATTTTTCTCATCTTAAATGTCCTCCCTTCTGAATTTCAGCCAATTACTACCAGTTATGTCCCTTTGTATTATCTT
Organism: Dermatemys mawii; assembly: GCA_007922305.1. NCBI lineage: Eukaryota > Metazoa > Chordata > Testudines > Dermatemydidae > Dermatemys > Dermatemys mawii. The sequence goes on along the minus strand of ML677326.1, from coordinate 19,227,011 downwards.
CTACTCCTAAGAAGTATGTCCAGAAAATACAGACTGACATTAATACCACTCTTACCCCCTCCTACTATTATCTCTATTCCAAACCCCTCACTAATCTTTTGCTGGGTTTAATTAAAGTTAAATTTTCCTCATTGCCTAGCTTGGTGAGCACATTTAGCAGTTCTCCACTGTTGTGTTCAACTGCCCAGCTGACCACAATAGGGACATGCTCTGGCTTGGAATAGACAGGAGATAATGAATCTCTTGGGCCTGTGGGGAGAAGAGGCTGTGCAGACACAGCTCTGAAGCAGCCATGGAAACATCAACATCTACCAGCGGACTGCACAGGGGATGCAGAAGGGGTACAACAGGGACCAGCAGCAGTGCTGCAAGAAAGCGAAGGAACCTCAACTGGAGTAGGAGAAGGCCAGTCATTCTGGTACCGAGCCACAGACCTGTCCCTTTTACAAAGAGCTGCATACCATACTTGGCAAAGACCCCATCATGCCCATGGATACTTCTGAGGAGCCCACGCCACAGGCCCCTGGGCTGCACAGAGAGGACAATAAGGAGATGAAGGAAGAAGACAATCGCAGACATACGAATGGAGGGTGCCTCTATGATAAATTTGACAGGCACCACTGCAACACAGAGGCTAACAGCATTTGGCCCTGGGACGCTTCAGGATGCCAGCAGCAGCTGTGCTCTCTCTGTCTTTGTCACTCTCAAGAGTGAGATATCAGCTGAAATCACCCCTGCCTCTTGAAAATGGTGCCAGTGTTCAGTGCCCCCAATCTATACTCAGTTTCATGCAACTCTCCTCATTTCCCACACCTCTGGAGGCCCATACTCACCATGGCTGGTGCTGTGATAAATAAAGTGTACGTGTGGGGAGGGCATTAGCTCCCTTTGATGGACACCCTCTTGGTAGCTGTTCTCTACTTGCTTTACTTGAAAAAGATTAAAAAGTCCCCAGGTAAACGGGGAAAAAAGTGGGCACCTGACTGAAAGAGCCAATGGGAAGGCCAGAACTTTTAAAATTCGGAAATAAACTTTCCCTTTTGTCTGTCCTTCTCTCTGGGCTGAAGAGACGGGCAGCAGGAATACTATATAAAGTTTGAACCAGATATGAAAACCAACAGATCATATCTAGAACTACTTTTAACCACTCAAATATGTCAGTAAATTAGGACATATTAAATGCACAAATTAGATGCAACAGGACATAACGGTTCCTCTCCAACAGCAAACACAGATTCTGCAGACCCTGTGGACCTACATGTTCAAACAATCCCTTTACAGTCTGTGGACGTCTCTGTTGAAGCACCTCCTTTCATACACCACTCGACATTCCATGTGGGATCGCAGGCCATATCTCTACTCTTACTACTGTCACATACGCTGACCTTTGTAAGCCATGTGTAGCTGTATGTGTAGCTAAAATGGTCATAAATGTTCTTTCCTCTTGAAAAGTTCTGTCCTATTCCTTTAAGTTTTAAATGTATTTTCTTTTATATTGCACAGATTTTTCTTTTCCAATGATGTTGTTACTGAATAAAATTCCATTATTTGGAACATACTTCATCTTTATTAGTTCACAGCAAATGCTGCAGGGTGCCTAGCGGTCCCAATAGCCTCCACTTACTTATTACTGTACAGTGTGACATAACTCATAGGATCAATGACAAATACAGTGTAATAATAATAAACGTACAGCAAGCACTGCAAAATTAATAGATGCACTGACATTGTTATATTCATAGATGTACATCAAGCACCATATAGTTCTTAAGAGGTGTCAAACTGCAGGGCCAGGTAGAGCACAGTCCACCACAAAGCGTTATTGAAGCTCACTGTTAAAGAGCTCCTTCCATGCGTCCCTGAGCCATATTGCTCTGCGTTGAGCACTTCACTGAGCTCTTCTAATAGCCCTGATGCCTTGCAGTTCAAACTCAGAGCCGTTCTCTCTCTCTCTCTCTCTCTCTGCCCTCCCCCTCCCCCGCCCACAGGAACTTTACTCTTTTGGCTGTTTTCCCCTATTATGCTGGCCACAGGAGGCAGCCATAACTATTGGGATAATTTTCTCATTGAGATCCAATCTTGTGAATAAACAATGTCATGATCCCTTCAACCTACCAAGACCACATTCCACCATCATTCTGAACTGCTGAGACGGTCGTTGACTCTTTCCTTGCTTCTGTCATGTTGGCCAACGTACGGCTACACAATACACAGGAGTAAGGGATAGGCTGGGTTGTCCAGGATGATTATTGGCATTTCAACATCACCAGTGGTAATCTGGAAGCCAGAGGGAAAAAGTCCCTGCTTCTGGCTTTCTGAAAAGTCCTCTGTTCTTAAAGGTGCTAGTTAGTGTCATGCACCTTCCCTGACCAACCCACACTAAATTTGGTGAAGCATCCCCAGGGGATCCACCTATGCTTGCATAACCACAGAAAAGTAGCCCTTTTGTTGATGGCAAGGTGGTCTGGTGCCAAAAGAGAGGTGTCCACCATGTATTGCTCCACCGCAGTTCAGAAACCCCATTGTTGCATATCCCTCCACTACGTCCATCACACTGCCAAGAATCACAGTCCTGAGTAGCAGGCGGCGATAAATGGCCTTGCACGCTTGCAAGACAATTGCTCCTGCAGTGGATTTTCCAACTCCAAACGCATTTCCTGCTGACAGGTAGCAACCTGTTGTCGCAAGTTTCCACAGTGTGATCTCCATTTGCTTCTCCACTGTCAGTACAGCTCCCATTCTGGTATCCCTGCTCTGAAAAGCTGGGGCAAGCTCAGCATGAAGATTCAGGAATGTGGCCTTCTACATCCAAAAATTCTGCAGCCACTGCTCATCATCCCAAACCTGCATTATGATGCAATCCCATTGATAAGGCCTTTTTCCTCAGGTCCAGAAGTGGTGCTGCACTGTCTGCAGCTGTTTCATGAATGCTACCAACAACCTTGAATTGGTTCTCACTATGTCCCACAGAAATCTGTCCTGCAACAAATCATCACGTGTCCTGATGATTTGGTTATTCTTGCGGCTCTGCAAATACTGGAGGCTTGTGTGTCCTGTGCTTGCAACGCTTGTGACAATAGTGCAGAGCTGTTCAGGTGCCATGTTTCTGCCAGAGATGGCAGAGCGCGAGGCAGGCCACGTGAGTTCATGTGATTTTGAAAAATAACTATGGGATATAGATGATATTTTATGGGGTGGAGACAACTGCACATTGGGAAGTTGACCCCTGGCTCCCTGTCACCTCTGTTCAACTTGTTGTGGCCCCACCACGCACTGCCAAAGCTTCCCAAAAGACAGTGGGCTGGACAGTGGCCACTTGCACACTGGAATAGCTACCCATGGTGCATTGCACTGTACGTCAATATCAGAACTCTTGGTGAGTACCCACAGTACCAACATAAGGAGACAAGTATGCACGCACACAAGAGATATACTAACTGCAGTGGTAATCAAAATTTGTAGTGTAGACATGGCCTCAGTCAAAACATTAAAACAAAGTCACCATCCACCATTAAGCAACAGAAATTCAGAGAACCCTAAGAAAGGTGGTATGGGTCATCAATTAAGCAATTGCTTAACTAAGTTTATTTTGTGCCTTCTCTCTCTTACTCCTGCCACTGATGGTGTGAACTTCCAGAAGTCATTATTGATCTGATTTTCAGAGCTGCTGCACTCCCATGGAAGCTGTAGGTGCTGCCAATGATGGAAAGCCAGGCCTCAGGGGCGTACAGTATTTGTTATTATGCACACCATGAGATGTACATAACAGGAGAACTTTTTGCACACACTTTTTGCTATCTAAACAGCTTCTTACTTAGCATTAAAAACATTCAGCCAGGAAACGGAGGCAAGTCGTTTTCACAGACCCTAATGAGCAGAGCTGCAAGGCATCTGCATGCCACTCAAACAGCACTCACATTTTTTTCTAGGCTGTCATGTTACAAAAATTACCTAGAATCATATAGATCATTGGTGCAAGTAAGGTCCTGTAGGGGCACCAAATCTTAGGTAAAGGGGGTCATATAAGGTGTCTACGAACAGGTTATGGTCTACTGATTATGATTATACTATCTGTATGTGTGTATCTTGTTTGTAGCTAGAGTTATGAGGATTGGCTGTATAGTGTCTGTATTTCAAACTTATGCTTGCTTTTGGGTGAAATCCCAGACAAAGTTACTGTTAGCTCCGCCTAGCCTTCCTGATGGCCCATCAAGTTCCAATCAAGCTAACAATGAACTTTGTAGATGCCTGTCCACAGCCGAGCTTCCCCAGGAATGTGGCCTGGCTGCTCAGGTGCTGAATCTTGAAGAGTCATGTAACCGGACCACATGGCTCTGAAACTCCATTTTACAACTGGACTCTGATTAGCAAGAAGGAGGCGGTCTCCACCCACAAGAGGAAGTCTATATAAACCTGGGAGAAACATCTCCATTTTGTCTTTAATCTCCAGTCTCCAGCCTCCAGCCTGGCTCCTACTTCTGGATGGGACTCTGCTACAAAAGGGCGGTCTGGCCAAAGGATTGATGACCCATTCCTCCAGGGAATGTATTCCAGAGACTTTGATTTGAACCTGCAGTTATTCTACAACTGATGCAAGCCATTACTGCATGTATTTGATTTCCTTTAACCATTTCTAACCCTCACCTATATCTTTTTCCTTGTATAATAAACCTTTAGATTTTAGATTCTAAAGGATTGGCTACAGCGTGATTTGTGGGTAAGATCTGATTTGCATATTGACCTGGGTCTGGGGCCCGATTCTTTGGAATCGGGGAGAACCATTTTCTTTATTTGGGGTATTGGTTTTCATAAGCATTTGTCCCCAGGATAGGTGGCTGCCGGTGGTGACACTGGGAAGCTGGAGTGTCTAAGGGAATTGCTTGTGTGACTTGTGGCTAGCCAGTGGGGCGAAACCGAAGTCTTTTCTGTTCGGCTGGATTGGTTTGCCTTTAGGGCAGAGAAACCCCAGACGTGGGCTCTCGTTGCCCTTTTGGAAGCAATTTGTCCTGATCTGACACACTCAGTGGGTCACACCAGGAACAGCACCGTCACGTAGGCTATGGAACTAAATTGCTATAGTCAACCAAGCATTTTACTCCAGTGAAGCAGAAGAGAAAAAGCACAAGGTTTGTAAAACTTTAAAGAGTGGCATGTCAACTAAGTCATGTCAACATGTCAACTAATCAGACCATTTGAGGGTTGACAGTTCTTTGGGACTAACTTAAAACATGGTACTGTCATAAATACAGAATTAATTCTTGAGTACTCTGTGCTAAAAGTCAAATTACTGCCCAGATACATAAAACTTCACATAGATTGCATGCACTTGGATTTGGGCAGTCTTGCATACAAGGAACTAGACCGGGAGCATTAGTGACAGCTGTTGTTAAGGACGAACTACAACCCATTACTCATAATTTTTCCATTACTCATAATTTTCTCATGCAAATCCAATTTTTTCTGAAATGTTTCATGCTTGGTCTCAGCCTAGAAGGAATTATTATGTGTGGAAAACAAAATCCATTCAGCCATTTTGAGCTCTTATAAATGTATTTTTAAACAGAATATACCCCATACTTTCCCTCTTAAGTTCTAATGACAAATGTGGTGCATGTATATCTCAAAAACAAACAAACAAACCAACCCCAAACAAACAAAAAAGGTTAAGCCAGTTTTGTTCCAATATCGCCTGTTTTGCAGATCTCATTGAGGCCTAAGAATCAGGCCAGAGCTGGAAAAAAGTAACGCAGAAGTTTGAACTTATAGTAAAATTCTGCGGGAATTACAATACTGAATCAGACCAGCAGTCTAGCACCATGTCTCACACCAAGGCTAGTAACAGCTGCCTCAGACGAACTTATAAGCTACCCGTAAAGAATGTTTTTCTTAACCCTGTCTGTAATGAGCGACTAATGCCCCTTAGAACCTAAATGTTTAAAAGTTCTCTCTAATATAACTGCGAATACTATTATCCATTTAAATGTCTATTTTTTCAAAAAATTTCAAGCTCTTATTCAGTAGCACTGAATCCCCCACCTTAATATGCGTTATGGGAAAAATATCACATTATAAATTTTAAATTCTTTGTCTTTCAATTTAACTGAACATCCCTTGTTCTTGTACTATGAGAAAAGGCAAAATAAGAGCTCCTGATTTATTTCCATGACCTAAAGAAGAGGTCTGTGGAACTTGGAAGCTTGTCTCTTCCACCAACAGAAGTTGGTCCAGTAATAGATATTACCCTACTCACATTGCCTCTTCCAATCAATATATACCAGTCATTATTCTGGTTACATCTCTCTTGCCTCACTTAGCTGTCCCATCTCTAAACTAAAACAGTTCCAATATGCACACTTTCTCCATATACAGCAGCCTTTCTAAGCCTCTAATCATTTTTGTGGTCTACTCCCTAACTCTTTCTACTTCTGCTCTATCAATGAGCATTAGGGTAGGAATAAACAGATGGGAAAAGGGGAGCAAATAAAGAGCAAAAGAAAACCATCTTATTAACTTTTTTCAATAAGACAAAACACTGATCACCTTGAAAGAAGCCAAAATTATATTACATACAAAACTTACATTAAAAGAACATTATTTAAGTTGCAAAGCCAAGCACCGAAAAGCTAGGAAATGTCAGAATTAAGGTTCACTGTGCAACCATAATTTGGTTCCCTTGTCTGTTTGCATTATTTGTAGTGCTTAATTATATGGCTACATATTACTTTCCCCACAGGATCCCAGACTCATTTAGTGCACAGGGGAGATGGTGCTCACTTAAGGAGTAGCTATTCAATATTTTGTTCTGACCTCCTTTTTAAAGAAATGTTCAGAGAACCCTAAATCTGGAACTCTGAATGTTCAGAAATTTCTAAAGAAATTTAGGCACTTAGGAGCCTAAGGTAGAGGTGGGCAAACTATGGCCCGCAGGCCCGTCCTGTCTGGCTCTTGACCTCCCGGCCGGAGAGGCTAGCTCCCGGCCCCACGCTGTCCTGCCTCCCCAACAGCCTCAGCACGCCATGCCACCAGCACTCTGGCTCGCCATTCCTGTCAGGCAACGTGTCCAGCATGGCTGGCTCCGGCCAGGCTGAGAGCTCCTGCTGCTGTGAGCAGCATGATAAGGGGGCTGGGAGTGAGGGGTAGGTGAGGGGCAGTGGGTTCCAGGAGAAAGTCAGGGGACAGGGAGCAGGGGGTGGTTGGACAGGTGTGGGAGTCCCGGGGGGGGGGGGGGGAAGGGAGGGGTGTCAGGGAGCGGGGGTGTGGATAGGGGTTGGGGGAACTAGGGGACAGGGAGTGGGAGGAGGTTGGATGGGGCAGAGGTTTCGGTGGGGGGAGTGACAAGGGACAGGGAATGGGGTGGGGGGGGGCTGTTGGATAGGCATAGGAATCCCAGGGGACCTGTCTCGGGGTGGGAGTGCAGATAGCAGTTGGGGGGCAGTTGTATAGGGGGTGGGCTCCTGGGGGGCAGTTAGGGGCAGGATGCAGTCAAGGGACAAGGAGCTGGGAGATTGCATGGGTTGGGGGTTCTGATGGAGGGAAAAGTGGGAGGGGGCGGGGTCCAGGCTGCTTGGGGTGGGACAGCCTTCCGTATCCAGACCTCTATACAGTTTCGCAACCCTGATGTGGCCCTTGGGCCTAAGGGTTTGTCTACATGTCCCCGCAAATTGGACCAATGGGGTGTGAACTGAAGCACACACTAGTGTGCTGCGCTGTGCTATAACCACCTTCCATAGACGCTGTGGGAGTGAACTAAATGGTACCTAGGTCGCGTTATGTAGTCCTGTAAACTCTGAGAATTAAACTAAACTGAATTAAGGCCACTTTAATTCTGAGTAAGAGCATACATACAGGGGTTTAATACAGTTTTACTAACCCACCTTAAATTCACACCTTTAGTTAATTTGTATTAATCTTCCAGTGTATCCCTGTTTTGACAAGTCCTTAGGCTCCTCAGTCCCTTTTGAAAATGGGACTTAAGTGCTTTTCACTCCAAATCTATAAAATATTTTATCTGCCCTGGAACTTTTCTTGACTATGTAAAAATATGAAATCAGCTCAAAGGTCAAGCCAACACTTACTGGTGGCAGAAGAAACAATTTCAATTTTGAGAGTAACCTGGACATATTGTTATTCCTTCGGCTTTGAGAAATCCGATACACTGGAGTATTTGCTAGTAATTCTCTTCCCCTTACAAATCATACAACAGAAAAGAAAACATCAAACTTGTACAGTAGCCCTTTAATTCTCACTGTTCTCTTTCCTTGAAGATTCCATAACTTCACCTTCACAGTGGAATGCCAGTTCCTGTTTACTCAAACACTGCACAAATGCTGCTGCTTTCTATGCAGTACGCGTCTGAAATATTTCCTCTCCATTTCCACTTGTTCTGCAATTGTCCTTTAGACTTTAAATGACACAGCCATGGCAACATAGCTTTGGGGTAAAAAAAACTATTTTCTTCTGCCTGAGTGCAAGCAATCAGTATTCCCACCACTCTGACCACCACGACTTAATAAAGATTCCCAACAATGAAACGGTCTGTGCGGGTAACAAAACGGGGGAGGAGGTGGGAGAGACAGAGAATGAGTTTAGGTGAAGAAATTACTCTAGCGAGGGAAGCGATAGATGCGGCAAAAAGTTCTCTAATGGAAAAATGAGGGACAAACAGCACTGCTTGCTGAAATCAATGTTATTCTGCAGGCTTGTTTGGACCATTAGCAGCCACTATGTCACTAGTAAAAGACAGAAATACATATTGGAGGGATGACTGATCAAAGAGCAGGATGGAAATTAAATTATTCCTCTTCTGCTGAATTTTTACTATCCAGTCCCCCAGCACAGTATCTTAATCAGCACACTATGAAGCGCCACTTCTTAGTACATGTAAGACAACTTGCACCTTTCTGGAATGAGCACTGGAAACAAAAAACTCAATTCGTGCTGGATATGCCCAGCAGCAAGTTAGCATGCTTGTCGCCATTTGCTGGAGTTGCACAGCCTTCCATTTGGAAAACTGGACCTGAATATAGCATAAAGCCACAGAGCTTCTACATTAAGAATTCTGGTGCTTAAATATAATCCTCTCTTCTGCCTGCTCTGTTTGGGTAACAGAAGGAAAAACCTTATTTTCAATTCACAGTCATAAGCATTGGCCAAACAAACCAAAGGCCAAATTGCGATTGCTTTAGTCACACAAGTAGTTCCTTAACTCCTGTAACTGACTTCAACAGGACTATTTTATAAGTAAAAGAGTGACAATTTGGCATCCCGAAAGCACTTTTTTAACTACCCAAAACACGTAAGCAGAAGAATCCTTAGAAGTACCACATATAGTCAATTATTTATGATTCTGTGTTACCTTAGTCTTTTCCTCTCCTGTTATGGTGAACGATGCAGTCAAACTATGCTGTGTTTTGTTCTGGAAAAAATACAGAAAAGTATCACAATATTATAAAACAAGCTTACCCTAATTTATAAAACTGGCATACTGTCCAATTACTATACAGAAGCTTCCTTCACTCACAACTCAGATGAAAAGGTTTTATTAATTATCATCATCACTTATAACTACAAAAGTCCAACAGACAAATACAACATACTTATCTACTGATAACAGCCAGGGAAGCAGCTCTTCTTCAGGCATACTCCCTTCCTAACTTTACGGTCCCACAGAAGTTAATGGTACTCCTCATAGCATTAACTTCTGCCTGGAGGTGAAGTGAAGTGAAGGTGAATCCAAAGGCGACATGAGTCCCAAAGGGACCACGGTAGAATCATAGGGTTAGACGGGACCAAAAGGGTCATCTACTCTAACTCCCTGCCAAAATGCAGGATTTGTTGTGTATAAACCACCTGAGACAGTTTGTTCCATTGTCCTACTTTTTGTTACAGTTAGGAATTTTTTCCTGATCTTTAATCTAAATCTGCTATGCTATAGTTTGAAACCATTGCCTCTTGTCCTGCCCTCTATGGCAAGAGAACAACTTTTCTCCGTTTTCCTTATGGCATCCTTTCAAGTGTTTGAAGACTGCTATCATCCCCCCATGCCTTCTTTTCCAAGCTAAACATACCCAGTTCCTTCAGCATTTGCTTACATGGCTTCCATTCCATCCCTATGATCATCTTTTTCACTTACCTCTGCATCCTTTCCAGTTTCTCTAGATCCTTTCTATACACTGGTGACCAAAATTGGACATTGTACTCCAGCTGGTTTAAAAAGGACCTCACTTCAGTTAGTGAGGTGAGAGCGAGGAGCTGGGAGCAAGAGGCGCGCAAGGAGCTGAAAGCGAGAAGGCGTACTGCTGGAGGACTGAGGAGTACAAGTGTGATCAGGAGGAAGGTCCTGCGGTGAGGACAAAGAAGGTGTTGGGAGTAGGCCATGGGGAAACAGCCCAGGGAGTTGCAGCTAACACGCAGCTGTTACAGGAGACACTCTAGACAGCTGCAATCCACAGGGCCATGGGCTGGAACCCGGAGTAGAGGCTGGGCCTGGGTTCCCTCATCCCCCACAACTCCTTATTTGATAAAAGAGGAATTGACCTGGACTGTAGTTCCCACCAGAGGGGAAGGTCCCTGGCCTGTCCCCTGGCCCACTAAGTGGGTCAGCAGAAACTGTGGGGATTGTTGTCCTCCCTTTCCCCATGCTGGCCAGTGATGAGGTTATCTGAGTGAATGGCAGGTTTGAGCCACTAGCAAAAGTGGCCAAACTGAGGGCTGCCATGAATCTATCAGGTGAGCAAATCTGCCAGTAAGTGCAGGACCCACCAAGGCAGAGGAGGAACTTTGTTACAGCAGTTTTATGCATAAGAAAGCCAGGACCTGCATTCATCATCATCATCATCACTCTCGTAACTATATTAGTCATTGGGGCACCATCACTGATGAGTAATCAATCGTCTCCACACCTGACAATTGTATGTCAGTGCTTGAGTCTCCGTGAAGTCCTTTTCTGTCCATTCTCTTACGTTGTCAGTCCATCTCTTCTTCTGTCTACCCCTTCTTCTCTTCCCCTGTACTGTCCCTTGGAGCATGATCTTGGATAGGCCGGATGATCTTGTTACAATGGCCGTACCACTTCAGTTTGCACTTCTTCACAATAGTCAGGAGGTCTTCATATGACCCAGCACATGGGGTGATGATGTTGCAGACCTCTTCATTAGTGACGTGGTCGAAGTAGGAGATGCCCAGGATTTTACAGAAGCATCTCATCTCTACTACCTGTATTTTCTGTTCAAGTTCTGCCAAAATGGTCTATATTTCGCACGCACACAGAAAAATGGAGATGATCAATATGTGCAGCAGTTTCTGTTTGGATTCAGGGAGATGTTTTTATTCCTCCAAATTGGCTTTAGCTTTGTCACTTTGCTGTTTGCACAGTTCTTGCCCAAATTTCTGCCTTGGATCCTTCGTCAGTGATGATTGCCCCCAAATACTTGAACTGTTCCACTGTCTCCAGCTCTTGTCCACTGACAGTGATACATGAGCTGATCCCATCACATTTGTCACCAGCTCATTTTTTTCTGAACTGATTTCCATGCCATATTTTATGGAGGTTTCATCCAATTGTTTCACCAGGTTGGCAAGTTCATTTTCACTTCCTGCCAGCCCTCAAGGTCATCAGCAAACTGAAGATTTGAGATTGTTCACCCCTCAGCGCTGACCATGCAAATGTGATCTTCTAGGACATCAGTCATTATGCGCTCTAAGCAGATGTTGAACAGTGTGGGCAAAAGAAGGCAGCTTTGCCGGACTCCAATAGTGGTGCAAAACCACTCTCCTATTGTGCCATTGATGAGAACTACACTGCTGGCCTTGGCACACAGTTGTTTAATGATAAGAGTAAGTTTACGACCAATCTTATACTTCTTCATGGTTGCCCAGTGAGCTTCGTGCCATACGTCAAATGCCTTCTTGAAGTCAACAAAGATGTGGTAGATGTCCTGCTGCTGTTGTAAGTACTTCTCACATAGAACACGAATGTTGAAAATCTGTTCTGTGGGACTTCTTCCAGCATAAAAGCCAGCCCGTTCTTCAGCAATGGTATTGTATGCTTGTGGTTTCAATCTGTTCAATATGACTTTCAACATCACTTTGCTGGGAAGGCTAATTAAGCTTATGAGCTGGTAATTTTGATACAATTGCAAGTTGCCTTTCTTTGGCAGAGTGATGATTAGTGACCGTATCTACATGGAGATAATAAAATAATACAGTAGACTCTCGATTATCCAGGATTGGGTTAACCAGAAAGTGGATTAACCAGGATGTCAAAAAAAAAAAATATGCGTAACTCGCAGGGCCAGCTCTGGCTTTGTTGCCGACCCAAGCACACAAAAAAACCCCCACCAGGGCACAGGGCAGCCAGTGATCCAACACCCCCTCCCCCTCCGGCGCAGGGTGACTGGTGAACCAACCCCCCCTCCCCATATTTCCTATGGATGATGGTTATCCAGGATTTTATTAACCAGGATTAATGTTTTCCCTATCATCCTGGATAATTGAGAATCTACTGTTAAACTCATCGGTCTGTCAGATCTTGTTGCAGATCTTGGTGAGTACATCTATTACTATTTCTCCTCTGAATTTCATCAGTTTGGTTGGGATGTTGTCAATATCTGTAGCCTTTCTGTTCTTGAGTAATTTCACAGCTATCTCCACTTCTTCATATAGCATTGGAAAGTCATCCTCCTCTGTTGAATCTGGGCTGTCTAAGACACTAGGATCTCCATTTGTCTAGTGCAGGGGTCTCCAAACTTTTTTGACTGCGCACCCCAGTAGGAAAAATAATTTGAGCGGGCACCCCCATGGGGGAAGCCTCACCCTAGCCTTGCCCACATCCACTCCCACCCACTTCCCACCAGACTGCCCCCCTCAGAATCCCCGCTCCTTGTCCCCTAACTGCCTCCCTGGGGCCGGGCCGGCTGCACCCCGCTCTTCATGCGGGGCTGCATCCATGCAACCAGCTCTGGGGCCGGGTCCCCAGCCGCGGTGCCTGGCTCCCGGGGCATGAAACTCCCACTGAACCCTGTAGGTGTCTGAACTTGCTTGTCATCTAACGTTTTTGCAGTGAAAGTTCCCATAGCATCTATGTTCCTGCCTCTAAGCGTAAAGGCTGCTGCCTCCATCAGGTTATACTGTAACCTGAACATTGACATATTCAGGTTATATTATAACATACACATAAAACAAATGGATGAAACTTTGCTATTTTCCGAATGCACAGATAAAATGGAGAGAGATTCCCAAATTAGGGAGAAAATTATAGGCTAATACACAAATAATACAGCTCTAACTTCTTTCATCTATTGAATTTGGGAGGCCCGGTGCTATAAGTCACTCCCATCACTAATGTATAATACTTACATATTTAAAAATTCATCAGTCTCTCTCAGAGAATAGTGTCTAAAAACTTGTATCACTATGTGCTGACCTCACCATTTAGGCAACCAAGAGTAGGTTCCATTATTACCATAATGCATGTACATAAATTGTAAAGGGTAAAATAGAAGTGAAAATGAAATACCAGTGATGAACTGCTGAAGGTCAGTTTAGCAGGCAGTGTCAAGACTCTGCCATCCCAGGGTTTTTTTTCATCGAGAAATGCAATGTAGTTGATTGAGTAGTATTCTCCAACTGTTATAAGAGAAAAATCAGTATGTAAATCAGGGGTAGACAACCTATGGCACATGTGCCAAAGGCGATATGTGAGCTGATTTTCAGTGGCACTCCCACTGCCCGGGTCCTGGCCACCAGTCCCGGGGGCTCTGCTGCCGGCCTGGAGTCCAGCCCACCGACCCGGGGCGCTGCAGCTGGCCCCAGCCTGGGGAAGTGAGAGGTGCAGACAGGGGCAAGAGGGGGCGCAGCTCAGCATCCCCACCTTAAAATTGTTCCGACGACACTGTATTGCATTTTAATTTAATTTTAAATGAAGCTTCTTAAACATTTTTAAAACCTTATTTTCTTTACATACAACAACAGTTTAGTTCTATATTATAGACTTATAGAAAGAGACCTTCTAAAAATGTTAAAATGTATTCCTGGCACGCGAAACCTTAAATTAGTGTGAATAAATGAAGACTTGGCACACCACTTCTGAAAGGCTGCTGACCCCTGGTGTAAACTAAATGTAGATGAGTGTATTACATCTACCAGTATAACATGCTCTCTGAGGAGTCATGCCTTTATTTTTTTTCTTAAATAGTAAATACAAAAATCAGTAGAGTTACACATCCATGGAGTTTTATAGGAAAATAATGGGCTTGATTTTCTGAAATGCCAACCACCCACTTGAAGACAATGGAAGCTGCAGGTGTGCTGCACCTCTGACAATCAGGCTTAACATAAATAATAGACTGCAATAACATTTTAAGTTCCATTTGTAGAATCCAAGCTGTGGGTCTGCATCAGAAAGACCCCTTAAAACATGGATGCAGCGGCTTAAGCCACTTGCAATCCTCACTTCACTAGAGGGATGAAAGGCAGAGCCACCAGTGTGCAAAATGTGTAAAAGCAGGACAGAAGGGGATAGGAGAAAGTTCATTCTCTCTCCCAGACAGCCTGCAGGCTTCAATGGAGACTTGGATGGACCTTAGAGCTTCCTTTCCTAGGTGGGATCTGTGGGGAAAGGCCAGCAGCAGTTCCACAGCCTCCATTTTCCAATAAGATAAACCCCTCCCCGCTCCAACCCCACACGCCCCCGCCACCAACACATGCTTAGCTGTCCCTGCAATTACAGAGTGTACACATGCACAGTTCATCCCCAGCTCTGTACCTACAGTAGCAAATCTGGCCCAGTATGTTTTGTGACATAACTGCAATGAAAGCTGTATTAAGTGACCATTAAGACACTCATAAATGTTTGCTTGATGGAGATGGTCTTAATAAAAGTGGAAAAGAACTGTACTCATTACTTGGGCGGGATACTTTGAGATGGTCTCTTGAAATGAGAGTTAACTAATAAGGGTGGTCTCCTGTACAGGCTTGTGGTTGATCCTGCTCCCATTTTATACTTTCATGGAGTTTAAGGCCAGAAGGCCCCATTAAATCATCTAGTCCAGGAGTGGGCAAACTACGGCCCGGGGGCCACATCCGGCCCGCGAGCCCATCCTGTCCGGCCCCCAGTTGGGGACGCTGCCCCCGGCCCCTCCCCCGGAGCTGCGCCGCCCCGGCACTGCTGCCAGGCCGGGGCCGCATACTCCCCTCTCCTCCGGAGCCATGCAGCAGGGGCAGCGCGCTTACCCCCCTCTCCCGGAGCCGCGCACGTGGGCAGCACTCCAGGCTGGGGAAGCGCACTCACCCTCCTCCCCCAGAGCCCTCGCGGGCAGCGCTCTGGGGGTTGGGACAGCGCACTCACGGGCAGCGCTCTGGGGGTCGGGGCAGCACATTCTCCTCTCTCCCCCTAGAGCCCTGCCACAGAGGGAGCGCTCTGCGGGGCGGGGCTGTGCGCTCTCCCCTTCCCCAGAGCCACACCGAGCAGCCATGGTAAGTGGGGGGGTTCCAGGGTGGTAGTCGGGGGGGAGGATTCTGGAGGGGGCAGTAAGGGAGCAGGGTGGGGTCGTGGGGTGGTGGTTAGAGGGTTGATAGGGGTCGGGGCACTCAGAGGACAGGGGAATTGGGTTAGAGGTGGGGTCCTGGGTATGGTTAGGGGTCTCTAGAAGGGGCACTCAGGGGACAAGGTTGGGGGGTTGGATGGTTTGGGGATTCTGAGGGCAGTCAGGGAGTGGGAGGGGGCTGGATTAGGGGCAGGGCCTTCCCTACCCAGCCCTCCATATAATTTTGCAAACCGGATGTGGCCCTAGGGCCAAAAAGTTTGCCCACCCCTGATCTAGTCTGACCTCCTGTATAAACACAGGGCATTAACCTTTTCATAGATACCCTTATTTTAAGCCCAGTAAGTCTAGTTAGACCAAAGCATTTCAGTCCTTGGAAGATTGAACTGTTGCGTGCCACGAGCAGAGAACAAGAGGGCCGAAGGTGTTACCAATGCCTGAGGCCTCTACATGGCAAAGAATTGATTAGGCAAGACATGCCTAGTCAATCCTAGCAGGTGACCAGCACCCCATCCCGCAGTGGAACACGAACCTACGCCTCCACCAAGAACCTTGCCAATATTATCTGGGGGGAAAATTACTTCCTGACCCCAAATATGGTAATCACTTTGGCCCTGAATATATGAGCAAGACACACCAGCCAGACATTTAAGAAAGAGCATTCTCTGTACCACCTCACAACACTGGTCCACCCTAGCTGGAGACTGGACCCCAGACGTGGCTAATCTGTGATGCTTCAGAAGAAGGCAAACCTTCTCCCCACCACATACATCTGCAGTGTACTAAAGCCAAAAGGTTTTGTCACTGAGTTTACTGAGGCAGAAATGGAATTTTAATGTAGAACACCTCCAAGCAATGAAGTAACTGTGTATAGCACATACTATCTGCAGACCCACTTCTAAGTACCATTAGGCACAATCTTTGTGCCCATCATTGGAAATCAGTTTAGGGCTGAGCTGGGGGCTGACATGTCAATGAATGAGAGCTACAACAAAATGACTTTTGTTCTTATTATGCCATCCTAGTTTAGATTTCTTCATAATGATGGAAACACCTTCCATTGGCATGGAAAGCAAAAATCAATTCCAGCTTTAATGGAAGCTGTGTCAGACGTGACAATTGTTCCAGCTTTGTTTGCAAATTCAGTAATGTAAGTCAAGTTTCTTTTCTTGGGGGGCAATTCCTTCGAAAGAGTCTCTGGGTTGAAAGCCAGTAACTCGCTGCCAACAATTTCAATACCGCAGGCCTCCATTATGAGAAATGGGCCCTAGTTATTAACTCCCCAGTATGCTAAAGCCCCACATGGACTAATTTTACTTTCCTATTTAGAAAGTATTCAGTTTTTAGCTATCATGCCATTTCTTATTTACTTTAAAGAAGTAATCATAATTGAACAGCTCTGGAGATTATGTCTTAGATTATTTTAAGAGAGAATTTTTAAACATATAATTTCACTTTTTACTGAGTAAGTTATTTGGTTACTGTCTGCATGACTCATCTTGGATAAAGAAATTATCCAGATCAGATTTGCTCTGATACTGATCATCCAGGATTTTGTTTAAAAAAAATATATTTCCACTGGAATTAAAGTAATACAGAAACATTCTTTACTTGTTTTTACTTCAGGTTTTGAAGGAGTTAACTATTACACAACTGAAGGGTCTAAGTCTGCATCCACTGACATCAGAGACAGCTCCAAGTTTGGAGATAAATTTGGTCTGACTCACACCTCTGAGTTAAAAGAATATTGCAACTGCAGAGTAGAAAACAAACCTTTCTGGAATTAAGATATATGAACTGTTAAAGAGTGCTTTTGTATTAACCTAAATTACCAAAATAAACAATTAAATATCCTAATTTGAAATTTTCTTGTCACAAAAATTGTCTTCACATACTGAAAAGCAGAGCCACTGCTTAATTAGTTACCTTGCAGGAATCCTCTTGTATATAACTGGAACCCATCTGTAGTCTTATTACCACTGGATCCTTGAACATGGAGGCCAGTAATATTGTCCAGCAGAATGAGATCTGTGACATTGGATGCAGACGGTGTGTTGGTATTATTTATCAGAAGTCTTACAAATGCAGTTTGGAGATCATGTTGAGTAGCCACCTAAAACCAGAAATACCAATAGTTTTGTTTTGGAGCAAAATTGTAATATTTAGCTGCAAAATACTAGGCCCACTTAGTTTAGAGTGTGTGCGTGCATGTGTGTGTTAAAGCTTTTCTTCGAGGGCATTTTGAGTGACCTGCTGACAACATCACACTCCATTTGATTTCAAACTCCCAGAGAGATTTTAATCTCCTACACGTCAAGCTGTTGCTTGGCGACAGTGCAATAGAAAAACCTTTAGTTTGAAATCCAGGATAACAGCTCATGCAGAGAAAGGACTGAGTGAAAACAAGAATCTGAAAATCCCAGAGACACCTCATGCAGGAGAATTGGAAGGCAATGTTTTAATCAGGTTCTGGAAAATTCATAACACTCAGCTTTGGCAGCATGAAGAGAGGGCCCTTAAAGCACATCACACTTGCTATCACTTCATTCTCTTGATGCAGTCTGATCGCCTATATAGCCCCCTCTGAAGCACTCCTGGTCTGCAAGGGTTGTACAGCCCCTTATTCCTCTCTTCTCAGGGGCTTGCTAACCCACCTTAGGGCCCATGGGTAAAGCTACGATTCAGTCATGGAAGTCACGGATTCTGTGAGTTTACTGGACCTCTGTGACTTCTTCTGCTTCAGCTGTCAGCAGCTGAAGCACGGGGTGGAGGCAGGACTGTGCCCCTGCCCTGCTGCAACAGCTGACAACTGCAAGCCGGGTATTTGGAATCATGACCCTGCAGCCCCTTCTCTGTGGTTTACGGGGAGACTGAAGCCAGGCTGTGCACCCCTGTCCCACAGCTGTGCCCCAGCCTCGTGGCTTCCACTTGTCAGTCCCCGCCCCACCCATGAAACTTCATTCCTCCCCCATATTTAGCCCTGCCCTGGTTATTTTTAGTAAAGACAGGGATAGGTCATGAGCTCTGTGAATTTTTGTTTATTGCCCCTGACCTGTCTCTGACTTCTACTAAAAATAACTGTGACAAAATCTTAGCCTTACCAGTGGGTCCTAGGTTCTTGGCATTAACTGCCTCCACCTAGTGGTCAGGTGCACAAATTAATGGACAATAGTAATGACCTCTAAGACATCACAATTTCTAAGAATAAATGAAATTTTAGTCTCAGAAAGGATAGTGTTAAATTGACAAAAGTGAATGGACACAAGTAACGAAATCAAGGCTATCAAATGAGTAACCAATCAATACCATAGCCCTATGTAAACTAAGTGAAAATAACAAAAAATGTGCTCAAGGTCTTCCCACAGAGCTTAGGGGTTCAGTGGAGTTGGGCTCAATGAGAAGCGCTGGTCTTCCTTACTGGGAAGCAGACAGCTCTCCCATTAGGGTGGAGCGGATCCCAGATTATCTCAAGTCCTGGCTGTTAGTACAGGTGAGGCCTGCTAGGTGCAGGCACAGAGGAGTCTTTGGACTCAGAGTCAGTCTCAAGTCCTTGGGCTGAGAAAGACAATATGGAACCTCCCTGTTCTGCTGCAAGGCACAATTTCTGGACTGCTTCTCCTCCGGCTGCTCTTCCTTGCAACCAGCTCTCTCCCACAAACACTGGCCTTGCTGGACTCAGCCCACCTATCGGGAAGTCCAAGCCATGTTCTAGCTCTCTGGGGCCTATAATTGTTCACCAGCACATGACAGCTAGACTCTGCCCCCTGTAATTCCTCCTCCTCCCAAACATGGAGTCTTTCCATACTCAACTCACATACTGGGGCATTCCCAGCCATGTCCAGGGTGTACAGAGTCTGTAGTAGATGTAGGATGTGTCTGTTATTATTTGTTTCTGTATATTGTACCTTTAAATTTCTAGGAGTCTAGGCTGCAGCTCAAAGCAGCCATTTTGTGAGGAAGTATAGGGCAGACTGCTACTGTGGAGACACACACTATTAGGCTCTCTCCCTTACTTTGATTCTTCTTGTTTTTACAGATTATTACCGTTACTGTCATTTCTAGTTTAAATTTGTCTAGCTTTAACTTCCAGCCACTGGACCATGTTATACCCTTGTCTGCTAGATTGAAGAGCCCATTATCAAATTTCTGTTTCCCCTGTAGGTACTAACAGACTGTGATCAAGTCATCCCTTAACCTTCTGATTAGAAAGAGCCTGAAGGTGAGTAGTTGGGAATAACAGGAGAGTTTAGATATTTCGCTGACAATCACTATAAAAAACACTTTAACACATAAAGAGAGGGAAAACCCTTATACCTCACCTCCACTGAGGAGAACTTCCCACTGATGCAGCCACCATAGGGAATAGATGCCCAGGGGCTACAATGTCCCTTAAATTGCTGGCCCTCGCATTCACTTGTAACCTGCAGCTCTTCTTCCTACAATAGGCCCTGATGCTGTCGGCCTGAAGCAGAAGCAGCATCTTACAGAGACACCTGAGCAACTATAACTCCCTGGGTTTTTTGAACTCTGTTTCTAAAAGGAAATTACCAAATGCTGTCAGCTCCTGGACTAGCACACAGGAGACTGGGGTGAAGAATCAACAATGGGGGAAAAGTGGGAAGGAGAGGAAACAGTCAGGACAGAAGGGATGAGGGGGAGAGTAATTCGGGAAGGGAGAAGGATCAGGATCTTGCAGAGAGAATCTTATGTTGGGGAAAGGCTGGAAGAGCTTTAGGAATGATTCCCACACATCTGATGTGCAAGATATGGGAATTCAGGTGACAGTGAGAGGTGTCATTCACAAAAAAAAAAGGCAAAGGATCATTTACACCCTGTATCTGTTTATAAAGATTTACCAGGGCCCTGTTTAAGATTATTGCAACTGTAAAGCACTAATACACTGATGTTCTCATCATTTGGTGAATGACAATTTAAAGTGCACACTGATAAAATTGGGCCCTTATTCCCTCCACCCCCAATGTACAAATGGGGGAGCCAGGCCCACTACATGTGAGTCGTCTTTACACCCTGGTTTCAGTGGCTTTATCTATGTGAGGAAGGGACTACAGAATCTGTCCCTGAACGAGTAAATGTATGTTATTTCCCTGCTGGTTTTACAAAGGAACTGCCTCGGAAACATTCCTGAGATGGGGGAACAGGGTAGATCTTACTTTTCCATTTAAATAACTAGAGACCGCCATATGGTCAGCCAGGTGTTAGGAGGAAAACGTCTGTTCAGATGCATCAGGATTCAAATAAAAGGGAAGATAAGCAAGTTGAAATAAAATATGAATTTGATCCAAAAGGTGGAAGACAATTCATATAGAACCATTTAAAAAAAAATTAAAAAAAAACTGGCAGCATTGAAAGATTATTTCCTGATAATCCTACCATCTGGAGCAAACTAGCTTTGATCTTGCACAGCAAGACTTCGCCATTTTTAATGAGACTGCCTAGGTTGTACTATGATTAGCAGAAAGAATCAAATATACGAGTAGTTCAAAACTCTCTCTCTCAAAGATCTTCTTATAATAAAGGAGTAATGAATCTCTCTGCTTCTTCTTATAATAAAGGAGTAATGAATCTGCTCTATAAATCTCTCTGAAGAAGGAGGTTTTGCCTCACCACTTCATGTAACTGAAATTATCAATATTCAGTCTCACTAATTAAGATCTATGGCCATTTTGATAACAACATTACAGTTAATCAGGCTCTGCAATGTAATGCATATGTATTCTCCATTTCCTATTTTCCACTCTGTGCATATGATCTGATCCAGTTCACCAGGTCAGTATTTTCAAATAAGCTGCTAAATTCCCATTGCTTGTACACTGGGTCATTTGAAAGGCTGAATCCAAGCTTGACTTAAAGCACACCACACTATCTTTCTCCATGCAAGGGATAGGCACAGGGAATTGGCTGTAATTACAAATATTCAAATCCAGTCTGACCAGTGTAAAAATGAAAAACCAAATTAGGTTGATCCGTTAACCCATTCCACCTAACCACATTTAAAATTTCTTCAAATAAGATAGACTCTTCCTGTCTCACTGACTTGGCAGTAGTCAAACTAAATGTACTTTAGGCAGGTAGATAAGTTTCAGGGTTATATAAAATACTTGGTTAATTCCACACCAACTAGTCCAGGGTTTAAAGGAGTGTTAATGGTTATACAGGACATTACAGAGCTTGGTAAATAAAAATCAGGAACAGAAACTAAAGGCTGTCCTTTCTCCCTTTGTACTTAGTCATCAATTGCTCCTGGGTGCTTCCTGCTTCGCTTGGAAACTCACTGGGATGCTCTTACTTCAATCAATATCTACAGGGGAGAGCTCTTATCTTGCTTCTGAAGGAAGGTCTTTATAAATCCTTCAACACCCAGCCTCTTGCCTACTAGATACAGTTCATTGTTAATATATTCATATTTATACAGGTTCCCATTATTCACTTGTGCCCTGAGCCAAAGTCACTGAAATCAGTGGAAAGACTCCATCTATTTAACAGAATTTTATCAAGTGTTCGCAGAGTAAGAAAAGTACTTTTATTTTAAAGGGCATCATCTTCTTAAAAATCAAGATTGGGATTCCCCCAGGTGCTTAGCATCGGTCTGACTCTGGTCCCACTGACATTAGTAGAATCGGTCCAGAGTTGAATGTTTTTGAAAATATTACCCAAGCAATTAAACACATTTTTGTAAGGCCAATGTTACAAGTAAAACTGAAAGAAAAAATGGCTATTTTTCCAGTTTGTTTATTTGGGGCTAGATTTTTAAAACTCTGGCTCAAAATAAATGAACTCAAATCCAGCCATTTTTCAAACCCACCTAAGCAGGTTAAGTGCCTCAATCAATGGGAATTAGGCATCTAAGATGCTGGCACACTTTTGGAAATCTCACTAGGGGCCTATCTGAGTCTTTAGGCACCTAAATATCTTTGAAACTCTGATCCTTTATGCATTTGACAGCAGTCTTTGTGTACAGTCACTGTTATCCCTGTTAGTTTCCCTCCATTTTTGTGAGTCTTTCAAAGAGCAAGAGGAGAGAAAAAATATTTTTGTTAAACTGGAAAATGAGATTGTAAAGCCCCAAACATTGGCAGACGGTTTAAGGGCCAGGTGCAATAATTGAAATATATTGACACATTTAAAAAATATTTCATTTTGAGCATCTCTTTCACTCTATGTTTACACTAGACTTCCTCCAAGTATCTGCTGTGGCTTATCATCTTATATAAACATGTAATTGTGTTATCTATTGTTGTGGTTAATTTATATATAATTAACATCTAGCGAACAGATTTAAATTGAAGGCATAGGTATAGCAATAAGCAGGATGATATTGTAGAGGTGTAATACTGACAAGCAT
This sequence comes from Dermatemys mawii, assembly GCA_007922305.1. Lineage (NCBI taxonomy): Eukaryota > Metazoa > Chordata > Testudines > Dermatemydidae > Dermatemys > Dermatemys mawii. The sequence continues at coordinate 19,204,106 of ML677326.1, read as the reverse complement.
TTATGAGTGCATATTAGGTTTATAAGCAAAGTAGAGCTGGAATGCAAGGCTAGCAGGCTGAGGCCTGTAAGATTTTATCTTAGATACATTAGGCCTTAAAGGGTAGGCATGAGCAGGTAACGGAGGAGCTACGAGTGAAGTCACAAGGTTATTGAAAAAAATATGCTAATAGGTGAAGTTTGGAAAATATGCCACTATGTACCCATCAGTTCTGCAAGATGCTTGACTGTAACATCATGGGAAATTCTGCAGTGACGGTAGGTTACCATGGGAACTTATTGATGTAAAAGCTAATTAAAATAAGGGGAACTAAGAAGATAGCCTATGAAAAGTGATGTACCCCAAATTTTATGGAGTTGGAAGTCCAGATAACGAGAAAAAGGTTGGAACCCTCATGCATATGCATAAGGGTTATGGGCATAAGTGCAACACACAATAAAAAGTGTTCCTCAGCATGAATAGGGAGGAAGAATCCATCAGGAGACCCTCTACAGCAGGGGTTCTCAACCTTTTCCTTTCTGATGTCCCCTAACAGGCTATAAAAATTCCATGGCTCTCCTGTGCCACAGCAACTATTTTCCAGCAGATTAAAAGCCAGGGCCTACAAAACCAGGGGTAGCAAGGAGAACAACTGCCCAGGGCTCCATGGCACTGGGTTGGGGGAGAGGTCTGTGAAGCTAATTTGCTCAGGCTTCTGCTTCAGCCCCAAGCAGCAGGGCTCGGAATTGGTCTTTCTGCCCTCATGCCCATAACCTGCCCTGGACCCCTGGTTGAGAACCACTGCTCTACAGGTAACCTTTTGTTGAGAGATTCACCCATCTTGATGGTACCCTTGGGGATTCAAGAACAGGTTGAACCTCTCCCACCTGCAGGACCTGACCGGTGCCAAACTAGAGAATTTGCCAATCCACATGAGGTCAATATTGTAGCAAATGGGTCTCTTTTTATTTTTATCTCATTGAGGTAAATAAACGGAACAATGCTTGCAATGCTGCCTAGCCAAGGCTTACTGGCTCTCTTCAAAACAAAGTGTTAGTGTCGTTACACAATTTTTTTGTATTGGCACAAGGAAATAAATAGATAAAGCATAACAAACAAATAAACTCATGCCAGAACATGGATGTTGCCAGGCTTGAGAGTGCCAGACTAGAGAGGTTCAACCTGTATGAAAACACAGATGTTTTGATATTTTGCCATCTTCATTTATGTATCTATAGCTGCGGTATTGATTATATGTGCAGTAAGGTTTTTAATAAAGGGAAGACTGATCATTTGCAGATGCTGTTTTGGTTACTGCGATCATTCCTCATGTGCTCCTAGAGTCTTCAGAATTAATGATATTTCTAATAGTGGTTCTCACCCTACTAATTCTGATAACGTAGCCTTTAAGGAGCATGACCCCTTGGCACAGGTTACCATGTTTAAAGATACCACTGGCAATACCAACTCACCAATAATATAAAGACTACATTGCTCAGTAATGTTCTGTACTCTGGAGTGTTAGTAAATGCTCCTGACATCTGGTGCTACTTCAAAGCTCATTCCTTACAGATAATGTTAAAAAGTATTAGATTACATTTACTGTATAACAACTTACTCCCTGTATTATACAATGTAAATATATTTGTTTCTGTGTACTGACTTTGGTTTACATTAGGGCTCTTATTTATAAAACTGGAAAAAATATTCACAGCAGATTTGGGTCTTAATTCTTCCTCAAATAAGAGAAAGAAGTATCTTAAAGCTTACCACTGCACATTTCTGAAGAGTTATCCCATACCCAGAAGATGCTGAAATTCTTGGCACGTTTTCCAGCTGGGGAGAGAAGAAAACAAAAATCTTTGTTGTATACAGATCCATCTCAATACAAAACTACAACACAAGTTATGTAATGTAATGAAGAAAGAGAAAAATAAGTTAAACCGATTCACAACCCTGGCATTTAAGAGCTCTGCCATCCCATCAATGAATCTTCTTTTACCTGTTTACACAAATTTGTTTAAACGATCTACTCCCACATATAATTATTAGCCTAAGTGACATATGTTCATTATTTGGTGACCGGACTTCCATGACAAAATGCACAAAGAAATAAATTCATCAAATGGTACAGGTGCATTTTATTACTTAGAGAGTTAGAATTTACAGGGCATACAACTGACTGTAGCTGTCACTACAGTTATAAGAAACTCATGCATTTAGAACAGGGGTCTCCAAACTATGGCCCGGGGACCAGATCCGGCCCCCAGCATCGATTTGTCTGGCCCCCCAGCCCCAGCTGAGCAAGCACATGGAAAAGCCGCCTGCCCCCTGCCCTCACGTGAGCTATGCCAGCTGCCCCATGTGCGGAGGGGCGAGTGCCCCCATGGTGTGGCTGGAGGAGCAAAAGTGGGGGAGGGGTGTCGTGGTAGCAGAGCAAAAGGGAGGGGCCATGGCAGAGGAGCAAAGGGGGGGATGTGGCAGTGGTTGTAGGAGCAAAAGGTGGGAGGGGTCACGGCAGTGGCCGGAGGAGTAAAGGTCGGGGGGAGATGCAGCAGCGGCCCATGAAGCCCCTTCAAAAATCTAATATGGCCCTCCTCTCAAAGAGTTTGGAGACCCCTGATTTAGAAGATGTTACTGCCGAAGCTACCAAAAGTGAACATAATCATATGAGACACAATTAGTAACTGTATACCAATTAAGTACTCAATTCCCAGTGATAGACTACTGCTGATCTTACTTCTCTACAACCCTTTCAGACATTAAACATCAACCATCCCTTACTGACCAGCTGCTGGTTAATGGCAGATTCTCTTTTGAACAAAATCTTCTTTGTCCATGAGGGGATCAAGGCAAACAGTGAATTGATCCCGTAAACATCTGGTGCTGCAGAAGTCAAAAGCAGATCATAGTCTTCATTTGTTCCCTTAAATTCTGCTCCCAGTAATTCTACACCTGAAAGTGAAAGTAATACTCTATGTTAGAATTACAGCATCTGTCTCACAAACTCTAGATCCCATGTGGCAAAATCTTGCAACTGTGCATAGCAGTAGCAAAGAGGATCCAACCATTTTAAGAAGAGGTTAGACAAATACCTCTTCAAGATGGTCTAAGTTTACTTGGTCTTGCCTCAGCACTGGAGGATGGACTAGATAACCTCTTGAGGTCCCTTGCAGCCATTCATTTCCATGACTGGGGCCGTATTTTCCTAGGCAAATGCAGTATGAGACAATCCCTATCCGAAGGAGCACGACAAGGCAGGCACAGGGCAAGAAGAAAACCAAGGAAGAGAGAGGTGAAGTGACTTGCCCAAGGTCAGTAACAGACACAAGAAAAGAACCAGGTTTACTGATTTCTAGTCTACTGCCATAACTACTAGACCTTACTCCCTCCAGCGCCAAAGGAAACAACTGTAATTAGCAGGCTCTGTTCTCAGTGGGAAGTGTGTACACCATTGGAACCAGTGCCACTTTCTGAAATAATTAAACTATACAATTCATAATAAACTTCAGGTAAAATTCTGCCTCAGATATGTGCACACAACTCTCACTGGGAGCCTAGAGAAAAGATTTGGTATGTGTATCTCCAACAGCAGAATTTTGGCATTCAGATTTAAAGCAAATTATATCTCAATTAACAGGTTTCAAGCTTAAACCAACTATTAATCATTTCAGCCCACACTAAGATTTCAGAAAAACATGAATAATTGAAGAGCTGTATTAACATGAGCTGCTTAAATATAAAAAAGCCTTGTGCTTCAAAGAGACGGTCTGCCAGTACACTATTAAACATTCAGATTGTGTTAAAATGTTTCTAATTGGTGCTTTGTTCTCAAATGAATTTCCATTAAAGTATAATGCAATCAAATCAAGAGCCCCCATTCTGTAAAACAGTAATGCCAATATTATCTTATAACATTGCTGAAAAAAGATTTGGCTATGATTTATTAGTTCCAAAAATATAAACCAAAATAATTTTATAGTGTTAGTCTACTCAACACAAGTTCTCATGTCAAACTCATCACTGTACTATATAAACATCTTCCATACAGGAATAAGATACAGTATTACTAAGAATGGATGCTCATGTTAAGACTTAGTTTAATCAAATTGGAGCTGATCAATAAATAATTTCAATTAAAAATGTCTAAATTGTTTCCGTTTGCGGGGTTTGAAATGAACACGTCCCATTTTTTGTGAAATCTTCTCAATATTTTTACTGATTTTTTTAAATCAAACTCATGTTTGAAATCTTTAAACAAAAGCATGTTTGCTTACTGAAAATCCATGGTTTCAGTAAAATTTTTGATAATTTTGAAAACAATGTCCATATGAATTTCAATTAAAATAGTGCAATAAGTATTGTGGAAAATTTTGTGAGAAGTAGAAGGTTTACATAATGTCCACAACTTTTTATTAAAAGTTTCATTTTCAATAATGCTGTTTTTTTCAACAAAAAATAAATTAGTGTAAAAACATTCAACCAAGGAAATGTGAAACAAACAGCATATTTTCTGTATATTATATAGGATATCTTTCTGTTGTATTTTATTGGCGTTAGTTATGTTGAATTATGGCCCAATCCCATGTAGTATTTACTGCTTTTTGTAAGGTTCTGTTTGCACCTCACACCTCCTCAGATCTTTCAGGACTAAGCCAATATAAGTAAATTTGGTGACTTAAATCAAAGCCCTGGTGAGCAGGATTTAACTAAACAATTATGATTACCATAATAAGTGAGATGCCAATATAGACTTCAACCCTGAAATGACAGCACACAGATGGACTTCTACACCCATGAAGCAACCCACTGACTTCATATGCAGAAGTCAAACCTTGTTATTTGCAAGGTTGGAACCCTACTGCGCTCAGGAAGCACTTTATGTTGAACTGAAAAATAAAAATATTGGAAAACTAAAACAACAATAAAGTCACTGCAACAAGCAAAAGGTGACTGAATATTTTGCCATTGAGATTACAATTAGATTCACTAAATCCCATATATTCATATTATGCACAGTATCATATTACCTAGGTGTCAGATACATGAATTATTAAGAAAAATATTTGCTGTCCAATTACAGACCACATTCTCTGCTCCCTTTCCTATGAGTCCAGGGGATAGATATACAAGAGAAGAATCTGTTAGCCATTTGTAGTCTCATCCACTTTGGTAATCTATGTGCAAAGAGGTGGATCCTGCATTTGCAATAATCTCAGTTACTGGCCATCTTTAGGGACTGAATCTTGGAACTCCAGAGTTAAGAAGATTGACTTCTGTAGCTAGCTGGCATGTGTAGTAGACTAACTTCTAAGGACCAGCCATTATAGGGGGATGAATGACACACATGAAGCAAAGTGGGTCATACGTTTTTTTAAAAGAGAAAGCAGAAATACAGGCAGCTATTAGTCACAAAAACAAACACAGTAATCTGGAATTTGAGAGGTTCAGCTATAGTCTGGCAAGCAGTGGGTGCAGAACCCCAGAAGTCCACTCTTTGACATTCATATTTCTCTGCACCACATCCAAACTTGTACAAACCATACTGGTATTATCAGTGTCAGAATTACAGTAGATTATAAAATCCTCAGGGTATGGGCCATGTCTTAGGTGTCAAGTTCGTTGCTGACACTCAGTTGCCAATAGCAAAAATTGTGCGTTTTTAACGATAAATACAGTAATTATTATAGTTAGCCCTCCCCGCAAAGCCGCACATTTTGAATCTGTAAAGAAATTTAGAATCTGTTTTTCCTAATGAGTCCTAACATCAATAAAACTTTCAGTTACTTTTTCATATTTTTGTTTTTCAAAAATGCATTTGTTTACTATATTTGTTTCTTTTCCCCTTGGAGTTATTCTGTGTCCTCTAAAGCAGCCCTCACACAAGAACCAATTTAAAGTCCCTTCAATTACACACACCAATGAACAGACAAAGGTAGTAATTTACTGCACTTCAATTTCCAATGTTGTCATTAGCTTTTCTTGCTTCAAAGTCAAAGACGCTGTGAGAACAAACCAGAGCATAGGAGGTAGGACAAAAAAGAAAAAAATCAGATGCTTTTCAGCGAAAACTGTGATGCTCAATGAGAGCAGTATGTTACTACTGCTATGCCCAAGCCCTGAATGAATGCAATTCAACCTGGGTCACCCTGATCATGCCTGATCCTTGAGGAGAAGGAATGTTCACAATAGCTGAACCTGTTTTTACTGTGTGGAGCTAGGACACATCTTAGCCTCCTGTCTAGCTTGAACGAGCTCGGGAAATACACCAGCCCAGGCCCAGTAGGTAAGAGTACAACCTGGGCATCACCAGAATTCCATGCTCTGTAGCCATCCTCAAGTAGAACCCAACTCAGGAACCGTGGGCTCTCCCCATATTTCCAATTGCCACTATAGTTGCGGGTCTTGGAGCAAGCACAGGAGAATCCTCTGCAACTAGCGATGACAGATTTCAGGGCTGCTGCTACCTTTATACATGTCAAGGCAGTTCAAACCCTCCAGACCCCACTCCTGCCAAAACCCACACTAGACCCGGTGAATGCAATTGACAGGTTATCCCTATCAATCAGACTGGTGACCTAAGAGACAGTCCCACTGGAGGCCGAAAGGGAAGGGCATCAGGAAATAGTATGTTTTGATGTGATCTGCTCTCCGTTCTTTCCAGTAATTCTTGGCATTCCTTGGTTGGAGCTGCATTCCCCATGGATCTTCTGGTGACAGAGGAGCATTAGCGTCTCCTCCAAATATTGACAGATAGCTTAACTCCAACAAATCGACCAGCCCCAAGTGGTTGCATCCAGGGTCCTAGGATTAGATAAGACACTAAGAAGCGAGACCCTCGACTATGGGGGATAACCAGAAGAGAAAAGCCCCAGACTAGAAGCTCAGCCTCTTTGACAAGTACTGAGACTACCTAGATGTGTTTGAAAACAAAAACGCAAATTCATTATCCCCACACAGGGACTACACCTGTTGAATAGGCCTATAACCCAGGACAAGGTGCCCTGTGGACGGACAGACACTATGTCTAAACCAGAGCTGAATGCACTACTCGTGTACAGCAGGACAATCTCACAATGGGCTTCACTCAGAGACCACTTCTGTAAGAGGCACACTAGTCCTCTTTGTGGATGGGGATGGGCCAAAAAGGATGGGCCACTATAGCTCTGCATAGATATCATGCATTGACTCAAGTGACTATTTGAATCGGTATTCTCTGCACCTCATCCCACAATTGCTGGACTGCCAGGACCTTTTCACTAAACTTGATCTTTCAGGGGCATACAATTTAGTGCACATAAGGCCTGGGGGTGAATGGAAGACAACTTTTCAGACCCGATATGGGCACTCTGAATATTTAGCAATGCTGTTTGGCTTAACCAATGCCGTCGCAACATTTCATAAACGATATTCAGGGACATCCTGGACTGTTACATAGTCATCTACCTTGATGATATATTGATGTTTCCTGAGAAGCCCTAAGCAGCACTACCATAATGTCAGTCTGTCCTGGAGATACTATGGAAGCTTAGATTCTACGTCAAATGAGAGACATGCACCTTCAACCAGATCACCACTGAATGTTTAGGTTACATGGCCACGCAGATAGATATGCAGAAGATGGAAGTCATCCATAACTGACAGCACCCCAGACCCACTGAGAACTTCAGTGCTTCACAAATTTTAATAGGCGATTCATCACCAAGGACTGTGAACAAACAGCTCCCTGACTTGCCCCTTCATAAAGCCATTTGATTCACCTGACTGCCTGAAGCCGAGTTTGCTTTCAACCAGATCAACACTGCTTTCGCCACAGCCCCGATTCTGGCACTCACCCATTAATAGTGGAAGTAGATGCATCCAATGTGGCCCTCGGGGTGGGACTCTCTCAGTGACTCAGACCCCAGTAAGTTCTTCATACCTGTGCATTCTACTTTCAAAAAATCATCCCCGCAGAGATGAACTATGAAATACTGGGCAAGGAGCTGCTCACAATCAAAACTGCATTAGAAGAATCACATTACCATCTCGAGGCAGTTCTGCATGCAGTACAGGTATTTACTCCCTGTAAGAACCTCCATTACCTCAGCAAGACCTGAGCTTTGAACCAGAGGCAGCTAAGGTGAGCCATGTTCTTCTTTTGATTCAAGTTGACAATTACCTATCACTCGGGAAATTGAAATGGGAAAACTGACACTATCTATCTGATATATGACTACCACGAAAACTGACTATCACGAAAGGGGGAACACTACCAGGAAAAGGAGGACCTACTTCTGTGAACACAAGCACAGTTGTGAGACCCAGGTCCAGCAAACTGTAAGCCCCGGTTTAATATACAGTATGGTATTCAACATGGGCTTGGAATGACCAAGTCCACAAGCCTGGATCTCACAGGCCCGGGTTTACCACGAAGGTCAGACATAGCTATAGCGACTGAGAAATAGAGATGCATCATGTTTTATTATATGGAAAACGTTATTATAAAACAAACTTTTCAGAAGCATCTGGCTCCCAGGATTCTCCAACACTTTGAGGTTAAGAACAATTGGAAGGGCAGTTCAAATGAATACATACCTGTCATACCAAAGCAGTCTCTCTTTTTTTGAATCCGCAGCTTATCTGTAACAACCTACAGTTAACACAAAAGAAGAGTGACTATAAACCCAGAACCTTCTTTACAAAGTACATTTCTAATACTGTTTAATCTAAATCTCAACCTGGAGATGTGCTTTACACTAAAGTACAATTTCTGATTGCTGTACTCAAAGCTCGTAAGATTATGAGAAGGGGCAGTGACTAGTGAATAGTGCACTGGACCTGGGGTCTGCGTTCTTATGCCTTGGCCCTACCACTGAGCTGCTGTGTGCCTCTGGGGCAAGTCACTTAACTTATATCTCTCCTGTCCTTTGTTTAATTTCAGTGTGAGCTTTCTGGGCAAATGTACTTTCTCTTATTACGTATATGCACATGCTTAACACAAACTTGTTCTTACACAATAACTTGTCTGCCATTTTTCAATGGCCTAAGGGTTCAATGGCCTAAAGGTTTTCGAAAATCAAATTGCTATGATCAATGGGAATCTCTCCATTATCAGTAATGGGTTCTGAGCTGTCAATTTCTCTAACTGTAACCTACCAGTCAGTGTGTTACATGTCCCCCTCTCCGCCCAGTCCACAGAAGTTCAGGTTTGCCACAGCTCTTGGTTTGGGACCCCAGCTCTTTAATTTAAGCTGCAGAGACTTAAGTTTTCAGCTATAAGGATCTGTGATTTGATCCCTGGTGTGTCAACCAAGATAGTAGCTTCCACATAAGTATAAAAACCTGCAAGATTTATGTGTTATAGACTGGCCTTGTCGGAAACTCTTTTGACGGTTTCAAGCCTTGTCTACATTAAGAAAATGTATACCAGTGTAAACAGATTGATGCTGTAACACTAGTGCAAACCCCTAACATAGTGCTGGCACAGTTTACTTTGGAATGTGTAAACCTAAGTCTTGTTTTATACTGATACAGCATGTCTACATTACATTGATTTACCAGAGTAATGTGAATTTCTTAATGTAAACAAGTCCTTAGAAAATGAAAGCAGTAGTAAAGTAATCAAATAATGATCCAAGCTTGTTCCTGGAATGTGTGCATACAGTGCACAGATTATTAACAAGGCTGAAATGCTGCTTCCATTGAAATCAATGCAAATTTAGGCATTGACTTCAGTGGGAGCAAGATCTGGCCATTCACATGCAGCCTTACAACAGTACAAGCATTAAGGACTCCAGTGATTGTGTGTCCACTGCCAAACACAATAAGGTTTTCCCCTCCTTTGGCTGTTGTAGTATCAAAATACTCTCTGCACTATAATAAAGGTTCCTGGGCCGCTCACAGCTGTACACCATGCTGCCACTCTAGTAGGGCATCATTAAGAGAGTTTCATCAGCCAAGGCCAGTGCCGGTAGGGCAAGCCACTGCTGGCATGGCACTTTGAAAGTAATTAGCCACATGCAGCAAAAAAAAAATATTTTCTCAACTTTAAAATATTTCTTTCAGTGATGAAACCACTGCATACAATTTTTGACTTCCTGGTGATAATAATTTTCATTGGTTTTCTTCAATAGGCCTTTTATTAATCACAAAGTTCAATCCGTGTTTCTAACTACACCCACTGTGTTCTCCGTGCCATGAAATATTGTATATATTTTGGATGAAAGACAATGAGTCAGCCAGTACACATCCAGTTCTTAGGTCATACGTGGCACTCCTAAACCCTTCAAAAATATAGAAGCAAAAATAAGTACTGTGGTTAAATATGAGGAAGATAAACTACACAGTCAGGAAGCATGGTCTAGTGGTTAAAGCACAATGCTGGAAGTTAGGAGTTCTGCATTTTATTCCTCCCTCTGCAACAGACATCCTGCATAGTCAGCCAAGTCACTTAGGCCCAAATTTTCAGTGTGTTCACTGATTTGGGGAGCCTTCGTTTTTGGGTCCCCTACTTCTGATACCAAGCAAGGACAACTCTCATGGTAGTTTCATACCAGACGTTTCCTCATGGTGCACACCCCAGCTCTTACCTACAGCCAGGTCCTCTCCTCCAGGAGCTGGGGTTCTTTGGCTACAGCTCCAGAGGTCAGTTTCCTCTGCTGCACTAGAATCACCCATCCCGCCCCCGCATCTGCCTTCATCAAGCAGCAGCTAAGACCATACAGAGTGACAATCCTCCTACCGATTGTAGCATTCTACTGACCTCTACTGCATCTGCCTTGGGGGTTTTTAGGGGCATTACTACAAATAATAGATTAGAAGCTGACTTTAAACAGGAATGAAATTGACAGTTTCAAGTTATTGTCACTTCTGTTTATAGGTTAGTTACTTTCTAGAATACTCTTAAAAACAACAACACTACAGTGCCTGAGTTACAGTTCTCATAGGAGAATATTTAAAACCAAATCTCAAGAAAATGCCACATTTTAAAGCTGAGAAAAAAACAGAGTCTTGTTTATTATTTAGAGTTAGTTTGTGTGTGTGTGTGTGTGTGTGTGTGTGTGTATATATATATATATTTTTGAAGTATCATTCTGTGCTTGGACTCCGTGCTTCAGTTCCCAATCCTGTAAAATGGGAATACTACTACTTGCCATATGGAATTATAAAGTTTAGATTGAGATCTGTGGAGCAGGACCATCAAAATTTTAAACCTAACCAGTGTCCCCTTAAGTGACTAGATACAAGACGTCAGAACACGTTAGTATCAGAGACAGAACTCTATCTCAATCCTGTTCCCCATTCTGCTACTCTACCCTCAAGACCGCACACTCTCTTTGCTAATGACTTAAATGATGGACAGTAAGATTGTTCATTGACATATCTTGCATTTTTGGCAGGCTGGACATAAATTTGGGAGTATAAAGCCTTTAAAGTCCAGTTGTGGTCAGAAAAGCAGCTCTGTAAAAAACATCACCGCAATCAAATACATACTTTCTCTGTTTCAAGTCAAAATCTATTTATTTTATGGATACAAACATCTTTTTACTCTCGGTGGTGCAGGAACCAACAGCAGTCAAGAAAGGCAAGCTGCATTCTGTCTGGCCTCATACATCAACAGAATTATTCAATGCACTATTGATGAAGATGAAAAAAGCAGAAAGAACTCAATTTGCTTTCACGGTTATGCAATGGCAGGAATTCAAAAATCTTTCTTGTTAATTGATCAACTTTAATCTGGAGTCAGAGGACAAGTAGCTATGGCAAAGCATTATTTAAATATTAAATAGCAAATAAAATATTTAAACATTAAATGTACAATTACAAAGTATATTAATCTGTACGCATGAGTTAAAAGGAGATAAGCTAAGATGAACTAAAATTAATTAAAAAGCAAAGGTTCATTTTTAAACACATGCTAACCAGTATGCCATTGTTCTGTCGTCTCATTTGAGACTTACAGCAGACACCTAGTTCCTGGCAAAGATGTCTATGCTTCTGTAAAACGTCTGTCATATAACGCGTGTTACCAATTGTGAGTTAAAGTGATCTGTGTGGTTATAAATGTAATCCAGTTTCAGTATCCAATAAAAATATTAACTTCAAAAATGAGTTTAGGAAAGTCAGTAAACTGCAGTTAAAACAGAGATCTGTGTTTTAGTGACTCAGAAAATGATTTACTGGTAAGCCATGGCATCAGAATAATTAGGATAGTGGAGGTGCTAAAAGCCATTGAACAAAACTATAAACCCCGTATATGATGGAAACCACTTCAAGTCAAGGAGTACTGCCGCATTCCCAGCACCTCTAGTTCCAGGACCCCTTGTGGTATGTGATTTCCTTATATGTAATCATTAATTTTTTCCCCTTGGCAAAGGACAGTTTGGTCAGAGCTGAGTGATTAGATTTGGAATGGAGGCTAATGTATTGTGAATCTAAATTATAAGAATAAATCAAAATAGGAAACATACAGACTCCTAAATAAAACTTACATATCTGCATACAGAATAGAAGTTCAGCTCTCAAAACTATTTCCCCCTTCCCCATTAAAAGAGCGAATGGAAGAGTGCACACAAATTAAAATCTGACAACCTCACAGAGGGTGGGTTGAGGTGACTCTTGATTTAGGTAATACTATCCTACTTTGCAGAAGAATAAACTGACATACAGATATTAAGTCCGACAATGGCCTTGTCTGCACTAGGAAATTCACCCAGGGCTAAAGGTGGCTATGCCCCATCAGAGCTACCATCATTGTAGCTGGGAGTCCTGATGCAGATAAGGTCCTACCAGCCTCTATTATCATAAGATTTAAAGACATGTCTACACAGCAAAAGCTGTACATGCGCTTGTCTGGTCACATTGAATCCATCTAGCATGGGTGACAAAAGAAGTGAACACAGCACAGGCTTCAGAATGGACTAGTAAGGCAAGAATGCACCAAAAGTCCACACCAGACTTGTACTATCTGTGCTGAAGCCTGGCTTTGCTGCCTTCACTGCCATCATTACCTGGGCAAGCTGGAGTCAAGCTACCTCACAGCTAATCCATGCACAGCTTTTTCTGTGTAGACACACCCTAGCTGACAATGGTGAAAACAGACAAACCCATTATTTTTCTGTCCTTGTTGATTAAGCTAAAGATGCAACAAAAAGAGAACAGCTGCGTCTCCTTTTATGCTTCTGTGCGAAAGGAATCGTTCAGGAAAGAGCTCAAAGCTGCTTCCATGCAGAAAATCTAAATGCTGAATCTGCTCAAAAATGATTATTGAAAAACTACAACACTTGAAGCTCGATATTACACCAGACCCTTGCCAGAACGCGGGATCTGGAATCCATGCCAAGTCCCGTGTTATAGCGGGGACCGCATAACAATCAAAATGAACAGCCGTTACTAAATTTGGGATCCGTGACCGTGTTCTATTGGAATTCACATTATATAGACACGCATTCTAGCGAGGGTCCAGTGTAATTTCATTTTTGCCCAGTGCTACTATGGAGCTTTTGTGATGAGTGGGCATTTAAAAGATGTAAAAGCTCGAATTCACGAAAGGAATATACATGCCATTTATGGGAAATGCTATCCTCAACAGACTTAATCTTGTCATTGCAGACACATGTTCCAACCTCACCCAGTGTCAGGAAATCCTTACATTTGCTCAAGCACTGTACCTCTGCTTTCGCAGTAGTTGCAAGTACCATCAACCGTTTGTTAAGGCACAACAGGATCTAGGCCAGAAGGTACCTGAAGTAGGTAGATTATCTGAAACTCACTGGTGTGTGACTCCCTCGGGAAACTGCATGCAAGACTGGTACTGTAGCGGAAATACTGGAGGCCATTTCAGTTCAGGGAGCTGATGGACCATCAGTTAGCAAAGATAGCAAAGGAGTTGATGGCAAAGATAACGAGCAATTCCTTTCTGTTGAGGCTCTTGGTTTTGGAAAGAATATTCAAGATTTTTGCACAGGGCTTCAGAAAAACTGCAAAATAAAAACCTGAATGTATCAATTGCCATGGAATTAGTAGCAAGCAATGCTGCTGCTCTTCAGTAAATGAGAATATCTGAAAGCAAATAGAAGGAGATATGGGATGAAGCTAAAATCATTGCGAAAGAACTTGAAATTGATATTCCAGGACTGACAATTGCAACTGCTGAGCACAGCAATACAAAAACAGCAAGACCTGACAAAATATCCTCCAAGCTGGCCTTGGTTTTTGTTTATAGTACACGGGGTCAGTCATCCACACATGATGTTCCCGAGAGCACTCAAGATCCTATAAAATCTGATTTCTACTATCCTATTCTGGACAGAATTCTTGCTGAGCTTGATAGAAGATTCACCTCCAACTCTAGTCTGCTTTCTGCACTAACTGCTTGTGACCCAAAGAATGAAAGTTTTCTTGATTATGAGAAACTGAAAATAACTGCAGATCACCATGGATCAACAAGCACCAATGCTGGCGATCTGGATGCAGAATCCAAGCTGCCAAGAAGCACATAGGCCCAAAAAAACCTGCCTTCAATTTCTGAATTTTGGAATGTTCTCAATGACTTACCAAGGGGTTACCAGTCTGCGCTGTCTATTGCAGATTATTATATTGAGCCTTCTAGTTTCTACAGCATTAAAAGAGAGGCACTTCTCTGTGCTCAAGAGTGTTAAGGATTACTTAAGACCCACAATGAGAGATATGTATGTAAAGCCAGGTCTGTACTGGGCGGGGCAGATGGAGGTCAACCTAAGATATGCAACTTTAACTATGCAAATAGCATAGCTGAAGTCAATGTATCTTAGGTCAACTTACTTCAACATCCCCATGGCGGCAAGTCGACCACTGCTGTTCCCCCATCGACACCGCTTCCACCTCTTGTGGTGATGGAGTTCTGGAGTCAACAGAAAGAGCACTTGGAGATCGATTTATCTCGTCTAGACGAGACGCGATAAATCGATCCCCAATCGATCACTACCCACCGATCCAGCGGGTAATGTAGACTTGGCCATAGAGACTTGGTAATTTTAGCCTGTTAATGTGAAGCTTCAAAACACCTGGATTTTGCCAAGATGAGACCATGGCATTAACCATTGTTTTAGCTCATATCTGGAGTGTGTGTTTGTTTTCAATAATTTACCTAGAAACATTCCTGGAACAAATTATCTGTCTCATTCTCCTCTTCGCAATTTGGAAAATAAGTCATTTAGGAAACAACCGTTGCCAGCATAAGCAGATTTAAAGCAGATTTTGTTTATTTGTAATTCTGTCTACTAAAAATAGTGTACAAACTATGTTTCTGATATCTGTGTTAAGGCTCCAAACCGGATACCTCACAGCTTGCGAGTATTTTCCTGTATTATCTGATTGTTCTAAATTTACATATAAATATTAGCATATGGCTTTGTATATATTTTTTCTTTTCTGTACATATATTCTTTCTTTGTATAGAAATTAGATACAATGCTCCTGTCAGCGAATTTCTACATTATCTATAAAATAAAATAAATAAACCTCGAGTTTTCAGGTGCCTTAAGTAGTCCTTGGAATCCCTGATTAAAGTCAGTCCGCCCCCCCCCCCCCCGCTTAATTTGTGCCAGGGATTGCACCTCTGGGCTTGCTGCATCAGTTATGAACATTTAAAAATTGCTTGAGTACCAGTGCGAAATTGCTGGGCCTCAGCACCTCTTTCATGACAAATTAAGCACTGCCCACCCCCCCCCCCAAAAAAATTCTGAAATGATGCCGCACTGATGCCTAATTTTTAGAAATACCGAGTGCTCAGTATCTCTGAAAACCGGATCTGAAGTAGCCTAACGTTGAGCACCCAAAATTAGCGGATGCCCTTGAAAATTTGGACCTTTCGTGTCTCTACAATTCAGCTTCCCCGTTTGGTAAAAGGGGGCTCCACGCCTCTGCCCGACCTCCCAGCTAGGGGGTGAGGTTAGATTCGCCCCGGCTACGGGAGTAGGGTGCGCTGGGAAGGCAAAGCGGTGTCAGCTCATCGCACCGCCCAAGGACTCTCCTCTTACCTGGGCTGCCGTCTGGCTGCACCGTCCGCCGCCCGGGAGGCGCGGAGCCCGGCCGCGGGGTGACTCCTCGGGGGAAGGAGCTGTCCAGCCAGCGGCCAGCGCCCCCGGGGCCTCGTGCCCGCCCCCGAGAGGCGGGGGGTCTCCGTGCACCGGGCGGCTAGCGGGCAAACGCTGCCCGCCAGCGAAGTCTTTGCACGGGGGAGGCGGCTGCCCTAGGCGAAGGGGGGCTGCAGCCGGGGAGGCCCGGGCCGGGAGCAGCAGCAGCATTCGCACGAAGTAGCCCGCTGCCAGCAGAGCCCCCGGCGGGGAGCCGAGCCCCCCGGGAGCCGCTGCTCGCATGGGGCCGGTGCGGGGGGAGAGCCGCTGCCGGGCCCCGGGCGCAGGAGCCCCGCAGTGGTGCGCGGAGGCCGCTGCCAAGTGACCGGCCTGGGGAAAGTTTCTTTGCAGGGGGTCCGGCTCCAACCCAGGCCGAGCTGCCGAGGCGCCGAGCCACAGATCTGCCCCCGCAATCGACTTCAGCCGCGATCGCTCTGCTCCCGGCCCGGGCAGGGATCCCGGGCGGAGATTCCCCTTCCCCCAGGCCCCGGAGTCCCTGGTCCCCAGCCGCCGACCTCAGCCCGCCGGGAGAGGGCTGGGAGCCGGGATGCACCGGGCTCGCCAAACGGGAGCTGCCCGCCAGCAGCCGAGCTCGCTGCGCGGCGCTGGGTCCTAGTCGGGGGCCCAAGCAGAGTTGGTGCCCCCCCGAGTTCGCTCCGCGAGCTCGCTCATGGCCTCTGCGGCTGGCGAGGCGCCGCCGGGGCCCTGCCGAGGGGAGGTCGGGCTGCAGTTCTGGGCGGAATCCCTGCAGCTGGTTCCCGGCCTGCTGGCTCCCGCGGTGCTGCTGGGGGTCGCGCTGGGCGTCGGCGCCGCGCTCCTGCTGTGTTTCTATGTGATCGGGCCTCTTCTGCGAAACAAGGTACGCGCTGCCGGCGGGGATCTTCGCAGTAGAAGTTTTGGGTTTGGGCAAATACGCTGGGTCCTACCTGATCCTGCCAGCCTTGGCCTCCGCATCCCAAATTGTAGTAGAACAAACTCTCTGGAGACTCTTCTTGCTCTAAAAAAAACCCCAAACCAGTCTCTAATGCACAATAGAAGACACCCGGTGTGTCACCTCCTGCATCAAGCCTGCTTTGGGCCTCTAACTCTCCACATTGTAATGGGTACACAGAGAGTACATGTAAATGCTCCTGGTTTATCAATATCTGGAGCATTACACATTGTGGTGCAACAGCAATGCAAACCCTCCCAGCTGACACCTGGATTCCACTGGCGGCACAAGAAAATCTGCACCCATCCGTAATAATGCTGCAAAATCCCAGGTCCCACGCATAGACCCTGCTAGATGCAGCCAGTTTTTGGCCCTCACTACTCAACTCCCTTCTCTTAAATAGAGAACACTGGTAGGTGCTCTTATTGCTCAAACACATTTCTAATCAATGCATTGTGTAATGCACCAACACCCCAAAACTTGGTTCCTCTTGGATGCAGCCAGTTGTTGGCCCTAGTTGTCCAAATTCCACTGGCTATATAGAAAGCATGTTTAGCCTCCATACTGCACCTTAAAACTCCAGACTGACTCTGACATGCTCCAGAGCAGCAATGCCACAAAACTTGGATTCACTGTTGGAATCCTTTTGGACCCAACTGAGTTTTGTCCACCAACGCAGAAATTACACTGCCAAAATATAAGAATAAGTGTATTTGTCTAGCAAGCTTTAAACACTGACACATTCTGGTACGAGAAAGTGGCAAAAACTCTGATTTGATCTAGGCAAAGGATTCTCACAACAAATTTTTTGGTGGCCTCAGAGCAGTGGTGAGCAACCTGCACCCTGCCAAGGTAATCCATCGGTAGGCCACCAGACCATTTGTTTACATTTGCACGGCCACCCGCTGCTCCCAGTGGCTGCTATTCGCCATTCCCAGCCAACGAGAGCTGTGAGTGGCTGTGCAAATGTAAACAAATGGTCTGGTGGCCCACCAGCGGATTACCCTGGTGAGGCGCAGGTTGCCCACCACTGCCGCAGAATGTGACCACCAACTTGCTGGTGGCTACTCTGACAGTTTTTCCTAAATTATTTAATTAACATTAGGAAAAAATAAATATGCATATAGACATGTCCAAGTCACTGTAATTTATTTATACAGGGGCTTTGGGTGGGTTTTTTTGTAGCAAACTCAATAATAAAAATAATGTACAGTTGTCTCTTATTTACTGGACTTAAACAGAACAAACAAAAATAAGGTGCTTTGCATGTTCTTTGTCCTCTGTTGTTTCTCTTTTTAGACTTGCTAGCTAGTAAGTCTGCTATTGTGAAAAGTGATACTTGTATGTTTGTTAGTATTTTTCACAGAAGCAGGCTAGCTAGCTGGGAGGCAGTGAAAAGTGATATTAACATATAAATATCACTTGTCACAGCAGATTTACTCAGTCTCCGCAAGCTGGGGAACGAATTAAGTCCTGAACTGGGTGATGGGTGGTTGGGGAGCCAGCAGGGGCTTGAGGTGATGGGACAGGGGCTGGAGGAGGCAGCGGCGGCCAACAGCGATGGCAGTGGTGTTGGAGCAAGCCCAGGGCTGAAGCCTAGGGGTCAGGCTGGAGCCTGAAGCCCTGTGGTTGGGGACCAGGGCCAGAGGACACAGTGATGGCCAGGGGAAATGGGGTGGAGGGGCGAGCCCAGGGCCAGCACCCAAAGCCCCTGGATCCTGGATCCCGTGGCCAGAGCCGAGGATGGAGGAGGCAGTATGGGCCAGTGGCAACAGGCAGAGGATGGTGAGCCTGGGGATGGAGCCCAAAACCCCATGGCCTGATCCTGAGGCCCCACATTTGGACCCCAGGGGACAGAGTCCTCTGCTACACAGCTGAAGCTCAGACCAAGAGGACATAGTGGGGTCTGGGGTAACGTGGGGGTATGAACCTGTGCTGGAGCCTGAAGTCCCACAGCTAGATCTGATGTCCTGTGACCAGAGCCTGGGCCTGGGCCTGGAGATGGAGCCTACTGCTGAAGGCCAGAGCCGGGGAGGAGGCATCAGGGGACAGCGGTGACGGAGGCAGTGGTGAGCCTGGGGACAGCCTGCTGCCGTGTAGCTGGAGCCCCATGGCCGGAGCCTGCTGTCCACCACCCCCGAGCTGAAGCTGGAAGCCCAAGCCCTGCTTCCGTCAGGAAGGTTGGGAACTCCCACTGGCTGCCTGCTTCTCTGCCATTTCAGGCTCAAGAGAGGAGCAGGACCCAACTGTTCCTTCTCCGCCTCCTCACTCTCTCCCCTAGGAGGCTGTTGCTGCAAGAAAAGCCCCTGGTGGCCGTATTTGACAAACCCTCACCTAGGCCATTTTTCACTCCTCAGTTTTACCATCTATATTTAATACATATGCACCTTCTTCTAGTCCAGGGGTGGGCTAACGTTTTGGCCCGAGGGCCACATTGGGGTTGCAAAATTGTATGGAGGGCCGGGTAGGGAAGGCTGTGCCTCTCCAAACAGCCTGACACCTCCCCCATCTGACCTCCACCCACTTCCTGCCCCCTGACTGCCCCCCATAGAACCTCTAATGCATCCAACACCCGCCCCCACACACTCCTTGTCCTTTGACCGCCCCCTCCAGAGAACCCTCCCATCCCTAACTGCTCCCCAGGACTCCATCCCCTATCTAACTCCTCCTGCTCCTTGTCCCCATTACCACCCCCTCCAGAGACCTTCCCACCCTAACTGCACCCCAGAACCCCATCCCCTACCCCCTGACTGCCCCTACCCCTATCCACACCCCTACTCCCTGACAGACCCTCCAGGACTCTCATGCATATCCAACCTTCCCCGTTCCCTGTCCCCTCACACCCCCCCGAACCTCCGCCCCATCCAACCGTCCCCTGCACCCTGTCCCCTGAGTGCCTCCTGAGATTCCCTGCCCCTTATCCAACCCCATCGTTCCCCACCCCCTTATCCTGCTGCTCAGAACAGCGTGTCTGGCAGCTGCGCAGCCTGCCAGAGCTAGATACTTGGCCCCACAGGGGCTCACAGCCCCATCCCCTTACCACACCTCTCAGAGCAGCAGGAGCTCAGGCCCCACCGGCAGTAGTGGCGGGCCAGAGCGCTGCCCACATGGCAGCATGGCTCCGGGGGAGGGTGGAAGGTGGGGGTCAGGACGAGGGAGCTCAGGGGCCGGATAGGACGGTCTCAAGGGCCGAATGTGGCCCACGGGCCGTAGTTTGCCCACCCTGTTCTAGTCCACCACAGTAATGCCAATCCCCACGTATCATGAAGCAACAACACTACAAAAACCACTGTAAGCAACTGAATTCAGCTAGGTCAAGCTGTGTTTTGGTACTGAGCTGCTGAATTAGAACATGACCATGCTATCAAATTGGAGTCTTCACTGATACAAAGTCATCTCCTTTGAACAACATGATACCTTTTGGGCCACCACATGTATGTGTCAGTAACATTACTTAAGAGGTATGATAAGTGCCTAGATGAAAAGCAGCTCTCTCAAACTCAGTCTGTAAAACAGGTAGTTAAAGGACATGCAGGTCTGACTCCATTACCCACTGAAGACTTATTTATCAAGAAAGTGCACAGCTTGGGCTTCCTCTGAGACTTTTTGCTTGCTCCTAGATACCAAAAAGCCGCTGTGGCCCAGAAGTGCCATTTTCCAATTTCAACTTGACTGGAAAATGTGCCCTCTCCTAACTACAGCAAACTACCCATTCTGATCCACATATGCACGACCTTTCCACTAGGCTACATCAGGGTGTTCTCTACTACATTGTACTCCAGGATGTTGAGGTACTACAGAGAAGTGGACTGTGAAATATCTGGCCAGAATGTGTGTGTGTGAGGAGGGGACTCAAGTTGACGGCCATATGAACATTTTAGATGGCCTGACAGCAGCCTGCTTACTGGGATATTTAGACAGACATGAGAACATCACCCCAGTTTTCTACATTTTCTGCTGGCTCCCTATCCGATAGTGGATCTTCATCAAGAGCCTGTTTCCCCCAGATGAAGCCTTCAATCGACTGGAGTCAGTCTGTATCCAAGTGTCTCTTTTTCTGTCACCCATCTCAGCAGCTGTGATCTCAGAGTCTCAAGCCAAACTCTTGGTAGCCTAACATTCACAACTGCAGACTCTCAACTATCTAATTTCTAATACGGATGCGTGCATTTAAACTGATTTAACCCTTACTTAAATCAATTTAGCTTCATTTGGTAATGTACTGACAAGCTGGGATTTAAGCAAGGATTAAACTCATTTAATTAGATCTAAGTTAGGGGCTTTGCACCTGTTTAATTGTTCCTGTGCAGATGCCATACACATGAGAGAGACCTGTTTGATTAGATTAATATAAAATCGATTTAGCTAATCCACTGCAACTTTTCTTATATAGACAAGGCCTCTGTCTTGTCACTTTAGGGCACAACGGAAGACTTGCCTGGTTTGCAGAAGTCTTCCTGAAATAACATTGACCACAGAATAGCCATCAATATCTTCTCCCAGAAACAAAGAACAATCCCACTTACAAAGCAGCAAAATGAATGGAAGAACGGAGAGAATTGTCCCTTTCAAACTGAGAATATGTACCTAGATCCCATGGTGTCTTAGAAATATATGAGGTAGATAAATATTGTATACATACTGTGTACATTTTGCCACTTGCTTAGGGTGAAACTGCTATTTAGTGTTTTCCAAAGCACATGCTCTTTCTGTTGTTTAACATGCATTTGTCTGATTTTAGTCCTCTTTGGAGAAATGAGTACATTTTCATCATCATCTTTTAAAGACTAACCCTGGTTGTTCCTTGCCTTTTAGCACAATGAACTCCAGTAGCCAGTAGACTCCAGCTTTATTTACATTGCACATATCCGTAGAATTATTTATACTAAACCAGGTTATTTTCTGGGAACAGCATTGTTGATTTCTTTTGGTTTGTTCTTGCTCTGCATCAGACTTAGACCTATATAATATTGAGTTACTTTAATGCAACAGTGGTTGGCATGAACCCAGCTGAGGATCCAGTGCCACGCAGAGTGTCCTCTCTGCATTCTGTGGGTGGTTGATTTTTCTTTAGCCACACCTCTTTTTACAACTAGAGCCAACCTGCTACACACACACTGACACACACACACAGAACAAGACTGATCAGAATTAGGCCTGGTGGGAGAGAGGAATACTTGTGTAGCCATCTGCTTTCAAGAGGAAGATTTGAAACTCTGCTTGAAGCCATGGTTTTGCTTGGTAATGGATGCACTTCAGGTACTAGATCAATGCATCCTGTGGAGGTGGAAGCTTCTGTGATTCAATTGCTCGTTTTTCTTTCCGAAATAGATGGCATTTTTATAGTGCTGTCACGGTTGGCTCAGTATAGCTAAGTACAAATGGTGTCCTTTTGCTGTCTTCACCTGTCTGGTCACTCTGATACTATGGTCATAAGGTACAAGTATTTAAAAAGTATTTCCAGCAGCGTTCTGTTCTTCTGCAATACCCTCCAGTCAGTTTTATCTTGTATCTGTAAACTTTCTTGTTGAGATTGAGCTTGTCCAGGCATGAGATTCTGGTAGATTAGCTTGATGAGGTACTACCAGGATAGTTGTTAAACCTTATTTTATTTAACATCTTTCTTAATGATCTATAAGAAGGAGGTAAATGACACTAACTACATTCATAATACATTGGGAGGACAAAAAAGCAATGGAAAGGAGGGAGCTAATGGAGTGATAAATGTGGGAAGGAAATAAAGAGATTCAACTTGGAAAAATGCAAGTTTATTCACTGGGTATATTATTGAGTTATTCCAAGTTATAGGTTTTCAATGGAAAAGAAATGCTTGTGAAACAGTATTGATGAGAAATACCTGTGGCTGAACGTGGGCAGCAAACTGGATGTGAACTTGCAAGGAAATATGAGACTAGAAAAACAAATGCCTCTTTTGGGCTACATGTGCAAGAACATCTTGTCACCGTACTAGAAAAATGAAAGCTTTAAAAAAAAAACCACCTCACACACTGGTAAAATTGTACATAGAATACGATATTCAGTACTGGACACCTCAGTGTTTGAGAGATGATAGGAGGGAAGTCAGTGAATAACAATAAAAATTATTGAGATAAGTAAGGACTAGAGAGATTGAATAATATGGAAAGGTACTAAAAATAACTAATTACGTGCTATATTATCCAACCAGTCAACAACTAGTTTAAGTTTCTATAACAAGACTGACTGAGAGGTGGAAAGTGACGTAGGCAATATCTTTTTAACAGCTCAACAAACAGCTAGTAAAAATGGAGATAGAAGGCAGGAGATGGAAATGAAGAGAATGTAGGAAAGATGAAGGGCCTGCAGAGCCCCTCCTCTTCTCCCCTCCCCCTAAAAAAACCTTTGAACCATTATGTTTGCCTCAATTGAGTAATCACGTTATCACATTCTGTTTAGGTTCTTATACCATGCTCCCCACCATAGTATCTGAGTGCCTTCCAGTAGTTCATTATGCCATATGTCAGGTGTGGTTTGTTCTCTCATCTGCTCTGCAGGGAGAAGGTGTGTGCAGTGAAGAGTTTTTGATTAATATGCATGTTGCTATATAATTGTTAGAGAAGGCAGGTCAGAGAAGTGCAGCTTGCACTTGGAGTGGAAGTTGGTGATGGTCGTTAGTACCTAGGGAAGCTCTTTCCATAGTCTCAGATCCCCGACCCCTTCAGAAAATTCTGTCACCTGCATCAATGGGATTTACCCCTATTAAAGAATGTTTCACTGAGGAGCGGCATGGAACAATTGTCCTCCTCCAAGAGCTTTAGGTGATCTTTTAGATATCCTAGACCCAGGTCATTGAGTGCCTTCAAGATACAGACCAAGACCTGGAACTTGACTCAATAGGCTATGAGAAGCTAGTCTGGAGAGTGGTGGACAAGTTTGATGTGAATGCAGTAGCCCGTACTACTGAGATGACACACTACATTGTACAGCATTCTGTACTGGATGGAGTTTCTTAAGCACTGATGGTTTCAAAGCTGTAGCTTTTCTCACCCATCCTATACCTGGTGCATGTCATATTCTCACTAATTTTTCCTATTCCATTACTTGGGTCCAAAACACTGTGTGCACCCGTGTAACTTCGTCACATGAGTAGTTCCGCTCCTCAATACTGCAGTCATTTGATGCTGTGGGGTGGAGGTGGGAAGAAGACTTCTTGACACTGAACATGCAATAGTCAGAGTCTTTCACTTTTCCATGGGCCAAGTCTCCAGCTCTGGGGGAGAAGAGTGAATCAAATGCAGAAAGAAACTAAAGATGCTAAAAAGTGTTTCCTCAGTCTATAAGCTTATTTCTCATTTTTAGAAAACTGAAATCATTATTCTAAAATAATCATTTGTACCTACTTTGTAACTTGCATAGGATATTACTATAAATAAACCAAGATCATCTAAGATGTCAGATGAATCAAGGTGGTTTGAGTTGCATTTTATTTTTTTTTTCCTGCTTTGGGATTTCAGAAAGATGATTCCCAAAGGCTTCTGGAAAGCTTTCACTCGGATGTACACGGACATCTTGATGAAAATGTACCCATACCCCGAAAGAAGAAAACAGAAACTCAAATGTCAGAGGAGGAAATGGTGCTGGAAGTAAGAGTTTATTCCTTTCATAGACATCTGTTTTGTCTGATATTCCAGCCTGCTTGCTTAGTAGCTGATCCAAACGCTGTTGATTTCAGCAGGCTTGGGATCTGGCCCTTTTAAAGTTATGAGAATTCCCATACAAATGTTGTAATAAAGAGATTGGAAACTGAAAGCAGTATATCAGAGACTCAGCGAACAAAGGAATAAGGGCCTGTTGGAGTTTACGCCCCTGAGTCTTGGGCAAAGCGGCCTAATGGCCAGAATCGGTAGGCCTGCCCTTACTTCAGGGTAGCCAAAGTCCATAGGATCACCCCTAGATGCATGGCAAGGTGGGGTAGCACCCCAAAGTCTATATGAGCGCCCCCGGTTGCAGGGCAAGGCAGGGTAGCACACCCGACCGAGGGCCCTAACAGTGGCTCAGCGATTTGCCACTGACTCAGCGGGGAGGTCCCACCGAAACACGCTGAGTCTCCTGGAGTGGGAGATACCACTCCCCTACCCTCCCTGGGTCACTTCCTACTGGCTCCGCCACGGGGGTCTCCCAGGTGCCTCCGGATCCTCCTTGAACCTTGGGGTCAGTTGTCCCCTCCAGCGGCTCCCATCCCTGGGCTCCACGCAGGTCTGGGTAAGCCTCTAACTCCGGCTCCTTCAGGGGTCACAGCTGGTCCTCTGCTGGAGTTCCCCAGGCACATCCTTCTCCCTCAGCTGTCCACCCAGAATGAGCTGAGCTCCCTGCCTTTATACTGCCAGGGAATTTGGAGCATGCCCAGTACCTCGGGGGCGGGACTTCCGCCGCCAGTGCTTCTGGCTTAACCCCTTCCTCCCTAGTGCGGGGTTGACTAGCCCCATCACAGGGCCCTTAACCTAGGATATGTTGATACCTGGAAATATGATTTCACTTACATTTACCTGGCACAATTTCACAGTCTTAACTCAGGCAAAATTCCCATTCAAATCCACTGGAATTATTTCCCACTCTACCATCATATTATGAATTTAAGGGCAGCAGCGAATATTCCCACTTCTTTCCTACAACTACAGTGGGACCCCGGAATACCGCGCCCCGCTATAGCGTGAATCCGTTTATAGCACAGGGCACGTCTGGCTCCCGATGGCAGCCACTGCTTTGATGCAGCAGAACCCCGCAATACCGCAACCCCACCATTATCACGATCAATTTTTTTTGGATCCCGATCATCACAGTATTGTGGGGTCCTACTGTACCTTGCCAGCACCCTGCAAATTTGGGTGTTTCCCCTGAAGCATTTTCATCTGACTTTAAATTATTAGAATTCACAGCTGAAGAGGAGCCTGTACTCTAATTGCACAAATCCACTAAACTAGGGAAATTTACTATAAAAGATTGAGAACCACTGGACTAGAGCATCAAGGCTTTAATCAGCGGTACACATAAGTCTTCCAGGAGGTACATCAACTCATCTAGATATTTGCCAAGTTTTACTACAGGCTACGTAAAAAGCACTAACAAAGTCAGTACAAACTAAAATTTCATGTAGACAGTGACTTGTTCATACTGCTCTATATACTGTTCACTGAAATGTAAGTATGATATTTATATGCCAATCGATTTATTTTATAATTATATGGTAAAAATGAGAAGGGAACCATTTTTTCAGTAATAGTGTGCTGTGGCCCTTTAGTATTTTTATATCTGATTTTGTAAGCAAGTAGTTTTTAAGTGAGGTGAAACTTGCGGTACACAAGACAAATCAGCCTCCTACAAGTGGTACAGTAGTTTGGAAAGGTTTAGAACCACTGCTCTTGTCCTTGCTCAAGCAAGACTCCATTGAACTCACTATGACTCTCTCTGCAGAACTGGGGCAAAAATATCCAGCCTATGGGTAAAATAGATCAAAAAACCACTATGTTAAAGTTCCACTCGGTTTGTTTAGATGCTGGGAGTTGGATTCTTAGGGTTCAGTCCTGCACTACTGGAATCCTGTTGTTTCATGTATCTTAGCTGACCTGTTTCTGTGCATGTGGGTGTAGGCGTGCTCATTCATTTTTTAAGTGACGGGCTTTGAATATTAAAGGGCAGGGCAACTTTTATCATGCTACTGAGCATTTACTTCATAACCCTTTAAAAAGAAAACTATACTGATGAGATTCTCTCTTTGGCTCTTGTGAAGGAGTTGTTTCTAAGATACATCCAGCTTATATTTACATTAAATGGAAGAGCATAATGCCTTGTAACTCAACATGTGAAAAACATAACTAAGTTTTTCTTCTGTTATAACAAGTTTCTGGAGAAGTGTTTCTTCTAGCTTGTGAAATGCGATCGTCTTTGCAACCTGATCAGATTTCTGTATGGACCATAATAAGGACTATAATATGTATGGACCAAAACCTAACCCTGATACTCCCTAGGAAAGATCTGACTAGGCTCTGTGCCTGAGGAGCACTATTTCAAGCTGTGACAAAGGTCCAGTGATTTTGGAGAATGTCTTAGGTGTCTGAGACGTCCCCCTGCAAAATGTGAATCTCGGACCTAAAGTCAAAAGTTAGGTGGCTATGCATAGCTGCCAAGTTTTGTATTGCTCCATTTGTGACATTTTATGCAAATCAGTTCATTAGCTTTATACACTTGCAAATTTTTAAGCAGAAGTCAATGGTCATATAAGGTCAATGCATTCTGTCCCAAGCAGTGGTGGAGATAAGAAATTGAGCTGAAGAAATTTTGACATCTGAAGAGTATCTGAGAAGTATTTAGAAGCTTAGATGGCTAAGCTTGTGGGGGTATCTGTGTGGAATATGGGGATAATTAAGGAAAATTACACACATGCTCAGCTTGCCTCATTTTGCCCTAACCTCTTCAGCAGATCCAACTTGCCTTAGCTGCCCACCAATCTCCACAAATTTAGCTAAGTCTCTTAGCCCTCCAGCTACCCTCCTCAGACTTCCATACATGGGCAACAGTCTCTCCAGTGACAGCTGAAGACACTGTGAGGGGTCAAATGAACAACCCTGTTAAAACACCAGAGCTGACAATTGGGACTAGAGGACTATCAGGAAGCAAGGAACCCCCTCCAGAGACAGTTGAGAACAGGGAGTGTAGAAATTCAACAACTCACAACCAAAATTTCAAAAGGACTTGGTTTTCTGAAGAGCTCTGATTGAGCCTCCCCTTCTGCTTGGGCCCACCATTTTCTCTACTCACAGGATGCTCTGGAGGGGTTACTGCAGCTCCATGATCATGGGAGATAGAGAGGCCAGGATCTGCAGGTGACTGGTAGAGAGGAGAGGAGCTAATTTTACACCCCCTTCTTCAGCTCCATAGAATGCAGTTGCAACTAACATGCTGATATGACTGTCTTCAGGATTGTCAGACAGGCCTGGAGCACCCCCATAGTGCAACCAGGGACATGTGTACCCCTTACGCCAGGATACAGTAGTCAGGAGTGGGTCCACTATTGCAAACCCCACAAAATGTGTAAAGAAATCAATCTTACTTTGATGATCTCAGTTCACTGCCTTTCATTTAAAACTGAATTGGCTGCTGTCCACACAGTAAAGGGAGTCAGGAATGCAACTGTTTTAAAAATGTGTAGTTAAACTGTGCTCCTCATTCTGCCTATAAAAAATAAGTTATGCTCACCCACAGCATGTCAGTCCTGTCTAGCCAGCCCAGTCCTTGGTTTGCGAATGGAAGTAGGTACAAGCATTTTAACTGTAGCCAGTGCTTGTTATAGACACTTTAAATGTACTGTAAAGTTCTGATGGGAAATGAATTCTCATTTCATATGTGTCCAGGATAGATGACAAATTTCTGGCTGAATGGCCGAGTGTTCTTGGACTAGTCGTGAACAAAAAATATTTTGTATTCATATCAATGATTCGTTTTTCCTTTGGGGGAAAGTCATAGAATACAGGCAAGTCTCATCTTACGTGAGGATTTCATTACGCAGTTAGTGTGTAAAGCGAAAACCGCGTATAGTGAAACTCTCATTGAGTAGAATGGCAGGCGAAATCGCCCGCACTACAGATGGAGTTTTTAAATTGTTGTTCTTTTTTTTCCCCCTGTTTTTGCCAACTGCGCAAAGCTGAATTCATGCATGTTAAATGCGGCTAAGATGCGACTCGCCTGTGTCAGGGTTGGAGGAAACCTCTGGTGGTCATCTAGTCCAATCCCCTGCTCAAAGCAGGACCAACACCAACTAAATCATCCCAGTCAGGGCTTTGTCAAGCCTGACCTTAAAAACCTCTAAGGATGGAGATTCCACCACCTTCCTAGGTAACCTATTCCAGTGCTTCACCATCCTCCTAGTGAAATAGTGTTTCCTAATATCCAACCTAGACCTCCTGCACTGCAACTTGAGACCATTGCTCTGTGTTCTGTCATCTGCCACCACTCAGAGCAGCCTAGCTCCATCCTCTTTGGAACCCCACTTCAGGTAGTTGAAAGCTGCTATCAAATCCCCCCCGCTCTTCTCTTCTGCAGACTAAATAACCCCAGTTCTCTCAGCCTCTCCTCGTAAGTCATGTGCCCAATCTTGTGCAAATACTTTAGCATGTACATAGTTTCGTGCATAATAGTAGTCCCATTGAAGGGCAGAATCAGGGCCTTAATTACAGTGATTTCTATAGTACACTCATGTTGAAAATATGAGAGTACTTCTATAACATATTTAGGGCTAGTCTACACTGGCAATGGTAAAGTGCTGGCACGCTTTAACATGGCGGCTGAGGTCTCCCAGTGCTTTAAAAAAATCCACCTCCACAAGGGGCATGAGTACCAGCGCTAGTGCACTGTCTACACTGGCGCTTTACGGCACTGAAACTTGCTGCACTCAGGAGGGTGTTTTAATATGTAGCCTTGTTATTTGAAGGGTGTTTTTCCCCCTCTCTGTCAAACCAGTTTTTAAAAAAGCCAATTTGTTCCATTTACTGCTGACGAAAGGTGTTCAAAGGCTAAGCCACCGATCCATTAACTAGCATAGATTAAAAATATGCTTGGTTAGGTTAGTACTTATCCATTGCAATAGTATCCTATATCATGCATATATGCATATTAATCAGTGGAACTATTCAGTGTGAGCAGGGGTATGACTATCTAACCATCTGGCCCTCTATGTCTTGCACTTTTTGAAACAAAAAAATGAAAAAATTTGGAAGTGAAACAGACATTATGTGCAGCCATCAATGCATGACCCATTTTGATTTTCTCTGTTTGCTCATTTCAGTGTTTATTTTTAGGCTCCCTTAGTACCTGGCCATTTCTTACAAAAATCCTTGAACTAGCAATTGCATAAGTTTCAGCAAACCAGATAGTTCCATTAGTAACACAAGACATGTAACAATTGAAAAACCTCCTAAAAAACTTTGTTTTAAACAGTCTCAGTTATTTGTAGCCCACATTTCCTATGCACTTTGTGCAACCCAAAGCTGATCACCACATTTCACAGCATGAAGAAGAAATGAACTAAAAAGCATGAACAGGAAGTCTGGCTGGCTGTAATTTACAGCCGATAGGCTGAACAGAATATATTATCTCTAAACAGTACCTTTAAAAGAACCTCTGTCTTTTCTCAGGGGCACAGTTAAGGGTTTTCCAGTATTTATATTTTAAATCATTCTTGAAAGATTACATAATTTAGTTTTATTTAATTTATTGTTTCTGTATTTACATTTAAAATAAAAATTCCTAGTTAGACCATGGCAGCCTATCCTCAAGCATCTCCATTAGCAATATATATTATTAAAGTAATTTCAAAATCTCAAGAGAAAACTGGATTTCTCTTTCACTGTGGGGGGAAAAGAGAAGGAAAATGAGCTGTGAAAACCTGTCTATCACCACTTGCTGGAGCAAAGTTCTTTTTGGAGATGGATCTGCGGTAATAAACTTCCAAGACAATTACAAAACCATAGAAGGTTCTCCCCTTCTTTGAGCTTCATGCTCTGACCTGGACCATCAGAAGATGGTTCATGTCAGAATGTAAGTCCAAAGACAACCGGTGATCAATTCCTAAGCTACCTAATCAAAAGGGATGCTTGGAACTTCTGCTAAAGATCTAATCAGGGCTGCTGTTCTTACCTAAGCTTACTGTACTTTTC
Source organism: Dermatemys mawii (assembly GCA_007922305.1). Lineage (NCBI taxonomy): Eukaryota > Metazoa > Chordata > Testudines > Dermatemydidae > Dermatemys > Dermatemys mawii. Next base: position 19,173,411 of record ML677326.1, on the reverse strand, counting down.
TGTTGTTTCCATACAGGGAAATGAGTCTTCTTTGAACAATAACATCACAACATTTGCATTAAAAGCAAAAGTCGTCTATCCAATCAATCAGAAATTTAGGGTAAGAGTTTAGATTGTTTATGAAAAGTAGTGACAATCATTCTGTGAGTGTGTAAATTGTAGAGTGGGAAATACTGGAAGAAATTTACTGTTAAGTCTCTTGCCTGACAGTGGGTGTTTGCTTTATAGCAAATTGATACAGGCCTTATCCTATGTGTTGCCAGCTGTCCTCAGCTGGCACTGAAAACTTCAGCGCTTCACAAGGGTCTGATCTGGTTTCCGTTGTCTCAACTGGAAGTTTTCCATTGACTTTGGCCCAAGAGACATTCAGCACCTTGCAGGATCTGGCCCTTAAACAGGCAATATGTTCATAATTTACTAGAAAAACACATTTCCCAGTCAAAAACATAACCGTTCTGTATAGACATTTTGTTGTGTACAGTGTTGCAAAAACTTGTGAAAGTATCCAGTATTCACCAGCTGCTCATTGTCTTAATATTATTCTGTATGAACCATGTACATTTCCTTTGTCCCTAGCCCCTGGCAGATGGATCATCCAATCCATCTTTGCATGAGAATCCAAAGCAGGCTGTTCTGCCTAATCAGATAATGGAAACTTCTACTTCAAGCAGCCTTGGATCCCTGAGTCATGGAGACAAGGAGGACTGTAGTTCATCTACAACAATACATTCTGCAACTAGTGACGACAGATTGCAGGACCGAGCCTTCCTGAAGGTGACCTGCTTCCCTGAAGTTCTGACTAGTGAGAGGTACAAAAACAACTTGCAATAAAGTTTGGTCATTTGAAAACACACACTTGTTTTTTTCAGATGAACTGCTATAGATCTGGCCTGGATGAAGAATTAGGGTTCTTAAGTCCATGCGTTGAAGGCATACAGTCCAAATTTAAGGAAGCTAAACCTTCTTGGAAGCCAAGTAAATTGCAAACTATTGTGTGTTGCAAATTGGTTTACTTATGACAGAATTCCAGGGAAAGGAGCATAGGCAACAATAGCCTTGTATAACAGCATTAGTATGAGAAAATCCCTTTTTACTGTATTGTGATAATACTACAGTATTAGCTTTGAAAGGCTGTTGATCACATAGACAGAGTCTAATCCTGCCAGATGCTGAGCATGCTTTGTACAGGATGCTGAGCCCCCTCCACTCCCATTAGAATCATTGGGTGCTAAACGGGTTTAGCCCCTCACAGGATCAGATTCATAAGCAACATTGTCAAAGATCCCTAAAACACTTCCTGCTGAAAACAATTGTTTGTAATTGTTTCTCTCACTCCTAACTGCATTGATGATACAATTGTTTTATTATCTTCATGGATTTCAAAACATTGATACAAATCTATACATAAAAATAAAATAAAAACTATGGATGAGCAATGCATCTAGTACAAATTCTGAACTGCTATCACTTTCCTCTCAGCACCTCCCAGTCTTTTAAAACCAGGATGCAAGAGCTTTCCAACCTACTATGGATCAGTCTTTGGACAGCAGTTTGTTTATATACTAGTAACTTAGGGTTTGATTCTGTCATGCTTGAGTAGTTCCTTACCTCATCAGTAGTAGCACAGAAACAAACCTGAGTAAGGGCGTCAGAACTGGGTCCTTAATAGTACTAAGCACATATTTATGGCCAGATTCAACCATTACTTAGGGCTAGTCTATGCTGGCAATGCTGAAGTCCTGCCATGGCGGTGTTTTAACATGGCTTGTATAGTCACAGCAGAGCGGTAGGAGAGAGCTCTCCCAGCGCTCTAAAAAAAAAAAAAAAAAAGAAAGAAAGACCACCTCCACAAGGGGTGTAGCTACTAGTGCTGGTGCACTGTCTACACTAGTGGTTTACAGCACTGAAACTTGCTGCTTTCAGGGAGGTTTTTTCAAACCCCTGAGTGAGAAAGTTGCAGCAGTGTAAAGTGCCAGTGTAGACAAGCCCTTAAACTGAGCAGTACCTTACTCTGCAGTAATGACTAATAACTGTGAGCTGAGTCCTGCAAAGTGTCCAGTAGACTGTTCCCAGCCCAGTGGGACAACTCACATACTTCACCGTAAGCATGTGCTTAAATGCATTGCTGAATTGGAGCCAGAGAGCTCAGTACCTTGCAGGATCAAGCTCTGTAGCATGGAGCTTGGAGGCAGGAACACCTGGGCGCCTACTGTGCCCATATCAATGGGGGTTACTCATCCTGCAGTGTGGAAAATAGGTCCCTGTTCAGATACCATGGTGATGTCCATGCTGTAATAATGTGGATAGACTCAGCATTCTAATTTTCACTCTACCACTGAGTTGCTGTGTGGCTATGGCAAATATCAATATGTTTACCTCTTTGTATCCCCAGTTGCAACATAGGGAATAAGAAACTTTGTCACAGGGTAGGACCTGGATCAGTCAATTAATGTTATTGCAGCACAACTGGAGATGGAAAACATTAAATACTAAGTGTTATTATTACTGTTTTAAATTACAGCTTTTTCCCCCTATTTCATCTAACCATCCATCCACATTGTTTAGGCTTGATATTTATTTGAAGGTTGCTGTGTCGCTAATGTGTTAAAGCATTGTCTCTTTTTATCTCCCACTCTGCAGCATTTTACGATATTTTGTATAAAAAAAATGCAATATGAAAATTGAATAGTCCAGAGAAATTACTTTTGTGAGAATTCAGCACTTAAAAGAAAAAAAAGATTACAAGAGTGTTACTATTTTCTATCAGTTTTGTTTTTGCAGTGGTGCTTTGGCACAGTATAAGGAGATTGCTGCTAATGAATGTTAAACCTCTGCTTTATTTTAGTTTTGATGTTAAACTGTGCCTGTATAGTCTTCTTTTGAAAGATCTGCTGCTTCTTGATACAGAACTAAGAAGGGAAAAACAGGTGGTAGGTACAAATTTTTCATGTATTTGAATTACAGAAGGGAGCTTCTTTAGAAAGCTTAGGAACTAGTCAACATAATTCACTCTGCCTATCAGACTCCATTGAGAAAAGTATTGCATTTTTACTGCACTATATTTTATTTGTCTGTATGTCATGAATATATATGGGCTCAATACAGGGGTGACTGGGTAAAATTTAATGCTCTGTATTATACAGGAGGCCAGACTAGATGATCTAATGGTCCCTCCTGGCCTTTAAAAAAACAACAAAAAAACACCCACACAACTGTAAACTTTGCATAAAATATGTTATCCTATAGCATGTAAAGAAACAAACATTTTGTAGATACATTTATGTCTTCAATTATGGGTGTTAATGTTTTGCAGTGTTAAGGATTGTGTATTCTCTAGGCAATATATGAAAACTCAGTATAACACATTCATTACCATTGTGATGGGCACAATCAGCCTGATTCAGTATGGTACAGAAGTCAAAGTACCGCCTTATTCCCCTGCATGGGTTACCCACATTACAAGTCTCAAGAGGAGAGCAGCCTCCATTGTTGGGGAGTGGGCAGACAGAGGTGTAGGATGGAGTCTTAACTGTGCCCCACAATGCATTGGACAGCACAACTGAGCTGGGGCAGAATAAGAAGTGCTTTGGTAATACAGAGGATTATTTAACCCTCTGAGAGTCACAGTGAATTCACCGGTCTGCTCCAGGTATATAGCACCCTTTTCTCAAAAGGGATTGGAAAGTTGTAATGTAACCCTAAGGAAATAAACTAGATGACTTTCCTGCTAACACAAATTGCAAATATTCTCATGATTTGTAGGCCACAGTCACTGTTTTGTTTTGTTTTGTTTTGTTTGGGGTGGGGCGAAGCTTAGGGCTCTATTCTTCTCCAATGGAGAGAAAAATAGGATCTGACCCAATTAAAAAAAGTGAGTGGGAGCGGGGAATAGAAGCGGAAATAAAACTAAAAGAAGCCTTTAGCAAGGAGAGAAGGACAAACTGGACAAAATTAACTTCTGTGGTTAAAACAAAAGAGTAAGATTTTTATACAGAATGCAGACTTGCATTGCGGATATAGATATGGTGCAATACAGAATCATTGTTACTATTATGAGTGGAGTTAAACCACATTCAAACAGGAGGGTGTAACCACTACCCTCATTTAAGTTGTAAGAAGCAGTAGGTGCCTCCAACCAAATTACAGACACAGCACCTGTCAGGATCCCAACAAGGGCAGTCAAGGCCAAGAGTCAGAGCAGGGGCACAAGCGTTCATAGTCAAGTCCAGGCCAGGGTCCCAAGGGCTTGAGTCCAAGTCAGGAGGCAAAGTCCAAATCAATCCAAGGTCAAGCCAGGAATTCAAGAGCAGAAGCAATCATGGCAGCTATAGAAAATCCCCATGTTACCTGAACACTTCTTGAAATACCCCTTAGATTTATATAGGGAGCCAGTCAGGAGCCATGAGGTTGCTGTCTGTCAAACCCTTGTGCTGGAATGTCCCAGAGTCTGTGTCCACACGGGTTATGGGAACTGGAGTGCACCAGGATTACAGCTGGTGCTGGGTGGCAGCCTGGAGTTGCTAGCTACCTGGTGAGTCTGGGTTCTAGATCCAGAGGGCCTTATGTTACCACCCAACACAAAGGCACATGGAAGTCTGCTCAGGAATTTGATATATGTGAGTGGAGAGCTTATGCTGGGTATTGCTTGGTGGAATAGTGTGTCTGTTCAGAGAAACATCAGTAGAAAAGCCAAGGACTCAGGACAAGCAGTGGGAATGTGGCCCTGAGAAAGAGCTGTGATCAAACTTTTGGGCTAAATGGAAGAAAGGGGCTTGAAAATGTGAGAAAGGATGTTATTTCTTGTTTGATCCCTGCCGTGTTCAGGGAAATGAAACATCATGCATTCTTTGTAAATAAACAAAATTACCCTGAAGAAATACTTGACTCCATCACCAATTTATGCTGTTAACTAAATCAATCCACAAGACCCTGAATTTTTAGATAAATGCTCAGGTCAAAAGGAGGTAACATTACAATTCTAGCCAAACTAAAGTAATCTAAACACTGGGTATAATCCTTTCACCCCCAGCCCAAACCTCCAGATGGTCACATTATGTCAGAAACAAGTAAATCTGATTAATACAATTAGCATGTTTCAAGAGGCAGCATTTTCCAGACAGACTTTTAAACGCTCTTGGAAAAGAGAGGAACCAGAGTAAGCCTGAGAAGTAAATTTGACCCATTCAGGTGTCCTTTCTTGGTGGGCTCGTCCCCATTTTATTAAAAAGGCATCTATGGGTGAGTAAAAGAATGTTGGGATCAGTATCTAAGATGATTTTCAGTTTGTGTGAATTAAGAACAACGAATTTAATCTCAAGATCAATAACTAACTTGTAGACACGTCTAAAAGTTACAACATTGTGCTGTAACATAACAGAAACCTTGAAAGACAGCTGATTAGACCATTTGATTGCTGATGAGAAGCTCCACTATTCCACAAAAGGCAAAGAAAAACTTTGAGTCCTAAAACTGCACTCTGAGTAGCAGGAGTTGGTTCTCGTTAGTAGGCTTTTGGTCCAAGGTACAGTGGATGTTTTAGTCTTGAAGGTTCCATTTTTTGCCCTCCAGGTTAGTGCTTCTGAGAGTCAGGTCTCAAAGAAGGAAACTTCCGTTTTGACTTCATTATCTTCATAGTTTGCTTTAATTCTGATATTTTTCGACAGTATTTGAAATCTGAGCATTTTGTCTTCCAGTTTTATTTTCAGAGGGCGCATTCTGCCTTTCATACCCATAATGTCACCTTGTGAGGTACAAGTCATCATCTCTTGTATCCTTTTCCATCCTACTGAGACTTGTTTTACCAGTAAGTCTATTGATAATAAGTTTTCCAAATTCTACTCAACTGCAACGTTGACTTGTCAAGCGACTCCTTGAATTATTTTTTTGTTAGCAAGGAATCCATCTCTAAGGATTTTAATAACTTCCCCCATTTTGGATCCAGTATGATAAGGTTTCCCTTTCTTCTTATCTTTTGAAGCCACATTAATGGTGAAGAGTTTGGACTTCAGCCATCAGATGTTAACTTAAAGCGATTCCACTTTTTGAATATATATTGTAGAGATTTGTATGCCTTCTGATTGGTGTAAATGAGAGATACAAAAACAGAGAGTCATATAGCCTGCCGCTAAGCTGAACATGTTCAAACAACAGCTTTATTTGTTCACTTTCAAGATTAACATTTAAAAACCCCACAATAAACCATTTGCTATCTTTTCTCTCTGGCTTTCAAGGAGGTAAATGGGGAAGGACTTGGGTGAAGATTCTGCCAAGGATTTCAAATACAATTTGTTCTATTTTTGCTATTATCCATACTGTGATCAGGGAAGTTGATTAGAGTCTGTTTAATTGAAGGTCTGTTTTAAAGAGAGCTGCCCAGAGTCTGTAATGCTTTGATTACAGATGGTATACAAATGAGCACCTTTGTTACAAGTGATAAACAAATAGAGTTGAGCAATCCCAAAATGGCAGCTTAAAGGTGAAATCATTACACTACAGGCATTCATGAGGACACTACAGCTTGGACACATGTAAAGTTTTAGGAAAGGTCCACCTTACTTTGAACATGCCATTGTGTGATATCCACCCAAAGAAGAGACATGAAGTCTGATGTCCCTGATTTCATTATCCCTCAATGAAAGGCCTTGCATATGCTTTAAAATTTGTCAGTTGGCTTAGATTTGTAAAATTCTGTCTGTCTTTATAGGGGTGTAGGAAGTATAAGAAATAATGGAAGATAATGTTATCCCAGGAAAATTGAGAGAGTTTTAGCATGACTATTTTAAGTATAAATTATCTTTTGTGCTATTAATATATTTTCACTTACAACTCATTCTCATTCATATGTGTAATCACCAATGATGATTACCAGACTGACCTTATCAAATTGATTATGTTTTATATTTATTTCTCTATTTTCACCTAGGTATTTATTCAGGTTCTCAGAACATACCTCTCTGATTTTTACCTTAAAAAGAGGATTACCGAAGATTTGTTCCAGAAGATCATTTTGGCACAAAAAGCTGTAAGTGTCTCCACTGTTTAATGTTTCAGCCGACAGAAAATAAAGTTCAGCAGTATGCCCCTGATATCTTGATCTATTTTACATAAAATAATGTCATTTGTAGTATATTTCCAACTTCCTTCTTTCTGGGGAGTGGGAAGAAGGGCAAAATGAAGTGAAAGATGTGATTTCTGAACCCCTGTGGTGGATTGTCCATAACAATTTGTGGCTGAATGTCTGTCTGTAACAAAAAATACCAATTACTACAATGCTGTTTCCAGACTGTTAGGAGAAAAGCCTATTTCACTGTTTAGTCCAGTCAGGAAAATAGTGTTTTCTGGACCTTAGCCAGCTGTTCAATAGAATGAATGATTTCTAGGTGTGAATTCATTATCTGAGCCTACCTATTATTGTCAATAGCAACATACTAGGGGGTGCAGTACCTGAAGGAAATTGTAAGCTGTTATCAAGAAAATGTACCTGTTTTTCTCTCTATGCAATTATTCTCCTACCATATCCTTTATCAAACTCCATTTCTAGGATTGAGGCTTTTCACACTACACACTTACAGTTAATGCACATTGCTGAAAGCTGCTCTTAGTCACAGTTTGGATCACATTATGTTTGTGAGATAACAGAAGAGAAAAAAATGGTACAGCACTAAGAATAATCTGCTGGAAGATTACCAGCTGTGCCTCACTTTTAAAAAAAAAAAAATGAGGTAGTTAGTCTAGAATTAAAATCTCTCATATTACGTCAGCACTAGTCAGTAGGGATTTAGATTGATCATGCACTCTCACAGTCAATGGATTAACACTGGAGGTCTCTATAATTTTATCTGATCGTCTATATCTCCATGGATTTCCATATTAAGATCACTTCACTGCCTTTGAGCCTCAAATTTAATATTAAAGTACATCATATTTAGAAAGAAAAGAGATTCAGAGAATAAATGCTTGTTTCAGAAGCAGATGCTGGATAGTGACAAACTTTAGACACATGAATATTACAGGGTAGACAACTTCCATAATGTCTCCTAACCCTTAATTAACAGAGTTTGAAAGCACTGGTCTCTTTGTTCATCTAACTCAGTTAGATGAACAAAGAGACCAGTGCTTTCAAACTGGTGCTTTCAAACTGTAACAAACCAGTGCTTTCAAACTGTAACTCTTGACATGTCTTACATCATTACACTATATGAATGCCTGTAGTGTAATGATGTAAGACATGTCAAGAGTTAAATATTGCTTTCAACTGAGGCAGGCAGTGAAGTTTGGGGGAGCCTGAGGAGGAAGGATAGTCTAGTGGTTAGGTTGCTATCCTGGAATTTGGAATATTATGGTTCAAGTCCCTGTTCTGCTCCTGATCTCCTGTGTGACTTTGGGCAAGTCACTTAGCTTATGTCTACACTACAATTAAAAACCCACAGCTGGCACATGCCGGCTGACTTGGAGTTAAGGGGCTATTAAATTGCAATGTAGACAATTGGGCTCAGGCGGGAGCTGCAAGGTGGCCCTGTGAGATGAGAGGGTCCCAGAGCCCAGGCTAACCCCAAGCCTAATCAGGGTAGGAGGGGCTGCATGTACACTGCAAAACAGTAGGTCTTGAATCCTGGATCCAGGATTGACCTCCACTTCTGTGGGGTCCTGGGTTTGCCTGATTTCTTTGTAAATGAAAGGCTGTTAGACTGGAGCCTGAGTTTGAACCCTGGGTTTACACTGCATGTAGACATACCCTTGCTTTCTCCAGGTCTCAGATCCCCACCTGTAAACTGGGAATAATAATCTCAATGCACAAAGAGTGCATGAGGGTGATAGTTATAGGATTATTGTTTCCCCACTCACAGATCTGGTGTCGTACTCCCTCCACCCCACACAAAATACTTAGAATTTGTCAAAATGAAAGCCAAGAAATTTTACAGTTCTCAGTTGCCTAACTGAAAAAAAAATAGTAATATTATTCCATAAAATCCAAAAGTTATAGACATAAAAGTGAAATTTTCATGAGAAATTCTGATTTGCTGAAAAGCAGTTTTCTATTCAGAATGCTTCCAGTCTCAGAAGACTTCAAAACGGACACTTGTGTAGCTCAGAAAACCACAAATCATAGCTGACTCTATTCTTTTCCTAATGCAATAGACATGCAAGTTGTAATCTACACAACTGCCCTTCTCAGCCCCTCAACAAAATGATGCTGAGGGGGGTTGGTTTAATAACAGCTAGAGAATATCCAGCTCGCTGGCTATCAGCCCAGCATATTTCAGAAGCACTAATTCACATAGGGATAGATTTTTTTCAGACGAGTTCAGCTCCCATTAGGCACCTAAAAATAGGGGTGAGATTTTCAAAAGTTCCTGTTATGGCATCAGTGACCAGTAAAAAAATCAGCATCTAAGATGCTGAGCCTCTTTTGAAAAAGACTCTAGCCACTTATTTGGATACCTAAATGGGAACTGAGCTCTTGACAAGCTGCCTGTCATGTTTTTAAAAAGTTACGAACATTGGGTGGTGGCTTCACTGAATGGAGAAGACTGATCCTCCGAAACTGTATTTGCGTAAAGGGGAAATTACTTTGGCAAGGAGCAATACCACTAGTATTAGCAGAAATATTACATTTAGTATTATATTTAATCCTGCATTTGCAGGACAGTGGACAAGACGTCTTGTTGTAATAAGCAGTTTTTATTTCTTCATTCACTGATTCTACATGGAAGCTTAATGGGATTTTGATGATAGAACATTTGTAAGGGTTACTAAAATGTGTTTGCAGTTTTTGAAGACATAAGATATTAATGTAATCCTTTAGGAGATATCATGTGGTAGAAGAAGGCTTGAGAAAGAAGGCATGTTTGGGAAAGTGTAGAAATATGCATCTTGGTGCCAACTCACGGAATAAGGAAAATCTGTTGGGATGACATTATTTCATTTACTCCATTTAAAAGTATTTGCTTACAGACATTAAAAGTCAACATTTTCAAGTGGCATCTAAAAATGCACCTTACAGTTTAGGCATGTATAAGTAAAAGTAAGTAAGAGTGTGTGTGTGTGTGTGTATATACATGCACTGCTAACCACCTGCATTTGCACACATGGATCAGGTACTCATACACCTACCATCCCCGAGCACTGCATGTGCATTTTTAGAGGTCAGTTAAAGATGAGGATCCAAAATTGCAATGTTCTTGTAAATACTTGTGGATGCACTAAAGGGATTAAAAATATGAAGACTTGGATCAATGCTTAATGGTATCTAAAGTCAGTAGAAATGAACAGGAGGACTGATTCGGATCTTACACTGGTTTAAATTGAGTTAAGTGGAGGTACACCTGTGTAAAATAAGTGTAAATCAGGGTTGACTCATGCCTAATGGCTGATGTTTTCTCTATTTACTGCAAGAACGGCAATACCTAGAAATAAAACTTCCTGAACATGTTTGTTGAATTTACTTTCATGAAGAATCATGGGCAAGACTCAAACTCTCTAATGAATGAGCATTTTTTAAATAGAACCCTGGTGTATGTTATTATTTTCCAAGTAATACTTTTTTCCAAGTCAGAACAAGCTATTTTCTTGTGTAACAGGTTTCTTATTTTTCCAGGATTTGGAAGAGTTACAGAAACAACTTACCTCCAGACTACTGAGTACTGAGATGTCGGGCGCTCGTAATTCAGAGTACCAGACCTTGGAAGACGTAGAAAGGAAAGAGAGGGAATATTCTGAACATATAATAGATAATGTACCTATGTCATTTTTATTCATCGCTCTATTTCTAAGTTAACATTGTTCAGTTGATAGGGGAATCAGCATTTTTTTCTTTGTGATCACTAGTCCAAGATCCGTGTTTTGCAAGTCCACTCATCCTGAAAGCATGTGTACATTCGTCTAGCAAAATGTTTCTAACTCTGGCCAGCAACTAGCATATTTCTTTTCTGATCACTCGTTCTTGCACAATACATAGAGATGTCAAATGCCTATTACTTTGTTGGACTATAAAATATTTCAAGCTCTTGTATAATATGAGCTGTTGGATCTTATCACATATTATTATAATCTTACTTTCTTCCCCCAACCTTAATTTAAATAGATTTTAGGACCTGATATATCATTTGAGCCACTAAGAGAATTAGTTATATATCTTGAAAGATATAAAAGATATTTCAGTAAAGAATGATTTAGAACTGTGTGTATAATAATGTAATTAGACTAATGCTTTATATCCCCAAATCTCAGATTCGCTATATCTTCAGCACTGGTATGAGGTGCTAGCTGTAATGGTTCTCAAGACAAAGGTTACAAAAATCATGTTGGAATTGAAGTAACATTAAGAGTGGAATAAGCAGGCTGGTAGTCAGAATTGAGTGATTATTTTAGTTTTCATTCTTAGTGCATTTCCTGTTTTTCAAAAATCTACTATTTAAATGAACCATATAGGCATAAACTTTAAGCTCTTTTATACCCATCTGAGCTCAGTGGGATTCTACTTGTGCGATGAAGGCAGAATTTGGCCTGTAATATTTTTCCTTACATGTGAAACTCACTTGTACCGTGTAAAGTGTGCACACTTCATAGATTAATTATATGAACTGAAAAAGTTTAAGTGTTACTAACACCTCAGTAACTCTTCTGGCTACGCTGCTTTGCACAGTGTAACCCGTTTAAAGTGCTATTAAATGCAAAAATATAATTTTACTGTTGACATTTGATCCTCATAAAATGAGGATTTTTCAGTTCAATAGCACTAGTGTGTCCAAACTAATTCCTGAGCCAGGATACCTGGAGGTGGCAGAAAATCTTATTTATCTAGTCTGGTGGAAAATAAGAGGAGAATCTCTCAGACTGTCTTTTTTCCTCCATTTTTTTTTTTCAACATTTGAGTTAATTTAGTGTTCATGAGTATGAGAGACCAGTCATACTGGCTATCTATGTATAAGCTTCCCCACACTGATCTGCCAGTGCACTTCAATCCTGACTTGAGCAGCCCATATTTCCTTGCCCTGGTCCTCTCTGACAGAGAAACCGACAGTCATTCTGACACGGCTGGTAGTTTGTGAAATGTGCCAGCGTGAACTTCTATGATTTCCTATTTAATCTCTATTCCTTTCACTTGATAACAGATATCCGGCTGACAGAGATAGAAGCATGTGACATTTCTTGTGAAGGCAATTATTTAAAGAACTTATTGTTTAATATTCTCCAGAGTTAATCATGTGCAAAACTGATATTATTAGTGTCATCTACCTTTACTGAGCTCCATGGGACAGACCATTATCTGATGTAAAATGTCATTTAATGGAGGTATGATAATTTAAATCAGATGAGGATCTGCCCCATGTGTGGGGTTACTCGTCACATCACAGTTACTATATTTTGGAAAGATTCTCGTTGACTTCTCATTGGATGAGGCCTTTGAGAAGCACCTCTCTTTCCTCAGTGCTCTAAGGCTTTTCCTTTCCTCACCAAACACAGGAGATTGGCACCTCCAAAAAAAGAACCTAGAATGTCAAAGTACAATTCTTGGCTATTCTGGGGGACATTTAGTAGCAGAAGTCCCACTGAAAGTTCAGTCCCAGTCACTATTCACAATCTCCCCTTTATTATTATTATTATTATTATTACTAATAAATATTTACGATGATAGCACCTAGAGGTTCCAGTCAGGATTGGGGCACCCTTGTGTTGCAGCAATATAAAACCATTAGATGGCTGGACACCGTACAGACCCAAGCCCCTTTCCTGGAGAGCTTACAATATAAGGCCCTGATTCTACAGATGTACATGTGTTTAGCTTTATACACATAAATAATCCCACTGAAGTCAATGACTCACATGTATAGAATTAAGTTTGGGCACAAGGATCTACAGGATTCAAGCCTAAAGCTGGTGATCTGTAGGTGGGGCATACAACTTTCTAAACCACATAATATGCTTACAATTTTTGAGAAGTTAATATAATGTTTACAAACTGAATAGCTGCCAAAACCTCAGCTGGTGAAAAATTTCTGAGTTTTAAACTAAAATCTTGCTAGACATGCTCTCCCACACTACAACATTGTTAATAAAGTAACTTGTTAGAAAGAGATGACTGGCTATTAGCCTTTCTTCTGTCCCCAGTTGTACTAATTAGCCCAGATGTTCCCAAATTGTGGGATGCACCCCCAGCGGGGTGCGATGAATGTTTTGCGGGGGAGAGGCAGTGGGGCCTGGGCTAGCTCCCATGCGGGACAGGGAAGGAGCGCTACCCAGACCCCTCCAGCCACAGCTCCGCTCCTAGCACCAGACCCACCCTGAGCCGCAGCCCCCATACTCCTGTCCCTGTCCCCCCTGCCCGGGAACTGCGTGCCCGCTCCCAGCCCTGGCTCCGGGGGATTGTGTATCTCTGAAACGTTTGGGGACCACTGAATTAGCCTGTTTTTAGTGTGTTGTGTGGGGGGAATTCTTTTAAATAGCAATCTTAAATAAAATTATATACACTAACCTTCATGAAGTCTCAGAATTAGCCAACAGGTACCATACACTGGTATCTGACATTACCAAGGGTGTGTCCCCATGTTTTAAAATGAGATGTTTGGGAAAATGGTTTTGCCAAATGGTGACTTTTTAATGGCTTCATCTTGAATTACAATGATTTGCTTCCCAGAATAGAACACCTCTCTGTGTCGTAGAGTAAATAATTTCTCAGGTTTTTAAATATTATGGGGGGGCAGGTTAGGAAAAGAGGGAAATAATTGATGTGTTTTAATTCCTACTTTGCAGATGGAAGCTTTCTGGAAGCAGGCAGACAAAGCTGAGCAGTGTCTCCTGAATCAATCAAATTGCTCAAGTGCCAAAAGAGGAAAGATAATGATGAATCTGACGGAGAGAATGATTGCAGTAGAAGCGTTATTAAGCCAGTCCCAGGATTTGCAAGCAATGGTAAAGTACAAGAGGAGAGAAAGCTGGAAAGAGACTCTCATTGTGCTCTGAGTTAGAATTGGCTATTTGAATGTGTAATGTTTAAGTCAGAGTTTATGAATTAGGTAGAGACAACTTACAAACTGTGGCCTATTTACTTTAACATGTTATAAGGAGACTAGCTTTCTCAGTAGTTTGTAAAAACTCTTACATGAGTGACCTCTCATCGCTTTGGTTCTGGTTCTGAAAACACGACTATCCAGTCAGGGTGGAATGAAAACGCTCTTCAGAATTTTAATGTGAGCAATGAGCAAGCAGCAAGAACACTACACCTAATGATGGGGAAGGGAAACATTAACCTGCACATTAAGTCATCTTTTTTAAATGTATGTATTCTACCATGCCTGGATGGCCATACTTCAAATTAGGAAGGGTTCTCAGTGCTTCCTGACTTCCTTTGGAATTGAAGACCCTCAGCACCTTCTACTTACCTGAGAAAGGAAGCAATAACAAAAATAGCAACAAAAAGCACATACTCTTACGCATAATTGATATGTCATTGGACCAGATTCTTGCAGTTATACAGGATATTAATGTGGAGTAACTCCACTGAAGTCATTCGAATTATTCTGGATTTGCAGAAATATTAATGAGATCAGAATCTGGCCCACTATGGCTTCTAGATGCATTTTTTCACCCATAAAATATTTAGTGGTTAGTAACTAATGATTTATGATTGTGCACTGTAGGAGTCAAATAAAACAAATAACCCACATTGGCAAATAATTTTTATAGGTGGTCTCTCTGCACTATGGTCCATTGAGCTTCCATACATGGATTTTCTTCAGTTGTGCCTGGTTCAATATGAATGTTCAGTTTAAATGGATTATTTCTTATGTTTTGGTCCAATATTTAATAAGTTGTTCTACCTGACATTATCTACATGGACCTTTTAGCTCTTTGGAGAAGGACCATCTTATCCTTTAGTTGCAGTAGTTGCTAAGGGTCACCCTATCACTCTGGAGTGGCTCACATCTGGGAGTACCTATCTCAGAGTAGACTGTCAAAAACAGGGCAGACATCCCAAACTGGTGGTGTTTTCTATAATTAGACTTCACCAGCTCTGTAACAGATGTTAACTGGACTTAGTGATGCAGTAAATGGTCACTTACACCAAAAATCACACAATACTCATGTTGCTTCCAGGCCCAAGAGACCAGTCGCTTATCCCAGATCAATTTGTATCTTAGATCTTACACCAAGGACAACTCATGTAGCCAGTCCTGTAATAAAATATCTAAAGGCTTATTAACTAGATAAAAAGAAATGGTTAAAGCAAGCAAACATATACACAAAGGAACATCCATGATTCCTAAAGATAACAGTAAAGTGGCAATCTGTCAATTTAAAATATCCCCAGAGCAGACCCAGGGATAACCCTTGGGGAATCTCTGCCTTTGTTTAATGCCTCTGGTTCTGTGAGAGTTCAAACAAGCAAAGAGATGACAAATTTTCTTGTGACTCTGTTATATCTTTTACATTTGGCCTTCCTATCCATGATACGAGTTCCCTTGCACATAGCATTTCCAAGGTGTAATAGGGCCTCTTTAATGGGGATGGATGACTCCCATATCTGATTTCAGAACTTCAGGATAAACATTTTTAAAGTTATAAAGCATAACTTACATATTTCCTTATAGCATGGAATATAGCCATTACTAGTGGGATTAATGCATGCAGCAACTTAACGAGCATTTCAGAGAGTCTAAACGCTAACTACATTCTTTTAAGACTAATACCTATTTTGAACAAAACTAACATATTGGTGAGCTGGTTTAGTTTCCAGCTATGAGTTTGTCAGTTCTTAACTAACACCTACAGCCTGGGCTAGAGCTGGCACTTGGTTTACCAGCCTTAAGCAACCCCCCTACCCCATCTCAAGCCATTATATAAGCACCACTAACCAGAGGAGAAAGATTTCTTAGGTGGGCTATGAACCTAGGTTCCTTGTACCATAGTGTAATGGAAACTGTCAGTCTGTAATGGCTTTTATTTTTCAATCATTTACTGAGCTACCCTGTTTTATACACCTTCAATAATCTCAGTGTGTTAGGACTCACTCTACAGTGGTATTATAGTCCTATAGCATTGCTCATTCTTAAATGAAAACTGACCAGCTGGGCAGTATTTTATATTAAAAAAAATCCTTAGATCTTATCCTTTTGCTCCATCTAGTGAAACTTTCCCCCTCAGCATCAGCTTATGCTGAACATTGAAGTGTGTGGTGCTAACTTATTATTCCTATTGCTTCATTCATTTTAGATTTATTTTCATTCCTTAAGGAGCCAGGAAGCACTGGATGGAAAATGTAGATGGCTTTGCTTAACCCCTTCCATGGGGCAAGTGAACACACACAATCAAATGAATGGGTTGCTGGAGGACACAGTTTGTCTAGTGTCACTGGTTTAGTTTCTTGCATCATTCTGTATTGAATGGGTTAATGAAGAGCTCAGCATGTTACAGAGATTCAGCACTCTGCCTGCACTTAATTTTTTACACAGCATTTTTGTTTTGTTCTCAGGACATTCAGGAAAGAATATTTAATTGGGAGCTAACGGTGAAAATGGTTGATTCTTTGAAGACAAAGATACAAGAAGAAAGTCAATGTAGACTAGATGCTGTAGCTGGCATATTGGACCAGTTAACTATAAAGAGCAACCTCTCTGTTTCGCAGAAGGAAGAGCTTTTAACAGGCCTGCACAAGGCCTTCTGGGAGCAAGTAGCACATTACAATAACGGTAAGTGCTTTTTAAAAAATCATTTCTGACCTTCATCTTTAAAATTCATTGACCTATAAGCTTCATTTTGTTATTAACTTGTTTCACTTCACCATAAAGAGTAATAACAGTACATGAAATCTCACTCTTTTGAAGCATACTAATGGCTAAACTAGGAATGCTGGCCCAGAGGTTAAAAGAAATAGAATTGAGGAGCCTAAATACTTTTTAGGATCTGGACTTTTGTTCCTAGGGAGAGCATATGCTCTGGAACAGGGAGTAAAGCCATCTAGGCCTTGTTCCTGGCTTTGCCATCAACTTGCTGTGTGGTCTGTGTAATCTCTCTGTGCCTCATTGTGCCCATGTGTAAAATGAATATGTCACATCTACCAGACAGGGGTTTGGGGAGGGTTTTCTAGTTAATGTTTGGTAAGGGCTTGGAAATCATTGGATAAAAGCTGTAGCATCATAGAGTTTAAGGCCAGTGGCGGTTGCATGTTCGCCGACCAGCAGATGGAACGGAGAAGTTTAAAACAAAAAACACAGTTGTGGCATCAGCCATTTTGGGCTGATAAACACAATTCAGTTCATCTCTCCATCTTCCTGAGGTTAAAATGAATGTTCAAATTTAAATTTTGAGGGATAAAAAACTCCCCAAAAAACTAAACTAACTTGGAATGCGGGAGGAGGTCATTTTAGCTCTCTCCACTCTCTTCCCCTCTGCCATGAAATTTTGTTTAAACAGACAGGTATTTTCTAGCTAACAAATCTGGAGCAGAATGGCTTACTAACCTGAAATCCCTCATGCATTGCAGAGGCTGGGATCTTCCAATAAACTAATAACTCCTGGTATGCCAGGTTCCCCATTATGCCTTTCTAGGGCAGAATGAAAGAGCCTTGTTTGGATATATTCAGTGTCTTGCACAAGCAGGGAAATAGGCAGCGTAGGCCAATATTTTCAAAACAGAATAACAATTTTTGGAGACTCAATTTCAGTGTGTATAAATTGGTACTTCTTGAGGCGGCCTATCTTTAAGGAAGTACGGAGGAGCCATCTTCTGAAAGACAGGACTCTAAGTTGTCTTAAGTTGAAGACCCAATACTTCTGGCCCCTAAAATTACTAATAATTTGGAAACTCTGTCCTTAGACTCTCTTCATGTAGCCCTGGTTCTCACCAGCTCCTACATATCAAGGTCCTGCATCTATTTGCAAGATGAAAACTTCAGATCCTGCAGCTCACAGTTCCTTTGGCCCTGCTCTGCATTTTCACATCCCTTGGTGGGTTTTCACTGTCTACAAGATTGTAGCAAATCTTGTCCTCCTACTGCTAAACCCATATGAATAGATACAGCACATGATAGTTCCCTACTCAATATGGCTGAATGCTGGCTCTTGCCATCCACAGGTATAGATGTCTTCCCACCCAACTCAGGAGAGATTGAGGGTGTGTCATGGAGAAGAGCCGTGTAGTTTACTTTGCAGACTCTCCCTTGTTTCCTGTGTCTCCATGCCCCATGGCTGGGATATGGGAAGGGGTAGGGGATTTGTCCTGTACTGATTAACAACTGTTCTGCTTTGACTTAAATCAAAATACTTTGACAGACATACTTAACTATCATTATTGCTCTATTTATCACATGTGAGGAATTTATTACAATTGTGTATTTGATTTTTTTTAAACTATCTTTGAAGCATACTGAGTTTTAGCATATCTTGGAGTGATGCAAGTTGAATTTAGGAATCAGAGTTCCACTGTCCTTAATGGGAGTTGTGAATCTGTGCTTTGCTCTGCATATTTACCACTTTAAATAAAGAGTATCTAGTCAGTTAGGAGCAAAGGTTTAACATATCACTAAATTATTCTGTATTGATTTAATTCCGTGATTTGCCACAAGAGTATTTATGTCTCTAGTCCCCTTCATAACATCTGGATTCAGCAACCATCAAAGTCATGGGGAATCTTGCCATTCAGTTCAGTGGGCATTGGGTGAAGCACCAAGTGGGATAAGGTTGGAAGCTGGTTTCATATATATATATATATATATATATATTTGAAAGTAAATCTTTGCTGTCTTTGTTAAATAATTTTGATTCTAAAGTGATCAGTCTGGGGTAAAACCCTTTGTCTACTAGCAAAACAAATCTGGCTTTCATAGGATATTGGCATGCTGACCATGTCAGAGCTCTAGGAGCTGAACAGCCTGAATGTAAATATTCTCACCGGAGAGTTGCTCGTATTCTCAGCTAGTTTTGAATTGGGAGTTTTGCCGTATCTAAAGGCCATCAATCCCTGTTCCGCAGGTTTTGTCCTTTCTAAAAAACTGGTAAGTAGTCACATGAAGAACAGTTTAAGCCAGTGGTCTCAAACTCAAATGACCACAAGGGCCACATGAGGACTAGTTCTGTGGCCCGAGGGCTGCATCACTGATACGCCCCCCTTGCTGCCCCCGTCCCCACCCCACCCCTTCCATGAGGTCCCACCCCTGCTCCGCCTCCTCCTCTGTGTGCACAGCTCCCAGCTCCTCCCCCGCTGGAAAGTGCTACGCACCTGGAGGTAGGCAAGGAGGAGGCGGGGGGGCACGGGAAGCTTGGCGGCTGCAGGAAATTAAGTGGGGGGAGAGAAGGGGCATGGGGAGCTTGGGCGGGGGGAGCATCGCAGGCAAGGGTTTGGCAGGCCACATGCAGCCCATGGGCTGCATATTTGAGACCCCTGGTTTAAGCAAAGAGTTTAGTGGATGCACCTGCTAGTTCTTTAAAAGGAGGACATATATGCCTACGTCAGCGCTGTTCTGTGTTTCTAAAAGTAAGCCCTTAAATTTTGTTTGAGTTCATTCCTTTTATCTTTCTCTCAGTTGTATTTGCATTGTTGCAAGATAGAGGTGCAGCTCATAAGGCCGTAGTTTTATGCGAAGTAGTTACTTTTGTACGTAAGAGTACAATCTGTGAAAGCATATTCAGCAACCTCCTGTATTAAAAGATTTCAAATGTCTTATATACAAGCCCTCCCATAGACGTAGCACTGTCTACTCGGGGAGTTCAGTTGATAGAACTGCGTCACTTGGAGGAGGATGGGATGGATTTTCCACGCTCCTGAGCAATGTAGTTATGCCAACATACGTTTGTAGCATAGACCAGGGCTGTATTTCAAAATATTTTTTTAAACCTCCAAGGTTAGTGTAGACTTTTTGAGGTGGGAAATGGGCAAAAACACTGCACGAGCTAGATTTTTATTAAAGACTTTCAGTGCATTTTCAAATGATTTGTCAGGGACTTTGTGTTTGTCAGCAGGCTGATGTTTATACTCAATTAGTGCTGGGAATGAGTAATGTTCAGAGTTTATATAACGCATTGCTTTATCTCCCCGCAACGAGGATCTTCTCATGACTAAAACACCTTGATACAGTGGCAAAATAGCTGACATAATGTAACATTCATTGTCTGTATTCATCTTTAGCTGCATGGTTTATTGGGGGAGTAGTGAATTATTGAGATATCTATAGGGGAAAAAAGGTTAGTATTTTTTGGGGGGGAGCTTAGGTGAATACCAGATGAAAAGATGGAGGTGAGAGAGGTTTGAACAGCAGATCTCTGGATCTGCAGGGCAAACTCAGCTGGAGGTGCGGAGTGTCTGAAAGTTAGGCCTCAAATGTCTGAAGCTGGCACCTCGCCCCTCGCACACACCACAATAAATAAATAAAATCAGTGGACACTGAAAGCTTTGGGCTAAGTGACTTGTCCAAGATCATGCAGCAAGTCAGAGGTACAGCCAGGAATAGAACCCTGAAATCGTAGCACGCACTCTGGTGCCCTGTACATTGGACAGTGCTGCCGCCCCTACAGTAGAATTAATTTATTTAAGAAATAAAAATAAAACAGCTTCAACACAGGCTTTTTAAAAAAAAACTATATCCATTTTTAAACCAGAAATGAAAGTTTACCCGCTTATTTTCCCCAAATTATAGATTTCTGTTCTGTAACACCTAATCATTCACGTTTTATGTTCCAGAATGTGTCCAACAAGGTAAAAACCTAATCATGAAACGCCTGGCATGTCGTGCAAGGAAGATAAGAGAGCTCAAACAAGCTCAGGAGGATGAACAAGGGGATCTCCTCAGTAAAGCTCAGAAAATAGGGGAACTTGAAGTGTTTCTGAAGGTGACTGTGTAAAGATTTATATCCACCATTTGGTTTGTTTTAGGACCATTGTAACATTCTGTGAGGGTCTTTCAGTCCACTAGGACTGCCATCTTGTGTCCTCATATGACGTGTCTATGGTAGCCTAGGGCAGAGCTGGGGATGGGGGGCAGGAATACAAAGGCCTGCCCCAAAATACTAGGGTCGGCTCTGCTTGTTAAAATTTTAAAGCCCTCTCTAAGATTGGGACCTAGCCACCTCTTGCTTGCTTGGGTAGCTGCCATGCTCTTAGCTGTTTTATAGACTCCCAGAGTACATCACTAAATCTCTGTCCCTCAGATCCACCTCACATACTATGGGGATAATAATACTTCCCGATGTGTGGTCTTTTGAGATTTTGAGTTCTTCAGGGCAGGGAATCGCTCTTATTTTGGGTATGTACCATGCCTGGCCGAGCAGAGCATGTTTGGGGCCTCAAGTGCTAATGTAATACTACTAGTAAGGAATAATAGTGCTATGTTTGCACCCTCCATTGCTGTAGCAGCTGCTGCAATCAGAACTCTCATACTGTGTCCACAACCAGTGCCAAAAGGAAGTCCATGCAAAAGGTACCTGAAGTTTCTGCACTGTCAGCAGCGCACAAAGAGGAGAGGATGCAGGGCTAGCGGTTGGTCTACACTACAGTTAGGTCGACGAAAGGCAGCTTACGTTGATTTAATTATGTCAGTGTCCACACTACAGCCTTGCTCCCGCCGATGTAAGTGCCCTACCACACCGACATAATAAGCCCTATGTCTCTTACGAGGTGGAGTTATGGTGGTGTGGTTATGACGAAGCAGTGCCCAGGCAAACACTGTGAGTTACTTACATGCTGGAGCCGTGAAATTGACAAGAAAGTTGGGTTGTCACCCCAGGATGGGTGGAAGACTTCAGTTAAAGTCTGGTTGTCTCCAGAGGCTCCCCACGGGGAACAGGGACCCTCCGTGTGGCTGCCAAGCTCCTGACAGGAAGCAGAGGGCCAGAAGCCTCTGTGCAACAGTGGGGAGCAGGGAGCCATTGTTCAACTGCTGGGCTCCCTGCCTTGATGCAGCTGCTGGGCTCCCAGGTGAAGAGCGGGGAGCTAATAATCTATAGTGGCATTTTGTATCTCTTAGGCTCTTTGTCTTGATCAAATATAAACAGTTAATTTTATTATGCAGTTTTCTATCCACTGGATACTTTAATGTGTGTTTGTACTCCCATTTAATGGACCTCTTGGTAGGCACCCAAGGCATGTTAACTGACATTAAGAAATTTTCTATCAAGACTTTCTTCTGCAAAGACAAGAAAATTCAGTTGTACAAAGAAAATGCATTCATTTTTACATACCATACTCTCATAAATAACTTGGACATAATAAATTGCATAGTAACAGTTGCAGCCAACAATACATTTGTTGCTGGCTGGGTGGGAATTATAGCTGTTTGCCAATTTTTTTTCAGCTTTTGTATTGCAGGACAGGATATAATACTTTGATATTTAAGCTTTAAGAAATTCCTCCCTGAAATATAACTGAGCCATGAGATGCTCTCACCCATAGTGAAATGGGTCCTTGTGAGCAGGTGGCTCTCTCCTCTGCACTAAGATAAAGTCCAAATGCTCTATGGAGGAACAAATGAATCCACTTCCTTTGGCATGTTAACTTTGTTAATAATCAAATCATGGATTATTGTTAATGCAATGCAGTAGCTTAGTGGAAAATTTCATGATTTGTGTTCAAGCGGTTGCAAGTTCTAAGATGTCACAGAGATGGTGAATATTTATTTCCTTCTAAGGGTATGGTTACACTACCCGCCGAGTTGGTGGGTAGCACTCGATGTAGCAGGGATTGATTTATCACATCTGATCGAGATGTGATAAATCAATCCCTGAATCAACAGCTGTACTCCACCTCAGCAGAAGGAGTAAGCAGAGTCGGTGGGGGAGCAACTGCTGTCGACCCGCCGCCGTGGTGTTGGATGCACTTACATACCACAGAATATGCTCCAAGAAGAAAGTCTGGGATACATGTGCCTTAATGCACTTAAAACTGCCTTCACCAAACAACAACACTCTATCTGAAAAGTAGATTACATCAGGAACAAGCCACCCAAATACCAAGAGAACCTGCTTCAGTAGGGAATGAAAACCCTCCAACCACACACCCCTGGTTATCACCTACTACCTCACACTAGAACCCATAGAGAGTATCATTAAAAAATTACAACCCCTACTCTTTTCCAAACCCCATCTTCTGGATTTCAAACAACCCCCTCCCCTACAAGCTCATCATCAGAAGCAAGCTCCAGAGAGATCAGGACTCATCAACTCAAATCAACACCAAATCTTGCCATAACAGATACAAAGCCTGCAGATGTGTCTCCACTGCTACAATGATCAACACCCCCCATAACACACCTTTCAAAATCCATAGGTCCTACACATCCCTATCACAACATGCTCCAAACAACAACTGTGGGGTGAAGCCAGGCAATCATTACACTCTCAGATGAACTCACCACAGAAAAACGATAAAAGGCAAACACCCTGTCTCCTGTAGGCAAACAGCTCACAGAACAATCGCTCAATATCCGACCTCTTAGTCCTCATCCTCAACAACATCTTCAAAAAGATAAGCGTGGGAGCTGAAATTTATATCTTTGTTAGACAATAAAATCCTAGACTCAATTAAGACACTGGATGTGTGGCTCATTACAACAATCTATAACTCACTAACCCTCCTTTGTCCTACAATTTCCAAGCTGTTAACTGCCCACATCACCTTGAATGGTCTCTTACATCATGTTAATTCCTTCTGATTAGAGCTATCCTTTGTCACAGAGGTCAGGGAAGTCACAGAATCCATGATTTGAGACCCCAGCACTTGGGAGCTGTAGAGTCCCTGCCACCCTGATGGCTGGGAGCTGCAGAGGACGGCAGGGGTGCCCCACAGCTCCCAACCACCAGGGGAAGTGGAGCTGCTCCTCAGCTCCCAGCCACCACAGGTGGTGCAGGTGCTCCGCAGCTCCTGGCCGCTGCAGGGGGCACAGGTGTCCTGCAGCTCCCAGGTGACCGGGGTGCCCAGGAGCTCTGAGCCAGAGCCCCGGGGGTGCCCTGAGCTTGGAGCCACTGGTGGTGTGCAGACACTGCAGCTCCGAGCCAGGCACCCCTGGATGGTGCTGGGAGCTGTTGGGGTGCCCCTGCCGTCCTCTGCGGCTGGGAGCTCGGCTCTGCAGCTCCCCATTTGGTCATGCATATTTTTCATAAAAATCACGGATAGGTCACAGGCTTCCATGAATTTTTCTTTATCTTCTTTTTCTGTGAATTGTCCGTGACTTTTACAAAAAATATGCATGTCAAAATCTTAGCCTTACTTATGATAAACAGTCTGTTCTACTTTGTTTTTAGCCATAACACTCTGAATACCTTGCCCAGGTGTGAAGAAGAGCTCTGAAAGTTTGTCTCCTTCAGCACAAGAAGTTGATCCAATAAGAGATATTACCTCACCCATCTTGTCTCTCAGATTTTTAAAGGTATTTAGGTGCCTAACAATACAGATAGATGCTAAGCAATTTTCAAAAGTACCTGAGCAGATTAGGTGCCTAATTCCCATTGGATCCAAGAGTTAAACACCTAACCTGCTTATGTGCTTTAGAAAATCGCACTAGGCACTTATCAGCATCCTTAGGCATCTTTTAAAATCTGGTCCATAGTGTAATCAGGCCCTCGCTACCATATTACCAATCTTCTGAACGAGCCCCCCCAGAATTATGCTTATTCCTGATTTTTTTAAAACATGTGCCTTTGAGGTAAATCTAATATAGGTAAGCTTGGAAGGATTAGATTTTTTTCAGTAAACATTGATTTCACCATACACGCACAAGCTGACAAATAATTCTATTGAAAATAAATGAAGTTTACAGATAAGAAAAATGCTGCTTGAGAACTTAGAATTTAATTTAAGGATTTTAACTGCGTGTATTTTGACATGGGATGTCGACAATTTGTGCTTTAACAGTTATAAAGCTTCAGTTTTTTGAATCGCAGCATTCATGTAATTACATACAGTCCCCCATAATTTCCCCAAACAATGAACATTTAAATAATTTAAAATTAATACATAAAACCCATAATTGGGTGCAATTGAACAGTTACATAGATACAAATATTAACTGCTTAAAAACAAAGATGATTATTATTCATCAGAATTATAAAGAATAAATATCAAGTTCTACCAGTCCACAAGATCTAATGCCTACAGCGGATGGGTATAATTCATCATCACAGGTGCAGGAATGGGGTGGAATTTCCATCCCCTTGCAATGACTGTAAGAAATTTTAAATCTAACCATGGTACCCCAGCAGGTGGAGAAACTTGACTGAATCCTCGACACGAGCCCAGTGCTCTGATGATCAATTGCTGCTACTTCTGTGCCTTCTATTATTTTTCTTTCTTCAAAGAATAGGTACTGGCAAGGTAGCAGCATACTCAGCCCCTGACTTTTCTATTGAAATTGTAGGCAGGTGCCAATTAAGATGATGGATTTTGCAATGGGCATACATATCCATATGAAAGCTATGAAATTCACACAGGCCTCTGAACACGAGTTTGATAGTAAGGATTTTCAGTCAATACTGGCCTGTGTTTGATGCAAAGCAGTGACCTAGATATGGCAGGTATGAGTCCCTTTTAGGTATGTTTCCAACTGCTGGTTCAGCACGGTGATTAGTGATACATTCTATTCCAGCAAATACTAGGTTACAAAATGTGAAGGTTGCAGTTAAGCACTTGGGTCAGGACATGCCAAAGTTAAGGTTACGTGACCAGCTGAGCTCTGCCTCCACATACTGTATAGAGACAGGTTCCCTTATGTTCTCTGTGTGGACAATAAAGTTGCTACAGCATCTTGAGAGGGGAAGGTTAGTTTGTATTTTGGCAAGAATAGCAGTTAGTCCAATATCCTTGGCCCCGTTTTCTCTTTAACCCCACTGTCCTGCTGTGTAGTGTTACTGTTTGTATTGCAGTAGTGTCTAGGAGCCCTAGTCATGGACCAGCATCCTTGCTGCTGCCTTCCATGCTCCAACTATGGTTACACAGTTGATGTGATTTCAGAAATCCTTAGCGGTTGGCTGCTCCTAATTAAGTGAGTGAAAGATCTCCCATCATCTCCCTCCCGCCTCCAGACGGGGCAGTAAGTGACATAGGACTGAAATATGTGCCACCTGGGTTTTGTTTTGTATTGTATTGTATTGTACCATGATTTGCAGATCATGAAGGTATTTGGGTACAAAATCTAGTCCCTAGTTTTCAGGAGGTTCTTGCTGAGTGAATCAAATAAGTCAGCTTTGCTATGTATCTTGTGGGGGGGGGGAGGCAGGAGGAAGGGGGCTATTGCAGGTTGTGAAGCTGATTCATTTGATTCACACTGTGAGGGCATCCTTAAAAATCAAGCTTTATATTATAACTATTCTAATCTGTCAGTTACACCATGTCATGCAGGAAAACGCAGGTATTTCACATCTTGGCCATTTAGGGTCCAGGTGGAGGGAGATGATTAGGTATATGCTGCCCCAAAATTTAAATTACTGCAGCCCACATGCACACCTGCATTGCTGCCCTGCCCCCTTCCCCTCCCCCCCCCCCCCAAGTTATTGCTGGCTGGGCCCTCCCTACCCTGCTACTGCATGCCCCTGCCCTCTGTAGGGCCTGGGACTCATCTGCACCCACTCTGGGCCCCTTCATCTTTTATCATCTCATCCCCCTGCCACCCCAAGGGATCAGAGAAAGGGGAACCTGCCCACTGGACAGCAGAGAGGGATAAGAAAGTGGAGATGATATCATGTTCACAAGAGGGACACAGAGGGAGATCAGAAAGTGCAGCAGCTCGTAGCCAGCTCTGCTTCCTCATCTGCTCTTGTGAAAATGGTATTGGCTCCATTCTCCACTTCCTCCCCTCCTCTGAAGTCTCCTTTGGGCTCTTGGGCAGCTCCCCCACTTCTCTCACATCTCTCTGCTCCCTGGAGGGAAGAGGACTGGAGAAGGGATCAGGACCCCAGAGCTCCTGGCTGCTGGTGCCTGTCCTCCAGAGCACTGTCTGTCAATCCAGTGCAGAGGGATCCAGAACTGGGGAGGAAGGGGAATCCTGCCCCAAAAGAGGCATGTTTCAGACAGTGCAGTCCGATTAAGAGAGATCTTTCTCCCATTGACTTCAGCAGGTCCAGGATTAGGCCATAGTTTGTACAGCAGATTGCTTTATCAGTACACAAGCAAACAATGTAAGATACTAATTATCATTAACCATTTTCCTGCACTCTAGATATTATGCCATATAAAAATTGTTAAAATAATGTTATAGTTGTAAAGCTCTTGGGACTTAGGACATGTACAAATTAAGGTTGCCTGGGTGATCTTAATAATGCCCTTTTGAGTACATAGCCAGTGTCATTTCAGTCATATCAGTGACTTCTCCTACCGCTCAGCTAGGACAGTATGCTGCTTTTCCCTACTAGCTTTTACAGAACTTAGATCCCTGATGCTTCCAAAAAAGCACCCTTGATTTATTTGTCAGTCAGCAGCTTTCATGCTGACAAAGGTTTCAGCTATTTAAAATGATAGATTTTTACAAGTTTTTTTCCTATTTCATTTCTATTACTCTTAGGCCTGCCATGAAATGCTAGAGAAGCAGAGACAGACACTGCGTGATCTGGAAGAAGAGGATGACTGCCAAAGCACTGAGGCGATTGCAGAGCTCCATCAGGTGATCTGTTGATTTGTGCTAGTGGCCGCAAAAAGTCTGAAAATCTCCCATCCAGAACTAGAACGAGAACAAAACAGAACTAGAGCTCAGGCATAGAAACCTCTGAGATTTATCAGTCATCTGACAGTCTGCAGCTTTCGAGAGGCTAAGTTAGTGCACTAATGGGCTTGGGGTTTAGTCTATTACTTTGGGAGATCTGCATGTCACAAATGAAAATGAATTTGGTCTCCTCCTGCTCTGTGATAGATGTGGGGTTCCTAGCACTCTAGACAAAGACGACTCAGGAGTTAGTCTCTGACCACAAGTCAGCTCTTGGTAATATAAGGAGAATTTTCCTTTGAAGACTTGCAGAATTTTCCCTCTCTAAGTGACCACACACCTTTATGCTTCCACTAGAAAAGTTTGCCTACACAATCTCCCAGGGGTAATTAGAACCAGGAAACATTGTTAAATACATAGCTACTCTGCCAGCTTACCTTGGTTTGGATCTTGTCTCATTTGATGGACAAGGTAAACAACTGCTCATGCCATGATGGACCAACGTGCTGTCACCAAGGTGACAGCCTGCCACCCTCTAGTGCCTGTTACCCTTCTTTCAGCTAAGAGTATAACCATGTGGTGAACCCTTCAGCCAGGGGACCCCTGCAATCACACCAGCAAACAATGCTTACAGCAGGAAGGCACCAGCATCAGATACAAGGCTGGAAAGGGAAAATGCAACTCATACCCTAATACTTTTCCTAGACAAAGTGCTAGGGTGACCCCAAGAGACAAGGAAAGTATATGAGGCTTCTTTATTATTTATTGAGCTCTAGATACTGAGTTAATTTATTTACAGTGTTGGTTCAGAAACTTTTAAATAAGAGGGTTGAATTTTTAATATTTAGTATTGGTCTTGCTAATTGTTGGTATCTGTGAAGTTTTCATGCTTTGTCATCTTATTTTTATGTGTGTAAGATTAATCCTATCTAATGGTAGCAAAAGCACTGACCTTTGACTGAGCTGAAAGTTATTAGTTGTAGTCTAACAGGCTCTGTTTTGATTAATTGTGACCAGTCTGGTGTGTCATGGATATCTCTGCTCCATATCACACCTGATTGCATGGGCATCTTAGTAAATTCTAATTATAGGATTGTGCATTTTTTCCACTTTATAAGGGTTTTCATTGCCCTGTGCATTTTTTGTCTATCAGGTTTTGATAAAGTTTGAAAAACTGGCTAGTGGCACACTTCACTTAGTAGACATGAAGGCATGCTGGAGCAGGTTTGTGTAACAGTTCTAGGAAAAGTATATTTGAGAAACAAACTAGTTATTTAGAAGGGAAAAAACTGGTTTGGAGAGTTGAGTTTGTGAATCTGAGTATGTGCTTTCTTCAGATAATTTTTTTAATTGAAGAAAAGCAAGTCAACATGTCCGCAAATATTACATGTGATATGTATGCTCCGTACGGGAGTCATTAACCTTCGTCATTTCATTTGATGTCCTTAGCATCAAAGATATTTTCACCTGAACACAGTGCTTATGGAAATTATATTCCATTATTGGAAACTCTACTTCACTGACATTTTAAGACCAGCTTAAAATCCTATTTCTTTCAGCCTTGCTTTTGGCTAAGTTTTGTTTTCCATTAAAAATATTTGGGTGAACTAAATGTTTCTAATATGGACAGGCTGACAGAAAGCTGTGTGTGAGCTTCTTCTCACTCAGCCATAACGTGCTACGTTCTATACTGTAACTGCTATTCCACTCCTGGATCCGTCCTGAGTTGAGACTGCATCTATTTTTACAATAGGTAGCCTTTTATCCTTGCCCATCAAATGTGATCAGCTAATGCAACAATATCAAGTAGTGGTCCCCATCTCTCTCCTAGACATAGTTGCTATTGATTGTATTAAAGCAGGGGTCTCCAAACTACGGCCCAGGGGCTGGATCCGGCCCGCGACTTCGATTTGTCTGGCCCTCCAGCTGAGCAGGGACGCCGAGCAGGCAGGTGGAGAAGCCACCGCTGCCCTCCCGCCCCCTTCCCTGAGCTGCTGCCGGCAGCCCCATGTACCCCCGTGGCAGCGGCCGGAGGAGCAAAGGAGGGGCGCGGCAGCAGCTGGAGGAGAAAAGAATGGATTTTACATATATTGATTTTTTTTCCACAGTCGCTTCGGCCCGTGAAGCCCCTTCAAAAATCTAATATGGCCCTCATCTCATAAAGTTTGGAGACCCCTGTATTAAAGGATGACATCAGAAAGTACACTACATAAGAGACATAGGCTGTAAATGAAAAGGAACTTACTCTACTCTCCAAAAGTTTTAAGAACAGGCTTGATCCTCAGCTGGTGTAAACCAGTTTAGCGCCACTGGAGTCAGAGCTCCCCTGATTTCCACCAGCTTGAGCGTACAAGGAATAGTGGTTATTAAACAGGTCTATTACCTGGGGCAAACAAAGGCAAAGGAGAATCCAGGGCAGAAATTATGTCACAGAGAATCACAATCTCATCCCTGTTTCCTCTCCCCTCCCTCTGCTGCACCCCTTGCTCCAAGAAGAGTAATTTATGCAGTTCCTTTACCTTGGAATCCCAGATGCCTTGGCCAGCACATTAGAAAGCCAGAATCAAGGCTCCACCTGCCTACGCTCCACTATCTTGCAGATGCCATGCACACAGCCCACTCTCCACCCAGCATGCCTGGAAGCGAGGTACAGCAAGGCTGCCTAGAGGAATGAGGGATCTTATTCTCCTGCATGGCTGTGCAGTGGCCAGGCACAAACAGCCCCTTCATTTCCATTTTGCCATTGCCATTCCTTGATCGCACTGTGAAGGAGTGTGGCGCTAAGGCAGAGTTAGCATGCCTCACCAAGGCATGAGCAAGTGAGAGGTTCAATTCAAGAGGTGAGGAAACAGTCAAATAACTAGTTTGTTGTTCAGTTAAAACTTATACATTTGCATTTAGGAAAATATAGTTACAAAGGAGGGTAAAATAGTAAAAAATGGCTTTTCATTAGGCAGATTGGAGCAAACAAGTTCTCTTCTGTCATTTGATTTTTAGAATCTCATTGGAAAATGAAGCCCAGTTACATTCATGAAAGGTAACAGAGTGACCAGTGGGTTACACTTGTTAACATGTCCTCTTCTGTGCTTCAGACACTGAGGATGTGTATCTGTTACATCTCTCCCATCCTTCTGTGGATCAGGCATGGAACGAGAGACAGTTCAAAGTGACTAGTGCATTACATTGCTGAATCCAGAAGTAGTATGTACTCTGGTTCTGACCATTTGAGGCTCATAGCAGTGTGAATCCCAGACAAGACACCACTAATGCTGGCTGCCATCTTGGCTCCCACCACATGTGTATAAACAAGCTGAATGGCAGGATAAGCAATATATGGGTGTTGGTGTTAAAGTGTTGTGAAAGGGGAGTTCGAATTTCACAGAATGAACTCCCTGGTGACTAGATGAGAGAATGTCAATTCATCGTACACACCACTTACCATTTCTCATAGCTACGCCCCTCGTTGAGGTGGTTTTCTTAGAGTGCTGGGAGAGCTCTCTCCCAGCACTCTGCTGCATTCACACAAAGCATGTTAAAGCACTGTCGTGTAGACTAGCCCTTAGATATAGTCCGCAGACCTCTAGGGGTCTGTGAACTACAGGTTGAAAACTACTCTTGCAGGAGATAAGGGAATGCCTTGTTAGTTACATTTAGGCTCTAGAAAATATGTTAAGGTTTTGTTTTATATGCAGCTATTTGTTTTCAGTATTTTTACTCTGAGGTCAAGTCTGCATTCAAAAGTGAAGTTGACCCAGGTACATCACTTATGGGTATGGAAAATCCATACCCCTGAGCAATGTAGTTAAACTGACCTAACCTCTGCTGTAGGCAGTGTTTGGTCAACAGAAGACTTACTTGTTTTTTCACTACATATGAGGTGTTGTGTGTTAAGTAAACTTGTGATCCACAGTTGAATTTTATAATCTAATCTGTATTATTCCTTTGGGAATAGTGTCACTAAGAATTCTGTGAGTGAGTGAGATGGAGGCCAGAGGGAAGCTAAGTGGACTCAGAGGTCGGAGGGTGACCAGATACAGAGAGCAATGCCTGCAGAGGCCTGGAAGGTAGCACTTGTGGTGCCAGAGGCTGATGGTTTCAGGAAGCTGATTCACAGCATATACAGACAAAGGTGAAAGTAACTTAAAGGACTTACCAATATGCTGGAGTCCTGAGCAGGAAGCGAGGCCTCAACCGGAAGAGGTGGGGCTTTTAGAGCACCAGGCCCTCTAAATCAAGATTTAAAGAGCCCCAGGGTCCAGCTGTGGTAGTGGCAGCTAGAAGCCCTGGGCCCTTTAAATTACTCCCAGAGCTACCAACTGTAGAGGCAGCTGGGAGCCCCGGGGCTCGGGAACCATTTAAAGGGCCTGGGGCTCTGGCTGCCGTTGCCACAACAGAGCCCCAGGTCCTTTAAATCACTGCCTGAGCCCCGGGGTAGCAGCAGGGACCGGCAGCTCCAAAGGTGATTTAAAGAGCCTGGGGCCCCATTGCGGTAGCGGCAGAACTCTGGGCCCTTTAAAATTGCCAAAAGAGTCCTAGAGGTCCCAGCTGCCACCGCTACGCCATAGCTCCAGCAGCAGGGGCCTGGGTGGCAATTTAAAGGGCCCGGAGCTCAAGCTGCTGCTGGAAGCCCCAGGCCCTTTAAATTGCTGCTTGGGGAAGCCAGTCAAGTACAGCGTGCCAGCTTACTTTCACCTCTGGGTACAGGCAAGACCTCCTCATAGCAAGGGCAGGTGGTGTTGAGGTACCTCACAAGTCTGGCTATGCCAGGAAAGCCTGACCGTAGTGGACTTCAAAACAGTGAGGATTAGATACATTGACTGTGACAGCGGGGAGAGAAAAACTGTTACAATCTTTGTAAATAATTTGTGAAAAAGTTAATTGACAATTGAGTCATGCAGGTATTTTGTGCCCTTTGTACAAATGTTAATTTACCCAGTCTACAATAATAGAATGGAGCCATAGAGTAAAAATTAACTGAAATATTTAGATTAAAGAAAGGGTGTCAGAGAAATCATGATCAATTAGAGGAGCATAATGCACTGCAGTTTTGTGACTTATGAATTGCAGCTTTTTTATTGTCTCATTTTCTGTTATCAGGCAGTGAAAGTTCTCTCCTGTCCTGCCCTCTTGTGGACTCTGAAAAAAGAAAATGAGGTGCTTTTTGCAATTCTGCTTGAATTTTAATGCCTCGTGTTACCTAATTTGTAATCTTCTCCTCCTCCTCTTTGTGTGCTCTGCTGTAGAGATATGAGAAGAGGCTGGTGGCTAACAATTCATTTAGAGGAGAACACAGGTTCATTTAAGGACAACCAAAGAAAAGTAACTAGCAGCTGAGAGTTACAAAATCCCATGGAAGGGACTCATTTTTAAAGTATATTTGGTCAAGCTTAGCATGGAGACTATGGAAGCTCACACTTTAATGTCGTCTCTAGTTCTTCTCCTACTAACGGGACTTCAAGAAAACACAATCCTATCTCTCATTTGACAGGAAGCAAATGTGCATAGGAATGTAGGCCAAAACATTGTAACTAGTGGATAATATTAACAAATAAGGCAATAAACATTTTTGAGTGATTAAACAGTAATATGAAGCTAGCGTTAAGTGTAATTTTTTTCCAGCTACAAAGGGCAACATATTTCTGTTTCAAAATATGAAATTCAGGATGTAGCATGTTGTGATCCTGTTCTAGATCCTTAGTTCTAGATCTTCAAAGGTATTTTAGGCTCCTCACTTCCATTGATTTCAGTGGAAATTAGGAGCCTAAAGACCTCCGTGGATCTGGGTCCTAGAGCCTTATTTTTCCTTCATATTCTCTGTGCAACCCTATTAACTAAAATATAAGGGTTGCATTTTCTAAAATGGACTGTAATTTTGGGTGCCCACTTGAGCTAGATGGCCAAGGTGCTGAGCATCCACAGCTCCCACTTACTTCAGGTGGATCTACAGGTATTCAACACTTATAAAAACCAGACTATAGGAAGTCTCAGGTTGAACAACCAGACTTTGAAGGATCCAAAATGTAAAGGTTTGGGGGGTGATTTACTAGGCCATGTTGGAAGGCAGAGTGGAATAATAGATTAGACATAGAAATTAGAACCCAGCTGTCCAGATTGTATCTAAGCCTGGTTCTGGCACTAATTTGCTGATTAAATGTAAGCAGGTCATTTTACTCTCACTTCAAAATGGAGTTGTGATTTGAGGCTAGCCAGGATGAAGGTTCACCACAGCTAGCTGCCCTGCATAAGTACCTAGGGTCTTGGCTGGGCACATACTCGGTGTGACTATCCCATCCTCAGGGTATGATAGGATATTGGGTTGAATATCATCTCATCAGCAGGTTGAATTTAACAAAAAGCCTAATTCTGCAGTGCCTTGCACAGTCAGTTAGTCCCATGTGAGGCATTTCTCTAATGCTGGTGTTAGATATTGCCAGAGCCACTTACTGCATGTAGCCCAGGAGTTCTCAAACTTCACTGCACCACAACCCACTTCTGAGAACAAAAATTACTGCATGACCCTAGGATGGGGGACTGAAGCATGAGCCCACCTCAACCCCGCTGCCCCAGCTGGAGGGGACAAAGCCCAAGGGTTTCAGCTGCAGGTGAGGGGCCTGTAACCTGAGCCTCGCTACACAGGGCTGATGCCCTGGGGCTTTGGCTTTGGCAGCCCTGATGATTGCATTAAAATGGGGTCATGACCCACTTGGGGGTCCCAACCCACAATCTAGACTCTTCCCCCACTTGCCAATGCCCAGTTTATATGAACTGGCCCTCTGGTGAGTTGCTCGGGTAGGCTTCCAAACAAGATGCCTGTTTTATTTCTGACCAGCAGGGTAAAGAGATTCATTTTTTAAACCAACCTGATTACCTTCTTAAATTTAAGCTTTTCCCTTCTTGATACACCAAGCTAGATGCTGTTTCCTATTCTTTTGGGAGTCCCTTTTCCATCCCCATCCCCACACAAACTTTTTACCATAAATGCATACCTCAGTTTGTTATTCAGCACTTTTCAGTGGAACAAATAGTGGCATTTCATTTTTAAGTGCAGCTAGGGTTAGAACAATTGTAATAGGATTCTTTCTTCTGCAGCAGACCTGCTCCCTGAACATACTCATATCTGCTTACTTTTAATCACTAAAGTACATTTTTACTATTGTTTAGCATCTCTGTTAGCAGTTCTGGTTATACACTGCTATAGGTGAGTAAACTGGTTTCTGTTTTGACTTGTGCATCATCAGCAGAGTTGTTAACGAGGCCTTGTCTTTATATCTGTTTAACTTTACAATACAGTTTTGGTAGTTATACCACTATAACCTTCTGTGTGAACACACTTATTCTGGCATGAGTAGGCTTTTTCCTTTTTTTGGTTCATAGTATGAGATTAAGCCCTCCTTGCAAACTAAATTGAAAAAAGCCACTCTTACACCAGAATAAGAGTGTCCACACAGACGGTTATACAAGTATAACTATGCATTGCAGACAAGTTCCAACTGCAGGCAACTTCCCTCTTCTCCAGTCACTTTTTCGTATAAACAAACAATACATAATATGCATTAGTCAGCACTTGGAATCCACTCAGTGTTTCTCTGGGGCTTTTTCTCCATTATAACAACAAGGAGTCTGATGGCATTTTAGAGACCAACAGATTTATTTGGGCATAAGCTTTCGTGGGTAAAAATCCCACTTCTTCAGATGCGCGGAGTGAAAATACAGATACGGGCATAAATATACTGGCACATGAAGAGACGGGAGTTACCTTACACCTGGAGAACCAGTGTTGACAAGGCCAATTGGATCAGGGTGGATGTGGTCCACTCCCAATAACTGATGAGGAGATGGGGAGGGAAAATTGCTTTTGTAGTGAGCCAGCCACTCCCAGTCCCTATTGGAGCCAAATTAATGGTGTTAAGTTTGCAAATGAATTGTAGCTCTGTAGTTCCTTTGAAGTCGGTTTTTCAAGTTTTTTTTTTTTTTTTTAATTGAAGGATGGGTACTTTTAAATCGGTTATTGAATGTCAAGGGAGATTGAAGTTGGAGGTTGGGGGGGTTGGTATGTTACCATTCCTGATGTCTGATTTGTGTCCATTTATTCTTTTACACAGAGACTGTCCAGTTTGGCCAATATGCATGTTTTTCTGGATGCAGACTAGCATGGCTACCCCTTTGAGAGTTTCTCCATTATAATCACATTCTTCACCTCACCTCACCCAGATCAAAGTTTACAATGTGTCTCATGTTTTAATGTTGCTCTTTTGTTTGCCAATAGTGAAATTCCATCAGCTGAATATTTCCCATGTTTTTTCCTGCATGATTAAATATGTCTCCTTCTATGAAATTCAAAGGCATCCAGCATTTATCCAAAACCATTTCACTTCTGCATTTAAATTATATTTATTTATCCTTGATGAATTTCTAAGGATGATTTTTGAAAAAGTTTGAGGGTGGCTGTCATACTGCAAACGTTCATTTAACTCTGCAATCAGCTACTCTATTAGTGGAATCAATTTGAATAAATTGCATTAGGTAAAATTTCTGAAGACAGAAAGACGACACATCAAGAGATATTTGATAACCATTCTAGACATTTCAGTCCAAAATAAGATGCATATTGGAACCAGTACTTTGTTTCTCTTGTATAAAAGAACCTTAAAATTGCAGTGGCCCATTAAATAGCAATATGCAAAGCAACTTCTCGATTTAGAGCCACGTTCTATCACCCTTACTCAATGTAAGTAATACCTTATTCTGCTAGTTGCAGAACAAGCTTATACTCAGCTTGAGTCAGACTGGCAGAATCTGGCCCTCATCAGCATTTCCACATACAGAAGCTTTTCCCTAGCTAGATTCTTATTTTGCCCTCATCACCATAGTAACTGAGCATCTTCTTATAGTGCTGTAGGCCACCTGACTAAAGTTAGCCACATGTGGTTTATTCATTCCCACTTCCTGTCACAGGATAAAACTGAGTGCAGTGCATTGTTTTGGTTTGGTAGGGTTGTTGATCATGTGGGGTTTGGGATTTTTTTAAATGTACATACTGCTTTGCATGTATGTTAGAGAAGGCAGGTAGAAAATGTGTGTGTCTTGCGCTTGCAATAGATGAGGATTGTGATGGTCCTTAGTTCTTGGGGGAGCTCATTCCGTAGTCTCAGATCAGCCCCCCTCCCTACCCCCCCAAAAAACCACTCCAGACAGATGAGCTTCCCCCTTATGGTAGGACTTTACAAATTAAATATTCACATACTTTCAGCAGCTAAAGGATCTTCACATTTTTGCTTATACAAATCATCATGGGTGCAGTTATTAGTCACTTAGATGTCCAAGTTCCCATTTGCATACTGTATTTATACCCATAGTTTTGTTCTTGGGAAAAATAAAAAATGGAGGCTGTGGTTGATCTGAAAAACTGTCCCTATAATTTTGTTTTGAACTTCTGTAGCACCTTTGTAAAGCACTTTGACATCTTCTGTGAAAGAAATAAGTAAGCCACTTTGATCTAGGAATCACCCCTATTCTCCCCTCCTCCCATGCTGTTCTGTGAGGCAAAACACAACCACAGTTCAGCTAGGTAGAATTGCTGTGCCCTGCTAAGTAGTGCAAGACAGATAAAGATTACAATGTCTGAGTCTGCAGGAAGTACAGGCACAACTCAGGTCCCTGAGAACTATTCAGGATAATTCCTTTACTCGTTAAGCAGAAAGCCATGAGATCTTCAATGACAGCAAGCAGTCAAGGTCTCTGCTTTTCATTTTTTACAGGAGATTTCCTTATGAGAAGCAATGTGATACCAGCACTATCCCAGAGCTATTACCTACAGAAAGCCCAATACCCCTAAGTGATGTGGTTATGGTAACTAGAAGTCTCCCGTTCAAATATCAACCCAGTCTTACCTGCTTGAGAGCTAGTAGAGCTGCAATAGAAACAAACGTGGCTGCAGACAACTCTAGATACTTTTTAAACCATGTTAGTCCACAGGAAAGAAATAAGAACCATAACAGGATGGGGAGGGTTAACTGCTGTTGAAAAGCTAGGAAAAAACCTGATATTTACTGAGGGAAAAAGATGGGTTAGAAGAGATAACTGACATTGTTAAAATGCTAAAGAGGATTGTGAGATCAGACATGGAATCTTTTTGAGCTGATGCTAAATCCCAGCATTTGGCAACCGAAATTTTAGAATAAAGAAACAGCAGCAGAGGAGAGAATTTAAACATGCCATTTTGCATAGAGATTAAGCTAAGCCCGATTCACAAACTAGACAGGTAATTAGAAAGGTGCAAACCCTGCCTCCATCTGCAAAAGTGAGAAGGGAGCTTGTGGAACTGGACAAACTGGGGGTGGAGAGGCACGTTTATGGGCCCTGCAACATGGAGCCACCTGAATGGAAGGCTCTCTCTGCACTGATATACATAAACAGGCCAGAAAATCCACTTCTGTTTGGATTCTCCCTGTCTTGGCCTTCATTCCTGGGCAGGCAAGAGCATGCTAGGTTTGCAGAGACTACTTTAGCCATTAGACTGGATAAGGAGCCACTGAGCAGTTCAGAATCCCTCCACCCCATACTGTGGAGCACGAGCATTCTCCTGCATTGTTCCCCAGTACCCAGTCTAATTACTGGGGCTGGGCAAGGGTTTCCCAAGTGCTCATCAAAACAAGAGCCTTTGGGGTGGTGGAAACCCCTTGCCCAAGCTGGGGAGGATAGAGAAGAAGCTCTGCAAGGAGACCTGTCTGGAGATAACAGTTGACTCTCCCCTGACCCTCATCCCCCGTGGATATTTTCATGGGAGATGATGTTCTGGATCAAACATATTCATGTCCAGTAATAACTTCACCAGTAACTGCATATTGAAAGTTACTCATCTTAGTAACATTGCAGGTGCTACCACAGTCATTTTAGATAATTTTTTATCTTTTTAAATGGTATTTATTGTTAGCAATGGGCCAAAACAAGTGGGGGAAGGACAATGGTACCAGAACTGTTATAGCTGATCATTGTAGCCATGACCACAGATT
The DNA here is from genome assembly GCA_007922305.1 of Dermatemys mawii. NCBI lineage: Eukaryota > Metazoa > Chordata > Testudines > Dermatemydidae > Dermatemys > Dermatemys mawii. The sequence continues at coordinate 19,134,782 of ML677326.1, read as the reverse complement.
CTGTTCTTTATTTTCTGAGACCCAACCTGAGACACCCAGGCCCAATTTGCTAAAGTGCTGTGCACTCACAATCAAATGAAGTCAATGATGGCTGTGTTCTGAACATATCAATGGCTATAAAAATGGTAACTATGAACAGTTACAGGCATCTCAGGTTGGATGGTTAGTGGACACTTTGGCCTTAATCTCTGTGCCTTAGTCTCCCATCTGTAAAATGGGTATAATACCACCTTTTCTCACTGGGTTGTTGTGACGATAAACTCACATTTTGAAACGTACAGAGGGTATGACGATGAGCGCCATAAAAGAGTCCATGAGAAAATTAATAATTCTGCATTTAGTGCATAGGTTGGACAGAATGCAGTAAATAAGGCATGGAGCCACACATTGAATACTAGGGTTCAAAAGAAATATGGGAGATGGCTGAATGTTTGTAATGGGATATGGAGTCTGTTATATCTAGAAGTCCAGTTCAGATCCAGGATGGTGACCTCTGATGGCTGTTTGGCAACCTTATATATTACACAGAATGAACTCATACTCAGTTCAGTTCATAGAAGTCTGCATCACAAAAACCTGTATCTGGCACTAGACAGAATTTACCACCTCACTGTCCCCTCACTGAGGCCAAGGATCAAATGGATACAGAGACTGAATTCCCCTCTCAGTCATAGGGTAATTCCTTGGGTTGGTGCACACAGGCAGACTAATAGAAGTTTACTCTACAGCTGCCCACAACTGAGTTGTCTGTGTGTCTAACATACATTTTAGGTATTTTTACCATGACATATAGGTGTATGCAGAATCAGCTAGAGTTCAGAGGCTAATGATTGTAAAAATTGGGGATTTGGCTTTGCCTCTCTCTGTTTATCAACAACGAGAGAAAGGAACAAAAATAATAAAAATAAAATCTGACAACCCATACCTCCTACCTGGGGTCTATTACTAGCCATTTGCTGTAGTACTGCTAGCCTGTCCGTCATCAGAGTCTAAGCTAAACTGCTATCCTGCTGCTAATCTCTTATTTTATATCCTGGAGGAGGTTCCCAGCCTGCCCTGCTTTTAAAGGGATAGGCCCCTTTCCACACACGGTATGGTACTTATTCTTTGCATCTTTTGCAAGCGCAACGTTTAGTAACAGCCAGATCCTGATTAACCAAATTGCCATTGATCTTACTGTAACCTCCACTTGGTCTTGAATTACTGAGATTTTCTTTTTAAATATTCAGTGATTTCAGTGGTATTATGCATATTTTAACATTAAACACATGCATAAATCTCTGTATAATCAAGTCTACAGATGAGACTCATTAACACACTGAGAATATTACAATTCATGGACCTAATCATGCAAACACATATGTACATAACTTTTTACTATGTATTTGTATTACAGTAGTGATAAGAGGCCCTATTGGGGTTCCATTGTGCTAAGAGTTGTATTTACCGTTCGTCTCCCAAATAACTTGCTGTTTAAAAAAAAGCCAAGACAGACAGGAAGTATAATTAACATTTTAGAGATGATAAACAGGCAGAAGGAGATTATGTAACTCGCCCAGCATCACACAGGGCATCTGTGACGTAGCCAGGAATTAAACTGATAGCTTCTGAATGCTAGACCAGAGCTTAAACCACAAGACCTATCCTTTCTCATAACTCCAATGGACTTGCTAAATTTTATGCACCTGAGTATGTGCTTAAGTGATGACAGGATTGGGACCTCAGTAAAACAAGATATGGGGGAACAGTTCAGAAGGAGGATCTGGGAGTTACTAATAACAAGGGGGAAGTATTTCCCAAAAAGGTATGTGGGGGTGGGGGATAAGGAGAGAGATACGAGCAGGAAGATAGAAGTTACAAAACCAAAAGTGGGAGAATGAAATGAAGGGCTGTGTAAGGCAGGAGAATTGGGATGCCAAGAGAGAGCAGAAGAAGGTGGACAAGGGAATGAGATGTAAGCAATGACATAAATGAATCTGTATCTGTGTATTGTTAGGAACTGTGCTCTGGAACTTCCCATGCTTTAGATGAGCTGGTGCAAGAGTTATTTCTTCAGACTCTTCCTACCAAGACGGGTCTGTCTTTAAGAGAATGCGAACTTCTAAAAGAAGAATGTCAAGAGAATTTGATCCTTCAGTTAGAGAAATGGGACAGCTATAGACAAAAGCAGTGGAAGCTCTTCCAAGAAGAAATGCAACAAGAAAAACAGGTATGGATTCAAAAATTGTGGCAGGTATCCACATTCTCAAGTCACAAACTATTTCATACTTATAGTCCATTACAACTAGTTTTTCAATGTTCTTGGTTTAACCACTTCTTTTGGCTTTCACTTTGTGCTGTACTTTTAAAATGTATTAATGGTCCTGCTTGATTATATAGCATCTCTTGATACAGTTTACATATGTAGTAGTCACAAAACTACCTTGCAGTGATCTCATCGGCTGATTAAAAATATATGTCAGTGCAATTATTTTCTCAAATTGAATAAAATTAAGGTAATGATTGGTAGTAATTAGCAAATCAATGCCACAAGGTGTTTAAGAAACTGTTCTCCAAAACCATTCTTATGGGTTCCTCCATGAAAAGTTATGTGTGTGTGAGACCCTATTAAGCATCCTACTAAAGCTAGTTGTGTGATTTACCATATAGTAGTTTTTACATTCATTTAGAAAACTTAATATAAAAAGCTTAAACAATAAATTAAAGTATGCTCCTCCCACCTTTTCCATGGTTTTGAGTTTTTCTGTGTCATCTCACGTGGTGATTTTATCTTTCCTTTCATCGGAGAGTGGAACATATAGCTAGCCTGTTATTTTAGCTGCTCTGAAAAATAGTTATTTTAGTCACTTGTTCTGTTTCTGTGTTGCACAAACATTTGGAACTCCAAAACATTAAAATACACTAAAAAGTTAGGTTCCAATCCTGCAAATGCTTAAGTTAGCTTTTAAGTGGTAGAAGCTGAAATGGTAGAGGAAGAGTACTTAGGCAAATCTTATATTTCCCTGCCTTTTTTGACTTTATAAAATTTGTTCTATCCTCTAATTATATGTTGGAGAAAGTCTCTTAAAAATATGTATAAATCCAGTACTGCAATCCATTTGACAGAAAGACCCAGTCTTTGGAAACTTTTGAAAGGATCATCTCCACTCTTTGAACGAAAGGTAATCTAGTCCTGGGCGACATACGTGTTTGAAGTCAATGAAGCGACAAAGAAGTTAGGGTCTAATCCAAACCTGTGAACTCAAGGAGAGCCTTTCCATTGATTTCAGGAAGCTTTGGATTAGGCCCACTATGAACAGAAAGGGAGGTCAGAGTTTGAACTCAGGGACTGAGATTTCATGAGCCAGATTTCCCTCCAGTTGGATGGATCCCAGACCAAAGAGGGTTGCAACACAGAAGTGCCATCAAACAGCTGTGCACAGTCAGGGAAAACAAATGTTTGAAAGTGGTGGCCAAAAATGGCGGGGGGGGGGGGGGGGAGAAATCAAAACAAGGTGGCATTTTAGCCAGAAATAAGTGAAAGGAAAGAAGAAAGGAAATAAGAAAATGGAGCAGAGGAAGATGGAGAGAAGAGCTACAAGCGGAAAAAAAAGAAAGTGATGGAGAAAGAACAAATAGTTTGGAATCCCTTAATAATGGTGCCATTTAGGCACCCACAATCATACCACCGCTGGCATTCATTGACTAGAGAGCTAAGACGATAGTTCCATCAGTTCATCTTCTAAAGATCTGAAATTAGCTAATGATAAAATGTATTGAGATATCAAGCCTGTCTTATTTCGAAGTCATTTATATTCATCGTCCATGACCTAGGGGCTTCGAGCACATCTTCAGAATAACTTTATCTGTGTGGAGTATGTGTATGTGTCACTGTATGGTGAAGAATACATTATGTATCTTTCTCAGTGGGGTTAATACTGCTAGATAACAGCTGTTTAGTCAGCTCTGTATAGGACAGAGTTCAGCAGCCAGTTAAATTCTGAATATGTATTCCAAATTTGAATGGGGCAGTTGAATACCTTCCAGTTTTAGTGCATTGCAACATTCATAATGGGATGGCTAAGTAAAGGATAATGTTTCATATGTTTCTTTCTAAAAAGAATAAAGATGATAGACATCTATGATATGTTACTCTGATATGTTAATTATCATAGAATTATAATATAGGAATATCTAATATAATTATCACACCCTTCTCTAAAGCAGTGGTCTTCAAAGTGGGGTGCGCACACCCCACGGGGTGCATGAGACCACCCGCGGGGGTGCGCCGCCACCGATCCCGCCCGGGAGACCACTGAACTCGGCAGCGGTCTATTTTTGTACCGCCAAAATGCCGCCACAGAAAAGTGGAAGCTTTCTATGCCGCGGCATTTCGCCAGACGTACCCCGGGGGCCACAAGCGGATGCCGCACTGCGGAAAGGGGCCGCAGCCAAAAAACTTTGAGGACCGCTGTTCTAAAGTGCCACCAAAATTGTACAGGTCATATTTCAATGCAACACTTGTCTATACAAGAGCTTTCGTGAGGGCCTATCCAATATTGTGGAACAGATTTCCACAGGAACTAAGGGCTTGTCTACATTGGGAAATGGACAGGAAGAAATGTGGCAGTATAATATACCGTTATAGCTGTGCTGGTATAACTGTCCATGTGGAAGCTCTCTTCAAGATTTAGTGTCTTTTTTGGGTGGGGGGTTAGTTTCTCTCTCTTTGCAAGTGGTTTAAACTAAACCAAAAAAAAACACAAAAAACCACACCAACCCACACCACACCCCAAGGCATTCTGAATCCCCAAAGAGAGCATGCGCACAGGTAGGTGTGCAGCATAGCTGTAGCAATATAATTAAACCAGTATAGCTGAGCTGGGCTGGTAAATGTCCCTAAGAACCATCAATGACCTCACCACGTTCCACTCCAAGTGTAACATGCACATCTTCAACCGGTCTTCTCGGATGTGCATATTTACAAAAAAAACACACAAAACCCAGCCAAAACAAACATTTCACTGCACACACAATTCTTCCCCAGGGGAAAGGATGAGAGAATGAACCACATGACAAATGTTAGTCATGTCACTTAATGCCCTGCTGTATGACACTCAGGTATTACAGTGCTGAGGATGGAATAGGAACCAATATATATTGGAATTTACATATAGTTTAATTTACAAAGGCATAATTATGTAGGGCACACAGCTCTCATCTGCGTTTTGAAGGATGTAAGGGCACACGATGAGCTATTCTACATAATTCTTTAGTCTGTTCATTTCCAGAGTACTTTTCCTAAGGGGCCGCAGCTTTCTTACCAAGGTGACTCAAAATGCCTTTAACACGTAGTGGATTGAATTTCTTTTGAGTGTATTTTTCTTTGCACTTAGCGATTTAGAGCACATCTGGGATGGGAGTTCCTTTAGAAAAAATCCTCTTCAGATCATTGCCTTGTGGTTTTTTTAAGAGACATTTTAATAGCTTAATTTTGCCCTGCAACCTGGAGAACAACAGGTACAAATGGGAATAAATTAAGAATGAAAAGAAGTGTTGAGCAGTTGGCATGATAGCCCCCAGCTCACAATTTAGCTCACAACTTAGAGAAAAATCAAGTTAAGGTCTGTGCACTAGTTATACACAGCCGGATGCTGTGCTTGGTTAACTGAGTTACGTGGCGTTCAGTATGCATCACACACCATCTACAGGCTGGCAGAGCAGCATTCTTTCCTATGTGCTAAAAATGTCAGCATCCTCTCCTTCTTTTTAAATTCCAGGGGGGGGGGAAAGGGGCAGGTGGAGGAGGAGGGAGAGAACACCCAAGTGAGCTCATAGCTGTGTTCAATTTGCCATCGTGCCTGAGGGTAACTCTCAAAATTGTAACAAGGAATCCGGTGGCACCTTAAAGGCTGACAGATTTATTTGGGCATAAGCTTTCATGGGTAATAATGCCCAAATAAATCTGTTAGCCTTTAAGGTGCCACCAGACTCCTTGTTGTTTTTGTGGATACAGACTAACACAGCTACCCCCTGATACAATTTTGTGGTATGGTTTTGGTTGCACAGCGGAGAGCTATTCCACTCTCTTGTTGGGTAAGAGCAGTGCTCAGTGCTTCAGCAGATCACACAATTGACCTGTTGCCAGGAAACAAAGCTGCAGCAAAACATACAGAGACAGAGGAGGAAGAAGCTTCTATCAGTGAGCCTTCCAGATCCCTAGTTTGACTCCCACAAAGGTCAAAGTCTGCTTACACAATCAATTTTGACATATTATGTGCATCTTATTTCCCTCTCTGAGTCTGGTGGGATGCTCAGTATTTCAGTGATTGAAATAGCTCTTCTTTTCAAGTAATGTAGCATGCCTTTTAGTTACATTCCTCTCTAACCTTAATACTCCCACTTCAATTATTGTTCCTACGTTGAGAGTGGACTGTAGTGGTTAGCAGGGGATAAAGAATCAGAGCTTTTAAGTTCCAGTCCAGCCGCTGACTCTCAGTACCATAGAGCAAGTCATTTAATCCACCCACTGTACCTCAGTTTAACCATCCATAAATTGGGTATAATACTAACCTACCTGGGAGATTTCAATAGTATTTAGGGGCAAATTGAACCACTTAGACACAGGTGTGTACTGAAGGGAAAGTGCTGTGGCATGTCACCTCAGGAGAGTTCAGGGATGGATTGTGCTTCAGGGGAATACAGTCCCTCCCAACACAGCCTCATGCGCAGGAGGATGGTATAGGCTGCACCAGCCTTCCCGATAGTCCCATCGTCTCCCTTCAGTGCTCCCAGCCTGCTTTGCAGGCTGGTACGAGGGCAAGGCCATGGAGTAACAAGCCCACTCAGGGACCCGTACTCAGGTGGTGGAAGTTAGAGCAGCCCCGGGGCATCTCTAACCTGTGCTGGGGCGCAGAGTCACACAGAGCCACTCTGAGAATGGGGGTAAACTGTACCCAGCTATCAGCGTGAACACCTTACACAGCTTTCTAGTAGCCTGGTGCAGCTGTGGAAGCTCAGTACAGCAGAGAATCCGGTCTTCTCTCCAGGCCTTTCCTTTCAGTTCGCCTGACAAACACTTATCTGACTAGGGCCCAGATTCTCTCTTGACTTTGCATCTCGCTGTGCCACATCAGAAGTGCAAAGCAGCTCTGAAGAGGTGCATATAAGAGGAGAACCTCTGTAGATAGAGCCAGCAGGTGAGTCAGCAGAAGTGGGCTATGGCTAGGACTCCCTGGACTCCAGCAAGGCCCAGCTGCTGTCTTTGGCTGTTGGCATAATTTAAAGAAGCCTACATGTTGCTTGGGCCTGTAGCTAGAGACTGGACCAGACCAGTGCAGAGTTGACTGAGTATAGAAGTCAAAGAAGGCACCACACTACCTCTGTGCACAAGCCCTCTCGCAGTGGTGCGTTCCTTTTTCTTATGACTGAGGATCTGGGCCTACGTGACTAGTTCTTTATGCAAGCCTGTTTGCAAGGATTTTCACTGAAAGGGAATCTTAGACACAAACATTTTTCAGCTTATTAATGGTCCTTGTTTCCAAGGAGTCAGCACAGGAATCTTTATCCATATTTATGATTAGATCTTGTGCTAGATGTTCTCTCAGTGAAAACTATGACTCACTCATTTTCTCAGAAAGGAATTTTACTTAGCCTTGTACACAATGTTGGTGCTCAACAAATAATTAACAGCAATGAATATTTTCTTTCTTTATGATCATTCTGAGTCACTTGGCTTGTTTGCAGCCTGGACAAAGTTGGCTTTTTGTTTGATTGCAAAAATAGGGTCTCTCCTCACTAATTTAATCCACAAAATGTTAGAGAATTAACTGGTATATAGACACCTAAAAACTACTTCTCTGTCAATAGCCAGGTATCCAAAAAACAATGGCAAGAGAGCAGCCTCTCACTTTGTCCATCTCTAAGATTCCCTTCTGAAAATTAAAATTCTGCTCAGCTCCTCTCATCAGAGCTGCTCGAAGAGCGAGTGCGCACAATACACAGCACAGTGGAGAAGTTTTATAAACAAAAGGACTCTCTAGGGATATGCAGTTAGCTGGGAAATAATTGGTAGCCTTTTCACAACCTAAGGTGCAATTCAGACCAGTAAGGGTTTGTGTCACTCCCTGCTCTGTAACACTGCCTGCTTAACTCCTCTGCTGCTGTGGTTCACAGCCTGGACACCAGCCGACAAGACTGCAGTATCCTGAACGTCTGCGTGCAGTGCAAACCTGAACTCAGTACACTGAATTCAGCAGCCTGCCTACAACACAACAGCCCAACACTGGTTTCCACCAGCTTTGGTTACACCTGGCAGGAAGACCCCAAAACCTCTAGTCCAAAATTTCCCCCAAATCCTGTGTGGTCTGCAACATCCAGCCCTTTCCTGGACCATTCAAAGAACTAATATGGTTTGTTTGCTCTTTTAAGGAGAGAATACTCAGCAGCTTGCCACATTAACTGGAGTAAAAATTACTTCCATTCAAACACAGCATTGGGTTGGTTTAGCCTAAAAGTAAACCAAGTTGATTAACAGAAGGACATAGGTTATATGATGCAAAGTAAAAATTCACTTTCTAATGGCTAAGATTTAGCTTAATAAGTTATGGTCGTGGTTTAAGGAAGATTTCTTATTGATCTTTTGTTCCAGGACACTTCAACCCCATTAGTTAAAGGACCCATCTTTCTCACCTTGCAAGAGCTCTGGCCCTTTGTTCAGTGATGGATGCCAGGATGGCTTATTCTCTTGCCTTAAAGCTTCCCAAATTTGCGGTTTTGTCCCCGCACTCGGGATGACCTCATGCTGTTCTTTCCTTCCTTTAGGCTTTCCATCCTCCATGTTTTGGGTCACAGTTTGGTTAATTTCATTGGAGACATATAGATAGCCGCCTTCCCTCTTATCTGAGAGAAAACCCATTTCTCTCTGTGTTTGGGCACAGACTTTAAAGCTTAATATAATTAATTATCCACATTTCCTCATATAGTATTAATACAGTACATATATTTCACAATTATATTGATTACCAGTGTGTCATTAGCTTCCAGAAAAGACCTTTCTTGATACATTTTGTATACAATATTATTGTATTGTAAATCAGTTATTTATTTATTTGAAGTTTTTAGCTCTATCCACCCAGAGGCAGCCTTCCCCGCACACAAGGTTGATGGCTTTGTTTCCATTTTATGTAAACATGCCTTCATTATCTGTGCCTGAGGACAATACAATACACATTTTTTTCATCTAGAACAGACTGTGCTTATGCACTGCTTGCTAAACACATTTCAAGAACATAATTCTAGCACATACTCCTAACTCTTTGTACGTACCCTGTACTTACATCATGGAAGAATATTAATGATCAGGGAGTTGTTGGTTTTCCAGTGGTATTTTACACGGCACCATTTCGCTATAAATTATGACAACAGTGTGTTATGTATAGTGAGTATGTCAGTCCTGGCACAAGCTGCTGATACAGAGTAGTGAACCACAGGTAGGTCTTTGTGTCACCACCCTGTTCATGAACTGAATGGCCCAAAGGAGAGATATTGGTACAATTATATTATTACAGGCATTTAGTTGGCACCCATCCCAGGAGTACCCGAGGGATTTATAAAGCTTAAGTTGACACCTGCAGCTGTACCTGCTTCCACCTTTACCAGTCAGCTATGAATACAGGATTGCATCATTTTGGATGTCCTGGCCAAATAGGTGCATCTTGCAGCCCTTCCAAAAGGGGCTAGGTGGGCTCAGTAATGTCCACAGGGAGTGACTATCAGATAGGAAGACCCAATATCAAGCTTTACCATCAGCACCTGCAAGCTTCTCACTTTGTCCAATTCTCTTGCACCTGGAAGCTTCTCACCTTGTTCTAGGGTCCAATTCTTTGCTGGGGTTAATGGGCTCAGCTCTCTCAACTTAAGGGGTGCTTTGTTCACTTTTCCAAAACATTTTCTTCTGGAGTGAGCATAGATCACAAGTGTATGGGAGGCAGTTCTTGAGATGGCATATATAAAACTTAAATCAAGTATCTCTTTCAGGCTAACTAGCCTTGAATTTCACCCAACAGTCTTTTGGCTCCATTCCAGCCTAAAAATATAATGTCTCAGCCTTCAGTGATAGAAGAGCTTAGGGTATAAGTGCCCATATTGTTGTAGGTTTTGTGCCAGCAGTATTGTTAGAGCAGCACAAGACAAAGTTAAGGACAGTCCCTGCCACAACAACATGTTTACAATCTAAAAGACAGCTATATTGATCAAACAAGCTGCATTGGGAGAGACAAGGGAAGAGAGTTAAATTTAAATTTTATATCACAGATGGGTAAATTGAGACACCAGCAGATTAAACTCCATATCCAAAGCAGCACAGTGGCTGAGTAGTAAAGTCATAAATGGAATCTTTAAGTCCAGACCTCAATCTCCTTTTCCAACCACTTGACAACACTGTCTCCCTTATCTTGTGAACTATATGAAATATGCATTATTATTATTGCCTGTCGGTTTCAGAATGTTAGACAAGGTGGGTGAGGTAATAAAAGATACAGTCCAATAAAAAAAATGACCTCACCCACCTTGTCTTTCTGTATGCAATATGGCATCTAATGCAAGATGACAAAATTTTCATCTTGTTCAAGGAAAATAAAAAACACACTGCCCTTCAGAAAGAGTCTTCAGGTATGATTTTATTCAGGTATTCCAAAAAAAAAAACCTTTGAAGCTCATAGGTATCACTCATTAAAATATTATTATGCCTGTTTGTTTAGTTCCCCTCTGCCAGACAAACGAAGAGACCACAAAGTCAAATAAATGGGAAGCACATCTCAGCCCTGATCCAAGCCTACTGAAGTGCAAAGACTCCCACTGTCTTCAATGAGCTTTGGATCAGGCCTGTATGTATTGGAAAAAAATACTCCTGAACAGCATAGCTTGACTGCAGGGGTATCTGTAAATACTGCAGAGTGAATTCTGTATTTGAGAGCAATGGAAATGAGAGTCTATTACACATTACAGAATAAAAGCCTAATTCATTTTAAAGTGATTAAAATGAGGAAATCTTAACATTGTGGGGTTTTCCCCTCTTCCCTTAGCTATGGATCAAGGAATATGCTCTGTCTGCTGTGATGCAGAAACACCTGTCTGAGAAACATGAGAAGATTATCCAAGGTGTTTTAAGCCAATTAGGTGGCCTCAGTGAGGAGTGAGTATGGTCTTATCACTTTTAAGCAATGCTATAAAACTGCAGGTGTAATGAAAAACTCTAGGATAATCCAGGCTTGGGTGGGGAGTGATGAAATGGGACTCTTTAGTTATTCATACAGAGATAGAATTACCATAGGTTTGAAATTGAATGAGTATTAATTTTTCACTAGCTAAAACTGCAAAAAATTCAACAGTAAGGAAAAGCAAACATCCTCACTGGGTCATGTTAATGCTTAGTGATCATGATGGGTTACACATGGACCTTTCCTCCTGGTGGGACAATCTGTGGTTTGTTAAAGGGTTTGTTCTCAGTGTATTTATTCTTGTTTCTGAATCATTCCTAACTTTGCACTCATAAATTCACCTGCTACCTAAGAACTTGATTTCTCGGTCTTGTTTTGTAGCAGGCGAGGGTTCCTGCTATACACCAACCTTCTCCATAGCCACGCACAAGATGAAGTGCTCAGTTCACTGTTCTTCTCTCTTGACCTTTAATCCTTTCTGCTTTTAATCTGATACACAATTGTACATATATGTTGATACTACTTGCTTCTTCCTGCCCACTCTCTTCTTGTCTTGAAGAAGAAAACTACAATTTCATCTCCTGTCTTTCAGCTAAATATCTCAAACATATACATTTCTTTGGGCAGGAGTAGCCTTCTCAATAAGCACAACTCCAGGTCTTCTGTCTGTCTTTCTTCATTAAGACATCAAGAGTCTTCATGGGTCCATGACTCTGACATTGTCTGATACTCTGAAATCTCTCTCCTAGAGTATGCATGCAGATCTCCCTATCATTATCTCTGCAATATGCCACTGTGTACCACAGTCTTGACACCACCTTTGCCTAAGTCTTACTGTATTCCTTTATTTCCTCAGACTATTGCAATTCCTCTCTATGACCTCCACATTCTGAGTCTCCACTATGTTCAGAAAGCTGATGCCACCCTTCTAATACACACACACGGTAGCTGCACACCTACCTCGCCCCACATCTTCAGACAACTCCATTAGTTCCCCATCCATGTCAGGGGGTGGCTCAAAATTGCCCTCTATTTCTTAAAATGCACCATGTACTTCTTCTATCTGCTTCCCTCTACTCAGCTAACACTTGTCTCATCTCTGTCCCACCACACAGTACCATCACTGCTGGAGGCAAAAAAAAGAGTGCTCTGCAGCTCCTGAAATTTGGAATAGCCTTCCTGTATATCCAGCTACATGCATTTACCATCTCATTTAAATGAAGAGATCTTTTACCCCAGTATATTGGTTTTTTATTTTTTTCCCCTTCTCTTCCCCCCCCCCCCCCCCCCACTTTCTTTTTCACTACAAAATTGGAAAATTGCCATAGTGACACTTGTACTATATAACTCTGTAAAGCATTTTGGGATATCGTCTGTATGACATAGCCTGTATTGTATTTGTTGTAACTCTTTCATCTATGAGTCATGACCGGCATTGTTGAACATAAATATGCAAAATAAAGTAGTTTGGTTGATAAATGGAGATTAAAAAGCCATGATCTCTTTCACAGGTCTGCTAAGTACATATTACGGAAACACAGACTCTTGCTGTGTTCAGTTCTCAGAAGGTTAGCTGTCCGAAATCTTGCTATGGCTACTCTGACTCACATGAGAATGTCCCAGAAGAAAAGCTCACTTCAGGAGCTAAGAGAGCAACATACTCTGCAGAAATGTTCCTCACACTGTCAAGATGAACACCAATGGGAACTACAGAACGCAATGGTATTTATAGTTTCCTGAGCATTTTCACCATAGTTCTTGCTTTGTATAATATCTGTCATTGAAAGTAGCCCTGGGAGTCCCAAAAATTAAAAGAATGACAAGGAAAAGAAATACCCTCTGTTCAAAAATTTACCCATCATTGACATGTAAGTTACTTTAGCACAAGTATTATCGTTTCAATAGAAAATTATGGTTTCCTGCAGCCTTAGGTATACAAGGAACATCACTCCTCCTTTAACTGTAAAGCTACTCTAGCAAGAACAACAATGATTTTTGTTTTTTATTTGATATGAAAGCAACAGTTGGAACATACAGTCCTAGCATGTAAAGGAAACAAGCCCCTGCAACAAGGTGAGAAATTCCCACCAGAGCAGCAAGTAATCATACACTGTAAAGGTCCTTCATTGGGGTAAAGGGTTCTTATGTCTCTGAACAGACTCAAAAGTCTGTTCTGTGGTGGTCATTCACATCCTCTCTACAGGCTGGCCATCTTCTCTTTTTCCTTTCCTAACTCAGCAACATCCTCTGGTTGATCTATTTTATGTATTTCTTAAGTTGATGGGAGTTAAATATATTCATTGGCCCTTCTTGAATGTGTGCTTCCAGGAAAGAAGCATAGTTTGTATCTGCATGGCCTTTCTGGAAAGTTAATCTTCAGTTCAGTTATTTTCCTATGTATACTTAATATAGAAACACAATGTAGCTGTATGACCTATGGAGAGTGCCTTCTGACGTTAACTCCATTTGTAGCAGATGAGTAGCTTCTGTGCAACTCAACCTTTCTTCAATTGCCTGCCTACTGTTTGACTCGATCTTTCATTCTGTGTCCTAAGAAGGAGGGTCGGCAACGCTGTCTGCAACCAGATGCCAGCATAATTCGAATACCTGTTTGGTATGGCTTTGTCCATCAAAGTATTCCCTATTGAATGTAAGAGTCTTGGGTATTATAAATAATGCCTCAAGTTAAAGATGAAAAAAACCAAATGCATTTTTACCACATTCCTCCTGTTTTTGCATTTGACTTACCTCCCACTTGATACCCACGTAAACACTGATCTGCAGCAGAGACTATGTTCTCCAGCAAGATTCTGGATAAATCAGGTGCAGGGCATAAGCAGTGTTCTTTTCACACTTCCCTTCTTGTACTGCTCTGTAGAGGCCAGCCACAAAATGGCCCTCTAAAGAAGGTCCAAGAACAGCACCTTATGATTCCCCCTGTAGCAGGGGGAATGGGGAGGTGCTTAAAAAAAAAAAAAAAAAAAAAAAAAAAAAAAAAAAAAAGATAAAATCCAAGAATATTAAATGGGATCCTCCAAAACTGGAATTCAGAGCTCTTACATAAGCAACGGTGGGAGGGGATAACTTAGATTACAGACTCTCAGTCAGACAAATTGTTTAATTTTACATGGATCTCTGTTTAAAATGTGCCTCATTTCCCTTTTCTCTCCTCCTCTACCCTGTGCTAAAGAAAATAGGTATTTTGCGTTACTGTTATCTTCTAAGACCTTATGGGATACTGCCCTGATCAACATCTTAGCGGAGTACCTGAGCATACTTCTTACTTAGTGACTTGCACTTCAAAGGATCCCAAAGTAGTTTTCCTACTTTCCACATAAGAACTGCTTCATTCAAAAATGCAGCTGCCTCTGGGGTGAAACACTTCTTCCATTTAACCGTGCCTAGCAAAACTAAACAACAGTTTAGGACAAAATGGAAAGAAAAATACAAAACACTGGAAACTATGGTAAGCAACTGTAGTTACCCAGATTGGAATAAAGCCAGGTCATTGAGGTTAGCACACTAGCTGTTGAAAGCTTAGCTACCAGAAGTGGACAAGACCTCAATTTCAAATCTCATCTGAAAGAGGACACCTTCAGCAGCACACTACCCCCTAGTAGTACGTGCAATGAACATTCGAAATACAATCATCCATCTCTGGAGGGAGCCAGAAATAGGTACATTTAGATGTAGTCAAAGAAGGCCTTCTTGCAGGGTGAAGGGAATTTCCTTTAAAAACCACACATACAATAGAGTCACACAACTTCAATATAGCTAGTAAGATAAATGGACTTATCCCAAGGATGTCTTGGTCTCCTCAAGAGTCTAACACCCAGTTATTTGGCCATAAAGGTATGTAGTGGAATGTTAGCTCTCTCATAGCCTTTATCTGATTACTAGGAATCTCACATTCTGGAGGAAATGGAGAAGCTGGAGGAGGAAACTCAACAAACACGTTTGGAATTTCATCAACAGTTAGTTGCAGAAATCCAAGAAGCTCTTCAGCTTGTGCAGCAGCACATGGAACAAGTGATTGGGCAGACCTTGCTCCAGCATGCCCAGCAAGAAGCTGCTAAGCAAAGCTCTGAGGACGGAGAGGACTTCAAGGTATATGATCAGTCCCTAACAGCCTTTTTAGAAAATACTTTCTGATAAAATGGGGGGGACACTATAGTAATTTATGATCCAGCGTAAGGGAACATCACAAGTGGAAGAACTACAACCTGTTATATGATCTTACAAATGCTGTATAGAAATGCAGAGCTTTTCTGCTAACTCATCATGGCAGCCAGACCAGATGTTAGGCCTAACTCAAAAGTATGAGAGAGTTCAGAGCTCTCTCCAACACAGAGAGAATTAGTATGGTTAGGACCATTACCCATTTACAAGGAGTTTACGAGGAGTTAATTCATAGTATTTATTAACCTTTAACAAATGGAATTATTGCCAAGTCAAGTCAAAAACTAATCCATATTACCATATATAGCATGATTGACAGAGATAAGAAGAGATGCTGGAAAATGGGAGAACTGGGTGTGCATTGTAGCTCATTGGCAGTCTAGGATGGAATGGGTCATGGAGACTGAACCCCTCCAGATGAAGATTGAAACATATTAGTAGGGAAGCTTGCACTGTCACTATTCATGTTGTATTGTTCTGTGGATAAACAGAGGATCCTATTTTCCAGAACATCAATCTGGCCCATTTCACAAGTACTAAATTCACAGGCGTGTGGTTGCACATATATATGCTCACACTTCAAAAATGAAGATTTCTGTCTGTCTTCTATTTTGCTTCTTACGCAGACAGTTCTTATTTAGTTCTTCCCTTAATATATTAACAGCTACTTGTACTGTGTATTGCAGGAGAGACTGATAGAAGCAGCTGTAGAGAGTGTATATGTGACCAGCAATGGTGTCAATAGACTGGTGCAAAGCTACTACCAGCAAATAGAAAACATCATGGACGGGCATGAAGACAGAAAACTTCAACAACTGAAATCCCTTCAGGGTATGAAGAATAGCAGCCATTATGTGGTGTTAAGCTTTAGTATTAACAAATGCCATTAACGTACATGTGTGTATGTGACAGGGTCCCTCCTTTGGTACCTGGTGAACCTCACTACTTGGCCAGTTCAAGTGGTTCTGCAGTCACAAATGTTTATCTTTTGTTAAGGTGTGCCTTCTTCCATAACAAAGTCTGTGCAACATAGGTTTGTAGCAAGAACATACTTCCCTGCAGCCTACTCCCACACAAGCTTACTCTTGAGCTTCCTTCTTTGTTCCCTGTTTCCTCTCCTTATATTCTCCCCCTACCCAATGACCTTGTTAACCCAGTGATTGCCACCCAGGTGCTCACAATCCCCTACCAGAACGTGTATAATTGCCCTCAGCTGGGCCTGCAGCCTTCTCCGCACTTCAGCACTGTCAGCTATCAGGAAGCTGCTATTAAAGCCCTGTCACAGCATATAAAGATCTCTTTCAATGTCACAGAATGTAACAGTACATCACAAAGTAAATTGAATTTGTAGATCTGCTTGCACCTTCAAAAAAAATACAAAGTGCTGAAAGTATAATAATTATAGGCTTTGGTTCCAAAATGTTACCAGTTCACCAAACTAAGACCTTGGCCATACCAGACAATGACCACCACCTCCCATTCAGTTTTCTATGCTGACGCATGAGATACAAGGGATAGGAACTCCAATGCATTTTAGAGCCTGCATTGTTGAACAGGAGCCATGCAGTAAAGGTGCACTGTATATGTCATTCTGTGTCTGATCCTGAAAGATGCAGAGTGAGTGCCCTCAAGTCTTGAAGACTTTGGCCCTGCTTCAGTAGTGCATCCCTAGTCAGCTCTGAACTTGAAAACCTGCTTAAATTCCAGTGTCTTTGATGGGCCTAAGCAGCTGACTACAGTTAAGCATGGGGCAAAATATTTTCCTAAACAGGGATGAATTTAAGCATATGCCTAAATGCTTTGCTTGAGCAGGGCCTTGAGTATCATTCGTGACTGAGTGACAAAATATGGAGTGAGAGTTATAACAGTTGCTCATTTTGTTGTCTGGATAATATTAATGGTTCAACACATCAATATTACTACTTAAAAGCTGTGTGAAATTTAAATTTATAAGCAGCTGCTAAGAATGCTGTTTTGCTCTTTGATTGAAGATCCACAATTGGGGGAAAATACTGTCATTGCATTACTTGAGTTTAAACCTACTAGCATGACAAAGCAGAAATTTATGTTGGTAATAAAAACAGGAGTGTATTAGGCCCTAGGTAATACTATCTAGACCAGTGTGGCCCAAGACACACCAAGTGAAGAATCACAAATCAAGCAAAAAGCAATTATGAATTACTAGACTGAAAGAATATTGAAGAGACCCATGTGCTTTTACTGCTATCCTTCTTAGCTTTTCACTAGCTATGAACCACTACTTCTCTTTTGGGATTCTTGTTTTTATTCTGTTAGGAGACAGAGTTCTATAGCACTTACATCTATCTTGTAACTCTTGCCCCTGGCCATTCACCATAACTTGTCTGAGAAACTTCCAATTGATGCATTTTCTTTAGATGCTGCCCTTTGACACAATGCTCAGGTTGAGCTAATTTACCAACCTTGCATGTTACGTCAGCCACTCTTAGCCCTGTGACAGCTGCTTCTTGCTCCCTGGCTCTTGTTTTGCTTTCTCCTTATCTTAATGTCTGCTATAGGTCCAGCTGTGCCTGATGTACTGCTGGAAACAGCTGCCATCTCATCTATTTGGAAGTCTCCATACTATGTTCAGGAAAGGATTGGGCCTGTGCTTGTATCACCCTGTACTCAGGAAAACAAAGAGCCTGTTGCAGTGGTTAGCACAAGTGGTGCCTGCATGCTTCATTAAAGTATATGACTAATAAACCAAACACATTTAGAAACCTGGGACTACATCCATTCCTTGTGCAAATTTCATTGGACTTCAGTGTAGTTAAACCCAGAATGGATTAAGCCCTTGAGTTTAGCTGGGCTTGTTCTTGCCTTCTTTGTCACGCCCTCAAAAAGAAATCAAAATGGGTATGCCTTGAGTTATTAGCATGAAGGACTTATGGCTAGCAGAAGTCTAGACTGTAACCTGGGCTGAGTTCTATAGCCTGTCACTTGAATTTCTTGTACATCACTCAGTCTGCTGGAAAAAGTGGATAAAAATAATAATTGCCTGAAAATTACCACTTGCATTTAAGCCTTTCTGGAAAAGTGAATTACAAAAAAGACTGGCCAATTTTTCAGCTGATTATGAAACAAATTACAGTAGCATAAGTATACAGACACCTGCTGTGTATGATGTACTTTACACACAGCACTAACTTTGGAAAGCCTGGGATTGTTCTGAATTATGCTGATAAATTAATATATTGTCACAACTCAAAGGAAAAACATCACAGGATTTGTTATTCTGAGCAGATGATTTTACAGACATGTTATTTTAGCAGAAAGGACTGAAAGTAACAGACTCAGAAAAAAACAAGAGGAAAATGAACAAACATTGAAAGAAAAAATTAATCAAGGCACCCTGAACATGTCATCTGCAGTCCAAAGGTGAGAGCAGGCATGAATATTACTTATTCTTGATATTTAAATCTTGTGAGTTGTTTCAGTTTTGTGAACTGAGCTGTGATTAAGTAACTTCAAACAACAGACCACAAAAACTTGACATTTGTTTGTGTTTTGTCTTTAAAGAAAAAGAAAAATGTATTCTCAATTTGTGTATCTGAGCTCAGAGAATTGCTCTGTCACTATCAACAAACATTTTGATGTTCATTAATCACAGTACATAAAGTAACACATAAGACACTTGCTATCAAAACAGTTTTTTTTTTAAAAAAAATCAAACCATGTACTAACTTTTAAAAGTTCTTTGAAGTAAATATGAGATTGAGACTGC
This sequence comes from Dermatemys mawii, assembly GCA_007922305.1. Lineage (NCBI taxonomy): Eukaryota > Metazoa > Chordata > Testudines > Dermatemydidae > Dermatemys > Dermatemys mawii. Next base: position 19,115,660 of record ML677326.1, on the reverse strand, counting down.
TGCTTTCACATACAGCATACTCTGTCTAATCTGGTTAAAACACAAAGTACTCTTGTTCACTTTTGAGTAAATTTATACTGTGATTAAGATAAAATTAGGGGGATCATAAATAACCTTATTTAAAAACGCAAAGAAGAGTACACTTAGCATCCTGTGCTTTCAGAGATACTGTATTATATTTAGGGCTAGATCCTCCAAATGGATTCAGCCCTTGGAGTATTAGTATAGTTAATGGATTTTAGTTCAATCAAAATCAGTAATTTGCTACATAAGATTTTACACAACTAAGATCCTGATTCCACAGGTTGAGAAACACTGCTTTAGGAGGTCAAAGGCACTAACAGTTCTCAGGAGTCTCATGAGTGACTAATATCGCTAATATAATGTATGACAGGAGGAAAGAAGCATTTCAGAAATTCAGATTCTACTGTACTAATATTAATCTTTGGTCAGGAAAACAAGCCAACCAAAAAATACATTTGCTAATACAAACACTTTGGCTCAGTTTCAACTAAGCTGTGTAATACCAAGAGTGAAATTCCTAATTCTTTTCTCTTTTAGCTGAGCTTCCATAAGTAAGTCCTCTTGGCACGTGGATGATACAGGGAAAGACAAAAAAGAGCTGATTTGAAAATGCCATGCAGACTATAACATCGCTTTTTATGTCAGCCTCTAACCTTAGAACATTACAAAAGAGGGCCTGAATTTTACCAAAAAAACCCTATCCAAAGCAACAGATGCCCTTGCAGTTTGGAGGTAGAGCAAATCTACCAAAAAAGAAAAAAAAATCATATTCCATTTAGTGACTATGGAAGCTGTTAAAATTAATTGCTTCAGCAAAATAAATGGTCTTTTTATGTGTATAAGGGGTGATTTTAGTAGTCAGAGTTTCTCACTCTGTAAGAAACTTCCTAAATAGTACAAAAATAAATATTCCTTAGGTTAAATTCACTAAACCTTCTTGAACTAGCCTGCTTTCCTTTACCAGGATGTTGTTACAACAACAAAAATTTTTGGCTCAGTTTGATGTGCAGCAGCAGGTTCGTCTGGACTCCCTAAAACAGAAGATATCAGTATTGCATCATCTAGAAACACAGCTTGAAAATCAGCTAAAGGTAAATCAAGGTAAAACAAATTGCAGGTATAGTTAGCTGAGGACCTGATCGTGTTTCCATTGAAGTCAGTGGCAAAACTTCTGAGGGGCTCCAGGATCTTTTTCCAAAGCCCACTGAAGTCAACGGAAAAATGCCCTGTTGAGTTTAGTGGACTGTGGATCAGGCTGACCAAGTTTGCAGAAGCCTTTTCAAGAACAGGCCAAATAATGGGTAAAGTCTGATCCCCTAAAGGCTATTCTATTAGCACAGAGAACCACATTTATTTTAATGTGCATTTTTCTCACCTCAAGTTCCCTCTGGAACTGGTTGTGAGCATGCCCACCCTATCAAAGGGAGAACATTTCTGTCCTCTCCACATCACTTTCTCTTTGCTGAGCAAAAGCAGAGGACATAGCCTTCTTATTACTACTACTGGTACATACTTCAGTTCACAGATGTGACCCTGGTGACTGCCTTGCTCTTCACACTTCTAAACCCACCTATCCTCTCCATGAGTAGAGTAGAATGGCCTGGAATCAAACTGTTTGAACTTTGTTAGCATTCTTTTCTTTTATAAAGTATCATGATATGTCTTCCTTTGCATTCAGCAAGCAGAACAGGATTTCATCACTGAGCTAGTGGCGTTGGCCCGAGTTCCCCTCACCATGCACAAGCAGCCTTTACATAGGAGCATACAATCAGGTTAGTATTGAGATGCTTGCTTGTTTGAGGGGGTTTTTTTTGTTTTGTTTTGTTTTTTAAGAGCTTCATGCATGGTAAGAGATTTGCAAAATATACATCTCTTCCCCCCTTTTTCTTATAAAATTGGCTAAATATATTGCCTGTTTTCAGAGCCAATTAAGATTCCAATCCAGTCTGATAAAGGGCTTCAGGTTTACAGGCCAGCACTTTTACCCATTTACCATCCCCAGGTCAGTATACTCAATGGGAAAATAGAGAGAAAGGTATTTAAAAAATAATTGCTCTTGTGGACCCCTCTGTTTAAATGGGCTGAACTATTTTTCTAACAGAGAGTCCTTCTAAGCTCTTTCAAGCCTAAGACATTAGTTCAGACTATACTCCTGTCTGACCACAGTGGGAAGGATATTCTGAATATTACAAGTGGCAGCGAGGCACCCATTTCACACTGAAAGTCAATGGGAGTTGAGGACATAACTGCCATTGGTACCTTTGAAAGCCCCCCCTCTGAGTAGGAAAGAGTTCCAGGAACAGTTATCTGCCACTCCTAGCTGGGAGCAGTGGCCTTTCCTGCTGGATTACAGCTAGTAAAAGATAGATATAGGCACCAAATAAGAATATTCAGGCCTGAACATATACAAGGAAAAGAGAGAAACTCTGCTAAGTAGAGCTTCTGTCATGAAAATTTCATTATCATTTTACACATTTGTGGGAGTCTTACCAGAGATATAACCAGCTGGTTAAGGCCTTAACTAGCTTAATTCTTCAACCCAGAATTACTTCGACACCTTCGCCATCCTCTTCAGAAACACCTGACCATAAAGAAGGACTCCATCACAGATTAAAGTTATTTGCAATCAAACAGGCATCAGAACTGAATCACCCAGATTTCTCTCCCTTCATGGGAGGAAGGAATTAATCCTCTTTCATTCCCCACCAGCAGCCTAAAACAATAAACTCCTATGAATAAGTACAATCACAGTGTCTTTGCATACTTACAGGCATTAACTGCAGCCTTAATTAATTCACTGTTCCAACTGACATGGACAAATTTGTTAAAAGGGCATCTAGTTTTGTGTCCACCATCAACTGTGGAGCCAAGTCTGCAAGTGCAGTTAAATAAGTGTGCAACCTCAGGTTGAAAATCCCTGACCAGGTTGAATCCACTAATTAGTTGCTGGAGTGAAATATTTAGGGTGAGATTTTAGTTAGGGCCACAAGTTCAATTAAGAGTGGGTGGCACTAATATTCCTAATCAACTCATATAGGTGCTTTTGAACCCACCCTACCACATCCCCTTGCTATCATTCCCTTCTCCCCAACCTCATTGCTTATTTCTGTGGGTGCCTTAACTATGAATGCAAAACCAGATGCATAGTTGAGACCACACAAAAAATATGGACCATTAACATCAAAAGTTTGTCTGCACTCTTCCTTAAAATTACAAAGCAGCTGCCTTTATTCTTTTGGTTGTAGCTCACAGCAGTCTTCATTAGTTTGCTAATACACTTACCTGCATAGAAACTACCTAATTGTGCTCTAAGACATTATGCCGCATTCTAAAACATGTCAGCCTTTGCAAAGTATGAAAAGAAAGACATGCCCACTGCATGTTAAATCATAATCCAAAGAAGTTACTGTAGTGATTTTAAACCACATATCTATGCCTTTTCAGGAAAAAGCCAAAAAACAAAAAGGAAGAACTCCCACTCCTGGGGAAAAGAGGATTCTGGTGACTTCAATGAAAAATGAGCAGATGCCCCAGGAACAGACTTCTGGATCAGTAAGGTATAACTGGGGCTAAAATGGATGACTACTGAAAAGCATGTTTATAATAACTGATAAAAAAAAAGTTGGTTTCTCAAGAAAGTACTTTGATCTGATAGAGGAAAGAAAATAGATTCTATATTTTTCTTCTTACCAATATTCCTGTTAAAGTATAAATATATTCACTGTCCCGGATCACCATTTTTAAGTGAAGGAAGAGCTTCTAAATTTGGCTCCCTAGTCTGTCTGTCTTTTTTTTTAATTTTCACTTTAATTTTAGATAACAATAAGAAATTATATGTTTCTGTCCAAGCTTGGTATTTCTAAGGTGTGTTTCTTACACATGGGGATAGATTCAGAGATGGTGTAATCCAGCATAGGTCTATTGAAATCAGTGGAACTACCATGATTTGCAACAGACAGATCTCGCCACTGGCATCTAAATAGCCACTGCCTCTGTTTCCTGGACAAAAGCAGGTGCTGGTTTTTGGCTTCTGGAGGAGCAGAGCTGACAGCTTTTGCTATCAACATAATCACTCTTTGAAACATCTCCTATGGGTGCTAACTAGACAAGGAGAAAGGGGCTGAAACCTGAAACATGCCTGCTGATTATTGGAGGGACAGCTCAAACGGGTTCACTGATTGTTGGGGCTTGATGCATTGAACAGATCCTTCTGATAGGAAGTACAAATAGTTGCTTCTTAAGAACCATATGGAGCCTTTAGGAAGAGTATTTATCCCTTGAATAACATTGGGCTGGGATTGCTTTCAGAAGATGGCTCTTGTCCTGCTAGCATGATTACTATGCTTTCTTGCACATCACTTTCCTTCAGCAAACAGAAGACATTTGTAGCATGGTGAAAGAGCACAGGGCAGATCAGTATTTATCTTGTACATTTTGTCTGACTTTTAATAAGTCAGTTGCAGCCAGAAATATATTACAATATATTACAATGTAGCAAACTCCCTTCTGTTATTTAAATGGGGAATTTTAGTCTGAAATTTTATTTTGTTGAGTTTGGGTTTTTTTAAATCAGAAACAATTTGCAGAGACAGCATGAAACTGAAATTGATCCAGGGAAGAATTCAAAGATACAGAAGAAGAGGTGCAACATGTAGTGAAAACAGTTCTAAAGATTGTCGGTCAACCTGAATCTTGAGTCCCAAAGCATTTTTCTGGACAAACTGAACTACTGTAAATATTTACTGAGCAGGATCATTGGGGAACAAATCAGAACCTCATTAAAAACTAAGAAGCCTTATTCCACAACTGTGAAGCAGCATAAGCAAAACACCACCACATGGAGATACAGCAGGTAGCCATCTTCCTTAGGCTGATACTGAAACATTCCCACTTAGTTCCATCCAAAAGAACAGGAAGCCACCTCTCTGTCCACCAGCTAGAGCTCTGAGAAAGGTTTCCGTTTTGTGAAAAGTAGTTGGATTTTCAGCAAGTCCCCAGCTCCCTGAAATCCAGGAAAAAAATAAGGGGATAGAGGGACAACACCTGCTTTATAGGGCCTCCAAAAGGAGAGCTGCTTAGAGCCAGGGTGCAGGGAGGGAGAATATTCTGACTCTTTGGCCAGCCAGGATCCAGGAATTAGAGTTCCAGATTAGTATAAAAACTTTACATGGCAATGGGTCTTCCATAGAAATCTGTGTCTTTAGGTGGAATAAAGATCTGAGTGTGGCCACAAGCAAATTCAAGTCCATCATTGTGGGCATTGGTACAAGAGGGGGGTCCTCTTTCTGGCAGTGTGGGGATGGAAAACGAAGCCCGGAGAGGATAGACAGTACAGCTGAAAGGTCAAAGTAAACAAAAATCATTTGTAAGTACTGACTGATAATAAGCAGTATCAGTTAACAGGAGACAGCATTCCAAATGAGGAGTAAACACAGCAAGGCCCTCATTGCAAAAGTACTTACACTGCAGCTCTCCTTGAAGTCTTCTGAAAAAACAGGTAGTTTCAAAAGAGAATACAGAAGCAGTGCCCATTCATGGCTCCAGCTGAAGTCAGATACCCAGCACCTCTGAAAATCAGATGGAGACAAATGAAAATCAGACAAATGTTTGAATACAAGATGCTAGATGAAAACTTAAATCTAGGGGACACCTGTGACAAAGTGACTTGTTCCCATAGAAACTGAAGCAACTGACTAGTGAAGCCCCATTACTAGAGAGGGCTCTGTTTGAGCAATAATGGTACACAGCATTCAAAGCAACAGGTATTTAAGCCCATTGTTACTGAGGTGATATGACTGTTCATTAGGGCAGCAGAGCCCGACCTCTCTCACTGTAAGAAACAGAGCGGACACTGATGCCAAATGTTTCCTTTTATATCTCCTCCCCCAGTCCTTTCCTCATCCTGGGGTACTGCATTTATTTAGCAGAACCTAAGGCTCTCATAGACCCTTTCCACCTAGCATCTCAGGTCAGAAGTGTCTTTCCAAGTCATTAACCAGCAAGAAAAAAAAAGAAGCAAACAGTCTAAACCATCACTAAATGCCCCTCCTCAGCTCTTTTGGCCATAGTCCCTGTAGAGGCCTTCTGGCATATTCTGCTGAGCTCTCTAGGGCTTTTCCTAACAAAGGCCAGCAGGTTATGTAAGTCCTGATGTGTAGGGCCCATTTACAAGGGCCATCTCCCAAGTACTCCTAAATGTTTAACCCCTGCTTGTCAGGATACCATCCTGTAGTGTGTAGAGAGGGGTAGTAGGTTTCATTTCCAGGGACCAAATTATGGTGTTCTCACTGTGGCTGGTTTCTCCCCTGAATGCCAAAAGAGCCATCACAATAGCCTTTTTCAAAGACTAGGCCAGTATAGAAGTGTTCAAAATACACAACTATAATTATAGCTACAGGGCCAGAGCCTCTGCTAGCATAAATCCCATGCACTACAGCCTAGGGACTGAGTGACTAGGCAGCAGTTCTAGAGAAAAGGCCCTAGGGGTTACAGTGGATGAGAAGCTGGATATGAGTCAACAGTGTGCCCTTGTTGCCAAGAAGGCCAATGGCATTTTTGGCTGTAGGAACATTGCCAGCAGAGAGAGGGATGATCATTCCCCTGTATTTGGCATTGGTGAGGCTTCCTCTGGAGTACTGTGTCAAGTTTGAGCCCTACACTAGAAGATGGAGGTTGTGGAAACATTGGAAAGAGTCCAGCGAAGGGCAACAAAAATTATTAGGGAGGGGCTAGAGCACATGACTTATGAAGAGAGGCTGAGGGAACTGGGATTATTTAGTGTGCAGAAGAGAAGAATGAGGGGGGATTTGATAGCTTCTTTCAGCTACCTGAAAAGGGGTTCCAAAGAGGATGGATCTAGACTGTTCTCAGTGTTAGCAGATGACAGAACAAGGAGTAATGGTCTCAAGTTGTAGTGGGGAAGGTTTAGGTTGGCTATTAGGAAAAACTTTTTCACTAGGAGGGTGGTGAAGCACTGGAATGGGTTACCTAGGGAGGTGATAGAATCTCCTTCCTTAGAGGTTTTTAAGGTCAAGCTTGACAAAGCCCTGGCTGGAATGATTTAGTTGAGATTGGGCCTCCTTTAAGCAGGGGGTTGGAGTAGATCACCTCTTGAGGTCCCTTCCAACCCTCATATTCTATAATTCTATTAGTCTAAATCAGTGTATCACTCCATCAAAGTCAATGGAGCTATGCCCCCCATCTGAGGATCTAGCACAATAATTAGGTAAAGGGTTGATGCAGTGGCACAATAGAAGTTAGTACCATTAAACAAAGCGTGTTACCATTATTGCAGGTGGCATTTCCATTTATCTACAATGTAAGCTCGTATCTTGAATGTCTGGGTTTTGATCAGTGGTACTTTACTTATACTGTGGGCCACACAGTACTGGTAGCATGCAGGCTGCAACCAGGTGGTAGCTATGCTGATTAAAATTACAATGGCGGCACGCTTAGGGGAGTTTAGATTTGGTGTGCTAGTGCTTAACATTGTAGAGTGGCTGTTTTTGATTAACAGAATCAATAAAACTCTAAAAGATATTTAATGGACCTGAGACTGGGATTTGATCTATTTTTTATTTTATTCTGAAACAGTGTTATGTATATTGCTGTTTTTCTACTCGCACCAAGATTTTGTAGAAATGTTTTTCTTCGTGGCTATTGCAGATTTGTATATTATTATTATTATGAAGAAGCAGCAAAATGTGGTATCTTTTACATTTTTGCATTCCCTAGTCTTTAAGTCAGCTCAGTTTTCTGCATGCCTTTTTATTATAATTCATTATCTTTCTTACATTTTTAAACAATTTAGTTCCAAGCAGCTAATTGTTGTTGGCTGCATACAGTACTTATGATGTATTTAACTATGTTTATAGCATATGAAATATATATATAGTTAATCCATTTTAAAGTTTTTATTAAAAGCACCTTTCAACCTGTTTAAAATAGATTTATAATTTACTAATCACAACATGGTCCATTGTTCTGTGTAATAAAGTACTATACAGAGTTTGCATTTAATTTCTGAAAATGGAATAACCAGCTCATGCACTTTATTGACATGTTACACACAGATTGTCAATAGGTTAATCATTCTGCCAATCAAGATCAAAATAAGGTATGGTGTTTTCAAATTGTACCTCTTGCAGTGTTTTCCTCTGCTATTTCAGTGGATTGCTGAGCTGCAGTGTTCATATAACCTGTTAGCTATACATTTTACTCACCTATTTCTCAAATGTTTTTAAGTTCATGAAACTTACTTGCCCATATATGAGCAACATGGCCCTGCTGATCGCTATCAGAGCTATCCAGCTAGCAAGAATGCAGTTTTGAAGGTTCAAATGGCACATACATTTTATACACTATTATAAATTATACAAAAACAACACAGTGTCCCAATTAATATGTAGTTTACTCAAGAAAACATAGTCTCATTGTAGCCATTGTGATTCATCCAGAAATTACTGAATTTTAATGAGAGACTGGAAATGGCATTTTTTTCTTCAGGAATGTGGAAATGTGCAAAAGATGACCTCAAAATCAAGCCAACAGCGCCCCCTTATGGCAGAAAATATAGTTGTCCTTCCTTCTGATTAAAGGTGGATCCAGTTTCTCTGGTAGGGCCAAAGGGGGTAAATGCAGCTTCACATTACCTTTTATTCCCTGGCTTTTAGGGGTGGCCAGGGACTATATCAGCCCCCTCCTCCACATAAGACAGAGAAGCTTCAGGGTTGCTCTAACTTATGCCTGGCTTCCCCTGGCCAGTTCAGGACCATCTCACACATCCCTTCCCCCCCCCACCCCACACCTTTTCCCTAGTAATACTATCTCTGTCTTTGCCACGCAAGGATTTTCTCAATTCCCTTACAAAATTATTCTCTTGCCTAATAGGATGATTCCATTCTTAAAAATATTTTCCTACTAATCAACTTAAAATTGCCTGTTCTGAGTTTCAACTCATTACCCCTAGTTTTTTCTCCCTTTTTTCCATGGCAAATATGCCCTCTCCCTCTTTGATGGTGAGATTCTTTCTGTACCTATAGACTCTAATTCACTGTCCACTGTCACAGTTGAAATTCACACCTCTGCAGAGGGCCCTACATGGCTTAAGTCCCATTTCAGTCCTATTTTGAGGGTGTAACTGGCTCAGTCCTTTTGCTGCCTCAGTGCACAGGAGTGAACGTCACCCTTTTGGCATTACAAAACTCCGATCTCTTTGTCACTCCGTGAATACATTTCACAGGTATTTTTTCCCTAGGTGGCTTAGCTCGTATTATCTAAGCAGAATCTCATTTTGTTACCCTCTGTCCATATTACTAATCTTGAAGTCTCTCTGCTTACTTCACATCCTAATACGGTATCACGTAGAAACGTCATTAATATAGAATCATTGACATGTAGAGCTGGAAGAGGCCTCGAGAGGGTCATGTAGTCCACCCCCCTCCTCTGAGGCATGACTAAGTATACGCAGAGTGCTGCTTACCCTTTCTCCTGTATCATCAACAGGGATGTTAAACAAGGCCACACCTATAGTCCTCTACTGGAGCCACCCCCCACCTCACGTCATTCTGTGTCGTGTTCATCCAATAACTTTCAGTCCTGGGAACAATATTCTTATCCAAACCCATTTGGATTACTATTGTGACCATGACTATAATTGTAGCAGCTGTCACTCGGAGGCCAGCAAACCCAGTGGACAAGCTGTGGCTCAAGAGTTCTTTCCACCAATTTGTAGCAGGTTTCACTCAGAGGCCAGAAGATGTAGTGGTCAGCCCATCTTTTCCAGTGCTCTAGAGTTTTCCAGCAAGATGGGGGCGGGCTGGGCACGGAAAAGGTAGGTGAACCCAGTTCCTGCCTTTCCACAGGGTCTCAAGCCAGGGCCAAGGGAGGAAAGGCATGGAAAGTCTCAGTTGCTTCTTCCTGGTACACCTGCCTAGCTTCCCGTGGGTCGCTTAATACCTTCCTTGCGTCTTTTCAGTATGGGCCATGAGCTCCCCTCCTCCCCCGCATACAAGAGTTCCCAATCAATCTCAGCAGCTCGGTTAGTCAAGTAAATATTTTTAGTTCCTTCCACAGTGCTCAGTGATTCTCTCTTAGCAGAGAATCGAGATGGGAAAAGGGTCAGCCCCTACTCTCCCGGGGCGGGGGGGGTTATCCTCAGTCCAGACTCTTCTTTTGTGGATTGCTGCATCCCCAGAAGCTGCATATTGGCTTCCTCCCTTCAGACAGTCTCTCATCTACTCTCTCCCCCTGCTGGACATTCAGAGTTCCCTTTTGAACAGCTCTTCCATTTGGAGCATGCAACTGTCAATCTCAGGGTCAAACATGGAAGTGGGAAGCAAAGCTTTCTAGGGGACTGGCTCCTCTTCTGGACACCCCACTGTCTTCAATATAAGTGCAAGGCTGGTGGATTTTCAGAAAACTCTGTGGCCAAGATCTACAAAGGTAGTTAAGACTCCTAATTTCCATTGAAATAAATGGACTAGAATGGCAGCAATCTGCTCCACTTGATGCAAATCCGATACAGTCCCAAAGCTGCAAGTGGATTGTCAATGTAGCTGTTAGTGGGCCAAAGACCAGGCAACTAGAACTGGTTATATTCTTACCATAAGCTCTATTCAACTCAGCAGAATTGTAACATGCAAAAATGATATTCAAGTGTGTGCAGAAAGTTATACATTAATGATCTTTGTGCTTTGAGGATCCAGTTTCTTTCAAACGATGTGGACCCAGAAGAAAACTCCCTCTAGTTAGCCAGGGAACACCTACACTGTAAAAAATCATATTGCTGAGCAAGAGCACTGGAAGGCAGAGAAAGACACTTAGTGATCTTTTCATTTCCTTTATTTCACAAGCTTTGAATTCAGAAATAGAACCACAACTAGTAGATCTGATAGGGTATAATAAGTAAAAATGCATGTGATTACAAAGGAAAAACTTTGTACAAAAAAGTTTAAAAATCCAACGGTAATTTGAGTTATTCTTAGGTACCAAAACACTCATGCAAAAGGAGAGCACTACTGCCCAGCTGGAGAAATCTCTGAAAGGGATGGCAATGGCATTGCTGCGTAGAAGTTGTGGCTCTGTCTAAAATGAAAACATTAAGACACATACTTGAAATGTACTTAGTGAATAATGAGAATTGCTACAGAGGCCATGTTGTCATTACACATTTTGAAGTTGTTTCTTTGTATCTCGGAACAGTGTTTTGTGGATTTATAATAAATTAAAGATATTACCAAAAGCCACTTATGCTATTCTACTGCATACTTTTAAAATGTCCATATTTTTCCTCTTTATGTATTTTAGTGGCATTGATCTTGGCATTGTATCAATTGTTGGCAACGTGTTCTAAACAGATGCACTCACAGACTGCAACTTGCATAAATAACTTAGTAACATGCATTTACTACTCTAGTACAGCTAACGGGTGCAAAGGAACCATCATTTAGTTACAAGACAAAGCTAAAACCTGTAGTCACTAAAGGGGCAACGGAAGCACCATGCTTTAAGGTGACTATGGCAAAAAAGCACAATTGTGAGGCAAGTAGTTCCAAGCAAACACACCACACTATTATCACCTCTTCCTATACAAAAAAAAAAAAAAAGAGAAAAAAAAAAGAAAAAGAAAAGAAAAATAAAAAGACAACTCATTTTTCCCTCATTAGTACCAAATAAAACTGTGGGTTCAATAACATGGACATCAAGGGGAATAGACATTATTCCCATGATCCTTCCGTCTTGCCATTCTGCCCATCACCTCTGTTCAGCCAAGACTGGTAATATTAGAGCGACCACCAGGGGGTGCAACAATGCGGTGTCCAGTGCGCCGAGGATTGTTGTCATCTACCTGTGCACCTGTAAAACAGCAATCCAGCCAGCAAAGCAGGGGAGTTAATAAAATGGGAACTGAAGAAAAAAATCCAATCAACAGTGAATTTTCACCCAACTGGTTCTACCAGTCAAGATTCAATATTTTTGCCACTTTGTTTTGACCATTCATCTCTAGAACCTGTTTTTGGATCATTTCTAATTAAGGAAGCAAGCAGTTACTGACTAAGGCCCCCTTCCTGTAAAGGAATCGTCTTGAATAGAGATCCACTGACTTCCACACAGGAGTGAACGCCTTGTGAGTGGATCCTTTCTGAGGGTTCAGAACAGGTTGCTATTCTAGGTAATAATTTGTCTCTGTAGCATTTCTGCCTGAAAATGTTACATAAATATGGGGGAGGCATTTTCAAAAGTGCCTAAGGGCCAAACTTTTAAAGATATTTTGGCACCTTACTCACATTGAACTCAATGGGAGGTAGATGCCCAAATACCTTTAACAATATGGTCCTAAATGATTTAGAATCACAAGGCTTGCTGATATGGTTTTGAAAATCCCACCCACAAATTATCACTCTTGGGGACCAAATTTTATAAGTGCACAAGCAAAAGTGTTCCTGTATATTTGTGCACTGCAGTCTCATTAGTACCAAGGGTATGTGTGTATCAAACTTTACAGACTGCCCAAAACATGAAAAATCAGATAATTTTCCATGAATTCTCTATTGTGTTTCTTCTCTTTGAAAGGTTTCATTGAATTCCTAAAGGCGGGATTTTTCACAGATAGAAGCATTGCTCATGTTTCTCAGTGGAAAGGATTGCAATTGCCCATCCATTACAATTTCTTAGAGATAAGAACCACTGATGTACCAATTCTACAGCTGACTTTTGGATGTTATAGTTACGTCACATCAAAATTAACCTCTGAGGAGAGAAGTTGCCTAGAATAATCCCCCCAAAATGATATTTATAGTCTGCTTATTATGTGAGGCAATATCCTGCAATGGTGCTTTGGCTTGAATGGTGAGAAGCATGGGGTGTTTTAGAATTATGGTTAGTACTTAAGGCTTTTTAGGTATTCATAATCGGTCGTGTTGGTTTACCCGATAAGCTGAAATTAGATTGGTGGAGATTTCTGATTGGTGGAGGCTGATTTTTGGCAGGGGAGGACTTAGTTGAAGGTGCAGGAGTTGCATATTTTGGCGTAGATGGGATTTCGTACACTGGCCCATCATACATTCCTCTGGACACCCCTTGCAATCCTGTTACCTAAAAGAAAAGAACAGAACAACTCAGACACTGAATGCATTGATATTCCCACCTGACAATATATTCAGTCACACATATAGTTCACAATATGTATGGCGCTGTATCATATACAGTCCCAGTAGCAAGGAGGCATGGCCTCCTTCAGAGGTAGACACAGAGGGAACACCTTAAGCCTCCTGGTGCACAGAACGAGGGGGGCCACACCCTGCATGCTGGAAGCAGAGGGGCAGGACAGGACCAGGAAGTATAAAAAGCCAGCCCAGCAGCTCAGTTCCCCAAGCTTCTTCCCCACTGCTGGAGCAGGATGCTGAAGAGAACCATGGCTGCCCGACGACCTGCTTGAGGTTCCAGAGAGATCTGCCACTCCCAACCCTGAGGAGCTGCTACTGCTACCCTTGGCAGTATATCCTGGGGAGACTGAGGACAACCCCTGAATGCAGCTACACCCGAGGGGGAGAGTAGAAGGAGCCCAGAGGAAACAGACTACTGTCTATGTTGCTGCCAGAAATATGTGGATTCCCCGCTAATCCTGTGGTCTGCCACTTTTAGGGCTCTGGGCTAGGATACAGTGGAATTGGGTGGGCCCGTGTCCCCGTACCCCTGGGATGGCAATACTCTCCCTCCTTAGGCCAAGAGACCTACATTTGTCTGTCACTCACCAGAGCCAGGTGTTTGGTGCTCACCATGACAGCCCCATAGAATGTGTTTGGTGCTACAGCTCTGCCTGAGTGCTGGTATGAGCCCTGACTGTTGATGTCCTGCCCCGCTTAAGGGCTGGGCTTATAACTTGTTACCACTCTGTCTTGACCTTCAGCCAGAGCCCAGGGTTTGTGGCCCCACCCTGCTTGAAGGTCAGGCCCATTGAGTACGGCTAATTCCCCTTCTTTGTTTTGAGAATACTCCAGCAGACCAGACTGTGAAGCGGCATGGCTTCTCTCAGAGATGTACACGGAGAGATGACCATGCTCACTTAGAGTCCCCGAGTAAAAACGCTTGTTAGTGGTTTTGTCTGAGTTTTATAGGGCTGTTTTATACTTTAAAAAAGTTATTATGAAAACCTAGAATATATGTCAGTTTTATCCAAAGTAATGTTTCCAACATTGTTGCCAAAGAAATAATAGTCTTCTTCAAAAGTCACATGGTGGAACAGCTGGATTTAATGCAGGACGTCTGGTATTTGTATTCTCCGCAACTACATACTGGCAGAAGTTTACCTAGCCAAGTGTATTGGTGCCACATTGTCAATGAACAAAAGGTGCATTTTTCTTTATTGTACCAATAGCACAGTATCATTTGAGAAATGGACAGTATTGTCTACAGCCTTAACATTCACCTCTGCCATGACACCTACCAAAAACTTAACAATGGCTAGGACAGCTGGTGGTGTCCTAATATATTATATAATCCATATTATACTAATCAAGATTATTTCATTGTTCTCTTTTCTCTCTCACAACCCTGTTCAATTGTTTCACTTCCTGTTGTCTCGCATCATTAGCCTGGGTTGAAAATGGTGTCTCTTTCTCTCTCTCTATATATATACATATTGGTAAAATTTCTGAAAAAACTTTCCACTAGCTCTACACATAAATAAATCACGATAATTTTTCAGCTCCCTGGAACAGGCCCTGCCTTTTATTACTTGTCTGTACAGCACCGAGCACAATCGGACCCTGTTCTCAGCTCATGACCTTTAGGCACGAACTCTGTAATATACATACAAATGTTATGCAGGGGATCAGAATAGATGGTCATAATGTTCCCCTCTGGCCTCAAAACCTATAAATCCATGAAACAATATTATTGCTATCAAAGGTAATAACTAGAAGAACTGGCGGTATGTGTCCCTTAGGAAAAGTTGGCTTAGAGAACCGAATGCTTTCAAAAAAAGCATTCCAAAGAGTCTGCAGTGCTTATTTGGATATTCAGAGTCTAAGGATTTTAGAAGACGTTTTAGAAAGATCACCCCTGTATGTTATAGTGAAAGGGACATGGAAACATAGGAAGGCCTGGCTATTGAGAAGAGAGCTTGAGTCCGCTCCCAATGAAGTCAATGCAAGTGTTTCCAGTGTTGTCACTGACAGAAGGATCAGGATCATTGCTAAGCTCTCATGCAGCCTGACCCAAAGATAACATTGGTGATGTTCCCCAAATGTATACCTTCTCCACCAGGAGAGTAAAGCGCCACACGCAGCAGAGGAAGTAGACACCAAACCCAGCCAGGGGGCTAATCTACAGGGGTGTCACAAAGGCAGGAGTTTACACCCCTGTACATATTCCATGGTTTTATCTGTGACAGAAACTACTGTGTAGATCCTTGTTTGATGTTCTATCACGTTTCTTTGTTATGCAGGGGTGTTCGAATGAGAACCCCACAGTGGATTTGATCATCAGTAGGTTTTAAAATGAAGGGATTTCACTGATTTTACATGAGTGAGAAGAGAAGCAGTGATGGGAACATGCCTCAGAGGTCAGTCTCTCTTCTACGAATCAATCAGCAGACGGAGCTCTAAGAGCACCAAAGTCAATGCTTGCTCGTCTCCCCTCTACCTAACTAGAAACCAAAAAATAAAGGTTTTTCCCCAAAATCCAGCTCCTACAATGAGCTACCAGCCTAACTCCTGCAGTAAACTCAAGCCTGGAAGAAGGGTGGGCTTGAGAACGCAAGCTCCAGCCCCAGCCAGAATGTCAAGCACTACCTACACAGCTATTCTACACTAGCACAAGCCCCACTGGCACAAGTCCGTGGACCTAGGCTGGAAGGCTCCCTCCTGGATGCACTATAGACATACTTGCAGTGTGCCAGACACGTGAGAGGGCAGGTATGAAGCCAAGGTCCATGCCTCAAAGTTTATAATCCAAGTAGACAATGTGAGGAGACAGAAACCGTGACTGGAGAGTAACGGTTTGCAGCACATCGCAGTTGATGCATATGCCTTGTTTGTCATTTTTTTTCGAAGGAGCAGATATGTTGCATTCTATAATTTGGCACTATTTATGTGAGGAGAACAGTGAGGAGAAAAGGCCTTTTGAAAGAAGTGAGTTGCATTGTCAAACTGTTTACAGTACGTTTTAATTGCTGCCCTTTGTAATCTATTATATACAATTTTTATAGTAATAAAAAATTAAAGTAAAAACAACCAAAAGCCTATCAGGCTTTCTTCCCTGATGTTTGTGTTCCCTGACAAAGAGACCTCACTGTACGAGAACAACAAAAGAGAATTTTCAGATAATTCACATCTAGTAACAAGCCCTATTTATTGGCTTCAGAAGAGCCATATTGGTATAAATTGAAAACACAACTGACCTAGTCATGGACAAACAGGACACTTTGCCTGATGTATGCATTTCACTTTCTAAAACAGCTGTCCCGAGCCACATGCTTCACAAAAGAGAAAGGCTGGAAAGTTTTATGTTTTATATACAAAAACAACTCAACTAAAATGAATTCGCCCACAGCAGTTGTTAAAAGCTGATAAAATGCTGAATACAGTGAATTCTTCCAATATAATGTGAACATGGGAAACAGAAATACTTGATCTACTTATCCAACATGCTAAGTTATGTAACAATTAAAAATGATAGCCTGTCCTGACCCCAACCCCCTCAAAAAATGTGGTTCTTTGTTGTTAGCTAAAATTGCCTTCTATTATCTTTCTTTTTCCCTCAGAAGACTGTAGATCATAGACATACAGGGGCAGATGGTGCAAGTTAGTGAAGCTCCACTAAAGTCAAAGGAGCTACACCAATTTACACCAGCTGAAGATGTGGCCCATAGTCTTTTAGCAGTGTTTGCAGAACCACATGGATCCATTCACTTAGGACAATAAAGATGCAAAATGTTTTCTTGTGTAGTTCCAAGAGAGCCTGGAGCAAGACCAGAAGATGTGTGGAGTATTAAATAACAGGCCAAGTTTGAACCTACCTTATTCCTGATTTTGATGCGCTGGTAAAGGTACTCAGAGAAAGGTTTGCGAGGAATGAAGCGGCCCATTCCCTTATTTACATGCAGATTTCCATCTTCAAATACAATCTTTCCTTGGCTTATGACCACCAGAGGAGCACCATGGCATTCCATTCCTTCAAAGATGTTATATTCAACAGCCTGAAGATCAAACAACATACATTGAAAACTCCATGCAAGCTCAATCTCAAATCTGTTTTTCTTTGGTAAAATGAAATACACATCAATGGCCCTATTTTTATCCAGCTTCCACTAATGCACCTGCAAAGTACCTGCAAAATGTGTAAGCACACTTATTTGTCTGGATTAAAAAAAACCCTGTTTTCCACATATAAAGGTTTATTTGGATACTTTCCACTTAGTAGCTGCATTATTGAAGGTTAGATGAAAATACGACCTTACGCATAATCAAAGGGTTGAAAATACACTTGCTTCCCAGGAGCAGAAACCAAAAAAATGCTTTGGGGCACATAAAGTAATATACAATCCTGTTGGGTGTCAAACAGGTCAGCTGGGTATGTCTATAGTGCAGCTGGGAAGTGTGATCACAATACACGTAGGTACACCTGAGATATCTTTGATCCAGCTAGCTTGCTAAAAATAGCACTGTAGCCTCAGTGACATGGATGACTACATAGGCTAGCCACAAGAGTATGTACCTAGAGCAAGAGTGGGCAAACTACCGCCTGGGGGCCGCATCTGGCCTCCAGATGTTTTAATCTGGCCCTCGAGCTCTTGCTGGGGAGCATGGTCCATGACTTGCCCTAGACGTGCGGCTCCCAGAAGCAGCAGCATGTCCCCTCTCCTGCTCCTATGCATACGGGCAGCTAGGGGGCTCCACATGCTGCCCTCATCTCAAGCGCCACCCACACGGCTCCCATTGACTGGCCAATTTGAGCTGCAGAGGTGGCGGAGAGGGCAGTGCGCAGACCTCCCTGGCTGTGCCTCCACATAGGAGCTGGAGGGGTGACATGCCGCTGCTTCTGGGAGCTGCATGAGGTAAGATCCTCCAGAGCCTACACCCCTGCCCCACTCCCTTGCTCCAAACCCCTGCAACACCCCTGATCCTCCTCCCACCCTCGGAATCCCTCAGTCCCAGCCCAAAACACCCTCCCCTCATCCTCAGCCCCACCACAGAGCCCACACATCCAGCCAGAGCTCTCAGCTTCCCTGCACCTCAACCCCCTGCCCCAGCCCAGAGCCCCCTCCCACATCCTGAAATCCTCATTTCTGGCCCCACCCCAGAGCCCACACCCCCAGCCGGAGCCCTCACCCCCTCCCAACCCCCAATTTTGTGAGCATTCGTGGCCCACCATACAATTTCCCTACACAGATATGGCCCTTGGGGCAAAAAGTTTGCCTACCCCTGACCTAGAGTCCCAGGTGAGATTGTACTGAGCTAGCCTGTGCTGCTGGGGTCTACATTGCTACATTTAGCAAGCTAGCTCAATCAAATCTAGCTTGGGTATACCTACATGTGCTGCCCTAATTGCAGTGTAGACATAACCCTTAGAAGCACTGACTCACCAAAACACTTTAGCAAGTGCTTAACTACAAGCATGAGACACAGAAACATGCTTTCGGATAACCATATGCTTAAGTGCTTTGCTGAATCAGATCCTGAACGATTCAGATCTGTTCCCCTGCACTGCATCACTCCTGCCCTCCAAAATTAAAAACAAATGCTTGGGTAGTAAGGTGTGAATTTTCAAAAGTGCCTAGTGATTTCATGTGTCCAACCTCAAACATTTTAAAAAGGCCTCATTTTCAGAGACTGGTGTGCTCAGCATTTTCTGAAAAATCAGCCCCCTTTAAGGTCAGACAGACACATTGACACACGTGAAGTCGCTAGTCGTTTTTGAACATTTAAGCCTTTTTTAAATAAAGCATATTATTGGCAATCCAGAAAACTATCACAAATATTTAATGAAAATCAGACATATTTATGGACCTGTGACCCACTATGGTGATGGACAGGATATAAAATACCTACTAGATAGATATGCAGTGTAGTTGTAGCTGTTTCGGTCCCAGGATATTAGAGAGACAAGATATTACCTCACCCACCTCGTCTCTCCACTAGATGGATATGTAGATTAGATTAGATTAGATTACATAAAATAAGATAAAATAGAATAAAGTAAACATGGGCCTGATTCTCCATTATCCAGCACCTTGTGTAGTCATTACAGAAGGATCAAAGTGTTCGGAAAGAATACACCTGTTAGTACTTTATGAAAATTGGGACACAGAATCAAAAAAATATACTATGAAGTCTCATATTTAAAAAAGACCCAAACCCCCCAAACCCATCCATAATCTAGACCCCAGATTACAGAAACAATGAATTAACCATTCAGAACATTTTCTGATCTACTCAAGCAGTGGGTGACAATTGATGCTTCAGAAGCAGGAAAAGAAAAGAAAGGAAAAGAAAAGAGGGTTGGGGTCAGATTTGTAAAGGTATTATTTAATCACCTATAGATGTAAGGAGGCACCTAGTGGGACTTTCTAAATCAATAGGCTTTAGGCACCTAACCTGCTTAGGTGCTTTTGAAAATCCCACTACATGCCTACTAGCATAGGCATCAGAATACTTTAAAAATCTGTTGCTGGCTCCAAGGTTGGAGCAAATTGGCATGACTTCACTGGCATCAGTGAAGATATGCTGATTAACAGCTGTTGGGGAACTGGCCCATTAATTTAGCCAATTATACAATATTGTACATGCTGGAAAAATTCCTTCCGGACTGTAGTGGTAAATTTCTTATTCTCTGAAACAAGAGATTCAATGACTTTCATCTTAATATGAACAATCATACTTTTTAATACAGAACATCACATTATCTAGCTCTTACGTATCTAGCACATTAGGAGTTCATTTGAGTTAGAAGATTGGTAGTTCCAAAGCAGTTGTGTTTATCATGACAATGTGCATTTTTTTCTCTTACCGATTTATGGCTTTTGGCTGTAATAGTCTTCACTTTATCAGGATCCCAGATAACAACATCAGCATCTGAGCCCACAGCAATCCGGCCCTTCCTTGGATATAGATTAAAGATTTTGGCAGCATTGGTGCTGGTAACAGCAACAAACTGGTTCTCATCCATTTTGCCTGTGGCCTACAAGCAATTTGACAAGAGTAAATTATGCTTCCAAAATGGATATAGAATATTGGTAATGTCAACATATAAGGGCCTGTGTGTAGAAAGACTGGACAGAGGAAATAAGGGATGGGGTTGCATGATCCAAAGGTTTTATCAGCATGAGTTTGTGAGGTCTGTATTATTCAGGAGCAGCAAACAGATGAGTAGGTTATTCACGTCATCCCAAACAAAAGCCACTAAACCCTTAATCCAGACCACACCATCATGTATGCTGTATATGCTACCTGTTTTATTACAGATAAAAGGCTTGTCTCAGTTCTGCTAAGGCCCCTTTCCACTGCTCTCACATGTGAAAATACCGTAATATGGGTGTAAATTATTTATATCCACTTTAAGATGCTTTTATACTGCCAGAGAAGCATAAAGGAGCAGCAGTACACCTGAAAAATCAGGCTGCTTTATTCTTATCCCTATACCTGCAAATCCAGGTTACTTTAGTAGCACAAGTCCACTGTACAGATTTTAAAGGAAGAGAAAAAATCATCAGTGATCAATTTTTAGAAATATCTAATAATGACATGAAACCTTTGCTGCACAGAACACTGTTGTGATTTTACACTCCATTATTTTTGGATTTTCTCAGAAACAAGAGCAGTGTGCCCCAATGAAGAACAGACTATTCTCCTTGTTGTACGGTATAACAACATCCATTGCTAGCCTAAATATAACATGAGATACCAAGTCCACAACTGAATGCTGCCCCACCTGCATCTCAGCCCAATGTTGTTTTGCAGGTGACATTTCATGTTTGGAGGGAGAAAAGAAGAAAAAAAGTCTCTGGTTGGTTGGTTTTTGTTCATTTTGCTTTTAAGCAGCAGCTATTTGAAGCTGCTTCAGTGTTTGGAATCCTATCAGTAGTCCCTGGCAAGTTGGATTGGGAAACAAAGTCCAGGTAAGGTGGTCAGAGGTGCACTATAAATGCAATCATAGTTTTACACGTTGTAACATGCACATCAGTTTCAGTGTGCATCCGTGTGTACATGTGGGGGGAATACATTGTATATTAGGATCCATGGAACATCCAACAAATTGCTAATTTATGCCAATATCACGCTGTAAAATATTTCAGTATAAATTACACAAGGAGTCCTCATTTAAATGGCTTTATATTATAACCTCAAGCTTTGGTTCCCATCCATATGTAGTTTCTTTGCAATGTGAAATTTTCCCTAATTAAATGATCTATTTGTCAAGTTTATACAAAGTCTATTTCAAAAGCTTTAAACTGCTTTGACTATTATGTCAGCTCCAAACACTCAATCTGACACGCTACCAAAAAATGATGTACAGTCAATTAAGCCTCAGCACTCATAAAACACGATGCTTTTCCATTGCAAAAGAGAAATAAAATACAAAGCTTCTAACTACGTTCCTACTCAGTATTTAAAAATAAATAACCACCTTATGGTAGCTTTTTCTATAGGAGCTCTCCGAATATGGGAAAACCACATGAATGCTGGGATAGAGCCCCTTGGTATTCATTATCCAGCTAACAGCCAATATTTTAGTCTATAAAGTTAAGCAATTACTCACAACAGCCTTGTCCCAGACAACAGTCATTCTTTCCTCAATTCCATTAACTCCTTCAGGAATCATAGTGAAGTTATCCTTTCCGATGGCTTTCTGGGCAGTGCTGTAGGGACAGTGTCCACTTCCCGTCACCTGCAGGTCCCCACTAAGAAGAGTTAACACATGGAGTATTTATTTTGCAAGATACACAGACTCACTTGGCATTAAGTTGGGAGTGAATTATTTTTTTCAAATTTAACCCTCGCTAATTACTAACAGCCCAACATGCCATTCTTAAGAACATAAGAACGGCCCTACTGGGTCAGACCAAAAGTCCATCTAGCCCAGTATCCTGTCTTCTGACAGTGGTCAGTGCCAGGTGCCTCAGAGGGAATGAACAGAACAGGTAATCATCAAGTGATCCATCCGCCTGTCGCCCATTCCCAGCTTCTGGCAAACAGAGACTTTTGTCGGGGAACACCACCCCGTCCATCCTGGCTAATAGCCACTGATGGACCTATTCTCCATGGATTTATCTATTTCTTTTTTGAACCCTGTTATGGTCTTGACCTTCACAACATCCTTTGGCAGGGAGTTCCACAGGTTGACTGTGCATTGTGTGAATAAATACTTTTCCTTTTATGTGTTTTAAACCTTCTGCCTATTAATTTCATTTGGTTACCCCTAGTTCTTTTGTTATGAGAAGTAGTAAAGAATACTTCCTTATATACTTTCTCTATACCAGCCATGATTTTATAGACTTCAATCATGTCTCCCGTTAGCCATCTCTTTTCCAAGCTGAAAAGTCCCAGTCTTATTAATCTCCCCCCATACAGAAGCTGTTCCATACCCCTAATCATTTTTGTTGCCCTTTTCTGAACCTTTTCCAATTCTAGTGTACCTTTTTTGAAAGGGGGTGACCCCACCTGCACACATGATATTTTCTGTCCTATTTTCTATCCTTTTCTTAATTATTCCCAGCATTCTGTTCACTTTTTTGACTGCTGCTGCACATTGACTGGATGTTCTTGCGGGTAAGGATCATTGAAGAGCAGGGGTGCTCTGGCCAGATCACCTTTCCTTAAGAAAACCCGCTGTTCTCAGTTTTACACCATCCAGGCATGTTAAAATAATCAATTACTGCTGAGATCGGCTAGACTTTGCTCTGCTTTTCACCACAAGACTGGTACAAAGCCCACTTAACATGGCTGAGATGACACCATTGTTTGTGTTAACAAAGGTTATCAAAACCCTGTATTAAATATTCTACTTTAAAGATAAATCCCTAATCATGTGAAATGAAAGTAACATGATGAATACCTGATGGCTTTTGGTGGTTTTTTGGTCTACCAATTTTTCATTCAATTTGTACAAGAAAAACTCTCTCTTTGTACCTTGTGACAGAGAACAGGGAATGAACAGGCAAGCCTGCACTCTGATCATTCTGATACCAATTAATTGTTCCCAGAAAAAGACAACACCTCAGCTTTGAAGGTCTCAGCCTCACATAACATTGCACTGCAGTTTCTCTGTCTCCAAAGGATGAAGGTTGAGCTGACCATGCTAAGATTTTGAACACCCCCGCCTCCCAAATTTAGTGTGTAAGTTGCAGGTTTGAAACATCAAGAGACCGTAGATTCAGAGGTTAAAATCCCAGCAGGCTTACAAATAACTAAGTGAATAAAGAAAAAAATCCTTTATCTGCTACATTAGTACAATTTGTTAAAGTGACAATCCAATTCATTTATGGGAAACTCTCTGCAACATCTTATCAACATCTTTCCTAGCCACAAAAAAAATGAATCAAGCAACATCATGAGCCTTTGATTAGAAGACAAACCTCTTGGTTAACAGTGAAATAGAGAGATCAGACAAAAAATATTTTTTTTTATATTAATGAGTTTCTTGTGTTACCGCAAATTACTAAACACACCAGTGGCATCACAGGGTTTGCTTTCCATTTTATCTTGTCCTTGTTCTGTCCTCTAAGCGCATCACTGTCTTGCTGTATGAAAGTTTAATTTGACAGTGGATTCTTTAATTTTCTCCACATATTAATAAATACAATTGTAGGGACAAGAAACCCTCCTCCAGCTCAACAGACTAGGACTCTCTCTCTTTTCCATGCTTCGTTTCAATTGCCTTTCCCTGTGGTTTGTTCCATATGCCCTTTGTGTGAAATTTTTCTGCTGAGCACCACAGTGCTTAGTCTTCTTAGTTCAAGAGCGCCACTTAGGCTACAATCCAACAAAAAACATTCGCATATGCTTAACTTTAAGCACGTGAACAGTCCCACTGCCGGAGTTTATTAATCAGTGAAGTGGGTATAAATGTTACAACTGGTCTGAAAAGTTCAGGTTTTTCCTATGAAAAATTATGAGTTTTTGGTAAAAAAAAAAGTAAAAAAAAATATTTAGTTACTGAAACGATACTATGGTGGCACATGGGATTTGTAGTTCAAATGCTTCATGCTCCCATTCTTCTTCATTCATATTATATCGACTGTGAAACACCACCATCTCATTTCTTGGTGAGGAGAAGCAGTGCATCATGGGAAATGGAGTCTGGCTGGGGAACCCAGCCCAAACATAAGTGGGAGCATGAGGTATCTGAACTACATCTCCCATGAGGCACTGCAGTGGCATTTTGGATTACAGGCATTCAGTTTTTCAACAACAAAAAATCTAAATTTTCTGTGAAAAGCAGATATTTTTTGTTTAATAAAAAATCCAGTTTTCTGTCAAAACAGTTTCAACAGCAAATTTTTAACCAGCCATTAAAAGCATGCTAATCTTATGTTGTGAGGCTTGTTTAATGCTTGTAAAATGTTGTGAGCTCTACTGATGAAAAGTGCTAGAGAAGATATTATTTATCAGAATCATATTCATTCCTGGGTAAAAAAATATATAAATGCACTGCAAAGTATTAATATATAAGATTTTTTTAAGCTTCAATGTATTGATTTAAAGTATTAAACCTGAAAGCAGGCTAAGCTGCTGTCATGTAAGATCTCTGACTCCAAGCCAGTATGGGGAGGGAGAGCGAAGCGTTTATGCATGTTTGGAGTATAATGAAAATTTCTCTGATTTCCCAGTTTTTCTGGATGGTTTTGATATTAAAAGATGGCTTTATATGGGTTACAATTCTAAAAATTCTATTGCCATTTTAGAGATGCCAGTTTGATCCAGAAATT
Organism: Dermatemys mawii; assembly: GCA_007922305.1. Classification (NCBI taxonomy): domain Eukaryota; kingdom Metazoa; phylum Chordata; order Testudines; family Dermatemydidae; genus Dermatemys; species Dermatemys mawii. The sequence goes on along the minus strand of ML677326.1, from coordinate 19,090,708 downwards.
ATTAATATGTTGGAAGCCTCTTGTGGAGAACACACAGTTGTGTCTGCTGCAGTAATTTTTATACATTGCCACATGAGCTGGATAAAAGTCTGATCCTGTTCCCACTGAACTCAACAGCAAAACACCTAACAATATCAATGGTGCAAGATTAGGCCAGAAAAGGCCTTTCCCTATCTTCATTTTAATGAACAGAAAAATCAAATAAGGGAGCTAATTTCAGCTGCTCCTTAGGCCAGCACCAGTTAGAAATGAACCAATTTCTGTATAACCCCACCAAAAATGCATCTGACTTATGGCCAGATTCTGCTCTTATTAACATCTGTGTAAATCCAGCACCAGTGGAGTGACTCTGGATTTACACAGGTGTCACTGATCAGAAGTCATCCTCTGCTGCACATACAGAGATGTAAGCACATAATCTCTGATTTACAGGTACCTAGACACATATCCTCATGCTTTGGTGTCATTCAGGTACATAACCTGTCAACCTGTCATGGAGAAACCTCACTTCTGGGAGAAATGTGATCTGCAAGCAAATTACCATTTTAATCCTAAAAATGTACTTCATCCAAGGTATGGGTATCTCTGGAAGCAGGAATTAGCACAGTTAGGGACATAGTGTCACCTTCTGGAGTTAACTAGTGGCTTGGCTGGCAAACTGAATTACTCTACCGTGAGCACTCTGTTCTGCTGGAACTCAAACGGAAGTCCCCTTTCACCCCAAAACAGCGGTTCCACCAAAGCTAAAGAAGGATCTCAGTGAGCTAAAAGCAGTACACATTTTCCAGAGGTGAAACCCAATTCCAGGTTGCCAAGACACTACTGGTAATTTGTTGAACATGTTCAGAGCTACCTGAACCTCTGTGAGCAGAAGGATGACATATTACCCCTTCTAACCCCTGGAATGACTAACCTCCTCTGGAAGGTCCTCAGTGAAACAACTCAACTACAACTCAGCTCCTATCCTCTCCTTCCCCAGCCCATATCAGCAGGATACCCATCTCTTTGCTGTTCCTACCCCCTCCCATCTCTCTGACAATAACCCTCCTCTCTCACTCACCTTCTGATCCCCTTGCAAATAGCCAGCACACCCCCACCTCCCATCAGTGGGCTGACAGCCTCCTATAACCAGTCTGTTTTTTTCCCAAATGCAAACTTGAATCCCTAAATGAAGCTGCTCTGGCATCTATGTCAGTTCCCAAACCCCTAAGCTGCCCTCCCAATGTGAACCACTTACCCCTGCTGATTTCCAGCCTGAGGAAACAGCCTGGGATCAGTAGAGATGGGGCCCAACAGGAGGGCAAGCCAAGATGGGGCCTAAACCAAAGTTGACACTGCCGCTGGGAGGTGCGACTCCCAGCCTAGTTGACAGACTCACACTAGCTCAGCTCATGTTGGCATGCTAAAAATAGCAGCGTGGACACTGTTGTGGCACTGAGGGTGGCTCAGACCAATCCCCTGAGCTCAGACCCAGCCTGTCAGGTGGGTTTGGACTCATGGAGCTAATTCAAGCCACCACCCTGTGCCACAACCTCCCCATTGCTATTTTTAGCATGTTAGCTCGAGCCTAGCACAAGTCTGTCTACCTGTGCTGGGAATTACACTCAGCAAAATCAGACCTCCACGCCGCCAAAACTGAAAGATTAGCTCCTGTCCTAAGAGCTCATGTGTGCACACAGATTACAACAAGCATTTTCACACTTAAGGAGAAGTTGATGCGTGGGACCGTTTTATTGTTAGCAGAGCTCCAGGGAAAGGTACACCACGAGGTCTGTTCACGGCAGAAGATGAGTCAAGATATGGCACCTTCTCACTGGTTAACTCAAAAGAAACAAGAATCAAACTCCTATCTTTCAAATGCAATGTTACATTAGAGATTAGTACACTTCCTCCTTGACCCTGCACCTCTCAGCCAGGAGTCCTCTAGTGAAAGAAGTGAGTCACCCACGGGAAAGTCCACACATCTCCTCTCTCTCGTGTACCGAAGCACCACCTAGAGGCTGGGATGATGCATGCACAGGAAACCAGGGTGACACTGGTGGAAGTTGTGAGAGCAATGGTTGTTGACTTTTTGACCTGGAAGCTTTTTAATAATAAACAACTCTCACTACTGAATAAATCCTGTACCACATTTCTTCAGTTAAAATTGCAAATAACATATCACTCTTCACATCAAGTCCCGTTTCTTCTGTCACCTTCACAACAGATCAGTAGAATAACATCTGTGCAATATAAACGTCCATACAACACTAATTCTCCCATATGTCTATAGCATTAAACAGGCAGGCCCTTTTTAGTTATGCTTCTGTTGGTGTATGTGCATTATGAACACTACATAATCTTCCAGCATATCAAGCAGGCCAAGGAAATCTGCCTCAGCAAGTTGCACTGCCAGTTTACTATAGCTTCTTTTACTGATCATTTTGAGTCTGACCCAGCTCCCACTGAAGCAAATGGGAATTTTTCCATTAACTTTAACGATAGCCAGATTGGGTTTTTAAGGACTAATTCTATTGTAACCTAACATCTCTTGTCCATCATAATTTTATACACTAGGTTCTTGGTTCAAAGCCCTTTGAAATCAGAGGAAATATACCCATTGACTTCAGTGGACTTTGGAACAGTTTCTAGATGTTGCATCTGGCGTGGATTTTTACACTCGGCATTTGACTGGCTGTTTATAAACAAACATTATACCATGCTAAGAGCGAGTTCAAGTGATCTGGTGTGGTGGGATCAGGACTCAGAGGTGGTGAGGTCACAAAGGCTGCAGCTTTGGCCCAGTTTTTGCTCCAATAATGTGTCCCATCTGTCCCCAGGCTGGCAGTAATTGGCTCGCCAAAAACTAGAGGACCTGGGGAGAAGCAAGAATATACAGTAAATGTTAAAATCCACTTGCCAATGCATTATGCAGCTTACTGCGTACAGCCATGCATAATTTACATGTTGCTACATGGACAGCATAACTCCTAAGAAATTAAACAGCCCTGGCTTTGTCCATATTATAAAAATTTAATCAGGCAGTTTGCCAAGCCACATATGCTTTTGAACAAAATATTTATAAAATTCTCTAATCTGGGAGGAGAGGAGTTCGAAGTTGTGTTTAATTTAAATAATCTTATCACAGCCATCTTTTCTCTGTTTTTAGGTGAGTTTGTGCAGTGGATTGAAGGCCCTGTAGACTGAAGTTCTTTACTTATGCACAGAACATGTGAAGCGAATCAAGCGGAAATGCAGGCTTTCTCACCAATGTACCTCAAGCCTGATCAGAAGGGAACACATTAAAGACCCAGAGGAGAGCTGGCTCTCACTCTAAGGCCTCTTCGCACTGCCCAGTGGCAGAGGTGCCCGTGGTCCAGAGGCAAACTAATTTCTGCTCCTGCTGCCTGTCATTGGTGATCCCCAAGATAACCCATACTCCACAGCACTCTGGAGCAGCACAGCTGCCCTTCCCTTGCACTTTTATGACTCTGTGGCCTGTCTCTCACCTGCCTAACTGTAAGTGAGAGGGGCTGGAAGTGTGAAAGGCTGAGGGAGAAAAATAGAACCAGCAAAGGGCAAGGTGAGGGAAAGAAAATGAGAGAACAGAGAAAAGCAGAGACAATTGGGAAGAATAGAACATGCATTAAGAGGAGAGACAAGGAGCGGAATCAGCAATAAAACAGGACTTGCAATCAGTGGGTATTAAAAATACAAAGGAGCTGAGCATGAGGGGAACAGCTCTTCTACACTGCAGGGAGCAAAACCTCTCGCTCTGAGGACCAGTGCATGCATTCTATTTTCCCCCACCCTCTGCTAGCTCTTGAAGCTTTGTAGCGCTAACAGTAACTGACAGCAAGTGCTAGAGAGATACATTCTTGAAGCTGCCCCACAAAGGCTTAGTGTCTGTACTAGGCCTTACAAGGGAAGATCTTTGCAAGAATGAATAGCCAGCAGCTTGGGATAAGGGTAAAAGGTAGCGTGTGAGAAGGGAGGATTAAGATGCACATTTCAGGTAGGTGGAGGAAGGGATAGTAGGAGGGAGAGTGTCAAGGTTGAATACAGTAGTGGGGTCTCACTTCCATTTTCCCCAAAACAAATTGTTAGCACAACAGCAGCCATTTGAGTCAGTGGATACAGACCCCTGCATTCAGCAATTTGGTTAGTTGCTAGAGCTTCCATTTGGTAAATGGAAATCTAATGCACCCCTCCTCTGGGGAGAATGCACTGAGTTCCATACCTCTCTTCCGAGCCAGCGCAATAATATCAGCTGCACTCTTACTCATCACCTTGGTGATATACACCGGACAGTTGATGCGACTGGCGATGGTGATGGCACGGAAAACAGCTTCCGCTTCAAGCTGGAACGGACAAGAAGCAGGCAGAAAAATGTAAGTTGAAAAGAAGAAGAAAGTGAAAGTGAAATCTAGGACTGAGACAGATTTAACAATAACAACAACAAAGGCCGTTGCATCCAACGAAGTGGGTATTAGCCCATGAAAGCTTATGCTCTAATACTTTAGTTAGTCTTTAAGGTGCCACAGGACTCTTTGTCACTTCAACAAAGGCCTTGTTCTGTTTGGCTAGCATACTGCTGTGCTGTGTTGGATGGGAGGGGGAAAAAAGTCACCCAGCCTTGCACAGCTTGCGTAAGGGCCAAACACAATTCTGGAGCGTGCCCACTCTACTTTTCCAGAGGTACATGGTGTATCACAGGGGCAGAGCGATGGTGAGAAGGCAAGGACACAATTCTGCCCTATCCCCATGCATTAGCTATCCAGCACAGCTGGCCTGGGGTTTGATAAGCTAGAACAGTGTAGCACCAAGCCTCCCTGTGCTATCCCAGGGCAATGCAGCTCTGTACCTCACTGCCCCTTGCTAACGGCACTATCAACCCTCAATTAGTAACAAAGAAATGTTATAAAGGATTTTGCTGCTAGAACCAAAGCTGCACTCCCCCCTCCATTAACTCTTCCAAATCCACATTTCTTCATGAAGCCCCATGGCCTTCTCCCTACAAACAAACAAAAAGGAAAAGGAAAGGGAAAATAGTGTCATAACTCATTGAAATTCTCTGTGCCTTCAGCCAGTGCAGGCTTAGGCCCAATCTTTACACAAGGATAAGACAACAGTGAATGTAAGTATTTCTAAGGAACAGCATCAGCAATATAGGTTGAAGTTAGCCCATAATCCATAGAAGGCTTTCAAACATCCTCCAGTAAGTATCCTCTGTTCCGCAGTGTCAAAGCAATCCCGCACAAGGAGCCATCTGGGACATGTATACAAATAATCTGTCTTCAGTTGGAGCAGCAGTGTCCTTCCAGAGCCACAAGAGGCCTCTCTTCGCTGCCGTTAGTCCAATGATCGTCCCAAACCCTCTCTGCATGGCTACATGCTGATATCAGAAGTGTTACTTAAATCAGAAAATTGGGGTGACCAAAATATTAGACACAAAGTTATTGATAATTCTCTTCAAAGTCTTTATCAGTCATGTCTGTAAAGACAGCATCTCCAAAAGCACATGGCCTAAATCTTTACAGTTGAAGTACTTCTTTTAACTCGCTTCTCCTAAAATCAAAATGTTCACCCCAGCAATTATTGTTTTTCACCTGATGTTCTCCTAGGAGTCATTACTACAAACATATACACCTAATGACAAGCCAAAGTGTAGGATTCATATCCTAATATGGGAATGGCTCATCAACAGGCAAGCTTGAGGAAGAAGTTTTATACCCCATTAATGGGTTTATCACGTGTTATGGTAAGAATACTTGAGCTTACTTTTTGAAAAATATCAAATATATTTTCCCCAGGCCTACACTCCCATTAACAGGAAAAGACTCATTAATTTTAAAAAATTGACACCCCTTAGTGACATACCTACGCCAACCTAACCCCCAATGTAGACAAAGCTAGATTGATGAAAGAATGCTTTTGCTGACCTAGCTACCATTGTGTGAGAAGGTGATATTCCTACACCCACGGAAAAACCCCTGCCACCAGTGTAGGCTCCATCTACATTGGTGGGTATGCTGACATAGCTATGGAACCATAATTATGCCACTATAGTACCCACAATGTAGACATGGCCTTCGAAAACCCCTTTTTCAGTGACCTATGCTGATCCATTGCTTGAATTGATTTTATTATGGGAGAAAAGTGCATAAATCAAGCTGACCCACAGAATCCTTCCATTCTCCTGAATTCACAATATTACATTATGTAGATGTTTGTGAATATGTACAGATAGTAGGAACACACATTTATTGGGAGTGTTTTCAACTGAAATGTCTTGATCAGCTGATATACAATATGTCCTATGAATATTTTGCAGACTTCATTACTAATTTTTAGCATGATGTCTCCTACGTAGAAAATTTTGCAGAGAATGGCATCATCAGAACAGGCTGTGAAAAGCAGATGGTTTGCTGTCCCCTCTTCCAACCATCCATCCATATAACGTCTTGTCTTTTATTTATTTATAAGAAACCTGCTTCCTATGGCATGTAGACGCCAGAAGACATTTCCAAGAAATACAGACTTAGTTAAGCCTCTTACCTCCTCAGGTCTGCTTAGGGCATGTCCCTCAGGTCCTGTAATTCCCATCTCCAGGATACGTTTTTGTTCCTGGAATGTAACAGACAAATGCTGACCACCTCTAGAACAGGATATATTTATATTAAACTTCCTTTAGTGTACTGAGGGACACGTTTTCAGACTGCCTCCATTTTTGCATATGCAACTGATAGTACTTGCAAAAAGGGAAGCAAGGACGGAAAGACCGCCCTTCAATATATTGGACCAGATTCTTCACTGACAAACACCACATGCAACCCACTATGGGCTTCAGTGGAAGATCTGTGGCTGCAAGGCAGTATAGGATTTGGTCTATTGTGACTCCCCATGAGAAAAATGCCATTGTCCTTCCCTAAAAAGGAGTCTTATGAGAGAAGAACATTCAATGCCATGAAATACTGTACTTATTAAGGACAATAATTGTACTGTGATTTTTCCTTTACTTACACAATATTTTTTCTTCTCTCTCCTTCTAAGTAGTATCATTATTTTCTCAACCTTTTTGACAATACCTGTTTACCCTGCTGATTCTTCCTCCGACCTTTTCAGGGGTCTTTTTTCATGATCTAAATTTTTTGTAATTCTTTTACAGCTGATCATGAAGATGCATAACCAAATGCCTTCTAACCCCACTAAAAATACACTCCTTGGTGTTATACTACTACTTAATATTTTGATGTTATCTTAAAAATGGATATTCCAAGTATTCAGCTGATATTTGTCAGCAAAATGTTGTGCCAAAGCTTCTTATGAAAGGACATGTGGACAATCCTTATGATTTCATATAAAGATCATGCAAACAGTGGATTTTTTGGAGTAAAATTTCTGAACAAAAAAGGCGATGGATTAATAGGACCGGCAGACACAGCAAAAGCTTTCTCACACAGAGCTATTAATGCCCCACAAATCCTGACCTATCTTTCCCTGGGGTCTCTAATGAGCAGAGTTGGCCAAATGTAATGATTCTATGATATAGACAAATGTCCTCTAGAGACAGGGATGAAATCACCTAACACATTTTCATATGTATTCTAATGAATATTTGATCCCAGGTCTCTGGGGGTGAAAAGTTGGAGTAGGTTGGTAGTACGTTACCAAGAATCATTTAGATTACACACATAGATTTGTGTCTTCACTATACTGGGTGACAAATGGGCAATCCATCATGACCATCCATATAGATAAATCCACTGTAACTAAGCAGCCTGTGTCCATAAGACACATTTGGATTAGAAAACTAAAATATTTTGCATGCAGGATGCTGCAGACAATTAAAATATAATAATAAAATATAACAAATGCATAATATGAAAGAAGTGGGATGAAAAGAATGGCATCATTTAAAAATAGGCTAGTCACAACCAGAAGATGGCAGAATGAAGCAGACAGAATGACAAAATTATCCACTGTAAGAGGATTCAGCAGTGTTAATAAACTAGGACATGAGCTTGATGAGAGAAAAATTTGGGTTTACATATGGTTAGTCATTCAAGCAGCCACCATAGGCAGCTTTCTTTCCACCACCAGTATATTGTTGTAGAATATAACTCTTTTTTTAAAAAAACTTCCCTCCTCCTTTTCCTACCTAATCTTTTGTCTATCTGCATGTTCTACGGTTTGTCTATTAGAGATGATCAAAAAATGTAGTGAAACACTTTTCCATCAGAACTCATTTGAATTGAAATGTTTCATGGATTTCATGATTTTGATACATTTTGGGAAAAAATGTAGTGTTTCAGTACTGTCATTTTGATTCATATTGTTTTGACTTTTACATTATACTAAAATATTGAGTTTATTTTACTTATAGCTATTATAATTTAATATAGCAGAAAAGTTGAAACAAAATATTTCGAGGGTTTGAATCACATTTTTTTTTTAATTTTTCATTTAGCAGGAAATTTCAGCCTTTTTTTTCTGAATTGGAATGATGTTTCCCCCTGAAATTTTTGGGATTTCCCATGAGAGAGAAATTCCAGTTCCTTGTCATTTGTAATATCTATTGTAATTAGATCCATCCAGGCAAATTCCTGAGCCCATGTGAAGCTCTGCTGAAGTCAATGGTACTCCACACAAGGACAGGGCTCCACTGTTGCATATCTCGTTGTACGATCAGGGCCTTACATTGCTGATTCTTCATGGCAGGGGCTATACTTTTTAAATCACTGTAATATGTCATGTAATGTTATGACCATATATACTTTTTTAAAGAAAATAATCTGTCACCACAGCCTCTTCGTTTTGAGTCTATGGATGAAATGGAAATTAATGGAAATTCAGCCATTGACTTCACTGTGGCCAGGATTTCTGTTGTCTTACAAATCACTGCTGTGGTATCCCATCTTAATGGGACAGCTGTACGCCATTAGGCCATGGTTTCCCGGAGGGGCACACTCTTATCTCTCAGAGGACATTTTAAAGGGACACAGTATTTGAATTTTCTTAACTTGACTAATTTCCAGATTCAGAGAGAGAGCTCCCTTTCAAGCCTAATTATTTTTAATCACTTTTTAGAAGGTTTAATGGAGATGGGTTTTTTGTTCCCTTTGTTGATGTTTATAAAGGTCTTTTCAGCAAAGAAGCACAGACAGGTCTGAGAGCAACACCATCAAATGTGCTTGGGCCCATAGCCTTACCCACCTTGTACACACTGACTTCTTCAGCAGCATCAATATTGCGGTAAGGCCTCCCAGCTCCTCAACCACCCCACAGGAAGGAGCGATAGCTCAGTGGTTTGAGCATTGGTGTGCTAAACCCAGGGTTGTGAGCTCAATGCTTGAGGTGGCCATTTAGGGATATGGGGCAAAAATGCAAAAAAGTCCTGCTTTGAGCACGGGGTTGGATTAGATGACCACCTGAAGTCCCTTCCAACCCTGAGAGTCTATGAGCATCTTCACAGCATACATCCTCCTGCTGCTTGTCCACCTAGCTGCTGCTGATCCCAGGGACCCAATTCTTTCATCCCCATGTCCCTCTCATCAAGGCCTCTTCTTTTACTCCCTAGGTCCTAGGCAGGGAGCTGTCAGGCATATCTCCTTACAGCCTGCATCCTGTATCATTACACACATGGAATTCTACACTGGTATTCCCATAACCCAATGGTTTATCATTACAAGAAATTAGATTCAGCAGGGAGTCTCTGTTTTCCCACCAATACTTTCCCTGATTGTTGTACTAGCAGACAATTTCCCTTTTCCCCTGTCACATGAAACATATTCACTCTCTAAGGGAAACAGAAGAAGAAATTTGACTCACTCACCTGAGCTATCAAATCTCCATTTTCAGCATGGACCATGATTACAGCTCCAAGCCCTTTCAGAAAGGTAAACGCTTCATAAAGCTGGAAGTGGTACAAAGAGGGGCATGTTACTGAATAAGGGTAATCTGTTACTTATTTCACAAACATTTCTCCTCATATTTTAAATCATATTTTTATGCTTGTTCATATTTTATGAACAAGTGTTCAGCCACCACCAGCCCCATGTACAGTCCCTGCTAGGACCTCTGTGGCTGCTAGCTATTCCATGACCCCACTCTCCACACCAGCCAGTCACAGAGCACCTGCCGAGGGAGTGGTGTAGAAGCTGCACTCCTGAGGAACTATGTGCCACCCATAGACAAAGTGTCTCCCTGAGGTCCTTCTAAGGCAAGGCAGCTGTGAACCACCTCCAACACAGGCATGTGCCTCGTGAGAGTTCTCTGGTCTGTAGTTTGAGTACAGGCAGCTAACGAAATAAACAGATACAAGAAAGCTTCCATGAATGAACAAGGAATAGGTCCTCTCAGTTGGAATAGGAGTTAAGCTATGGACACTTTTAGTATAGCTACAGTATCTGTATGTTTCCTGAAGTATACACTTCATGCACCTTTCTGTAATTGTAGGCACAATTTCAATCTCATGAATGTCTTTCATTAACAGCTAAAGAATTCTACTGTTTTCTCTCATGGGCTTCCATGTCAGTTGCTTTCCAACATTCAAAAATAATCCCTACAAAAGGGAAGCAATGGATTCTATTCCTTACGTGTGGGCTTTTCAAAAGCACCTAAAGGAGTTTAGGGACTGCCTCTGAAAGTCAATGAGACATGTGCTCCTAATGTCTTTAAGCACTTTTGAAAACCCCATCCCACATTTTCTGAATTTGCTCTCACTAAGTAATATTGGGAGCCCAGTTTTCAAACTTGGCACCTAAACTTAAGATATCCGGTCTTCAACTGAGTCACTCAAACAACTCCTCAGTGGGCTTGGGGCATGTGAGCACTGATAGGAGCATCCAAATGTGGAAATGGGCACTCTGCTTTAGTCATTCAAGTTTGAATACTGGATCCCTTTCCCCCTTCTCCACCTTTTCTTAATATATTTTACTTTAATTAATTCCATCAAGAAGTTGGACTTGGCATTCATCTCTTCTCAAGAGGATGCTGTTACATTTAAGAGTCCAATGAAAACCACATGTACTGGACGTATAACAACAGTTGTTTAAGAGAAAAGGAAATTCAGCTCTGGAAATAAGTGGGAAGGAAGCATTTGCTCAGCTGAATAACCAAACATTTGCTCAGCTGAATAACCAAACATTATTATTACTAACAGATGCCATTGTCCAATGAGCTGCTGTCTGTGAATTAGAACATTGAAGAAGTTGGGTTTATAACAAATGCTATGCAAACAATCTCCTTATAATCTCCAACTCCAACAACTGAACTCAACCTTTCCCAGAGAATGTGCTGTAGCAGTTTGCAGTGAGTGAGAAACACATGAGATTTCAAAAGCTATCTCTTCCCCCCGACTCAGATTGTATGTTTCAAAGCCAACAAGTGAGGATATAAATCCAGGGCAAAATCTTGAAGGGTGTCTGCTACTGAGCCTGATACCATGGAACACTAGCCACCTCTTTGCAAGATGCTGAGTGCCATGTTCTCTCAAGAGCCTCCATGGAAAATACAGATGCTCATCATTTCTCAGGCTTTGGCCTCCAGAGAGACAAATTTCATATGTATGCATTTTCTCAAGTTCACTTCAAAAGCAGTATGGCTGCCTCAGGTAGCTCTAAACTTCTTAACTAATCAACTGAAAGGAGTTTACATATCTCAACAATGATAAGGATGCTGAAGAATACCTGACTGTCGGACATTTGGTAGAGATCTTTATAGGCCATGTAGACTTGGAAAGAATTAACACCTGTTCCAAGACAAAACACAACAAGTTGCAATGTTAAGTAGATTCTTAAATTATTTCTGAACTTCTTTTTTGGAGGAAAAGATTATTCAGGAAAATTGACACAGGATATTCACCTTGATTAAGTGATGTCCCTTTTTTCTGGGCCCCACTGTACCGTTACTGCCCACCTCCCATTCCAGACTAGACCTGGAGCAAGCCAACCACCGCTGCAATTGAGATATAGATGAAATATATATGTGTGAACAAAGAGAGATGGTAAGCCTGCCAAGGTGAAACCAATAGTCATTTCTTATCTAAGGGAACCTAGCCAAATAAAATTAACTTAATTATAATCATATGTGAGCATTCTCTGAATAGACAGGCTGAAAGATATACTTCTAACCAAGTAATGCAAATTCTCTGTTGCTGTTTTCCTTTTTCTTAGGGCCATACCCTGACCCATTGGCATCAGTATGTGTTTTGTTCCCCCTGAAGTCAATACAATACTGTTTCCACAGCTGAAAATGGATATGGCTTAAGATGCACTTTTCAGTTAGTGGATTGCCCGTATATCGATGCTCAGAGGCCAAGGTGCAGATCGGTAATGTGGCATCCATCTGGCTACATGGCCATACAGGGTCAGAGATCCTCCCGCAGCTGGTGTACTTTGACCTAGTCAATGGAACTACATGGATTTACACCAGCTGACGATCTGGCCCATTACTTATAAACCTAACTATTTAAACAAACACTTTTTAAAATGTGCCTGATGCCTTCTCTCATCCCAGTGAGACCCAGCAAGGTCCCATCCCACATGTTATGAAAGTACCATTTAAGTCATGCCTATGAAATCCTGAAGACAGTCAAAGACATGGGTAGAGCAATCTGTGGATCCTCTTGGCCAGTAGAGTACTTTCCTATGTGATTTCTTTACATCATATGTGAGAACCAAATAGACTCATGGGTTATGTAGATTGGCTGCTGAAAGGTTGCAAGTCCGAGGAAATTGTCTGCACTTTTACGAACAGTTGTTCCTGCAAAATTTTCATCTTCTCTATTACCAAAACCGCTTTGAATGAGCACTCTATTGATTAACTGTCCAACTATGATGGGGCAATCTCAATCTCATCAGCAGCTCTGAAAGCTCCCTGGCTATTCCTCCAGACAAACTCCAAATTGAAATGTGATAACTAAGCATTGCTTCTTAACTAACCTGGGATCACTTAGTCAATCAATGTATAATACATAATAGAGTCTAGATCCTCAGTTGATGTCAATGGTGCAATGAAGATTTATATCAAGACAACTTATACCAGATGAGGATCTGGCCTAGATGTTTCCAGTTATCAGCAGATATTATATATTAATTTTTAAAGCTCCTGCCATGTTGAAAATTGCTATTTCATTTGTGCTTTATTTGTACTTTACCTCCATATCTCCTATCACATTTGAGTAATTCACACAGACTGAGACACACTACAGCTTCAGTGAGAATGAAGGTGACCTCCAAATGCTATACCTCTCAAACAATCCACTTAGGACCCCATAATATTTTAATACATAATATTGCTTTCTGGACCAATGAACAGATTCTATTTTAAAGTAAATGCCAGGTCATATTTGTATTGAAAACTCAAATTTTTACACTGGGAGCAAACTATTAACCCAGTTGTCTGCACCTGGCTCTTAATACAAGCCCTCAAGCACATACTAGAGCCATCTGTGAGACAGCTCTGGAAAATGACAGCTAACTTTCATACAAACTGCAGTACACTTGCTTGATAGTAAATCCAGCTGAAACTAGATTTAAATCCACATGATCAAAGATGATAGCAGGGGCAGAGGACTGATTTGGCACTGTCAACAATGGAAAATGCTGTCAGCCTGTAAAATCAGCCCTGTTTTAAAAAGCATTGTAAAATTAGCTACATTTTGCCCAAATAGTACATAATCCTAAAGATTAAAGACTTTAAAGGCTGATAGAATATTTTGTGGCCTAAAATCTGGTTACATAGCAGGTGTACTGCTCAGTAGTGCTGCTCAAAACTCCTATATTACTCCATCTGTGTGGTTTCTCACTGAAAAACTGCCTACACAGTAAACAAGTTCTGCTTTGTTTGTATAACAATTCTACAATTCTATTTAAACAGAGCTTTTCAGATATGGTCCATCACAACTCTCTACAAAGGACACTGCATGCATACATTTGACTTTCTGATACACAAGTGTCAGCATATGTAGTCCAGATTATACTTTTAGCAATAAATACCTAATTAGTACCCAAGAACTCTGAGCGCACATGAGCACATGGGTAATGAACTATGTAAATGTGTGTTTTGTGGGCACAACTTAGGCACTTAGACCAAGAATTTTTTTTGAAAGCGTCTAAAGTTAGGCTCCAAAATAAGTAACCTGATTTTCATAAGTATTGGGCCTCCACTATGTTCCAGTGGGAGCTGCTGAATGGTCAGCAGTTCTGAAAATCAGGTCACTACTCCAGATGCCTAAATGTGGATTTAGAATCCTAACTAGGCTCCAAGTTTTGAAAATCTTGGCCTTAATTTTGAAAATTAGCCATCTATTTTCTAATCTCATGTCAAAGCAGGTGAAGTGCCATGTGGCATTGTTGTTCAAAGATGTATAGTAAATGACGACTGTCCAAGCATTCAAAGTTTGTCTCCTAATTTTGTTATCTTAATATCAGGCCTGCCTTGCACTTTGCATAGAGTTATTTCTATCTGTCAAATGCAACAATTTTTATCAGATAACATTTTCCCCTTCCTGATCTGAATTCTCCTCATCTGTACTGTCATAATTCTATTGCTTCCAGTGGAGTTACTCCTGATTAATAGCAGTGCATGGAGTTTCAGGCCCACTTTAGACAGGGGTGAATGAATACAAAGGTTCATGGCCTGAGTATCTAATACCTACATGTCTCTTTTGTGGGAAATAACAGGACTATCTGGAGTACTTCAGAATTGAGCATTTACACATTGCTTAGAGCAAATGAAAACATTTTATTTTAATTAACTAACCTTTATCTTGCACCAGGATATCCAGCTCTTCTCGGATCCCATCGTACCAGCTAGTGATATCCACATGGAGAGAGTAATCACAACAGGACTTGGTGTCTGCTGCCTCATGCCACTTTTCAAATGAGGTCAATATACTTGTTCCGGCTTCAGGGAGCACGTGATCAACTGAAATATAGATGAAGCACCTGTTACACAAATTACTCATATTTCCTACTCTGCCATTTCAGTGATTATCTATAGTGTACTTACAACAAAGCAGGATTTTTATTGGCACAGTGTGAATTGCAGGATGTGGGACAGATACAGACCTCTCAAGTAATCCAGCTTTTGCAGAACATTCTGCATTGAACCTGAATCTAGCAGCCTGCTTTGCTACACTATCAAGTCAGGAAATGTTCCCTAAACACGAGAGAGAGATCTAAACACCCTGTGGCTTAGGGAAGGTGCACTAAGCTGGTACGCAGGAGATCATGAATTCTGGTCTCGATTGACTGCCATTTACATTCCTATGCACTTCATAACTCTCATTATTGACCAAGGCCTTATACCCTTTTCTAGAAGGCTGTCATGAATTAGCCGTTCAACTTTACCAATAAGTTAATGAAGAGCTCTTCAGGCAGCATTGAGAATAGAACCTAGGGCTCCAAAATAGCAGATTCAAGTCTTAATCACTCAGTCACACTGGCTTTCAGAGTCAGTGTGATAATGACTGGGATTAATAATGCATGTAGAATTACTCATGTTTTCAGGGTTGGGTTCTACTTGAATAATGACAACATAACAAGGTGTACTGTATCTTAACGTATGCAAACTTTATGGTGTATTACTGAATGTATAGAATTGAGATTTTTATTGGGCATTTTTCAATTCTGAAAAAAGGAAAAGCACATTAAGCAACATCACACTATTAATAAAGTAGAGAAATCCTTAAATTAAACAGTCCTAGCAGCTACATTAAAGAAACTAAATAACTTCCAAAAGGAAAAGTACAGCTATTTAACTATTGTCCAGAAGGAAATCTGTTTTAACCTCTTCATTGACACAAATGTATTGAATACGGCTGGTAGGTCCTACCTCACGTTCTTGATGCATTTGAACTTTCCATTGATTACAATGGAGCAGCCATTTAAAACATCAGCACAAAAGTGTAGAGTGGAGTCCTAACTGTCTCTCTGCTGGAGAATGCTGTTCTGCCATCTCTACTGGAATATACTGTACACCTGCTTAAAAGTGAATCTGCTTTTCCAATCCAGAGAGGATGGAAATAAAAACCTATCTAGACTTTCTAAATATGCTACAAGATATAGGAGCACCTAACTGAAGAAAATATACTAAAAAGCAACCCTTTCCACTATTAAAAACAATAATGTATTATGTGCCTATTTCCATGGTGCATTTTGGTGCATGACATACATTCAAAGCAAAGTACCATTCAGCAAAATTAGCCATTCCCCAACCAACCACTCCCAACTCAAAGGGCACAAAACTCCATGGGGCAGCACAAGCTAGTTTTGGCAATTTACCCAAGCCGAGCATCTGCCCCACATAATCTTAGTCCAGAGCCAAGCAAATGCTAGGCAGAAAAGATGAGGCTTGCTCAGCAATCTGATGCACAAAGGACGAGTTTAACAGCCAGGAACCCCCTACCAGAACATCCTGCTTCCAGGATGTAGCTTAAGCAGGCTTCATACCTCCATGGTCTGATTTCTTATACCACTATTTTATTATTTTGCAAATTTTTATTATTCCCAAATCCAAATTTTTTATTATTTCACCACTATTTTATTATTTTCCAAATTTTTACCGGTATCTGATATTCCACTGTAAGCACAGCAGTTTATTAGAATTGTTGCTTTGCATTGTTACTACACTGTAACTGTATAAACTGATAAAAAAAATCAGTGATAGCAAATATAGTAGATCTCATGTCTGTTATGTGAGACAAATCCAGGACATACTTGTAGAGCTGGCTTGACATAATAACTTCTCAATCATGCCCACTAAGGAATGAGGTAAGGTGAATGGATAGTTAAGTTGTCAATAGGGGCTTGACATGCAGTATGCTGGAGTCAGGATGGCTGTGCTAGCTAACACAAGCAGATACACCCTAATGTTAGGGACAATTGGCAAGATAAATCTCAGATTAAAGAACAGGTTCCCACATGAACAGCACATGGACAGAGCATGCTGGATTGGTTCCTGCAAAGTGACCAAGCCAATCCAAATATGTGAGATGTAACGTATTGCAAATGCAATGTAATCTGCAAATGTATATAATGGAAGAGGTTTTCTGTGTAACTTTGGATGTGTGATACACCCTACACTCACCCCCTACACTTGAGTCTGATCCACTCACTGTAGCTTTGCTGTTTGCCAAACAAAGGAAAGTGAGTGACAAAATCTGGAGTCGAACTGAGTGTTTTGGTTCCCAGAGAACTTGATGAAGTGTTCTCCAAGAAGCAGACATGGTGTTCCAGAGCCGTCGGGTGGAAAAAGTTTCAGAGGGAATCCCAACAACACTACCCAATCTGCACCTGCTTTTTCTAAGGGTAACCTCATTTTCATGTTGATCCTGGTAAAGCTGTCTACAGTAATCACTGGAGATTCCAGCCCCACAAGACCTGGACGTTGATCTGATCTTAAATGACTTCTGAAAACAGCTACAGTATTTAGAATATACACAGATAAACCCAGTGAACATCACGTGAACAGAAAACAGCAGGTTCTACTCAGCCCCAAGACAGTTAGATTTGAGAGGTGAGAGTGTTTTAGTACTTACTGATCATGGTGGTACCTCCTGCTAGAGCTGCTTTCGTGCCTTGATAGAAGTCATCAACAGCAGTCATTCCGTGGTAGGGCTTTTGTAGGTAAGTGTTGACATCGATTCCTCCAGGGATAACCATGCGCCCATTAGCCTCAATGGTCTTTACTCCACCAGGAACAATTAAATTCTCTCCTATTTGTCTAAACAGCAGGAAAAGCACAAGGAAATTCCCAGACAAAAGCTAAATTAAGATAGAATCAAAGATGAGAGCACATATCAGCAATTTTGTGTTAATAATATCTGTATTACTATTTAAGGTAAATGATATTACAGGGAAGTTGCAATTTTTTCAAAACCAAACACTATAAACCCAAGACATTCTAAATTAACAATTCAAAAACTTAAAAGAAATTCAATTCATTGTAAGGTACGAACATGCACAGTTAGGGCACCGAAACAAACCCTAGTCACAGTTTCTTCAAACTTCCCCATAGTTAAAACTCAATTTTGTGCATAGACTATATTTCAGTATATATATGAATTAAAGGTCTTGCAATTCCCCTTGTAATTGGTCATTACTGAAAGCTTCTTCTTCAGTAGAAATCTCAATTCTGTCTTTTAGTGACACCATGCAAAATCTATACAATCACAAGGAAGGCATTTTAGTGTTTGTGGACTCCACTTAAATTAAAACTGATTTTTAAAAATGTGTTAGATTTCAAAAATTGTTAACCTCTCACTAAAGGGAAAAGTTAAGGTACGATGGGTACCATAATGCTGCATTTCCACACCTCAGCTTGCTTGAATTTGTTTTTTGTTAAACATTAACTGTGAACTTCCTGGGCTTATACTACTTTATTTTAGGATAATTAGCACACCCCTGTAATGTAGTTTCCCCTAAATTACTAATACATATTCTTAGCCCTAACTCTCTTTCAATAGAACTTTTCTGTGAGATAAAATAATATTTATGTAAATATATATATATCACCCCAGACATATATAGATCCTGAATTTATTTTGCCCAACATTAAAATGCAACAGCTACCCAGGAAGTGAAACATGGCAACTGTTTAACAGCCTGTAGCAACAATTTAGGATGGGAAATGAATATAACTATTAATTATACCCAGGGGAAACTACTAGTAATTACTCAAACTGGAATTTGGCCAAATAACCAGACTTAAAAAAGACCCACGGGAGATCAAGAGCTCATTTTTACATCTCATCCAAAGGACTCCATGTCCAGCAACACTGTGTCCCATACTACAGTGGAACACAGGGCTCGGTTCCAGTCTAGAGGGAAAAATGCCAGATTCTGAATTAACCACACTGTTTCCTGCAATATCTGGAATTTTAGAGAGAAGTCTCCATTCGAAGTACTAACCAAGCTTAGCTAGTGAGATTTGATGCTAGCTTAGCTTAAGGCCATATAGCTGTGTGTGTAAATGCTCAATAGTCACCAAATGTTGCATTACACTGGGAGGCACGTTGTAGCATGTTTACAACTACCATAAATATTAATATAGCTAATTATAGAGTGGAAAATGGGTAGGGAATTAGTACAGATACATGAATGCAAGCAGACCAGCACAACAGGTTACACAAAAGGTACTTAAGATGCTTCAGGAGTCTTCAGATTTGAATTGCAAAGAAATATCACAAGATACTGAACAAATGAAAATAGGGGAAAGATCATCAGCTTGTTTAAATCAGCATTTCTTCATTGTTTTCAGTGGAACTAAGTCAATCTACATCAGAGGATCATTTGTCCCTAACGTTATAATCAGAGCTATATTGCTTTCTCTGCTCACTGTTTGTGTGGCAAGGAGATCTGAGAATGGAAAAAAAGAACTAAGATCCATCGCCTTTAAATTCTACTTTGAAACAAGACTAACATTCCAAAGACTACATGTAAACACTGTGAAAAACAAGAAAACTAAAAAATAAAAGTAAGTGGTTTTAGTTCCCCCTTAAAAATATCTTTTCAGATCCTGATTCAACAAAGCACTTAAGCATAAGCTTTGCCGAAAAAGGACAGGCTTTGGGATTTACTTAAAGTTAAGCATTTAAACACAGCTTAAGTTCCACTGAAGTCCAAGAGTGTTAAGCATGTGTAGAATGCTTTGCTGAACCAGGGCCTGAGCCATTCTCACTCCATTGCAGAGCATCAGCTTCCTCAACATGGCTGCGCTCCATTCTGTTCAAGTGAATGGATTTCACTACACTTGACTGGCACGGACAGCCAGGTGGTGCCATTTTTAGATAGCCTGTCTCACTAAGCCTGCTGGAAGAAGGCTGAGCCTCGCTGGCGCTGTTCAGTGATGTTTATTCGGACTGTTTGACTAGAACACAGAGCAGGAGGTGGTGTGTCAGGCTTCTTGGCCAGTGCATTTTGGAATAATATTTGTATGCTAATGAGAAATTGGGGTCATTTCGTTGCTGCTTACACGAGAGAGAAAGTGAAAGTGAATGATACTGACAGTTGTAGTCTATCAAATGCTCCCAGACCCCATTCTGATGCACCAGCAGCCATTAGCAAATTGCAAGATTCACCCTCTCAAACAGTTGCCATGAGCTATAATTTCCTGTGAACAAAGCATGTAAGTTATACACGTGAACAAGTTGACCAGGGCATAATGCAGAGGCCCCAATCCTGAATCCACTTACTCACATGCTTAAATTTATGCGCATGAGAAATCCCCATTGAGCTCAGTGCGGTTACTCAGATTTCTAAACAAAGAACAAGGGGTGGGATTCACACAGATACTTAGGCACCTAAGTCCCATTTTTAGGAGCCCAAGTCCTGTTTTTAGACACCACTGCGATCCACAACACACCTACATGGCTGCTGCCTAACCCTGTAGGTGCCTATATTTGTCTCCTCTGTGTATACAGCCTCACTCTAGGCAGCCTCTGTCTAGGCCTGAGCATGTGCACTACCACCTTATGATAAGCACCCGGAGGCTTATCTCCCGCCTAAGCCGCACAGTGATTCACAGAGTGGAGAACACTAGTGTTTGACTACCCAAGTCATGCACAGGGACCTAATCCTGTAAGCGGCCTCCAAGCATGCCTACCGGATTGGGCCCCTCAGACAAGTTCTCACAGAACAGCTGCAGGAGCAAGACCTCCCTTGTAATCGTTAACCCAGTGGTTAGGGTATTCGCTCAGGAGACAGGAGACCCCCAACTCAAGCTCCCCGCTCCTCCTGATGGGAAGAAGGGATAGGAACAGGAATCTGCCACCTCTTAGCAGAGTACCCTGGGTACACAGCGATAGAATCGTTCTAACTCATCTTGTGGACCACGTCATATTTAAGAATTCCATTGTTTAAACAAAGTGGAACAACTTCAGCAGGAGAGATTAAGGGAGTCCCACAGCTGAATATTCCATAGCCTTATAATTGGGGCACTTAATGGGAAGCAGCAGAGCCCTGTTCAAATGCTGTCTTTCCTACAGAGGAGCGAGGACATGAACCAGGGGGTTCCGACATCCTGGGTGAGTACCCTCGTTGCTGAGCTAAAGACTGTAAGGGACATCCTTGTCCACCTCCCCTCCCGCCAGCTATTTTGCTGAATGTCCCACATGCATCTTAGGTGACCAAGCACTTATATTCCCCTAGTTTGTGGATCACTAGCAGAGAGAGACTTAGGCACTTATCTCCCTGAGATGGGCTGGGCTTAGCACATACCCCTCTGGTTGGTGATTCCCATTGGCTAGTTTAGGCAGCTCCTGCCCTGCCATGCTGGCTCTGTGAATTGCAGTCTATTGTGTTATATGTGGAGTCTGAGCACCTCTCCCACCCCCGGGCTTTGCAGATCACAGCATTTATTTCTGAGATTTTCTAAGTGCCTAAAAGTTAGGAGCCATGATGCTCAATTTTGCAACACTTAAGTCCTTTATGGATCCCACCTGAAGTGTTTGCAGGATCGGTGCCTAAAGTTCACAGTGGATTTCAGACCTCAAGGTAGCTCAAAGATCAACCTCATTTGTTTCATTATATGACATGTTAACAACACACCACGGTGTGTTGAGACAGTGCATCTGATCAAAAAAAGGTAGTGCTAAGGTGAAGTAAAACACTTATTAAAGGGTCACTAATTGGCTAATTGTGCAAACCAACATGAGTGCTCCCAAGATTTTTGTTAACTCCAACTAAAATAAGATTTTCTTGGGATTTAAGCATTCCTGTTTCCTTTTTGCAATGGCCATGTCCAGTGCTGAGCAAATGCAAAAGAGTCAAGAAGGGAAATTGACTAGAAAGAAACATAAAACAGAATAGTCTTTCATTGTCCAAGATGAATGAGGTGCATTACATTGGTTATATTCTTTCTGTTGTAATAATCTATGGAATTATTAACAACACAGATATGGATAACTGTTTAAAGAACATAATTTTTAGTCTCACAGTATACATCTACAAAAAGGGAAATCCTAAAAGAGAGAAATAATGTATTATTTATTGATTGTTGTTATTTTTTTATGCACTAGCTTTTGGCCTCCAGAGACCTGCATTGAAAAGCTTCATATGTCACAGGTGAAGAAAGTTAGGTGGTCACAAACTAGTCTCTATTGGCTATTTGTGAATATCACAACATTTGTGCACTTCCACTATTCAGCAAAACTAACAATATTTCTTCTGTGCTTCCCACTCTGGACCTTGGCTGAGAACTACACGAGGAATCTTGCATCTCAACTGTCTGCATCTGTTCAAGGCTATCAAAAACATCAGTTTCTGAAGCAATATGTTTATCCAAAGAGAATTTGTATTGTTCCTGCAGCTGGCATCCTGAAGTTGTTGCAGGTTCTCTCTGTTTAATTTAGTAGAAGATTTAGGACCTAATCCTGTTGTGCCTGTCTATACTATTATGGTCATTACTTTTACAAGACTATGATATTTTGTACAAAATATGCCCAGTGAGGTATCATTTGAAAAGTCACAACCTGCTGAGTATTATTGTCCTACTAAAATGTGTGTATCAACACTGTATGTAAAATTATAAGATTTTTACTATGTACCATTGTTATAACATGCTCCAAGGTTCAGACTAGCAGGTCCAAACCAGTATTTCAGAGACAAAGGCTCACTGGCACCCCCGCCAGATGTTAAAGGGAAATCCCAGTCTTAAGCAGCCATTCTTCAGAACCAGGAAGGTGTAAGCAAGAAATGTACATTTCATCTCAGAGATGGCTCAAACCTCACATACACAGGAGGCTGTTTGCACCCAAGGTTGAGGGACAACCCTCAAAGAAAGGAGAAGGACATAAATATGTGAAACAGTGGCTTCCACCTCACTTCTTTTCCTCCCATCTCTCTGCTCATGACATCAACAAACACCTGAAGGACTTTGAACTGTGGGAGGTATCCCTAGCTGAAAGGAAATCCAGCCTGTAAACTGTTACAATTTGTGGTGAGAGAAAGAGACTTGTTTTAAATCCTATTAACTTGTTAAAGTTTAGGAATTTGCTTGTGTTTTTATCTTTTTATTTCTTTTGTAACCAATTCTGACTTTATGCCTTACCACTTGTAATTGTTTAAAATCTATCTTTCTGTAGTTAATAAACTTATCTTATTGTTTTAACTTAATCAGTGGGTTTGGATTAGACTGTGTGGGAAACTCCACTTGAGACAACAAGGCTGGAGCATAATAATTTTCCTTTGTTGAAATGACAGACTCACAATGAGCTTGTCCTCTCCAGGAGGGCTCTGTACAGTACACGATGCACATTTCTGGGGTCAAGGCTGGCACTAAGAACATGTGGGTGTCACCCTGTATGTAACTCATGAGTGGCTGCAGAGCATTCATGTATTCAGCTGGGAGTTATTTTGCATGGGAGTGGCTGCGTATAAGCAGGACTGCATGCGGTGGCAGTTCATAGTTAAGCAGTGTGAAAGACTGTAGAGCTGAGGGGATACAGCTATTCAACAGTCCAGATTGTACCCTGAGGAGTGTGACATCTGCCCATCTCTATACAAGTGTGAAAGAAGAACGAACACAAAGAGCATATGTATTCAGTGCACAAGCAGCGATGTATGCAATGTTGGTGTACAAGAGAGCAGGGGTATATGTACAGGGGACACTCACTCGGGGTTCCATGTGAGGAAAAGTGCCTATACAGGGGCTCTGTAGCCACATAGAGCACAAAATGGCAGCAATATCAGTAAATGTAAATAGCTGTAACAAGCACCCCACAGCACATTCAGCAGTAAGCGTTCATCTTCGCCTGGAATCTCTTGCCTGACATGTACCTGACAGCTTGGCTGGGCCTGTGCTACCACCTGCGCTGCACAGGCATTGGCATGGTCTAAGTCCTGTCAGAAGTAACTGAGAATGGACCCACTGCAGGTGCAAAGAACTCCAGTCACAATGACTGACGGAATCTCCTACCTGTCTGACACTACCAAAGATTTTTATAATAAATAAAATATTCCTCTACAACATACAACATTAACAGGCATCAGCCGAGGTATGCAGGCTGTAGGCTCAGTAAGCTCACTCTCATGATTAATATGCATGCAAAAATGTTCAGTATTTTAAAAACCAACTTTATAAGTCCATCTTCCAGGTATATGTCTGCATAGAAGGAGTAGTCATCATTGATAATTCTTCCACCCTTAATGAGCAGTCGATCACTCTGAGGGAAAATAAAGAAGAAACATTTATGAAGTAAATAAACATGGAATCAAGTCAAACAGCACAAACCTAACTTTTATACCATGGATCCATTAAAATCAGAAGTGCCAGGAATGCTCAGTTGACACCAGGGGTGGCCAGACTTACTGGCCCTCCAAGCCACAAACGACAATCTTCAGAAGTTCAAGAGCCAGAGCACACCTGCTTCAGCCCCGCTCTTGCTGAAGTCCCAAGCTGTGTTCCCTGTAAGCTGTGCGCTCGGGTGGCCGTGCAGTTGATTAGCAGAGCCGCGCACATCCAGCAGCATGTGTTCACGTGCCCCTCCCTCCACCCCTGCTCCTTTGCAGCCACATTGCTCCTGCAGCTACTCCTGGGACCCTCCTGCTGGCTATGCAGAGCGGAGGAAGAGGAGGAGGAAAGGAGGGCGCTGATGTCAGGGAGTCCCTCTCCCCCAGGCCCTGTACCTCATCTCCACAGAGCAGAGTGGAGGGGGCAGGGCTCATCAGAACTTGCTGTAGCTCTGAGGTACGAACAAGCCTTCTGGTGAGTCTCTCTGAGACTTCCCCAGCAGCCAGCAGGCACAATGTCTGTCACACTCACACTCACACACACTCTGTCTCTCCCCCTCCCCCTTCCCATGTACCCATCTCGGCAGAGCAGGGGATGGGGGGCATGGTTCAGGAGGAGGAGAGCTTTCAGTGAGTGCCTTTGAGAGTCAGCCTCTCTCAGAAACTTCCCCAGCAGCCAGCACACAGCCAGTCTGTGTATGTCTCACACATACACACACACACACACACACACACAGTTTCTGTGTCACTCACAAAGTGTCCCTGTGTTGTGCGACACACGGACACTGAGTGTGCGCACACCCCCCAACACTGTTATTGTTGTTACTTCTTCGTACTTCCTGCAATACCCATATATTCTCTGTAATTTTATTCTTTCAAAGTGTGTTATTTTAGTTTTTTGATTGATCTATGCCTTTCATAATTTTTATTTCTCTCTTACACTTAAAATTAATTCTTTGAGTAGTGAGTTCTAAAATGCCTAGTTTGTCCTGGCTGGAGAAATGATCCCAAATGGTAAATTTTTAAAAATATATA
Source organism: Dermatemys mawii (assembly GCA_007922305.1). NCBI lineage: Eukaryota > Metazoa > Chordata > Testudines > Dermatemydidae > Dermatemys > Dermatemys mawii. The sequence continues at coordinate 19,065,458 of ML677326.1, read as the reverse complement.
TTATACCTAGGCATTCTGTTTCTTCTGGTTGTGCACATCCGCACATTACCTTGATGCACATAACAAAATGTATTCCACACATGGATGGAACATTGGTGCCGGACCCCAGCAGGTGAAGCCCACAGGCTGAAGACCCGAGATGCCCCTTCCCACTGGGCAGAATCCCCTATCCCACCACCCCGTTGCAAGGCAGAGGTCCTGAGCCCACTCCCCACGTTTTCAGTCTGGCAGGTGCCACACTTCCATGATAAAAGGGTCACATGTGGCTCACAAGCCACAGTTTGGCCACTCATGGTTTATACATTCCACCTCTCATGTTGTAATCATGCCACCTAAAACACATACAGTTTCTGAGTTTTATGTCTGGGTTTTAGCCTCATTACTCCCATTAAAAGTAATGTCACCAAGATGAAAACCATATACCATTTTTTATAAATTCTATCTGTATTACTAAGAGCTATTAACTATGACAAATGGGATAACAGAGCCTTCCACCTTATCATAGCATCATAGAAAGATAGGGCTGGAAGGGACCTCCTAAAGTCATCAAGTCCAGCCCTCTGTGCTGAGGCAGGACCAAGTAAACCTAGACCATCCCTGGCAGGTTTCTGTCCAAGCTGTTAAAATCCTCCAACATGGGGATTCCACTACCCTTTATAAATAGAAAGTTATTCCTAAAATCTAACCTAAATCTCCCTTGCTGCAGATTAAGCCCATTACTTCTTGTCTTATCTTCAGTGGACCTGAAGAACAATTGATCACAGTCCATTTTATAACAGCCCTTAACATATTTGAAGACTCTTACCAGGTCCGCCCTCAGTCTTCTTTTCTTAAGACTAAACAAAACCAGTGTTTTTAACCTTTCCTCGTAGGTCACATTTTCTAAAACTTTCGTAATTTTTGTTGCTCTCCTCTGGACTCTCCCCAATTTGTCCACATCTTTCCTAAAGTGTGGCACTCAGAATTGGACACAGTGTTCCAGCAGGGGCCTCACCAGTGCCAAGCAAAGCTTGACAATTACCTCCCATGTCTTACATACAACACTCTGGTTAATACACTCCAGAATGACATTAGCTTTTTTTGCAGCTAAATCAGTTTACTGTTGACTTAATTTGGGATCCACTATAGCCCCCAGCTCCTTTTCAGCCATACTATCACCTAGCCAGTTCTTCCTCATTTTGTATTTGATTTTTTCCTTCCTAAGTGAAGTACTTTGCACTTTTCTTTATTGAATTTCATCTTGTTGAATTCAGACCAATTTGTCAAGGTCTTTTTGAATTCTAATCCTGCCTTCCAGAGTTTTGTAACTCTTCCCAGTTTGGTGTCATCTGTAAGTTTTATAAGCATACTCTCCACTCCATTACCCAAGCTATTAATGAAAACATTAAATTTTACTGGACTCAGAACTGACCTCAATAGAACCTCATTAGGTATTCCCTATTTTGGCAGTGAATTACCGATAACTACTTCTTGAGTATAGTCTTTGAACTAGGCATTCATCCACTTTATAGTAATTTAATCTAGACCACATTTCCCTTGTTATGATAATGTATTGTGGGACTTTGTCCAAAGACTTTCTAAAATTAAGCTACATCACATCTATTGGTACATCACATCTATTTGGCATGCTCTGTTTTTGACAAATCCAGGCTGGTTATTCCTTATAATCCTATTATCCTCCAGGTACTTAGAAACTGATTGTTTAATAATTTGGTCTAGTATCTTTCCAAGTATTGAAGTTAGGCTGACTGGTCTATAATTCCCCAGAGTCCTTCTTGTTCCCCTCTTTTAAAGATAGGTACTATCTTTCTCCTTCTTCAGTCCTCTTGCATCTCACCTGTCCTCCATGAATTCTAAAAGATAATTGCTAATGGTTCCAAGATTGCTTCAGCTAGTTCCTTAGGATGAATTTCATCTGGCCCTGCTGACATGAATACATCCAACTATCCAAATATTCTTTAACCTGTTCTTTCCCTATTTGGGTTGAGCATCTGGTCACCATTAACCTTTTTAGTGAAGGCTGAAGCAAAATGGGCATTAAACACGTCAACCTTCTTGATGCATCAGTTATTAGCTCTCCTTCCTTCTAGTAGAAGACCTACACTTTCCATCTTTTTTCTCTTGGTCCTAGTGTATTTAAAGAACCTCTTCTTCTTGTCTTATGTCCTTTGTTAGGTATAACTCATTTTGTGCCTTAGCCTGTCTGACTTTGTCCCCATATGCTTGTGCTATTTTTTTTTAATTCATCTTTAGCAATTTGTCCATGTTTCCACATTTTGTAGGATTCCTCTTTGATTTTCAGGTCATTAAAGAGTTCCTGAAGGAACCACATATATTTACTCTCCTTCCTATCTTTCCTTCACATGGGGATACTTTGCAGTTGTGACTTTAATATTGTGTCCTTAAGAAACTGCCAGATCTCCTGAAATCCTTTTTCCTTGAGATTTTCTTCTAATGGGACCTTACCTACCTGCTCTTAGAGTTTGTTAAAGTCTGCTTTTTTGAAGTCCAATTGTCCTTATTTTGCCACTCTCACTTCTTCCTTTCCTTAGAATCATGAAATCTATCATTTAATCATCACTTTCACACAAATTGCCTTTCACTTTCAGATTCCCACCCAATTCCTCCCTGTGGGTCAGAGTCAAGTCTAAAATGGCTGTCCCCCTGCTCACTTCCTCCACATTTTGAAATACAAAAGTTCCCAATACATTCCAAGAATTTATTGGAAATTTTGTTTTGCCATATTACTTTTCCAACAGGTGTCTTTTCCAGCCTTGTCACCCATTGACATACAGCCCAGATGGACAGTAGACTAAAATTTGTTACTATCTGATGGATATTAAATGGCCAATGTGAAATGAGTTTGGTCGTCACAATCTAGTTCCTAGAGGACAAATGTCCACAAATGCCAAAACCATCACATATGGTAGTAATATTCAGTCTTGGGCCAGATCATACTAACAGCCCCTTTATGCCACTACCATACTGTACATGAGCAATAAAGAAAAAAGAAACACCCCCAGGATCATTCTCTCAACACAAGAGCAGCACAGATCTAGTATATATGGCCCTACAATGCCCCTTTTATAGCTCCTGTTATAGGGCCAGCCAGGGTCAGGGCTCAGAGTTGGAAATACAAGAGACATAATGGCCAAAGAGTCTGTACTCCAGCAGTCCTTGATCCCAGAGCAACCTATTGACTACAGTGGGGAAGTCGCCTTAACTAACAGCAGTAAGCTCAACTGTGCTGGTTCCCCAGAGTACCCAAGAATATGCACCTTCCCTCTGCCCTCTCCCCGATCTACACATTCTGTGCTGTGCCTCCCAAGAGACAACAGAAAATCTGGTCTCTGGTTGACTGTCTTGGCAGATAGGTCAAGGACTCAATGAACACGGAGAGTGAACTACCTTCTCACCCCTCCAGGTGATCCCTCCAGATTCATTTCAAGGCAGTTCAGGGAAGTCTTCACTGCTGCTGCTTGCTCAGTATCCATTCTATGAATGGAACAGTTCAGTCTCCAGATTTAATTTAGATTTAGATTTAATTGTATTGTCACAAGGCATGCTATAGGGCGAGCTCTGGGAGGGCTACAGCCAGCCCAACCAAACTCGGCTGTGCAACGTTAGTGCTTGAGAACTGAGTGAAAGTGACTGCTTTGCCAGTAAACAGACTGGCTTACTGACCTGGCTTGCATTCACTGCCCAAGCTGAGTGACCAGCATAAAGGGGAAAATGAATTTTCTGAGGGAGCTAATTCTCTGTGCGTGTCTTTACAAGTAAATCTAGTGTTGAGTAACGGCTCTAGTAGGAATGTGCAAGGGAATTAATAGGGGGAAAGAGTTCCCATGAAAAACCAGGAGCCAATCAGGGTCCCTGTTCCATACCTCTCTGCAATCTAAAAGAGCCTCCCAGGGGACAGAGCTATATCTCATCACAATGCCATGGGGCCTACAGAGCTGGTCAGGCACAAAAAGTGGGAGCCTGCTGAGTGTATCCCATATGCTCTCCACTATCCCCAATCCTGCCCAGAATTTCAAAGAGCACAGGGAAAGAGAGGGAGCGAGCGCCACACACTCTCTCTTGGGAGATATGGCGTGCTCCATTTTTGTAGTCTACCAGCTCTGCAGGTTGATATGAGAGGAGGAAAGGGAAAGAATGAGTTCTGACCTGAATGAGCATTAGAGTTACACACACACAGCCACATGTGAAGGTTACTTTTGTAAAAAACTAATTCAGCATGTTTGCACTTCCCTTGGCCTCAGCGGTAAAAGTAAATTGGTTTTAGTCAGGTTTCTGATTCTGATGTACTAGCATCACGCAGCAGTGCTTGGATTTTGAACACTGCAGGCAAACATGTAAATATACAGAGCTCTTACATAGTCAGATAAAAAATCATCAATAGGGCATATGTAAACCTCATAAAAATCCTAAACTAACTGCTAGTATCCATTTAAAGTTGATGAAAGGTGTTTTGTTTTGTTTTTTACTAAAACCCAATGTCAAGCCTTGTGTGTAAGTGCTTAGGAACAGTAATTCATCACTGAGTTGAAAGAATTTATATTAATTTGTAGTAGCCTAACTCTTAAGTGGAGTACTGTTCACTACAGGAATAATAAGAGTCAGTCAGCATTTTGCATGCAAGTTTTCAGTGTTAGAGCTGAACAAATAATGCCAAATTATTTTTTATATATAGAGAGAGAGAAAGAGAAGAATTGTTCAAATGTTCAAAGAATTTGCTGGTGCCCTGTTCCCAATGCTTAGATGTTCTCATTTCTGTGAGCATTCAAGTAATCAATTTACACTCGCAAAAATGTTTGCAGAAAGCAAATTTCAAAATTGCAAAGAAACTAAAGTTTAAATTCATGCACTCAAGGAATCATGCCGGAAATGGTAGCTCACCTCACCTACCAGGAAACAGGAATAGTATCATGTGACTTATCTAACCAATCACAACTGAGCAACACAGCTCAGATTTCAACCACTCATGGATTAATACATATTAAATTTGGAAAGATATTAGTCAAATAATTATGAATAGTGAATAACTTTGAGGAAGCCATAACCTGTTTCTTTCTTAATCAGAAGAAGAGATCACATTAATTAAATAAAATATCCATTATAAATAATGAGCTTGGTTCCATTCAGTAATAAGTGGTCTCTGATTCATCTATTGCTTCTTTTCCAAAAGATAAAAAACGATTCCCATTTTGCCTTGCATCTCTTCTATATCCTGAATTTGAAACTATTAAGCACAGGATTATTCACGTGCCTAAAATTATGCAAATACTTGAGCCCACAATTTAGAAAACATTTAAGCACATGCTTATATTTCCTCATCTGTAAAAATAGGGATTATACTTACTGTCTCTGTAAAGTATTTTGAAATCTCCTGATGAAAAATGCTACGTAAGAGTAGTTGTTATGATGGCAATCCCTAGTCAGCAAAGCATTTATGTGCTTAATTTTAAGCACACACTTAACATTCAGCATAGATATCAGTGTTTGTTTTTTTTCAGAAGCAGCCCCTCATACCGTTCTGTCTTTCTATGAAAGATACATCTGATAATGTAACCATCCTGAAGAAAGAAGTTTTCAGTATAATACACAAGGAAAGATCATGTACACAAAAGGTTGGAGACTTTTCATGAGATAAAGTATGCAGAGGACTCTGGGGTAAAATCAAGGCACTGAACTACAATGAAATATGAGCCCTATGGGATCAGCCTCAGATGCTAGTAACCTTTGGCAATGAAAATGTGGAGAGGAATGCAAGTCCCCGTACTCAAATTTGCCTTGCTGATCATAGCTATTTTTCAGGCTCTCTCGTCAGTAGTAACTGCAGTATTTTTTAATCAGTGGCCTGAAAGGTAATGATTTATTTTGACGTGTGCTGGCAGTTGTACCTCCTCACCATGGTAATTTATTACTGTGCCCGCTGACCTGGACAGACCACCATCTTGTAGGCTCTTTTTCAGCTTATTCAATTTCCTTTTAAATCATTAATATTGTTCTACTACAAAGAGACAGCATCTCATTTAGCTGGTGGGGGGAACGTTACCAACATTTGAAATCATCCCATCTACTGCTGCTAATGGGTCACCAAAGCTTTCCATGCGTCAAGACGCTTTACATTTTTCTTTATAAACAGGCAAAGTTTAACAATATAAACAACAAATGCAATAGGTCCTGGCTCTTATTAACAGACAGACAGAAAAGAGGCAAAAGTAGAACCCAGAAGGAACAAGCAAGGACATTAAGAATTATTTTGTTTCAGTAAAAGCTACATAATATACTCATCTGTAAACAAAAACAAAAAACCAAAAACCTATGCAGGCCCCAATTCTGCAAAATACTTAATCATCTGGGTCATACTTTATCTTAAGATTTCATGTATAGTTTCTGAGGGGATAATAAATGATTAACAGATGTCACAGGTGTGTTACAGACATGAGTAGCCTGAGCTACAGATGGTTCTAAGTGAACCTTGGTAGAGAGAGGTAATTCCATTTCACAGACAATTTTGATATTTTGGAATTTGGTTTAATTCTCCTTCGGAAAGAAAACTGAAAAAATTGATAATCTGTGTGAATGGAAACGGTGCCCTGACTCCTGGGCAATCTACCAGATGGACTGCCCCAGAACCATGGACCCCGGAAAGCCCTGCTGTTCCTGATTCTCCCTGGAGGCCTAAGGAACCAGAGCCCAGCTGCTGAGAAGTGGAACAGTGGATTGATAGAACCCTGCCTGGTTTCCATTGGAATTTTGTCAAAATCGAACTCTCTCTGCAAACAAATCAGCCAATTCCGATGATAAAATCTTAAATTGGAATTTTTCCAGCCAGCTGCCATCATGAGCACATCTGAGGAAAGAGTTACAGATTATTACAGAGTTGCACAGGTCAATGGGTTGCTTATAAACATGGATTATAACAATCTGGAATAATTTGCCAATTAATAAAACCTCTATTTGTTAACCCTTTATAAATTATTTATGAATGGAACCTTAATATAAAGTATGACCAATGTGTGAAACTGTCATCCCTATTCAGCAAAGTACTTAAGCACATGCTTAAAGTTAAACACATTCTGAAGTGTTTTGCTGAATCAAGGCCAGAGAAAACAATGAACTATACATATCCCTCTAATCATCCTGTCTTCTTCCCTTTTAGGTCCTATCCAGCTCCCTCTTCCTTCCCTCCTACATTGTATCCTGCACTCCCTCCCTTCATCTGCCCCGTCTTTCTACTGTAAACTCTTCAGGGCAGGGAGTGTCTCTGGTTGTACAATGCCCTGTACAATGGGGCATCAATCTTGACTGGGGCCGGCATGCACTAACACAACAGAAATAATAAATAATACATTAGAGTCTAGGCTCAGGAGAAGACAACAGCGTAAAGAGGGACTGCCGCTGTTTAGAAAATATTCAAATAGAGTGTCACAGGTAGCTCTTCAGAGTCGAAGGTATGTCAGAACCCTTCTCAGTCACAATTTTAGGCAAACTGAGTCAAATATTGCTCAACACACATGAAGCAGCCTGGAGAACATTAGTGTAAGACTGTGGGAGCAGCTGAGAGCTACCTCACTCATGCTGGGATGGCAAAAGCAAGGTGCGGGTATTCACCCCTCCTTCCAAGTTGCCAAGAACAAGGGGGAAGACCTGCCAGCATCTGGAAGGTGGAAGGTGAAAGATGAAGAGGATATATTACAGTTAAGGGAGAGATCCAAAATGATAAAAAAAAGCAAAGTATTGACCTGAGATTGTACCAATATTAACCTATCTAAAGCTAAATCCTCTCTCAGTTACACCAGAAATGTGGGATAGCTCCACTGAAATCAGTGCAATTACTCTGCATTTACACTGGTGGAGTCAAAAGAAGAATTTGGCGCTAGGTATTCCTACTTCACCCATCACTACAATATCAGTGATGATATAGTCACAACGTCACACGGTCATCCCCCCACACAACATGGTGCAAACCTAACAACAGCGCATCACGCAGCACTTATCTGGCGGCTCCCGGCAGCTCCATTTTATGAGTGCATGACTCTCCAGTTCTTCACTGCTGAGCTCCCTGCTGTATATCACACAGACTTACATACTGCAGACAGCCATCTACTTGTATATGCTTTACAGCATTTTCCTAGTGATTTTTGCTAATCACAGCCTAGCTTTTCCTTCTTTAATCTGCCAGTAAAACCACAGAGCTTAGTCTGTGACAACACAGCAATTATCATAGCAACAGAAGGAGATGTCACAAAGTTAGCATCATTCGCTGCAGGATCATGCAGGAGGAGGGCTGTCTGCTCAGAGAACGCAGGCTGTTATCCAGATACTACTATTGTCTGCACGGTATCAGAAAGAACAAATATCTGTAGGCTGGAGACCAATGTTTTTTGTACAAAGGTCCTTTCTTACAAGTCTGACACAATCTATACACAGGTCTTTTGAAGTATGGAAATGTATTTCCATGTACACAAATGATAAAATGCCTGGTAGAGATAAGAGATAGGTATGAACCCACCCCTAATGTTCAAAATCTAAACCCAGCTCCAGCCCTGAATTTTGCAAATGGCTCCCTGTAGTTTTAATGGGATAATCCCCCCGCCCCCACCCCTCAAAATCTATAGATCAGTACACCACCAAGCTTCAGGTTATTGGAAAATCAGGTTTAAGTGTTATGGCAGGGTGTACACAAGAAAGTCAAAATCCATCTGTCTTCATATCCACCTTTTCTGCTGAGCTTTCCTTTTAAAAGAATATAGATATCAAAATATGAACAAATATTTTACACCAAGTTTCTTAGTCTGTTACTGAAATGACTGAGAAATTAAGGTACCCTCCCCTCCTCAACATGAAATGTTCTAATGGGTTATCATGGCTCATTAATGTACTGTGGCCAATGAAAATATTGCAGCAGTATATCAGAGTAAATTGACACACATTGTCTATTGTATTCATTCCAGTCATGTCACAACTGCACATAGTTTCTCTCAGTATAAAACTTCACCCAAATCCCTACAAAATGAAGAGAGTTAAGAAAAGTGAAAATCTGCCTGAGCCATTCTGTGCATGAGAGTCAGTGAGACAGGAAAATGTTTGCTTTAGTGTCAGCACAGAAAGTACCTCTAGTCCTGTATTTGTACCTTTATTTCACGTGTGGAACTCCCACTGAAGTGTTATGTCTCCAGAGCCAAATAAACTAATTGTTCTTTTTTAATTAATTATAATCACTTTAGCTGCATGAGAACAACAACAACATAACAAAACTAAATCAAGCTAGCACAATAAACGGGTCCAGAACCATTTCATTCTTGGCTTCAGTCTTTAGCTCCTGTTCCAGCTGCAATCAGTGCCAACTGATCAAGTCTTTTGAAATGACTCCCAACCCACAGTATTCCAGGCCTCAAAGGTGACCACGTCCAGGGCCAAATTCATCTCTTGTGTAACACTACTGACTTTAGCAGAGTTATACCAGAGATGAACCTGACTCCCAGGCACCACAATTCTTAAAGTTCCACAGCTGACAAATCTCAGGTAGCATATGGCCCATGACTATGTATCTTGCCCTGAATCATAATTACTATCTGTGTTCCAAATCCACTTGTATTTCCAATTCATTGCCTATGAACGTGTGTGATCTGACAGAGGTGAGGCTGACTGTAATAAAATTGAGAAGTATTAGGCTTCAAACCCATGCCTCTTTTCTCCTTTAACATTTCCGAAGTAGAATACTCTGCCACTAAGCCTTTAAAAATCTCTCTGGCTCCTCTGTTTTAGAGGGAAGATAAATAGGTTGATGTTTGTTTTTTTCTTGACTAACAGGATATCAACAACAAAAACTGCTTGGATTAATATTGGCTAGTGGCAGGTTTTCAAAGGCTAACTCCCATTGAAAGCCCCACACCTCTCTGTGCCTTTGATAAATCTCTTCCTGGAAAGTTATTTCCCTAACACACAATATTCAGAAGAGCTTTTTTTTCCCCCCGCCCCTGAACATGATCAGGTTAACATTGGATGTGTTATGTTATGATTAAGCAGTTTTGGTTTTAACAAGGCAAAGAAGACGATTCCAAAATATTAGCAGCAAATGAAGAAAGCTATCCTTCCCAAGCATGTATGTCCTTCTGGAAAGGATCAAAGAAAGCCTGTAAATAGGATTCCACAAAGGATTGTCTGTTTCAAAACCTTAAAGTATCTCAGTTTTTAAACAGCATTCTTCTCTCTTTGGAATCTCCATGACCACATTATACTGTAATATTAATCTTCATATGAAGTAATATTTTAGCTAGTATGAACACCGAATTAGCTAAGGACCTAGCTTGTAACTCATTTATATCCTTGAGGCTTCATTTCTGCTAGCACCCTAATGGACTCACCTGCCCACATGCTTTTAAGCCTATTTTTTAACAAATGTATTCTTATATACAGTAATTCACTTAGGAGAGATTTTGTCAAATGTAGCAATGCCATAGCGTGGTGCACAGCCAAGTTCATTCATGTTTATTCGTTTAAACAATCTGAAGTTCCTTTTGTTTCTCCTTTGCAAACCTAGCTATTTATTCATCTTGCAAATCTCATTCCTTTATCATGCAGTATACAAGGGTTACACTGTAAATAACAAACTTGTGTAAATTTCTTCACAATAAATGCCATCTTTTCCTTGCTTTAGCAATATCAATAGTGTAGGCACCTCACACTCTTTATTCTGGCAAAACGATATGCATTGGAGTCAGTGGAGATTCACCTGAGTATGGATTGGAGGATGCAGCATTACATGTATTCCACTGTCTGTCATTATATTTGCCTCCTGGGTTATAAATTTCCATTACAGCAATTAAAATTAAATTTCCAAATCTCAACAGGCTAGTCCCAGAAATGTCTCATCCCAGAGGAAAAAAATAACAGCAATCCAGCACAGCTAGTTCATGTCATAAACCACAGAATCAAAGATCAAATTTACTAGTGCTCTTTTTGGAAGCATCATCGGGGCCAGAAGGACAAATCTAGCCCTGATGTGGAGTTACACCATGTCTGAATGTGACTCACAATATGATGGGTGTTCAATGGCCATTCTGGCAAAGAAGTTAGTAGCTCATGACACAGAAAGAAAAGTATTTCATTAGATACCTTGGTTTGTCCCATTGAGAGCTTTAGAGAGCCAGTGAATTTGAATGGGATTCATTGTAGTGACTAGAACATCAGGGAATGTGTTTGAAGCAACTTATAATGCTTAATTATGGGCCACTCCATGTGGAACTAATCGGAGCATCTTCAGAGCTCCTACATGCAAACCCAAGTATATAGTGCATCAGAGTAATCAAAGCTAGAGGTCATGAATTCATGGGAATTCAAAGCCAGGTGCTGGACAATCAGGATGAGCCACAGATGGAAGAACGCATTTCTGGACACTGTTGTTAACTGGATATCCAATAACAGAAAGGACTCTAGGAGGACCCCCTTGTTTCTAACAATCACAGGTAATATGCCTTTGTTGGAAAGTGATGCTTAGTATTAGCTAATCCATCTAAAGATTTTCCCTCTTCATTCATTATCTTCAGCTTCCCTGGAGTTTAGCTTCAGTCAGTTCATCTTCATCCAAGCACTGACCTTACTTAGACTCCTCCACTATAAAGACACTAACTAGATATCTCCAATGGAAAAGTTAGTGTAGAAAAGACATCCATGTCATCTACACCCCTGCACCAGCACTAGAACAATGATGTGAGAAGCTATGAAACTATTAGCATAGATACGGCATTAAATCTCTGGGAGATGGTGCTAACACTGGAAGTGAATTGAATGTATCATTGGATGTTCACATATTGCTGGCATCTCAGGCGATGACATCTTACAATCTCCCCTAACATCTTAGGCCATGGTGTCTTTTGGTCTCCTCTAGCAGTTTTACAGATAGTAAATACAAATAGGAAGAAGATACCCAGGAGGCAAAGGAGTTATTCAGTTTAACAGCCAATGTGGACACAAGAACAAATGGATATAAACTGGCCATCAACAAGTTTAGGCTTGAAATTTGATGAAGGTTTCTAACCATCAGAGGAGTCAAGTTCTGAAACAGCCTTCCAAGGGGAGAAGTGGGGGCAAAAAACTAACTAGTTTAAAGACTTATTTTGACAAGTTTATGGAGGGGATGGTATGACGACACTGCCTACAATCACATGTAGCCAATCTGTGACTGCTAGCAGCAAATATCTCCAATCGCTGGTGATGGGAGACTAAATGGGGAGGGCTCTACATTACAATAGAGAATTCTTTCCCAAGTCTCTGGGTGGTGGGTCTTGCCCACGCATTCAAGGTGTAACTGAATACCATAATGGGGGTCAGGAAGGAATTTTCCTGCCGGTTCGGACTGGCAGAGACCCTTGGGGTTTTTGCCTTCCTCTGAAGCCTGGGTCACTTGCAAGTTTAAACCAGCGTAAACGGTAGATTCTCTGTAACTTGAAGTCTTTAAATCATGATTTGAGAACTTCAGTAATTCAGCCAGAGGTTCTATTACAGGAGTGGGTATCTGAGGTTCTCCGGCCTACAATGTGCAGGAGGTCAGACTAGATGATCATGATGGCCCCTTCTGACCTCAAAGGCTATGTGTCTAAGACCGAGCCTTATGGAAATCTGCAATTTACCCATCTTGACCATCAGTGACCAGTCTGAGAGGATTGTGTCACCAGAAAGAAAAATATTGAACATGCTATTGTGATCTCTCTCCTGGATTATGGTAACCTGTTTCTCTCAAGCCTGCTTGCCTCTCAGCTCTGCTCACTTCAGTCAATTCTACATGTTACATCTAAAATTATCTTCTTTGTCCACTATTATGAACATCTTCCTCATCTTCCTCCATTGGCTTCCTATCTCATTTTGCATCAAGTTCAAACTTCCCCTGATAGATGTCACCTCTTGTCTCCTATTATACCCCATACTACACCCTCATAACTACATTCTACCAGCTCCGCCTGCATCTCAGGACCCTTCTTCTCCTTCTACCACTAATGACTCCAGGCCACTGTTTGGGCTACTACTTTCCTCTGAAAGAGATCCTCATCTTGAATAGAGTAAGAAACCTCTCCCCTCTTACTGGTCCTATCTCAACCCTCACTTTCCATGGCTAGCTGTCCATCACTTGCTGCACACCCTTCCTTGTCCATCTCCTGTTAACTGAGCTCAAATGACATCATATAATAATTTAAAATGTAAATAAATCTTTGAACTAAATGACTCACGTACAAGGCACTCTGCTGGTGTGTTGCATCTCTTTTGCCTGTATTTTGTGTATTTAAACTGGCAGCTCACCTGGACTGGGACCTGCTCTTCGTACAGACCTGGAGAACGCCAAGCACTATAGAAACACACAAAATTGACTAAGGGGAGATCTGATAGAGGTCTATAAAATCACGACTGATGTGAAGAAAGTAAATAAGGAAATGTTATTTACGCCTTCTCATAACACAAGAATTAGGGGTCACCAAATGAAATGAATAGGCAGCAGGTTTAAAACAAACAAAAGGAAGTATTTCTCACACAATACACAGTCAACCTGCGGAACTCTTTACCAGATGATGTTGTGAAGGCCAATACTATAAGAGGGTTCAAAAAGGAACTAGATAAATTCATGGAGAATAGGTCTATCAATGGCTATTCGCCAGGATGGGCAGGGATGGCATCCGTAGCCTCTGTTTGCCAGAAGCTGGGAATGGGTCACTTGATGATTTCCTGTTCTGCTCATTTCCTCTGAGGCACCTGGCACTTGCCACTGTTGGAAGACAGGATATTGGGCTAGATGGACCTTTAATGAGAGTGCAGCTGCACAGTCAACACATGATTCCTGCCTAGAACACAAGAAAAGTCTAAGAAGGGCACATGTAGCTAACTGTCCTATTGGCATGATGAGGATTATGATTAAGCAGATTTCTGCTTGGACTCCTGGCCCATTCCTGACCCTTTCTTTACTCTGCATTGAAGAACAACAGGGTGATAGCCTACTAAGGGCTTGGAATTTACTTCCACTCAGTTTGGAAGATGATGTGATGAGCTTAAGTTTATTTGCTACAACTCTCATCCTCTGCTTCTACCTGCACAGAAACACAACTATGCTGCACTCCCTACTGTATCCCATGGAAAAGACTTAGTGTCATTATTTATTATTTTATAGACCCAGAAGTTGACTAGGTGTTTCAAAGAAGATGGAAAGACAGAGTCCCAGATCCACAAAAGATATATAGGCTCCTAATTTCCATCAACTTCAATGGAAGTTAGAAGCCTAAGTACAATTTTGGATGGGGGTTGAGTCCCTGCCCAAAAGTGCTTGCAATCCAGTGGCTGGATTCTGCCACCCTTACACTGGGTAGAACCATACCTCACCATAATTCACTGATATGACACAAGTAGTGGAGATGAATAGGAGGAAAGGGAGAGAGAGAGTGTGAAGGTGACAAGATGCTCACATGGTCCCTGCATCTCGGCATGTGCACATTGTAGTTCAATTCAGAGTTCAATTCAATTCAGAGTTCAATTCAGAGTTTATTTTTTAAAATATGTACAAAATAGGGCTGTCGATTAATTGCAGTTAACTCACGTGATTAACTTAAAAAAATTAATCACAATTAATCACAGTATTAATTGCACTGTTAAACAATAGAATACCAATTGAAATGTATAAAATATTTTGGGATGTTTTCTACATTTTCAAATATATTGACTTCAATTATAACACAGAATACAAAGTGAACACTGCTCACTTTATATTGTTGTTGTTTATTACAAATATTTGCACTGTAAAAATGATAAAAGAAATAGTATTTTTCAATTCATCTCCAACAAGTACTGTAGTGCAATCTCTTTATCGTGAAAATGAACTTATAAATGTAGATTTTTTTTTTGTTACATAACTACACTCAGAAATAAAACAATGTAAAACTTTAAAGTCTATTCAGTCCTACTTCTTGTTCAGCTATTCACTAAGACAAACAAGTTTGTTTACATTTACAGGAGATAATGCTTCTTATTTATAATGTCACCTGAAAGTGAGAACAGGTGTTCGAATGGCACTTTTGCAGCCAGCATTGAAAGCTATTTATGTGCCAGATATGCTAAACATTCATATCCCCCTTCATGCTTTGGCCACCATTCCAGAAGACATACTTCCATTCTGATGATGCTAGTTAAAAAAATAATGCATTCACTGTGACTGAACTCCTTGGGGAGAATTGTATGCCTCCTGCTCTGTTTTACCTGCATTCTGCCATATATTTCATGTTATAGCAGTCTTCCATGATGACACAACACATGCTATTCGTTTTAAGAACACTTTCATTGCAGATTTGACAAAATTCAAAGAAGGTACCAAAGTGAGATTTCTAAATCTAGCAAATTCTTAAGACCCAAGGCTTAAGAATTTGAAATGCCTTTCAAAATCTGAGGGATGAGGTGTGGAGCATGATTTCAGATGTCTTAAAGAGCAACACTCCAACGTGGAAACTACAGAACCCAAACCACCAAAAGAGAAAATCAACCTTCTGCTAATGGCATTTGACTCAGATGATGAAAATAAATATGCATTGGTTTGCACTGCTTTGGGTCGTTATCGAGCAGAACCCATGATCAGCATGGACACATGTCCTTTGGAATGGTGGTTGAAGCATGAAGGGTCATATGAATCTTTAGCACATCTGGCATGTAAATATCTTGTGAGGACAGCTACAACAGTGCCATGTAAACACCTGTTCTCACTTTCAGGTGACATTGTAAATAAGAAGCAGGCAGCATTATTTCCTGCAAAGGTAAACAAACTTGTTTGTCTAAGCGATTGGCTGAATGAGAAGTAAGACTGAGTGGACTTGTAGGCTCAAAAGTTTTACATTGTTTTATTTGTGAATGAATGGGGCCTTTTTCCATAATTCTACATTCATGACAAAGAGACTGCACTACAGTACTTATACAGTACTTCAGCTTTCATGGTAAAGAGATTGCACTACGGTGCTTGTAATGGGGGAATTGAAAAATACTATTTTTTATAGTGTAAGTATTTGTAATCAAATATAAATAAAAAGTGTACACTTTGTATTCTATTTGAAAATGTAGAAAACATCCAAAATATTTAAATAAATGGTATTCAATTATTGTTTAACAGCATGATTAATCACAATTAATTTTTTAATCACTTGACAGCCCTAGTATAAAAATAAGGAAGGAACAGAAAGAGATTTAAGATAGCGAGTATTTTACACATTTATTGTGAGCATCACAAAAGAGGTGAATTTTCAGGAGGGATTAAAATGAGACAAGGGCATTGGCTTGGCAGATTAGACTAGACTTGTTCAATACAAAGGGGGAAGCATGGAAGAAAGACATGGAGAGGTTCATGAGAGAAATGGATGAAGAGGGCATGAAAGCTGGTATTGCAAGCAGTGGACAGGAGTCAGGGAGCGACACAGTAAGAGGCAAAGTCAAAGCAGGGAAAGGCAAAAATTATTTCCCTTGTCAGCTCATGGTTAGCATTCTAGGTAACAACAATTGTGCTGATTTCCTATCAAGATTTCAAGTCTCCATCATGACTGGTCAGACTAAGAATGTTGCTTGGTTCTTCCACTAGGATACATATACAGAGGTGCTGGAACTAGGTGTGACAGGGTGCAGCAGCAGTCTCCGGCTTGAAGTGGTTTCCACCACATACAGTGTTTGCAGTTTGGTTCAATGGCTCTCAGCACCCCCACTATACAAATAGTTCCAGCATGACTGTATGTGTGTAATACACACTTTGAGCCTGATGTTTCAGTTCTTACCCATGGAAGACTCCCTCTGAAGTCAGTGGAAGTTTTGTCTGAGTAATAATTGTAGCTATGGCCTTTGGTGATGTACCCCAGTCATGTACTGGGAACAACGATGAAACATTTCCCAAAACCATTATGGAATTTTGACAATTGATTAAACATGGCCAACCCAATCCCCCTCCTCCCACCAGACGTTGATATAATATAAGCTGCTGAGGCCTGACTCTGCTTTGATTGCACATCCAGAATTCCTTCCAACTTCTGTGGGAGTTGGGACATAGGATTAGTACATCGGACAGCAGTACTGAAAATCCACTGCAAAGCCTCCAGTAAACCAGATTAAGGATCAAACTGTACTTCCCCAATAGAAAAACTCCAATTACTTCAGTGAGAACAGAGCTGGTGGCAGGTTCAAAAGATTAGGAGAAAAATGTTGGAGATGCTATCAAGGGCCGTTCTGGTTGATTTTTTTTGTTTGATAATTTTGCAGTGAGCATTTATTATGTTTAATAAGCGCCCTGGAGGCTTGAAGCTGCAAAGTGTTTCTTTACCAATTTTTCCCTTTCACTCATTCACTAATGTAGAGTTTGTCTTATGGGCTGTGTTATTGTTATAAAGACATAGACACAAACACCCTCTGTTAGGTTGTAGACTCTTTTGGGACACGAAACGTACACACTACACAATACAGAGAGCCAAGACTATTTGTCTAATTTGTTGTTTTTTTTCCCCTGAGGTGAAGAGTAAAGGATAGAAACTTAAAAAATGAAATAGTTCAAATTCTGGGTCTGCCAACTTTGGCTATGTTCTTTTTGCCTTTAACGTGGTCACAAAAACAGCACTGGTACTAATAGAAATGCAAGTGGAGAGAATTGGGCACATTCCATATCTGGGGCTCTCTTTACTTGTTGATTATTTTTTCCTAAGACAACAGGAAATAGTGAAAGCTGAAGAAGTTATAACACACTGTGGATTTAGAGGCAAAACAGCTTATTCACTTCTTCTAGTTTCTTTCTTTATTCAAAACTGGATAGTGCACTATTGTTGCTGGGCACACATGAACATATCATTTGTATTAAAGTATCACCTTAAAGCCCTAACCAAGTTTGGTGCCTCTTTGTGCTAGGCCATATACACACACTCTTAGCAGAGAGTGTCTCTGTCTGGAACACTTTACAGTCTAGACAGAAAAAGGGTGGAGGGAAAACAGAGGCAAAGTGAACTGCCCAGAGTTCCACAGGTTTGTGACAGATGGAAACAGAACACAGGTCTCTGGACTTTCCAGTCCAATAGTCACTAGACCACACCACCTCTCAATAATTTTGGCACCCCAGTAAGCAAGTGGGCACCGAAGGAGTCACAAATCCCTTTATGGCATTTTTAAAAAATAACTTTTTAAATACTTAAGCCCTTATAAGCTCTGAAGTGCTTGCAAGTGCTGAAACACCGGCTGAAATAATGTCTAGCAACGTTCCTGCAGTGAGAGCTGCTTAACAAGTTTTCACACCTACTTGTCAACACCCCCTTTAGCAATTAAGATCTAGCATTAGGAACTGGCCAGTTTCCAGGGGACCGGAGTTCTGCTCACTCCCCAATACAAACCCAAAGAAACGGAATCTAGTTGAAGCGCACCTTGACTTCTGCCTTTTATCTGCCCATGTGATGCTGCGGCATGGAACTAATTGACACCATTGGATCCTATGTGGCCCTACATAAATTTCTGCTAAAAACAAAGTGTGTGTGTGGGGGGGAGCTTTTGTGTCTGTAAATGACGTTTCTGAGGCAGACTCTGCGGCCTTTGGTGGAGGGCGTTGGTCTTGTGAAAGAATCAAAATGGTCGAATACACCAAGGAGGTTCCCCTCCTCCCTACACTTGATGTGAAGCTCTGTCTATTCTTTACGCTCAGCCGCTGATCATCACTGTATCTCTGAGGTAAACAAACTGCAAAATCAAAGCACCCGGCTCCCTTTTGCAGGAAAACCACGCTGACAAACCACCAGCTGAAGGTCCCCGAGAACTGCGATGAACTCTTTGACTCCTGATCTCTTTGGTAGGACTGTTCTCGGGGATCTATTAATAGCACTGAGCGGTGCTGGCACTCTCATCATGGCGCTCTTGAGGTTTCCACATTTTTAATTCACTATTGGCGCGTTGCCCTTCCGATCCCCCTCCCCCAGCTCAGTTGTTTTGCTCTGGGTGCAATATGCCATTTCTCTCTCTCGATGCGCCGGGCTTTCCGAGGCATTGTGCTTGCCGCCCGGGTCCCCTCCCTCTTTTGTTCTGCTTCCCATCAGTCGCTGACTCGCCCCAAGTCTCTCACCTTAGCCAGGACCGCGGTCGTTCCAGCGCCAAGCACACGGACCCCCCTAGACATCTTTAAATATACTGCCACCCCTCCCCCCGCCCCGCGCGGATCCAGGGGAGGGAAAGGAGCAATAAAGCCGCTGATCTCCCCGACACAGACCTGCCACCACCCCCGCCCCCCAGAAACCCACTGCGATTATTTCCAACCGAGCGACCACACACACATAGCGCAGGGTCCGGGCTGGGGGGCGGGGGTTGAGAGGAGAGGGGAACTCTCCCTTTTCCCTGCCCGCTGCTCAATGGGGGGCTCCCTCCAGCCGAGCCGCTCTCGATCCGGATTTAGATCCGTGTGAACCCTGCTTCGTTGCCATGCTGTAATATGCTCTCGCCCTGAAATCAACCAGCCGCCATAACCGACCATCTATTCCCACCCCCCGGGATCCCGGACTGCTCGGCGCCCTGGAGCAGCGGCAATGCCCCCTCTCCGCCCTGTGGTTCCCGGGGAACCCCCTCGCCCCGGGGCTCCGCTTACCGTTATGTGGGGGATGCTCTTCTTGCCCTGGTAAGACATGCTGCCCCTCCTGTGAGCCCTGCGCGTACCCCGGGAACAGCACAATGCAGAGATACGGGAAAGGGGGGGGCGGGGAGCTATTCAACGGAGGCAGCGTTTCCTCCCCGGGAAAGGCAAATCTAGCCCCCTTTTTCCGGCTGCAGGAACACAGGGGCGCGTCTCCCCGAGGGAGTTGGCCGGAGCTCCGTGCAGCAGCGCCCTCCCGGCTGCAGAGCGGAGCAGGATTCGCTCGGCGCAACCCAGGAAGCGTTTCCTTCCCCTTCTGTCTCTTCCCCCCCTCCCCGACCCATCAATCCATCGGTGGCCTCCAATACCGGGGCTGGAAACCGCCGTCCCCCCCCCCGCCTCGCGCCGGGCTGATCCCCCCAACACCCGCTCTCCCAGACACCGCTTGTCGGGCGGTGTTTCTACTAGGGCCGGGACAAAGCACCGTGTGAACGTCCCCTCCCTGGCGAGAGAGCCAGGGGAAGCACACTGCCGCGCAGATGGGCTAGAACAGGTGGAATCCACGTGGTTCTCCCTCATTGCAAAGAACGCGGCAGACTGCTGATTAAAGCTTCCCCTTTCCCCGTATTTCACCTACACGGTTCCCCTCATGGCTACTGGAGGCTCCTACTGGGACCAGAACAAGGGAAGTCAAAGGCTCCCACGCTGACTCAAAGTTTAAATCCTCCCGGAAGCCTTTCCATACACTGAGTTCTGGATCCAGGCCAGCATTAAATGGCACCGCGTCAATTTTAAAGTCAGGACACATCCCTGACACTTCGTCACTTTTCCTCTGTGAAATATGGCTTCAGTGCCCAGAGTTGGAGGTGGGTGTGTACGGAATGGGTATTCCTCTCCTCTCTTCCCACGCCATTGTCTAAAGACAGGTTTGAAAGCATCCTATAATCTTTCTCCCAATTCAGGAAAAACCAACCCATTCCTAATCTGGGATCACATAAATACATAATCCCTGGGCACGTTTAGAGTACTTGTTGCCCGATGTGTGCAATTTTAAATAGGAGGCAGAACTCAGGAGGGAAGAGTACAAAACACATGCAATGAGCCACCATCCCTGTGCAGGGAGGACTATTCCTTTGACATAAAGTTGAGGTAATTAATAGGAAATAGGGAAGGGAAGACTGCAGCACAGCTGGCTACATCTAGGGCCTGATGGAAGCCCTTTGCAATCAACCAGACCCTTATGCAGTATTTAGTGATTCCAGTTTCTCAAATCACATATTTAATCTGGTTCAAAACTACATCGAATGACCATTACCACCTGTCTGCTCTGTCCTCTGACTACAAACCAGGAGAGTGCACCACATTCAGGCTCAAGCCAAACAAAAGAGGTTTCAACTCCTAGGTTGTAAAACAAAAGAAATCTTATCGACAAATATTCTGGCCGTGTGTGTTAAAAGCCAAATGGGGTGAAAAGTGGAAGGGATTTATTTTTGTTTGTTTGGGGTGTGTATGTATGGAGAGCAAATGTGTTCAGAGATACACTTACCAAAGTGAGAAAATAACTGCATAGGTCTCTTTATTTAGAGAGAAAAAACATTATAATCGTCTCCCAGGAAAGCCAGTGTGTTGTGCTGTAGAGGTGTTTTATTTATGACCTCTGCCACAGGCTTGTATGCTACAGAACTGCGACTGCTCAAACTGCAAGAAGATACTGGTTAGAGAGCCCAGCTGCATTTCTAATTTCCTAATTTATCTTGGTATAATCTTTGTCCTGCTAACAAAGTGTGTGTGTGGGGGGGGATTTGAAAATCGCTTTCCACCACGGAAATAGAGGTCAACCAGTTCAGGACTCAGGCCATCATCCAGTGCTTACTCAGCAGTGCAGATATTAGACAATTATCGTCGCTTTAAAGAAAATGCCTGAGCTTTGGCACCTCATTCGGTTTGGTTACAGCTATAAACAATCTGCTAAGGATATCATGAAACCACAGGAAGATCCAGGTGGCTTGAGATCAGCATTAACCGAGCAAATCTCAGACATGACGAGGAGAGAGGTGGAGTTGGTGTATGTCAAGGTGGGGGGGGGGGGGGGTTGACTCATCGGGGCGTTTGCAGCGATAGGAAAAGTGAAACTGATGGCTTAGGATAGGCCTCTCCGCTCGGAGATTTCAGTTTAGGACTGAGCACCGGCTTTGCTAGGCTGGACGGCACCAGCGTCAGTGTGTTCGTAGATTCAGAATGCGGTCCCAGAAGGGTCTTAGAACATTGAAGTGTGTGAACATTCCAATTTAGAATGTACAGGAGCCCTTGGTAAGAAATATTTCCCAGGGGAAAACTGCCACGACCTTTGATTGTTTAGGTTTTCAAATGAAGCTGAAGGAGTGGCGCGCCCATGCTTCAAAAGATGCTGTATTCCGGAGCCCTACTCGGGCCGCGGTAACAGCATCCTGGGGTATTTATTCTGCGCACAGGGCGACCTGCAATGCCAAGCCTAACCTGGGATATATGGCAGTTATGCTCCAGCGGGTGATCCCTGCAATAGCCCTGGACCTACCGGCAAGCCGCAGTAAAGCTCCGCAGCGGGGCTTGTGCTGCAGAGCTTGGGAAACCAACACTCTCTGCTGTTGCAGTTGTGACACTCCTGATGCCTGGGGCTCGTCGGCGCTGTAGCCATGAATGGGTTTCCCCCCCCCCCCCGCCCCCCCCACCGCCTTACCTTCCCATTGTCCTGGCCCTGCAGCAGCTCTTTCCCCATCGGGTATCTGATCTCGATGCCCGGCGTCTTGTCTTCCCGGTCCCCGGGGGAGCTGATCACGGAGCCGGAGATCTCGCTGGCATCGCTGGCCGTCTCACTGTAATTGTCCCCCCCATCCAGCATCATGTCGTGTCTGCTGCCGCTGCGCGGGGTCCGGGAGCCCTTCTTCCCCACGCTGTAGGCATCGAAGTCGATGGTTTTGTTCTCGTAGGCCCCCTCCACCGAGGCGAACATGCCCCCGTATTTCTGCCGGGGGGTCTGAGCCGTGGTGCCCGGCCTGGCCAGATACACAGGCAGGTCATCTTCCTTGTTCCAGTTCCTCTTCCTCTCGGCCATTCTCTCTCGCTCCCCGGCTCTCTCCCTCCCCCCCAGCTCCTCTGCACCTTCCACTACCGGGATCGGCTGCTGGCGACCATAAACACCAGTGAACGGCTGCAGCCGCGCAGTGGCAGAGCTGGGGTTGGCTGGTGGGATGTGGGAGACGCAAGCCCCCCAGCCGCGAAGAGAAATCTCCCGGGGGGTTTCCAAACAGCCCGGTGAAGTAGGCAGCACGTGAACTAAAGTACAAAGAGAACGGGGGAGAGGGTGGCAGCGCTAGGCGATTGCAAAGCCCTGGGCGAACAGGAGAAGCACCGCACTAGCCCGTCCGGGGGCAGGGGGAACGCCCCTCTGGTGCGCGCACCCACATACACACCCCGTGCAAAGCGGGCTCCTCCTCCTGCCCCGCAGCAAAGATTGCGGATCCCCCGCCGCTGCCCGGCTCGCAGCGAGGCGCTGAGAACGGAGTTGCGCCCACCAGCACGACCCGCCGTCTCCGGGGAGAAGACACCGCGGTGCTGCCGCACTTGGAGAGGCGAGGGGGGCCGGGCGGGTGCGCAATGGGCAGCTCCACAGCAAAGCACCCTCGGGCTCCTCCTTCCGCCAGAGGATCCGGACTCGGTGGCAGATCTGGCGGGGGAGCCTCGATCTACGTCGCCGCTTCGGGGTGGCGGCTGCTCCCTCCCCCGCAGCAGAAGTCGGTCAATGGCAGCAGCGAAGATTGGCCTTCAGCGGCAATAGGTGCAGAGCGGGGGGCAGGGGGGAACCCACGCACAGCTCCGGGCTCCTGAGCGGGGAGGGACAAATCTGCTCCTCCTTAGGGCCGCTTCTCTCTGGTGCCTGCAGCAGCAGCTGGAAGGACTGGGGGGGGGCGATATCCGGGCGCCCGGCCGCCGCTCGGTCCCCTGTCTAGCCCCAGCCTGGAGGCGGCGGTGGGGGAGACTGAAGCGTGCCGGGGAGGTATCCGCCGCGCCGCGGCTGCCCGCCTCTGACACGGAAGTAATCGCACCCGGCGCTGGGGCGAGCGGCGCCGCCGATCCCGCCCGCCAGCGGCCCTCTGCAGGGAGCGGCCGGGGCACTGCGCTAGGGGCCTGCGCCTGCACCACTGCGCCCGGGGAGGGGCGCGCAGCGGACAAAAGCCTGGCGCGGTCGGAGCGGACTCCTGCGCTCACCGCCCCAGGCTCCCCGGCTGGCTGCGGCCAGAGCCCTGCGAGCGCCTGGCTGGGAGCTGTCCCTTCAGCACCAGCATGGCCAGCCCGGCCGCTCGCCCCAGGCCTCGGCCAGGAAAGATGGACAGCCCAGCGGCACAAGGGCGCTGGTTCTGTGGTGGGACGTAGACCTGGGCTCGACTCTCACTGCGGTAAAGTAGGGAAAGACCTTCCCTAGACGAGCGTCCGTTCTTAAGCCATGCAGGAGTCGGAGTGAAAGAAACCACCACAAAAGACAACACTGGGCTGGCAAACAGGTAGATACACAAATACCCACATATTTGAAAACTTACAGACGATATTTGAACGGGGTGGCGCCTTCTTATCCCAAGGATGAATTGGGTCCATTGTATTTAAATCACGACTCATCATTTATTCCGAGAACGATTTTTTTTAATTGCCACTGTAGTCAACACAGCGTGAATTATGACCTCGATTTCCAAAACCAATGAGGGGACATTTTTGTAAAGCGGGGCAAGCAGAGCGACTGTCAGTGCTTTGTGTAGACTAGACCAGAAAGTCTAGCGGTTGCATCCTTAGGAGATTTCAATTCCAAATGGGATTTAAGACAACTAACTTAAAACAATATTTTTTTTCCTGACAGCCAAAACTGGTTTCATAAACCTTGGACATGCCCTTTGTACCGCAGCAGTTGCCTACGGGATATTGTCTAGGCTCTGCAATAATACACTTGCACAAAATGCTTCTGAGATTGATTAATAGGCTAAGTGAAGCTGAAGTGTTTAGTCAATCACAAAAACTATTGATTGTTGGTATACAAGGAAACAATAGATATGTTTGCTATTGTACAACCACAATACACTCACCCTTTAATTGTCTAAGACCCTTAAAGCCATTCCTGGTCGTCCACAAACTGAAAACAATTGAAGACGAAACGTTCTACAGGCCACAGGAGAAGTGGAAGTGTAGGGGTGAAACAGTGCTCCCCCCATGGTTGCTCCCCCTGATGGTTGATTAACTGATTGCGACAATCAAGGGGAAAGGAGTGAAATAGGCCACATACTTCTATTTTTTCAGAGCTGGCTTTAATAAGAGTCACATCATCTATTAATGCCCCTTGCTATAAAACATATATCCTGTAAGGATTTCACCGATTCTTGAGGAAATCATTAAAATTATTTCTAGGCTGTGACTTACTGAAATACATCTCTTGTACAATGGGCAGAAATTGATTTTTGTTGAGGGTAGCATCAGGGCTTACTGAGCAAGGTGAAAAAATCAGTATATTATTCCCAGGGATAATAAATCTTCATATTCAGTGAAACATGAGGTCAGTATGTGTAGTGTTACGTACATTCTGAATGTCTTCTTCAAAAATAACAGGAAAGTTCTCCAATAAAGTGTAAAGGTGTAATTAATTTTCCTTTCCAGTTAATATGCTAGTCAGGAGAGGAAATTAGACCTTCAGAAAAAATTATTTACCTTCAGAGGGCCAATAAGAAAGCAGAGATGTGCATATTTTTCTAATTGACTCAAGGATGAACATTATCCTTTGTTGAAATCATTTAAAACCACCAGGGATGTCCTCATTTGTATATGTGATCTGATTGGTAAAGATTGTTCAGGCTTTTAGAATTGTTCACTTTTATGGAGGTAAACAATACAAACTTTTTGACTAATGTCTTAACATTCTCAGGTGAGCATGAATTAGGAGTTTTCTCTGCTCCAAAGTAATAATTAATGTACTATTATTGCACCATTATAAAATATGACACTAAATAAACTGATGCTTTACTAGTCTCATAGTTTTAAAATAGGAAACAATGTTTATACTTCAGAGAAAAATCTCTGGGGCACATAATATTGTCATGATCATTTATTGCTTTGAAATTAAAGTCCTTCATAAAAGTAAGCCTCTTGAAATATTATATTAATAAATGTGTTCTAAATGCTCCGATATTTACATGCCTACAGTCCTATCCTGTCTACATTGCAGCTTTGTCACAAAGTTTGCACAGGAAGAGACTTTACTCTGAGTCACAATATGGTTCTCAGTTGCCCCCTCAGTTTGTGGGATTTATCTAGAAAAATCTGTGGTACGATGTCAGGTTGTTTAAATATACCACCTTGTTAAAATTCTCTTATGGATGTTGTTTCTAATCTTATCTCAAGGCAGTTTGGAAAAATGAGGCAGAATTTAAGGGAATATGCACACTATGTTTCTACTAATGGATCTCCTATCTATATGTGTATATATCATTAATACTAATGACATATGTTCCATTCAAAGGAGACTAGATACCTGAGGATAGGCAATTGAAGTAACACATATAAGCAGGCTTCCTTAATTTAAAAACAATCATCATATAAAAAGCCTGACTGTTGGCAAAACATACATCAGCAGATCCTCAATCTTAATCTTAATCCTCTTCAGCAATCAAGACAAAATTCATGAGTTTAAACGGGATTTTCAGGTTCTAAAGGCTTGCTGCTGGATTCCTCTCTAAGTGATTTGGAAGTCATATTTAGAGGCCAGACATTTAAATTTTATGGGGCTGTTCTTGCTCACCTGCTTGCAGTGAGACTTGACCACAACACAGAATTGGATCTATGGCATTATTTTGAATCCAACAAATGTCCTATAATTAGATCCCCAAGCCCTTCAAAGACTTACCTCCACAGTTTGCTTTTTGTCCAGTCAATAGTCTTATCCTGCTAACATTTACACTTGTGCTTAACTTTATAACTCACCATACATCAAATTAAGCATATGTATATTATGCACTGCAATATTAGGATCTTAATTCCCTAGTGTGCAGCACCAGGCTTTTAACTCTTCATATAGCCTGTCGTAAGTATAAAGTAGCCTAGAATTAGTGTCTACCTGTAAGGAGTTAAGCTAAAGGTAACCTGAGAGGTGGACAACTGACCAATGAGAAGTTCCTCAAGAGACAAAGGATTTTGAGTTTCAGTTTCTCTCTGGGTCTCTTCTCTGTTCAGCTCGGCTATGGGATGAACCACACCTATTTCTTTCGCTGTAACTATAAGCTTTCTATCAAGTAAGGTAGTCAGTAAGTTTACCTTCTTTTTATCACTTGGAGGGTTCTCAGGGGTGAGTGTTGGCTGGGTGCTTCTGTAACTGATACTGTAACATTCAGCAGAGATATCAACAGTGGGAGAAAGTTGCCTCGGGGGAGAGGTTTGGGTTCTTGATTCTTTTGTTGATTATGGTAGATGCTGTTCTGTTGATGGTTATAAGGGATTTATTCCTTTCTTTTTTTCTTTTATTAAAATCTTTCTTTTAAGAATCTGACTGCTTGTTTTCCATTGTGTAAGATCCTGGTTTTGGATCGGGCATGTCTCGCAGGATAAGGCGAGGCTTTTCTCTCAAGCTTCCCAGGGAGGGAATAAGTTTGGGGGTTTTGTGGAAAGAGAAAGAGGGGCTTCAAGTGACCCATGTCCAATAGTTTTTTGAGACATTCTCACTTGATGGTGGAAGCATACCAAGTCCAGACACAGAAGAAGTTGTGTTCTGGGGAAAAACATTTTAACCCAAGCTGGTAAAATAAGCTTGTGGGGGGGAAGGGTTATTTCTTTTTTCATGTGGGTCCCCATATCTGTACCCTAGAGTTCAGAGTGGGGAGGCAATCCTGACATAGCCATATAATTCCCTGCCAAAATCAACAGCATTTTTTAGAGTTTTATTTATACTGATACTTCAAAAGCTCTCTCACCACAGTGGAACGAATAACTAATAATTAAACATTTTAAAGAAAGTTTTTAATTTAAAATATGCATACATTTGAATATATAAAATTATGCAAATTATACATATAACTAACATAGAAAAATACATCTGAATAGCAAGATAAAATGTCAACATATTTTACACAAGTTTAAGTGATAGTTACAAATCTGTAATAATCATAAGGTAGACTTTGTGACTGCATTACAATTCTGTCCGTCTCCTCGCTAGTTACTTTGAAATTAACATATATGTACATGTAATTACATGAAGGAAATGTCCTAAAGTGAAATTCATTGCTGAGAAATGTAAACAAGATGGCTTCAGTGTAACACATCAAAATGATAACAACATCTTTTATGTCACTCAAGTGAACACAATTAGCTGTTCCATTTTAATCCCTACTGGTAGGGGTTTACAAATAAGTGTGTCAAGTTTTCTGCATTTATTTACAACAATTTTAAAAAGGATTCAGCTGTAACTTTTGGGTAATCTATATTAAACTATGAAGCTCAAGTTTTTTGTGCATTCTTTGGCACTTTTCAAACTGGTTCTAATTTGTGTCCCTAACAATCAGCTTTTTGTAACTCCTAGTTAACATCACCTTGTTGTATAGATGAAAAGCTGATAGGACGTCATCCATATTTTGTACGTCCAAGGCTCCCAATTTAAATTTGGTCCCAAGAGGTGAGACAATATCCATCCTTTTCAATTCAAACAAACACTTATAAGTCTTTACTCCTTACTTTAATTTACATGGGTTTCATATGTTCAAAACCCAGAAGTCTTATTTTTAAACATGCTACAAAAATCTGTGCCACACTGAATCTTGGCATTTAAAGTATAAGCCAAGGAGTGATATTATTTACACATTTTCCAACACCCTTTTAAAGTCACAGGAAGCAGAACAGAAGATGATTGTTCCAGGGGGGGGGTTGTATTTTTCACACCTGTATCCATCATTGCCAAAGCCTTCATTCAAAATAAGTGAAATTCACCCCACACAAGACCACTTAAGATCCATGTAAAATCCAAATTAGTGGTGTCTAGGACGTAGACTTATGTAGACTTTCTGCACAGGAGTGAATTTCACCTAATATAAATTAATCTCACTCTCAACATAGAAAAACAAATCTAAACAGTTCAGATGCTGATACATTTATATTTGGAAATCAGCTGCACATGTACAGTTACTCCTCTCATAGCAATTTACAGTTACATGTCATATTAACGTAGCGAGAATCCATGTGACATAGTGAAACAATAACGAGCACAGATTTACACCACAGACAGTAACAACTCTAAATCAAGTCAAGCCTCTATACTCTCCTTAGCTCCATTCTTCTCTGACCACATTGTCACTGCTGTGCATAGGCAGTGATGATGAGTGTGTGATATTTATATCATATGTGCTGCACAAGTAAAAGACTGGGTGAAATCTTGGCCCCACTGAAATCAATGAGAGTTTTACCAAGGACTTCAATGGAGCCAGGATTTATACAGCACATCAAAGCTAAGCTCAACTTTCTCTGTTGGTCTGACTCCAACTTTAACATTCCTAGTTGGCTGATAATGACTTATACCATGGATTCCAATGGTAGGATTTGAATTCAATGTTTTAGGTTTGTATCCTACTTTGGAAACAGCAGTTGATTTTGTAACCTAGGATATGTGTAGGGACAAAAATTCCTTCCCATAATACCATGGCTACTGATTTCTAATGCAAATATGTTTGGAGTCCAAGGCACAATATGTCTTAAAGAAATTCTGCTGAAGCAGGAAAGAGGTCTGAACAAGTTACTATAACCCCAAAGTCTCTTCCCCCCTCTGGCTCCTTAAGGCACTAAAGGATTTCCAAAGGATTAGCTGCAAAAGCCAACATGCACATGATTTTCCCCACCAATGCAAATTCAAAATTCTCAAATCCTTCATCTACATACTAGAAATACAGGTAGATTTATGAAATATAGATGACATTTTCCGCTTTTTAAAGGCCACAGACATATATCAATGATGCCTGAATGGGAGATTTATTTTGAGAATTATATTGTGTGTATAAAATATTTCATAGCCAATTATATTAGCATACATTTAACATAATTATCATTCAGTGATTCAATCACTATACTTCCAGCATCTGTCAACTGTGTTGGTGCAAATAACAAAATTCAATTTTCCAAGGTGATATAAGGATCATTGGTTGATTAGAAATGTCATGAGTTATATTTTTAACATCTTGTAATGCTCTGTACAGTAGAGTGTACGGTAATAAGTGAATTAAGCAATAAACCATATTTTATATGTAAAAAATGTCCGATTTGACAATTCTGTGTATTTTGTTCAAAATGAGAGTAAAGGGGTGTATTTACATAGGAGGATTTAGTGGCTGCATCTTAACATTAATTGCAATTAATTTGGTCAGAAAAATATTGTGCATATTAATTAAGCCAACGAAAGTGCCCAGTTTTACATGCCGAGAAACAATTTACCATACTCAAGAAAAGCAGCACCTTGTCAAATACAGATAATCAGTAGCTGTCCCATATTATCCTGTTTGAATTTATCACACACCTAAACAAGTTAACCTACTAGAGAGAGGCAAAAATAGTTCCTTTGTCCTGCACAACATTTGCTTAGTGAAAGCACTTTGAACTGAACAGATTCTATAATAACTAGACACCGTTTTTTTCCTGTTAACCACAAGGTAATTGGAAATTAATCATCATGCTTCCTGCATGGTCTAACCACAAACTCACATTAATAGCTTTGCTGCTTTATTATCATCATTTGAGTTAAAGATGAGATTTAAATTCCAAATCTTCTGACATACAGAATGAATCCACCCATCTACTAATTTAATGAGCTAATAGGTTATTTTATAATACTGGAAGACAATTTTGATATTGGAGGTGTGTAATTTAAGAGAGGTGAAGGTGGCATGTGCCACAAAAGAAACATAGCACAATCTATATCCCTTATGCTAATCATTTTGTACATGGAGTGAATGGCTGAAGGCCTAAAAAATGGACAAGTTCATTATCAACATTTATATTTCATATTGGGAGATTGGTCATAAATGCCAGGAAACATGCATGATGTCTTAGTTTAACACTTCATTCAAAAATAAGTGCTAGGATTTAAATGTATGCATGTTTTGCAAATGATGTATGTGTTGCTTCTCTTCAGGTGGTACAATATGCTAATAGCAAGAAACCCACATATGACACCCATTTATTTTAAGAGTGCTTATTAGTAGTTAAGCTGCAAATGTTGCCATGCCAACTTGTCATCTATTGCTAACCATAATCTGAAAATGCACATGAAATTAATCTGAGACAGGTTTCCTTATTCTATTAGCCTTGTACCTCCCTTCAAAGAATTTCTGATATTATTGGGAGACTAACCACTGTAGAGATTAGCACATTCGAAATGTTAGCTAAATTAAAATAAATTAAAATAATTATCAAATCATAGATTGCAAAATAATTATCAAAACTGACAGTGCATTACACAACAAAGGGGAAGCTATGTAAATTAGTACCCAAATTTTGCTCCCATTCAAGTCAATGGGAGTTTTGCTATTGACTTCAACAGGAGCATGTGTAAGTAGGGCTGTAAACACTCCTATGTACCCTTAGAGTCCAGTCTCATGTGTGCAAGTACATCCAACATAGATGCATGTGCAGACAGATCCAAAAATATGTGCTTACCCACTTTGGACACATCAGTGTTTTGTTCTGCATGCATTGTTGCCAGTTTGTGGACACACACACAGGACCTGATTTAGCAAAGCACGTGAGCACGTGAGTATTCCAGCTGAACTTAAAAGGAACTGCTCACAAGATTGAAGGTAGGTATGTGCTTATGTGTTTTACTGAATTAAGGTCATAGGGCACAATCCTTCCAATTTCTGAGTGCCTATAGGTATGGGATGAGGGTTACTCCAGTGGATGTTGAAGGCACTCGGCACCTTGCAAAAATGAGTCCATCTACTGCCATATCCTTAGAGGTGCTATATACCCTGAACTTCCATAAAAGCTGGCGGGATTGAGGTCCCCTATGGCCCTCAGATATGCAAGCTCTCTATAACCACATATGTAGGCATCCAAAGATTGGGATTTGAGCAAAAACATGAGAATTTCCTAAAAATGCATTAAAAGATTAAGATTCTGAAAAAGAT
Source organism: Dermatemys mawii (assembly GCA_007922305.1). Lineage (NCBI taxonomy): Eukaryota > Metazoa > Chordata > Testudines > Dermatemydidae > Dermatemys > Dermatemys mawii. Next base: position 19,033,688 of record ML677326.1, on the reverse strand, counting down.
TTATATTTGATTGGTTTGTATCACCAACTTCCAATGAAGGATGAGGGTCAGTAAGTCATTGTGATGTCTCAGCTTTTTCCATGGCGAAGCAGCTATGCAGGCTGCCAGACTAGACACACCCTTTGTGATACCTTCAGCACTGCATTGCTTTTTCTTTGCTTGTCTGATTCATTCTTCCCTGTATAAAAAGAAGGAAAATACAAATAACTAACTATAATGCTAGGAAATAAATATGCAGCTAGATTTCCATATTTTATTTATACAGGGATGTTATTCAAGTAAGAACAAGACAAAACTTTAGATAATAAACATTACATTATTTCTATTCTTGTACAGCATGTCTTGGCATTCATAGGATTTATAAGCTCTAGGCAGACTATGATCAATGGCAATATTGACTGGTTTGGATACAACGCAAATACACTGAAAATGGAGTTATCCTGAATACTTGCATTCTCTGGCTGATTCTGGAAGTTTTTGGGTAGGAGGCTGCTTCTTGATCCAGGCAAGATTGCTACCTCCTTTTCCTACCAGGGCCCACTTAGCAATGCAGGAAGGACAGGATGGTCAATCTCCTGACACCAGTTTGCCATCCCCAAATTGAGATCTCCTGAAGTAGGATTAGCGGTGTTGAAGATTCCTAAGTGAAACTCGCCCCTATGCAGTGGGCTAGCAAAAATCCAATGCAGTGCATAAGCCTCATCTTTTAAATCCTCAAATTAGGGAGTATGCAGGACTGAAGTGGTTCATAGGCCTTGAGTTGCGTCCCTTAGTGCTGAGCAGAGGGGCAGTCCTGATTTTTGGAAGTACAGATGCCCCACCCCCACTAGCATGACCTCACACATATGGTGCATGTGAGGTCTCTGTGTGTGGAGGACACCATTTTATTCTACAAAATGGCATCCTCCAGGAGGATGCCATTTTGTTTCTGTATAATTGCTGGAATGGCATTCCAGCACTACTACAGCTGAGTGGCTCAGATTAGCACAGATACGTAGGAACAGTGACACTGAGCATTATAATACCCAACTTTTAGGCATCTAGAAAATTACAGGAACATAAAGTAATCAACAAAGCCTTAGTTAAGCACTTATGTTCCCCATGCATTGAAAGAGGTGAACTAGGTGCCTTAGACTGCAATTTACAAAATCCAGCACAGGAGGCTGCTAGTTGAGATGCCGATAAGGGGCAGAGAGGCACCTACCTCTGCTACTGATTCCCAAATGGGAGCCCCTCTCCTGAAGTGATGTTGCTTAGGCCCTTAAGCCACTTCTTGGGAGAATGTGTGAGGCAAGCACCTCACACCACACAAAGCAGCTGGAGAGGTGGTTGGGGTGCCCACCTTATAACTTTTAGTCCACTGTTTAGATTAGTTGCCTGGGATATGGGTGATACAGTTCAATTCCCGCCATCTCATAGGGAGAAAGGATTTGAACAGGCTTCTCGAAATTCTCAGGGATGTGTTCTAACCACTGAGGTATGGGATAGTCTGATGTATGTTACCCCTCAGTCTCTCCTGTTGAAGCTGTTCCACTATGAATAAATAATTAAAGAGTGATTAAAGTCAGAGTTTAAGGTCACAATATACTATAGCCCAGTGGTTAGGGAACTCACCTGAAAAGTGGAAGACCCCTGTTCAAATCTTTTCTCCCCATTAGGCAGAGGGGGGGAATTGAACTTGGGTCTCCCAAATCCCAGTCAGGTACCCTAACCCACTGAGCTAAAAGTTATAAGGTGAGCAGCACCACCAGCTTCTTCCCCTCTGGTCAAACTGAGTGGGACCTGATCCAAAAGGCAGCCTATGAGCAGGCCTACTAGATGTGATTTAGGTGGCCAAATGCCCATTTTCCTTGGTTCATGAATAAGCTGTGGGGCTTAGGCAAAAGATAGGTGTCTGAATGCCTAGAGTGAGGTAGCAGTGTGTGTGCTCAAAAGGCAGAAATTTAATTCCCTAGGGAACTTCTACCCTGACATATTTAGATGCTAAGCGAGTTTAGATGCCTACAGAGTGATGGGAGTTTTGTGAATCATGGTGGACCTTAAAACTGGAATTTAGGCACCTAAACACAGATTTTTATACCTAAATCTGAGGTTTGGGCACCTAAGTACCTTTGGGGTATCAGGTCTTAGTGCAGTGGAATCCCCACCTACCTTAGAACTCCATCTTGGGCCCCTAATAATGCATCGGTTAAGACTTGCTTCCCCCCATGCCAAACACCTTCCTATTGCCTTCCCAAGACATCATCTTCTCTCCCAGTGCAAAGTAAATTAAAGACTGGATCTAGGCTATAAAGAAACAGTCTTTGGGACTGCTTTCCTTTTTAAGCACATGCAGGCTTTGAAGTTCCTGCTCATCTCCAGAACAAATAGAGCAAAGCTGGTGAACAAACGGCTATGAAAACACAGTCTTTTGGGGCTTTCTTCTCTTCTTTGGATTACAATATAATCAAACCTAGAACAAATAAAACATATTTACAACATCTTAGGTATTACACCACTCATCATTGGCAACTACCAAGAGATGTTTGCATGTTGCCATGCTTCCTGCTATCATCTAATACATATTTAATCATTATTAACCCAGAGAAGTATCTGATATCTTAGTGGCAGAGCCAATGAAACATTTTGAAATCAGTCTGCAGAAGTATTTTTCATTCACTTCCTTTTATACATAACTAAAGCTGCTCCACTGTGATCTCATCATTATGCACAAGACCAACCTGAGGACATGGGAGAGGATCAGTTGGATGATTTTGTGGCCCTCTTAAAATTTAGTCTCATTTTAGAATATAAAGGGGTTGCTCTGTGGGCTGCTGTTCTTCAGAAGCGGCGCTCAGCTGTTTGCACAGGAATCATTCAAAGTTGCCTCCATAGACTAACTCTTTTAAAGGGAAGAATATCCAAACACGACTGGGAGGTCTTGGTAGTTCCATGTCCAGCATATTCTATTGATCTCCCTTCAACTATCACTGTTTTCTTTTTCTCTCTACTGCTTTCTTTTTCTCTCAGGCTCCATATTCTTTGTTTGTGCTAGTGCACATTCTTGGATAATGACGCAAAGGTTAGACTTTCTTTCTGTCACATCTCAGCATAAGGGCAATCAATTTCAGTCACCAAAATACAGAATAGCTACTGCAGATGGTCATTAAACAAGACCTGTTTCTCTGTGACATTGAAATCTTGAAGGAACTCTAATAAACTAAAAGATAAGACTGTGTAACTTGATCTCTGCACCCCATCAACATCTTGGGACATTGCAAGAAGGATACAAGAGGATTTAATCACAAATAAGAAGTAGGATTATACCATGAACTGCACAAAATAATGTTTTAACAAGAAATCACAGGATTAATAGATAAGAATGCCTGATGCTGAATGGAAACCTGGCTCTACTTGGTGAATTGCAGATATTTTTCAAGAAGGGTATATTTTTTACATAAGAATTATCTTCATAATGTGCTTGGGATGGTATTTGGATTATTTCTCACATAATAAAAGCTCGGGGCAGCTTTTGTTTGCTCACCTGACATTCTCCAGACCTTTAATGACCTTTGTGATTGTGAACTGTTTGCACATATTTGCTGCAGCTGTTCCTGCCCCTCCCCCCTCAATGCACTATACCTGTGGAACATTTATAAAGATGTTTTCAGGAAATTTGATGTGAAAGGATGTTGACATTTCATGCCCTTGAAAATTTCCTTTCTTGTGGAATTTCAGGTGAGTGACTATTATGGGGGCCACTTGCCTCTTGTTAGCACCTCCAGCTGTCTGGGGGGGGTGCCTGCACTTTCTGCTTTGTGCTGTTTGTCTGTGGTGAATCCTCCTGGCAGTTAACTTATTGAGCAGGTTTTTACTGACTCAGCCCTCTGGTCAAGTCACACACAGGCCATACGTATGCAACAAAACAGTCCAACAGGGCCTAACACAGTACCCTGCTTGTTGCCTGCCTGCAGCTCTGTCTTGGACTCAGGTCTCAAACTGTTCGCAGGGCCCATCAAAGTCCCTTCATTTATGGTTAGCCTCTTCTGGGCAGTTCAGTCCTCTTCCATTTGAGGGGGGTTATCAAAGTCGATAAATGGTGATCCTCTTCTGGGACCTCAGCCCCTTCTCTGGACCTGTTTAAACTCCCATGCTCAGAGCTTTGGCCACTCCACCTGTGGTGGGGCCCTGGGCCCGCCCACTGCTCTGGGCTCTAATCGAGGGACCCTACAATTAGCAGCCACCTCCTCTGGTGTTCTCTGGGACAGTTTTCCATGGTTGCAGCTTTACCTTAACCCTTAGGTCAAGGCTGAAGATCTTATTTGCATGCCAGCAGTCAGCTGGCCAGGAGCACTTTCTTTGCTCCTCTGATCCCTGCCAGCAGTTGCTCTGTCCAGGTCATAGAACCAGCCAGGAGAACCTTCCTTACTTCTCTAGCTCCAGTCAGCAACTGAGTCTACTCTGTCCAGCAGCTCCTTTTATATGAGCCTGCTGGAGTCTGATTGCCTGCTCCCTGCAGCCTCTTTCTAATTGGCTGCTTTCCCCACAGCCATTCTAGGCATCCTGGAGGACTCACCTTTATTCTCCCCTTTCTGGGGTGTGGTGGAACTGCAGGGCTCCAGCAGGGGGCCTCTGAGATTAGGACACCCCCTCACAGTGGCCTGTTTGATTCTTTTTTGTGAAACATTCACAATGGCTAACATTGTGGTGTTAGGAAGGAGATGTGATATCATCCAATCTTCCAGCTTTGACTTCTCTTTTTTTTGGACCAGATGATATGTGGAAGGAGGTAGACAGAGATACATACTGCAGAATGGTGTTCCTAAGGGATGCATCTACACTGACAGTTTTAGAGAAATCTCCTTAAATAATATTGGCAAGCATGGAAGTGATAGTTGAGATTGGCCAGCAGTGGTTTTAATGCTGTATAATTTAACCCTGCTCAGAGTCTGTCTAGACAACATGGTGGTAAGAGAGACAGCGACTGGTCTACACTAGCATTTAACTAATTGCTAGCACTACTTGAGCAAGATCAGTGCTAGTGCACCGGTGGGAGATTTCCCTAAAATTGTCAGTGTACATAAGGCATTATTGCCCATTGTCTGTGTGCAACTTAACTTCCCAAAGATGAGTCAGTCAGTCAATATGTCTGTTGCAAGGTGTATCTTCTCCACCCAGCTCTCCAATTCAACAAATAAGAACCGCAGTAAAATCAACACTTTGCACTTTTTCTGGCTTTGCAAGAAGGCCATAGAGCAGGATTAAAAGAAAAGGGAGTATGTGCACAACCACACATCAAAAGGAGCATCTGTAGCAGCAAAGCTGTCTGTTCCCAACCCCCCTCAGAGCGTTTTCAAAGCATTATTGATTTTTGGAATTGTGCATGGCACACACACTCATGAGACTTATTGTGATGACTAAATACCTCTTCCCCTTGTAGATAACTAGAAAGATAAGGCTTATTTAGGATCCTAAAGGATGGCAAAATACAGAGGCATGCTTTTTTTTTCTGACTGTGTCAGAAAGGACCAAGTGCAGCCCCTCCCTCTGAGAAGATGATCAAAATGGCTTCTACTGACTCTTCCTAGTATGTGAGGTAGGCTCAGCTCAGCAAGAAAAAAACAAGAAAAAAACCAAGAACTTTAAACAAGAAAAAAAGCAGCATGTGATTTTAACCATTTCACTTCTGCTGTGCAATCCATCCTAGTGAAAAACTTTCAATTTGGAATGCATTGGAACGCTGCCTCGCAACATTCTCAGCCACTTCATGCATTTCAGGACACATTCATCAGTACACTCCCAGTGCTGTGCGCTGCTCTGTGGATAAATAGCACCCATAAACCAATCTTCAAGCCAGCTTCCCGGCTGCCTTATGTCTCTAGAGAGGTACAGACAGACCATGACATATCAGTGAATCTGGCTCTTTATGTTAAACACTGATGAAAATAACACTGCTGTGGCACTTCTTTGAAGACATGAAGGCTCAGGAAGCACTTCATATTTCCTGAACAGCAAATTTCAAGTATTATTAATTTCCAGCTGAAAGTGCTGCTCAGCTCTAGCTCTGCCCTTCCAAAGGACCAGAAATTCCTCTTACTTTTGCACCCACTAGGCTCTACTGGCTTCCATGGCATCACTCCTGATTTACACCAGCATGGGAAGAGAAACAGGTATTAAAGACTTGTGCATCTAGTGTCATTTACTAACAGATGCATTGAAAACTCCAAGGGTAGAACAGATATTTCATGCAAGACAGCTAACAGAGCTATATTCAGGCACTTTTCCATTTAAAATGCAGAAAAGCAAACTTCTATGTGGCATTATCTTAGCAGAAAAAGATCCGTGGTAAATGATTTCTTATGTGTTCCAGGGTATTTTCCTTCAGATACTTTCTAATACACAAAATCTTTGTTTATGATAAATATGATGACCCATCAATGACAAAACTGACAAAAAATTTAGAATTGCAAGAAAAGAAATTAGAACAAATCTGTATTTAGTAATGAAACATGGGAACGCTCAGCAGCACTGTAAGAAAATGTTATTTTACTAGTGGCTTATTGATATTTATGAAAACCCTTTGATTTCTGTGGTTGAAAAAATCAAATGGTATTCCATGTACTCTTTTCATTAGTGGCCTACTGCTTGTAAACTTCATTTCTAATTGATGGATTCATGGGAGAGCTCAAAATAAGCTGGTTCTCATTAAACTGCGATAGAGATGTATTGATCCCACTTACAAACAAAGGACAACAAAGCTTGCTTATATTTCACAGAGATGCAAAAGATTTCCCAGTTGCATCCATCCATGGGGGGGAAAAAAAGCACTGTAGTTATTAAAATGTTTGTGAATCAATTATCTTTTCCTTTATTAGCAAGGTGAAAGATTATTATCTATTTTCATTATAAAAGCTGCACAGTGCGTAAAGTTTATGGACCTGATTTAACACTGCTTTCCTCTAGGTATATGCCAGTTTGTTCCTATGAAAACAATGTAGCTAAACTGGTGTAAAACTGGAATAAAGCAGTGGTGAATCAGGCATTTTTTAGTTTGACTGTGTGTAAATGTATATGGAGGTTACTTACTTGTAACTGGAGTTCTTCGAGATGCACTCTGCATATTCACATTCTTTGGGATGCTCCAATCCAGAGCAACGAGGCTGGTGGAATCTTCTAGTACCAGTGCCTATTAGAGATGCCTTGCGTCTCCCTTTCTGTCCCTAGAGCTCCCACCAGATCCTCAACCTAGCTACCAGAAGGGTATGGTTCAGTTGCCACCTCAATTCTTTCCAAATAGTAATGCTGAATACCAAATAATGACACAATTAGGACTACATGGAAGCAAGGAAGGCAGGTGGGCAGCTTGAATATGCAGAATGCAGCCTGAAGAACTCCAGTTATAGGTAAGGAACTTCCATGTCTTCTTCAAGTGCCCTCTGCATTGTGCCACTCTTGGGAAAGTGTGGTGAACAGTATCTCAATAAGGAAGGAAGGACAGAGCCCTACTTGAACAAAGACTGAAATCACACCCTGCCATAGCAAGCGATGGACCTGGATTCTATACCATGAGGATAGTGAGGTGTAAAAGTGTGTATTGTTGTCCAGGTGTCAGCCTTGCAATCTCAACAATAGCAACATACTTGAGAAATGCTGTAGATGTGGCCACCCCACTTGTACTATGAGCTCTAAGAAAAGCAGGAGGGGAAATCAAAGGTGATCTAAAGCTCTCTTCAATACAAAGTCTGATTCATCTAGATAGTAATTGAGCTGAAGGGGCCCTTACCCTTTGAAGAACCTGTATAAGAGAGAAACAATTTAGAAGAAGATCTGAAGACTTTGGTTCTATCCAGGTAACATGAGAACTCCTTTTGTGTTTAAGGAATGTAATCTAGCATCTCCCTTACTCATATGAGATTTCAGGAAAAATAAAGATATGTTTATATATTGATTTACATTTAAATTGGAGGCAATCTTTGGAATGAATCTGGAGTGTGGCATAAGGAATGTGGATCAGCCTTTAGTGAATGCAACTCACTAATTCTTCTAGCAGCGGCGATACATTAATTAAGTCAATACTAACTTCAACTTCCACACGGTCACAGGATCTCTAGTGGGCAGATAGAGATTCAATAGACAAACACCTATCTTTTATGGTCTAGATAATATAATCCTGCCATGAGCACAGAGGACTGGACTAGATGACTTCTCCAAGTCCCTTCCAGTCCTATGATTCTGTGATTGCTATTATGAAAGCTGTTTTATTGAAAGGTGAAAAAGGGAGCAATCTTGTAATGGATCAAAAAGGGTCAGACATCAATTGAGTCAATACTAACATCAGTTTCCACATGGGGACAGGATCTCTAGTGAGATTCTAGAGACCCTTAAAAAAATTCTTCACCATAGAGAAAACTGTATATCTCTAACCTCTGTACGAACCAATGAAATAGACACAAAGTGTTCTCCAATAGATGTCACAGATATACTCTGGGTTTTAAGTGTAATAGAGATTCTAAGATTATCTGTATGGGGGCTGAAACTGGATCTACAGTCCTAATTTCTACCCATAAAACAAATCTTTTCCATATGCAGTCATAACACCTTCTAGTTGAGGATTTCCTGGCATTAATAAAAATTTGCTGAAATTCCGTGGAGGAGGAAATTTCTATTTCTGTCAAAGTTCTATTGTCCAAGCTGTTAGATGTAGATTCATGGTCTGGTGGAGCACTTTCCCCTGTTGCTGAGATAAAAGATCTATTGATAATGGCAAAGTCCAGTAGTTGCCCTTGGATAAGAGGAGGAGGTCAGTGTACCATTATTGTTTTGGCCATTCGACAGCATCTAAGATCATCATCATCAAATCTTGATTTATTTTGTTTAGAACTTTGGAAACCAAACTGAATGAGAGGAAAGCATACATTAGATCCAATCCATTCCCAGTTTAGGAGAAATGTGTCTGTCAAAGACTGGCTGTCTGCTCCTGCTCATGAGCGAAACAGAGGGCATTTTGTAGTGAGACTGGTGGCAACAGATCCATAGTCAAGAACCCTTAATGTCTGAAGATATCCAGAATTACTGGGTTTTTTTACAGATCATTCTCTGTTGAGAGGGTTGCCTCACTCCAGAGCAACCCTCACTCAGATGGAGTTGGGACTGCTGGGAGCGCTACATCATCGTGTACTACAGGCTTGGATCTGGTCTCTTGTCCTTTAGCACTTTTTATGATCTGAGCACTTCTACAAATATTTCTAGAAGAAAAACAATTTATGAAACTCATTCAATTCAGCAAATGTCATCTCACAGGTATATTTTTAAAGTCAGGATATTAAGAACATCCAGCTAAACGTGGAGATCAGTATTTTATGACTCATAGGAGGGTGGAGGAAATATTAGCAAAACTGTGCATTTATAGCATCTTGGTATTAGCACTTAGTCACTGAAGATGGAAGACACTCAGAACACGTGAGTTCAAAGAGATTTCACGTCCTTAAACATATTTTTAAAAATTGCTGCAATACAACTGCAGCAATAATAAAGGAACAACTTCCCTCTAACGTGTGCTCATAATATAAATGAATGGTTTATAAACAGAAGATTTACTTTTGCTGTTGGCACCCAAACACTGCCTTCTAAGTGAAGTCACATTTCATCAGTTTCTGTATTCCATTTTCCTATAAATAGCACCCGGCTGAAATGATGTATGTTCACACAAAGAACAGATGATGCAGCAGAAGGAAGATTTGTAGGTGCACTGACCGTGGCTCAAAATTTCAGCAGGTTGTCACACATTCTGATCAATTTAAATGCCTTTTTCCACTGACCTTTACAAATTCCTATTGCAAACAAAAGACACTGCAGTAGACTGAATTTTGTTTTTAACCAGAAGACAATTCAGTATCAGGATGAACATGTTAGCTAGTTAACAACAAATCTTACTACAGCTTTAAAAAAATCACATACAATAGCTCAGTTTCACTATAAACAGATTCACCAAATCATTTCTCCAGGATCAAGTTTAAGTTTAGAAAAGGTTAATCAACTCATAAATACATACTGCTCATGAACCCCACTCCCCACCCCCAAGGCTAGCCCCTTACATTAAGTAATACTTTTCTACTTGTTTTTTTCTACCGAAATCATCAAGGAACAAGTTTTGACCCTATGTGAGCCAGAGTATCAGAATCCAGCCTATGGGTTGTTTTTAATAATAAAGATTTGGACTTGCACTGTATATGCTTATTCTGTAAATAAAGCTGGAGGCTAAAGACAGATTCAGAGCTCCAGGGAACAGGTGCTAGATTGGTTAGCTGCAGTTCAGTCTAATTTTTAACTGAACTAAAGAGACACTGTCTTTTTTAAATGTATCTGTATAACTCTATGTATATCTGCACAACAATAATAGCAGCAGCACCGCAGCTACCACCACCTAAATAGATGGTAGTTTCACTTCTGTTAGGTGGAAAGAGACTTGCACTTCTCATATTCCTATCAGCACAAAGCTCTGCAGTCTGGCCAGCAGGCTTATGTAATAGTGATGCAGCTGGCTTTCTACCCCAAATAAGAAAATAAGCAGGTGTGTACGGATAGTGCTGCAATAAAACTGGGCCCCTGCTCATCTATACCTTCATATCCTGTGTCTTTCATTCAGTGGGAACTACTGAAATCACAACATTCAATACTGCAAGTACCTGCAGTAACATCTGATATTTACAACAGGAAATAGAGTTGCGGCCATGTGGGATATGCTGCATTTTTATTGATGTCAGTGGAACTTACTATAGTTTTTCTTGTGGACTGTGAAATTTTCAGGACACTGGCAGTATTCTACTTTATGTTTGTACAGTTCCCAGCACAAATTGGAGAGGGTGCAGAAATGAGCCACACAAATTATTTGAGGGCTGGAAAAATGTCTTGCAGTCAGAGATTTCAAGAGGTCAGTCTGTTTAATTGATCAAAAAGAAGACTGAGAGGTGACTTGATTACAGTCTATAAGTACCTTCATGGAGAGAAAATATGGAGAACTGAAGGACTCTTTAATGGAGAAACGCAAAACAAGACCCAATGGCTGAAAGTTAAAGCCAGATAAATTCAAACTGGAAATAAGGTATAATTTCTTAGCAGTGAGGGTGATTTAACTATTGGAACAACCTATTAAGGGAAGTAATGGATGTCTTCAAATCGTGACTAGATGCCTTTCTGAAAAGACAAATACAAGTTTTTGGGCTCAATACTAGGGTAGCTGGGTGAAATTTTATGACCTGTGTTATACACAAGATCATTATGGATGATCTAATGGCCCCATCTGGCCTTAAAATTTATAAGCCTACAATTCTAGGGGACTTTGATAAATTGGAGAAGGTTCAAAGAGCCATGCCTTATACTGATATACTCAAAGAGCACAAGCTCATGTGACAAAGTCAGACCAGATAGCTATAAGATAGTGCTGGAACACAAGTATATCAGTTCCAAAATCATGAAGACCCTTTTCCCTATGAACTCCACAAATGTTATCTCAGATTAATTAAATATATGAGCTTAATTAAGGGCTGCTGGTGACCTTTAAAAACTTCTCTTCTGGTGAGAGAGAGGGACAAGGGATGAGAAACAAGCTGTAGCTGGGAGAAAAGGCTTCTCTTAAGTGGAAGGCTGGCCTTCTCCCCATAGGGGAAGCAATCCAGTTTAGTTATGTTTGGGGAAGGGCTGGCACCCATAAGGCAGTGTAATAAATTGGCACTCTGGGGCGGGGGCAAACTAATGTATATCTTTTGTAGTGTGAGTTTGTTTTTGCTTAAAGGAACCACTCAGGCCTATCACAAGGCCCACCTTGTAAATACTGAAAAATAAACCAAAGCAAATAATTAAAAACAACCAAAGTAAGACCTATTTAGTCCAGATCCACCCTTCAACCACCAGAGGGAGAAACACTGAGAGTTACAAGGCAATGATGGTTTGCCACATTATTTACCTTAACAAAGAGAAGGTTAAGGAGTGTCTTGATCACAGTCTGTAAGTGCCTACATGGGAAACAATAGGTGTTCGGATGGCAGATCACCTAAATGTATTTAAAGACATTTTACATAGCCACATGCAAAAGCCTGCAGGATTGACTCTAGAACAGCATTTCTCAAACTTTAGCAACCTGAGAACCCCCATTTTGTTTTAAAATTTTCACAGACCCCTAAATCCCCCCCTCAGTGCCAGGCCTCACCCCCACTCCACCCTTCCCCCCTTTTCCCACTCATCCCTTGAGTGTGCCCCATCCCCGCTCCTCCCCCTCTCCCTCAGTGCCTCCCGTGCACCACTGAACAGCTTCCCCAGAGTGCTGGAGGCACTGGGAGGGAGGGGGATGAGTTGATCAGCATGGCTGGTGGCCCCAGAAATGACTCACAGACCCCCTGGAGTACCTTTGCTCTGGAATCCACCACAGTTTTCCCGAGCTACATTCCACCAATACAAAGGAGCAGTGAAAGCCAATGGATCTGGCCATTATGAAATTCTCACAGTACAGCAGGAATCCCTAGGTGATGTATGGGGCTAATGCAGTGACTCTATGTCAACCCACCTGTAGCCCCAGATGGATGGCGTACAACCCAGGGAAAAGTGGGTGTGGATGGACAACCTCTGAACTCTGATTATTCCTGTCTGCCTAAGTGGACTCTTGGAAATGTGAGTAGTTAGACATAAATTAGGGTGGTCCTGAGACTGCTGTAAATGTAGATCTGGAGTCTACCTGACTCAGGTCAGGCTGCAATTAGAAAACTAAACAAAGGACCATAAAGCCACCTTTGTACCCCCACACCTATTTTCTGATAAGCACTCCTCAGCCAGACACAGGAATAGGGGTTCTATCTGATAGATTAAATTTTCTCTCTGAGAAAAAGTTATCCTTTAGGACATAGAATCCATCCAAATAACAAGGGACCTGGGGGGACTTGGAAAGATTCCTTGGCCACAAACTGTTAGCTCACTTCATGTTCTTTGCTGTAGGTGCCCATAGTGTCAACAAGAAGGATTCTGTGTGCTAACCAAGTTTTAGAATGAACAGCTTGATCATTTAAAGAGACTGATCCTGCAAACTCTCCCTCTCACAGAACTTCTGTTGAAGTGCTTTAGAAAGAGAAGTAGAGATCTGTAGTCATATGACTTGTACAATTTGGCCCAAAGTACAATTTTGTTGGCAATAAACTATTGCAAACAGTTTATAACTAATTCCAGGCAAGAACAACATTTCCTAGAGTCTGTTTTTATAGCCTTTCCCTGACTTGGCATATAGTAAGCAGATTGAAAACGCATAAGAAATGCAGTAAACAATCTGGCAATTAACCTTTAGGAATGACCTTTACACTAACATTAAAACCTGTTTGCCCTGGGTTTTAAAAAACTGCATTTTCGTCTTTTGAAAATGAATTAAATGCCCTGAAAATATTGTGAATATAACCAAAAAGAAAATAATTATAGTATGAAGAGTGTTGGCGGACATACAGTATATGAAAGATGAGAGCAATACGGTCCTGAGATTCACACAGCCGATAGTCAGATGGTGGTAGTGTAAAGCTACTCAGGAAAATATGCCAGGATGAAAGAACATTATTTTTATGCTTTCCTGATACAGTGAGTCTTTGCAGTAAAATATTCCCATTGATTCTTTTTACCAGAATAAACAAATATAGCACACTTTATTTTTACAAATCAAATACCTGCCAAAACTAGAGCTGGATTCCTTCGCAGTTTCATTTATCCAGTTCTCCTAAGCTGAGACTGACAAACTTGAATCAATGAGTTGGCATGAAGCTGTTTTTCTGACCTTACTTTTGCTGTTTTCCTGTTTCTAGGGAAACCCACAAAGCTAAAGAAAAAAAATCTCTGTTTTAACCTTTCTTTTCAGATTTAGTTAACACTTGACTTTAGATACAGAAATGAAGAGCAAATGCAATTCAGAATTACAATCATATAGATTTAAGATATACACTTTAATTGAAAAAACAAAGCATGAAATGAATTGCAACTCTGCACTGGTCTCATACTGCTTTGCACTTTAGCAAGCTATTTCATATAAATAATCCATGCAGATACCTTGAGTTCTGCATCTTCACTGTATTTTCTTTAGTTTCTTTGGTCATCCAAAATGAGTTTCTTTAAGACAGACAATGGATCAAAACCTTGCCTTCCATTCACCTTCAAAGAAATAGACAAACAGTCAAGCAAGCTTAGGTTTTCTCCAAAGTAAAATACATACATAAGGGCTCCAAAATGCATATTTCTATTATACACAATACAAAGTCACAGCAAGTAATGGAAACATTTAGTCAGACTTAATGACACAGTGATAATATGAAATCAGAGAAGGAATATAATCAACCACAGAAGCAGAATTTATTAAAACAGCAATGTTGTTATTGCATGTGCACTTCGCTGACACTAAGGACTAGTTCAGGCCTGCAGAACTCGGAAAGCAGCGAGGGCCATGTTACTGCAAAAAATCCAGCTGTGGGCCGAAAAGCCTGGCCCTTGCCCCGCCCCCATCCGCTTCCCCCACTCCACCGCTTGGCTTGACCCACCCCTACTTACCCCCCACGGGCCGCAAAGTGAGCCTGTGTTGGCTGCATGTGGCCCCTGGGCTGCATGTTGTGCAGGCCTGGACTAGTTTATACCCTGGGGCCCAGCCCTGAGGAAGAGGCAGTGCATACACAATATCCACCCCAGGAATGGCTCCAGGACACACAGTGCCATTTCTTGATCCACAGGTGGGTAAGTAAGCTATAGCAGCCCTTTAAGCTTTGTTTCTGCTCACATGGTCAGTTACTCAGGCCAGCAAGTAAGAGGCAGCAGAGCCATGGTTCTGTCCACTTCCTACTTTTCTCTGTGCAACCTCCCCCTCCCGCCGTTTGCTTGCAGTGGGGAGTACTGTACTCGACGAACCACTTCTGTGCTTCATGGTAGACCAGCGACCATATTCCTCCTCACTTTTCAGCTTGGCTAAGTAGGACAAGGACACAATCGTGCCCTAATTGATTGTCTCACAACACCTCTATGAGGTTATTATGGTCCATATTCTCTCTGTTTTACATATATGGAAACTGAAACACAGAGTTTAAGTGAAACACCCTCGACTACACAATACAGGATAAGGGGTATGCTGAGAGATTAATGAATGCCTCTGCTCCACTCCTCGATGCTTCAGTTTAGCATAACATGTTTTAATAGTGCACTGGGAAGAAAATTATTTGGATTCAGCAACACAGTGAGTTTTTAGATCAAGATCAAGGGCTTTGGCCAGCCACATAGCTGTCCCCACATCTCACTTAAGTATGGGCTGAAATGCGTATAAGGGGGATTTGGAGGGGAACCGTTAGACCTGACAGAGCTGATTGGTCCAGAAAAGAGGCTAACAGGTAGAGAGCAACCTACACTGGGAACCTGGTGAGAGGAAATAGTTTATTCTTTATTTGAGATGAAAATCAAGGTCAGAGAACTGCATGCAGTCAATCAGCCAATGCTTTCATTTAGATAGCAATATTTCAAAAGGGAAAACTGAAAAAATCTCTCTCTCAATCTGTGTAAGTAGCAATATGTGTTTCACACGCTTGATTCTGTTTCCTTCTGTTTGGAAGATACCAGAAGCATAAATTGTATCACAGTAACGTAATCAGGAAACTTAACGTTAAGTTACATTAAGTTAATGTAATCAGGAAACTTTCAAAATGCATCTCCTGAGAAAACCATCACAGTGTTTATATAGGGAAAACCCAGCTTAAATAGAAATATAGAAAACAAATAATGAAAATATAAATAATCAGTGCAAGTGCTTTTTAAAGTTAACAGATGGCTCTTTTTAGAGACTGAAGATCTCGGGTTACAGATTGTGATGCACTATCTCTTCCATATTCCTCATCAAAATATATTGCATCTCAATTGATAGCCACTATTTCTGCAGAGCAAAAAACCCCATTAAAATCTTCTTTACCTGCACCAGAATCACATTACTGTAAGCAAACAATATTGAAATATCAATCAGGATTTGATGGGCAGAACATACTGAAAAAATAAACTTTCCATTTCACATAAGATAAAATTTTAAATATTTTTTAATCAATTATGATTTTATTCTCTGTTTCCTCAAGTCTAATTGCAGCATTGACAAACAGCAACTAGTTAAAGTGATAGGATTCCTGGCAGATATAGAATGACATGACAAATTGTAGTCTGTCTTATTTCTCGCTTTCCTGCACATGCATCTGTGATCATCAAGCTAACAAAACACTCCAAAATTTTAATCCCAAAACAGCTTTTGAAATTGTGGTACCAGACAGCAGAACAAAAGGTCAGATCACTAAGCCATTTTAATCCCAAAACTGGAAGGAAAAAGTAATAACCCATTAACCCTGAACTCTGAACCCGATACCTTCTCTTGATTTAAAAAATTGCTGAGGATTTTGGATTTCCAGCTTATGCTCAATTATCTTGCAAATCTTTTGTCTCTTCTCAAGTTCAATGCTACGGAATTTATTAAGAATGACACCAGACAACTTCCAGTGTGCTGTCAATGCAGTGAAATGCTTCCATGTGTTCTGGAGAAGTTACACATTCTTTACTTGCTTCAAAATATGTGAACCATTGTCTTTTGTGGGGGAAAAGGTGTGTGCCTTTAAATACGGGCCATCCCCACCTACCACCATTAATCTGCAAATAATTTTAACATATAGCTGCTATTTCAATTATCCAAATAGTATGAATATGTATATCCCAATGTATGGGTGGGTGTCTCTCTCTCTTACTCTATGTGACAGATTTTGATAGGTATTCAGCACTTCTGAGTGTTTGTTCTACACATCAACATACGAAACAATTTTTACTTAATGGTAATGTACACAACTCCCATTCTCATCTATATCTATCTATCTTAGAGAGAGAATAAATTAACAAATGAACATAAGACAGATCCTCTGAATACTTATTTATGTAATGCAACACGTTGAATTCCAGCCTGAGTAAGGGGTTTTCATAATCACGTTTTTTATCAAGGAAGTTTATGGACCAATCCTTCTCATATTGAAGTTAATGGGAAAATGTCTATCAACTTCAATAGGTGTTGGACTAGTTCCTTTATTCTTTCATTTTAAAAAGTTCATCTTCGCATGCTGTATCTGGGATGTTGGCTGGAGCTGTTTGGAAACAAAGGGAAGTAGCGAGGTCACAGTTCCACTTTTCGCCGACTTCCTGATGAATTTTTCTGACCAGCTCTGAAGCTTACAGTTTAATTAAAAAATAGCAAAAATTTGGATGAACAAACATAAACAGCCATTTCTTAAACCCAGCTAAAATAAAAAGGCCAATATGGGGAAAGTACTTTCTCTCAAGTCTTTTATATTCAACGAGATCTTGAAATCATTCCTATCAAGGCTTCAGCAAAAGTGTGTGCTTTTTTGTTAGCTGTTCAGCAGCTGTGAGGAACATTCTACCACATAATACAAAAGTCTTTTTAGTATGTGAAAGAGAGCAGCAGTGAAGGGAACTTAGCATCCAACAGCCTCAGGCCATGTGCGCTAACGATTTCCCATTCTCGAGGCAGAGTTAATTTCACAGCCAAACTTTTCAGCAGGATCCTGAGCACAAACAAAACATCCTTTGTACTTGGAGGGAAGGAAAGCAATACAAGCTGAATTTCGGATGCAGAGTCCTTTTTCCCCCTCCTAAATGTAAAAAGCAGTCAATACATACTAGACACTCTCAGAGAGCTGGTCGACAATCTCAACAAAGCAGGTAGCAAAAATGATCTGGCTTTTCAGGGTGACACACAAAGAAGAGAGCTGGGATCCTTTTAAAGAAATGAAATCGTTTCTTTGTAAAACAGAAGATGTCAAGAAGGTTCACAAGAGAGAACAATTTTAACACTGTTTCATTTAGCTGGCTTACACTTATTTCATTGTGAAGCAGCTTCTCTCTGAAATTCCAAATGGAAGTACAATTTAGATATGTCTACATTAAATTATTTTCCTTAAAATTTCTCATCAATGTTATAATTGCTACAGCTCCCTCAGTGGAGTAACAACAATTTAAGTGCTAACAGAAAAGAGCTACATTTTAATCACTGGGTTGTCTAACTTTGCTCAGAGCAGGTTTTCCTATAGGAGGAAACTATCTGACCCTCTACTGGTATTGCATTTAACTTTCTGTAGTTTGGTGTCTCATCGGTATTCAGTGTAGCTTTTTGTGCAATAATTTAGTGGACTTACCTTTGCCTCACAAAAATATCCTTTCTTGGTCAAATATACCCAAACAATATATCCTTCGTAGAAGACAAGTTCACACCTAAGGTGAATTTTAGGATCATCTTCCAAGGACATATAATTATAGACCGCAACAAACTAAAATAATGTGTCATAATACTAGGACTCTTCAACGAATGTCAACTTTGTAATTAGTACCACCTCCCACATGAACAGCCATACAAAGTCTTAGCTTTCAGAGCTCTCTCTAATGCAAGGGAAGCCATGGGCCTAATCCAATGATTTACCCACCCTTAACATTAATCAGGGAGCGTGTGTATGTGTGTGTGTGTGTGTGTGTGTGTGTGTGTATGTGTATGTGTGTATATATATATATATATATATATATATATATATATATAATTCTTCCCTTTCTTAGGCTTGCAGGGTTACTATAGCAACCTGTATGTGACTTGCATAATCAAGATAGCTGGGAAGAGTTGTTAGTTAATGTATTTATGGGCATGAATGGGAAACTTTAAAGATTTATTTAAACAAAATAAAGTATTTCTTCACACAATGGGCAGTCAACATGTGAAACTCATTGCCAGGGGATGTTGTGTAGGCCAAAACTATAGAAGGGTTCAAAAAAAGATCTAGATAAGTTCATGGAGAATAGGTCCATCAAGGGTTATTAACCAGGATGGTCAGCTTACAGCCTCATGCTCTGAGTGCCTCAACCTCTGATTGCCAGAAGCTGGAAGTGGACGATAGGGAATGGATCACTTGATGATTGTCATTCTGTTCCTTCCCTCTGAAGTACCTGGCATTGGCTACTGCCAGGAGACAGGATACTGGGCTAGATGGACCACTGGCCTCATGTAGTATGGCCATGCTTATGTTCCGACATATGCCATAATTTATCAGAGGCTAATGCCAAGAGATTTAGTTTAATGAGAACATAACAACAAACTTTATATTTAGATAAATTTTCACTTAAACACCATAGGTACTTATTCAGAATTTACCATGTGAAATGAGTGACCCAACATCATCAGTACATGTTCCCAGTTTAGTGAGAACAGGCCAGAATGCTATGTTTAGTTCCATTTAACTATCACTCATCTACATAAACCAGCTGAGCAAGTGAAGCTAAGAAAGAAATCCTGATCTTATCTGCCCATGAGAAGGTTGTTTTCCTTTGTTTCTACTATCAGATTTTTCCCTGAGTATGCTGCAGCCCAAGATTTGTTATAAAAGAGCAGTTTTATCTTTCCAATCTAAAAGGAGAAAAATAAAGTTTAAGCTTTAGATGAGGATGTTTGAATTACATTTTTAGATGATCATTTTAGTTTACATGGAGACATGGACAGTACATCATACTCAGTGTGCATATATAGCTGATACAGGGAAATGTTGATCTATGAGTGAAATTGGAGGATTGGATAAATTGGACAGTATATCATATTTGCACTCAGAGTGCATACATAGCTGATAAGGGGAGCTGTTGGTCTATGAGTGATAAATTGGAGGATTCCCATTCTAAAGGAAAGTTAGAACCAAGAAAGGGAGCTTGTAAAGGATGTTCACGCCTGAACACTTAATCATGCTGAACTCTGTAAAACTCTCTAAAACTCTGTAGCCTATGAAAGCTTATGCTTAAATAAATCTGTTAGTCTCTAAGGTGCCACAAGTACTCCTGTTCTTTTTTTCTGTAAAACTTGCCCTTATGTCTCAATATCATGTCATGCATTCATAAAAAGTCACAATTCATTATATAGTCTTTTAAGCTAGCATACCTCTCATGATTATCTTATATTTATGTGAAGCCCTTAAGACAGCCCTTCAGAAAGAGGAAAGCTTATGCAAGTTACCTGCTTTGACAAAGTATGTTGAATTTGAGTTAGCCTGCATACTGTCTACTGTGTTCAAACAACAGCACACTCACACTTTCACTCTATTTTCATTCTGGGATGTATACAATGCAGAATTGTTCAGGGAATGGAGGAAAATCTGAGCAAGCTAAGCTTCATTCTTGTCTCAAATAGTGCCATGTTAAGGATTCACAACAAAATCTCCTCCCAACCCCAGATTTCAACATCTAGGAATTAAAGGCAAGACATTCTTGGGGAGGGGCTCTAACTCCTCAGTTTACCGACCTTGTGAGCTGGGTGAGCCTGAATTTTCTGATGTTTGCAGCATGTGTTTCTGTAGCCTTGAGCTGGAACACCAACAAGAAACACCCACTAGGAAAATTTGGATTCAGGTCCAAATCTGGATCTAAACTCTGCAACCTACTGACACCTTAACCACAAGGCCAATCAACCTCCTCTCTGTACAAAATGTACTGTGGTTTTATTTACATTCTTCCTCAGTAAGATAGAAATCTATTGTGCATCTTTTACTATCAGTGTTTCCCAAAATACTCAAACTTTTAGTACCTTATATTTCTCATCCATGGGACTTTGAACATTAAGAGTTTTAATTTATCTAACTGGGCTTTCCATAGCTCAATATCGTCATACAGCTCCTTACTAATAAATCCCCTATATGGGACAGTGAATTCAATCTGTTCGCAGTCACTGAACCAAGATACCCCTTATTGCCACACTACAGATCATCACCAATACTCCTTATTGGTCAATACCAAAGCTGAACCAGTCTCACTTTTAAGACATTCAGATAATTTTACCACTCCCCTACCCCAAAGTTGGGAGGGACAAGAAGCTAGCTCTGCAGATACCCACAATCCCAGTTTTCCTCATCATTAAATTAACTCCAGCACAGACATGCCAACCTGTGAAAAAAAAAATAAAGAAATTGGGCTTGTTTTTGTCTTACTTGACTTGTGAATTGCTTGTTTGGCTTGTAGCTTGTTGCTTCTTTTTTTTGGATCAGCTCCCAGCAAGCAAGGACACCATCCGGGGGCAGGGAAAAGAGAGTCAGAGGTGCACAGCAGGCCCACCAAAATCCCACACTGCATGCCAGGGGGATCTAGTCAAATTGAGTGTTAGGGTTCTTAAGGATTGGCTTGTTTTGAAATGGGATTAGCTTCATTTTTGGCTTATTCTGAAAGCTGGCAACTGTGCTCCAGCAGCACCTCCATCCACAGCTACATTACAAATTTCCTTTTCTAAGACAATGAAACTCTAATGTGTGCATCCAAGGTACATATTCATGAACAGCCACCATATGCTTACCTAAAAATACAGCAGAAAAATGCTTTTCATTTCTGTAGAACTACTTTGATGTGCAGTGTATTATTGATAACCCACGGGTTCTTTGCTATTACAAGTGCCTACTGATTAGAACACAAACATGCATGAGTTTTAAACAGGTGTTTGTCATGAGGACAGTAAAATATATTCAGTCAGAAATAACCAGAGGATAAGACCTTCCACTAATAACACAGATACAGTTGCTGCTACCTCATGGGAGCTGGCACCAGGCTTTTCATCTTCAGGGTAATCACTAGAGGCAAATGATGAAGCTTCCTTTTTTCTTAAAGGACAACAAAATTGAACATTCATCTTCTCAGAAACCAAACCAGAAGAACCAACAGTCTGAACGCTGATTTGAAATGGCACAGAAAGATCCAGATTCTCTAAAATAGTCTGAAATGAAAGGAGATCTCCATTTTAAAATTAGTTGAAGTCATACATTAGAGCAGTGGTTCCCAAACTTTAACAACTCATGCACCTCTTTCACTAAAATGTAAAGTCTCATGTACCCCCCTCCTAAAAATGAGTATTTCCAGGGATTTTTCTCCCTTACCAGAACATAAATTATAAACACAGTGATCTTGGAAATATAACATTTGTTTTTATGACATGCTTATTACACACTATTAATTGTTATTTATCATTACAGCATTTTTATTACATTATGAAAATGGCAACACTCTTCCTAGATCTCACTTTTGTAGCTTGTATCACTTTTGATTAAGCCGGTTATAAGACAAGGCTCCTATCAGAGGCACCAATAGAAAAAAGGGGTGCAGGGACGAAGCCCCCATGCACACCAGGGCCAGAAAAGTGGGGGACAGCTGGAAACAAAGGAGAGGGACCTGCGGGGGGCAGGAGGGGTGCCAACATGGGGGCGGCACGTGACCCTCAATTTATTGTCTACTACAGACAAAGCAGTACAGTACAGAAAGAAAAGCATTAATACCATACTAATCCTTCTGAGAAGCTTTTTTCTCACAGCATGTAGTTCATCTTACATAGAAGGTATGCTTCAAAATATGTCCCTCAAACCACTTATATTTATAGCACGGTTGCTTAAAAGTTTGAAAGTAATTTATACATCACTTAAGATTCAACACAGGACTTTGTACCAGTTCCTTAACTTGTTCTGTTCCTTTCCTTATCTCTGTTTTGGATATTACACTTGAAACCAGTTGTGCCTGAAGGTACATATACTAGGACATAAAACAGATGTATCCTGCCTTTCACAGACTTTATATTTGCTAATGCCAAAAGCTACACTGAGCTTTGCAAAGTGTATATATATATCTTGATGCATGTGAACAAAGTGAACAGAGTTGTGGGAAAGATATAGCATTCAGTTAACATAACTGACTACATGCTGGGCATAATACAATATTAATATGGTATGCCCTACAGCTAGCATATATATATTATATATATTGGCTAACAGTTACTTAAGATAAAGCATACTATTTAATTTTTAAAGGCAATCCGTTCACCAGAACACACAAGGATATTAAATACACAGTAAACACATATTTATTTATAAATTTCATACTGAGTCAAGGACAATTAAGATGCCTGGAAAGAAAGAGACATGTATGAAAAGCATGGCTGAATGTTCCATGATATGACATGAAACAAATTACTTGAGTCACATGTTCAGTTAATCTCGGTTGCCTAACATGTCAGTGCTGGTCTCTGTATACTTTCAGTAACAACTAGAAATGATACTATGAAATTGCTGCCAATAGCTGACTTCAAATGAGAGTTGGAATTAAAACCCAATGATCAATATTGAAAAGACTAACCAGGAATCATGCTGGTGGAAGGAAGCTGACTCATTCTCGTCTGTGGTCATGAAAAGCCACAAAGCATCTGATGGCAGATTTTCAAGTGGTGATAGGAGAGAAGCACACAAACCCCATGTGGAATTAATGTGTGCTTGATAATGCGCATCATATATGATGTCCTGGGAACTGACTTTGCATTGTCTTGCAACTCATAAGCAACTCAATAGACTGGGTAAAATAAGCAACTATATCCTCAAAAAAATTTCAGGCAAATGATTTAGGAGATATACAAGTAATACCAGGTACAATTATCTTCTTTCGTGTTCCTGCTCTTCACTCTAATACAACATCCAACGATTATTTCTATTAGTTATATCCTGCAAAAAGATGATGCTAACCAGCACTATCTTCAAAAATTACACTGTAATCAAGGAAATAACATACCTACCCCCATCACTGCATTGTTTATGAAATTATGCAGCCCAATGGTTTCTCTAAATTAGATACTGATAACAAATAATATCTTTCCACAAAAATCTCTGCTTACCTTAGTGCATGCTGAACTCGTAACAGATTTGTGAAATTTCCCATCTGTATATATCTGCAGTGTAATATAAAGTTCAGTTAAAGATTAACGAGAAAATAAGTAGCTTGTTTAAATTACCTAATTTAGGTTGTGGAGGCTATTTGGAAATTTACCTACTGTAGCTATAAATTTTTAGGTGCTTATTCAATAGTGATTTATGTTTTACTACATTTCATTTAGGGTGATTTGATTAAGTGTGGGATTCAGAGCCACTTGTGCTGGCTCTCTGACAATGGTTTCATAGGAGATCTAGGACACTGGCAACATGGAGTGTTCATGTGGGTAACTGCCATTAAAGGTATTGGGCCAAATCCTAAAGCCTTTGCACTGTCTTTTACTCCAGGCCAGATTTTAATGGGAGTTAGGCACTTAACCTTCTTATGCAATTTTGAAATCTACTAGGCACCTATCTGCATCTTTAGGCACCTAAATACTTTTGCAAATCTGATCCTCAGTTCTTAATCAAGCAAACGCCAACTGAAACCAGGGGATACGGGCTTGTTTATAATGCCCTGCAATTCAGATTGTGAGGCTGTGAATTGCGGTGCACACTAGCACACTGTGCATTAACTGCCCTGTGTAGTTGCTGCTGGTGCAAATTCAGAAGTCCTGAGTTCGCGTTAATGGAGTCCTGTTTGAAAGAGGAGAACTAGGTACCTTTTAGTTCACTCCAGCAGTGTCCACCCAATCCAGCGGGTAGTGAAGACATATCCTTAGAGTGCAACAGTTTGCTGCACTCTGCAATTCACACTTCCATAGTCTGCATTGCAGCGCAGTGTAGATGTAGCCTAAGTAAGGACCACACTTGTGCATCACAAGCAGTAACTGATTTCAATGGGACTATTCAAGGAGTAAGGGACTATTCAGCAGAAGATGGCACTGAGAAAGGGCTTCAGGGTTTGGAGCACTGTTTTGCGCTTGCGGCAGGAGTACCACAGTGCAAAGACCTTACACAAAAAATCTTGTTGCTTTTTTTTCAAAATTTCCAAAGTCTAGTACATACACAATAGTAAAGTGGGAAATATAAATAGCATTCCAAAACTACTGCCCTAAAGTTATGACACATGTAAGGTACAATTTAAGACAGTTTCTAGTAAACCCATTTATATAAATATATATACCCTTGTCTGCCATAAGCCTGCAAACTATAAACTTACTGTACTTTGGAGACTGCACCTGCTCCTAATGAAATCAAGAGGAGTTTTACCATTGTCTTTAATAAGACATGATCAAGTCCTTGGTTAGGAGATTGCAATCACATCCCTTTAAAAATTCATCAGTGAGCTCAGCCTATATATGCACATGGATTCAGGTGCAGGCATGAATAAAAGAAATGTGTGATAATTTGTTACTCTCACAGAAACTACAATAAGGGAGATGGGAAGGCAGGGACAGCATCTCTTTAAAAATTGATTAAGCATATAATTGATGTAGGAGAATTATTGATATTATACCATTTAAACTACAGCAAATGGGAACAAAATATATGATACATCCACAGGTCTTAAATGCATTAATCATTGGTACAACTGGGATGATATATATTGTATAATCACAAATTGACAATGGAATAGGCTTTCCAAAAGTCATTTCAAGGGGGAGTTAATTCATAGCTTTTTAAAGAAAAGAGATACAAATGTATACCAATCAGAATAATTGGATAATCATAATTGAGATTATTCTTGCCAGGTTACAGTTCAACATGTCTTTTTTCAAATGATGGCACATATAATGAAATATTTTATAATATAATGAAATTATATTCACCCCTCATTCTGGAAATGTAACTCACATTAATGTCATATGCTCTTATTGAGGTAGCATGTTATATTGCAGAGAACCATGTGTTATTGACAACCAATGTCTTGTACATCCTGGCAACTATAGCAAATGAAATATTTTTCTCATTGCATTAGCATTTTATATTTCTGATTAGAGCCATTTGCACCCTGAAATGAGTTGGAGAGAGAAAGGCAAAATGTATCACTACAAGTGGCGATTCAACATCCAGGGAAAACCAAAGAACTGGAGCGTGGAGATTGAAGTACTCTGTTCCCATGAGAAGTACCTGCCTTCCAGGTCTGGAGAAGCCTGCACTGTACTGCTGACCTGCTCTGCAGATATATAAAGGATTTCTATCTTCAGGGCTATCAATCTGTCACCTTGTACAAGAATTAAATTCACTTAATAAAATAAAATTAATTGCCCTCATTATTATGGGCCAGATTATGATACCTTTACTCATGTTGAATAGTCTTTGACATCTCAAATAGCTCTATTCAAAGAATGATCCAGTGGTTAGGGCACTAACTGGGGACTCAGGAGATGGAGGTTCAATTCCCTCAACTGTTACAGATTTCCTATGTGATTAAGGCAAGTCACATAGTACCCCTCTCTGTACCTCAGTTCCCCATCTCTAAAATGGGGATAATAGCACTGCCCTATCTCACAGGGGTGTTATGAGGGTAAATACATTAAAGCTTATGAGGCAGTAATGGAGGACCATAAAAATACCTACAATAGACATATAATGAAATCATTATTCAGCAAACCCAATGTAAGAGTAGCAGAATCAGGCTCCATTAATGTATCTGAAGTGCAGACAATGAACTGTTCACAAGCATTGCAGAAGATACAAAATGAAGAATTTGAAACTTAAGCTTCTACAATTAATAATGACCCCTCACTATTTCTAGATTCATTGAATGAGAATTTTAAGTTTAGTTAAACCCTTGGAAAAGAAATACTCTTAAATGTCATTTTAAAATGTTATGATATTTAAGCAATATCAAGACTAATACAGGAGAGCATATTATTTCTACTTGGATTTTTTCTAAAGTAAACTCAGTAGCTTTTGTGTCAATAATCTTTGAACAAGAGTGTAATATCTGCCTTAATAATAAAAAATGACTTTGTGGATTTTATGAAGTGTTTACGAATCAATGTGCTATAGTAGGTAGCATCCAAATATTAACACTTTGAGCATTTGAAACAAAAAAATTGTATATGTGAAAAAAACACTATTCAGGAATATTAAAGAAATGTTTCCTATTTATCATGGCATAAAGCATTTTATGTAGTGCTTTACTTTGTATTTAAACATACCCTGTATCCTGTAATGAAAGTTCCATTGCTACATCCTAATTCATCTACTACCGGTCTCTCCCAGCCAATCATCATGCTGCTTTTTCCCACTGCTTTAATAATATAGACCGAACCAACTGGAGCAGGAGGTCCTAGAGAGAAAACGTAAAAGTAATGCAGCAAGAAGTTTCTGTCCAACAGCTTTTTAAACTATTGACATATCATAGTCCTAACCGTGGTAAGCTACCTTTTTCTCTCCAGCAACAACCAAGAACAGGGTATTACGTGCACACCTTCAGTAGTATACATTCTAGAGTGTATATGGAAACTGACATTCTATGTCTCTCCCTTCTCTTATTCCAAAAATAATATACCCTTAACAACAAAGTTCAAATGGGTTTGCAGACCTGGACAAAATAAAAGGGAGGTGCCAGTTGCCCTCAATGGGGCATTATAAAATAAAATGGATAATCATCTTGCTTATCACTACAAAAGGTCTTTTTTCTCCTGCTGATAATAGCCCATCTAAATTAAATAGCCTCTTAGAATTGGTATGACAACTTCCACCTCTACCTATTTTCTCTGTGTGTATATATATCTTACCTACTGTGTGTTCCATTCTATACATCCAATAAAGTGGGCTATAGCCTACAAAAGCTTATGCTGAAATAAATTCATTAGTCTCTAAGGTGCCACAAGTACTTCTTATTTCTCTAGCTCAAGCAATCAGAAAAGCTTTGTTACTTAACTTTGTTCCTAATTATACCCAGTAACTAGCTTGCCACATTAAAAGCTATATAGTCTGTAATCATTTGGATCAAACTGTTGAATCATGCAGGCTCCTTTGATTTCTTCAGTGAAGAATGGTTAAAGGAGACTCCTATTTGACAGTCAAGCAGTAGAAATATCAAAGAGAAAAGCAAGGTGAATATAATGTCTGAGAAAGAGAGCTGACAAACCCTCAGTGCATTAACTGGAAAAAAATACACTTTTTTTCAGAAAAGGCTGATCTTGCATCCATATAATAAATGACAAAACTCCTCTGTGCTTACATAGGAGCAAAAGCAGGACTTAAAAACATAGTTGGACTTAACCCTCAAAGCCCTAATTTAGAGGAGGACAAATGAGATCATATGAAACACTAAAGCTAGAAGCCCATATTTGAACTCTGAGGAGCTGAAAGAGCGGGTACTCTATGCCTGGTTTTACCTTTAACGCTGAAATTCACTTCTCCATTAGTGTGAAATTGAATCTGAGTCAATGACCTTCAGGGCTAGTTTTAAGGCTTATCTAATCTCTCAGGCCTAGAACCCTGGCATCTGTTATGGGTTGCTTTGCCTTGAAACAACACAAAGCAGCTGGGAAGTTCTCCAGAAGAGGTAGCTGAGGAGTCCCATGACACAGAGGAATCCTAAATTATATGAAGCAGGCATAGCCTATGGCAAATGGAGGTCAGCTGGCACAGAGAAGCAGGCCCAATCAGAACCTTAGAGAGTAGTTTTTCTATTCCCCATTTACTTTTGTCTTCCCCCTCACCCTTTATCTATCATTGTCTATGATTTGTCTAGCAAACTGCAAGGCCCTTGAGACCACAACCTCATCTTTTCACAAGGTTCACACCCCCCAAATACAGAAGAGTTTGGTTGAGAGCTGGAATTAACCCCAGGGCTGTACTTTATCCTTTTTTAAATGTAAGAAGGAGTGGTGAACAAAAAACTGGCCATTAAACTAGTGCCTGCAATTCTGAATGAAGATGATTTTGAGGCATCATTTTGGGCATCTAAAAACATGCATTGACATAAACAGTAGGCACCAAATTCAGTGTTCTAGTTGAGGCCATTTTGAAAATGTGGTCAAAGATGCCAACAGTTAACAAGACCTACCTTTGTTTGCTGCTAGACAGAACCAGGCATATATTCTGTGTGTACAATGGTTCGCTGTTTATTCGTGAAATTAAGTTTAGTATAAGAAGGGCTTCAGGAAACACAAGAGTATTCGTCTAAAACTTATCATGCCAGTTTCCAGGCAAGAAATTTAAAAATCTGGCTATTTGCAGTTTCCAGATACCTCTAGTATACACCAGCTGAATACTTAAAGGATGCAACTGCCTGGGAAAGCATAAATCTAGCTTCGAGGAAATTATTCCTAAAACTGCAGCATCATTCGCCTGAATGCTGTCACCATCAATCTACCCAAACCATGACCTTGGTATTTCCATAGACGTTTGCCTATTGATTGAGCTCAGCTCCTTAGGTTGGCTGCCCTGCCTGTGTATTGATGTCTTTATTACATTTCACTCTTCTCTGTTTTCATATTTTTGTGGTATAATTAAATAGAAAGAGTCTGTACATTTGTGCGAATTATGACTTCAGGTATAAAAAGTTACTGTACTATGGCAAAATTTAGGTCCAATCAAATGCAACTGTATGTTAAAACACATATTTAAAAAATAAAATCTTCCTTAACCCAGTTTTACAATTCATTGAGCTAATAGCCTCTCTCTGTTGTTGGACATCCCCAATCCTAAAATACAGAAGACGGGAGAATATATCACGATAGATCATTCAGGCTCCCTTTTCTCTGGGGGGGGAGGGGTCATTCTGGAATCTCTCAGCCATTCCCATCAGCAAAATCTCCTAAACTGTATATATAAAGCTAAATTTACAAAGGACATGGCCAGATTTACTGAGATAGGGAAGGGATTTATTGTTCTGTTCCAAAGTCTGTCTGGAAGGACTTCTCTGCTTTTTAAAACCCTGGAAATGGGTACATAACAAACACTAATGATTTACACTTATATGATACATTTTTATCCAAGTATCCCAAAGCTTTTTGCAAATGCTAAGCCTCAAAGCACTTCCCTCGGACTAAAAGATTGCATATTGTTTTGCAGTTCTGCACTATGGCAGAGAGATGTTAAGTGCTTTAGTCAAGATCCTACACCAAGTAAAGGAGAACCAATAATAGAAAGGAAGAGTGTTGATTCCCAGTCCCATGCTACATCACACACACCCCTCCTGAGATTTAGGTGGGTTGGGCTTTTCTTCCCCTTTCCAGAGGAATACTGGCTATTCTTTATTTCACACCATTGTTTCCTTTAGACCTGATAAGTGTTGTTGCCTTCACTGGCTAACAGAGTATTATCACTTGACCTCACTGAAATCAGCTATTGATTGAGCAATGCATGGCAATTCAATGCAAGGGCAGCGTATTCCCTCTCTTATCTTGCACCTTTCACGACAGCATCCAGAATGATATGGATGGTGCAGCTATGACATGGGAGTTCAGCTGGAAGAGTGAAAACACAGTATCTCTGCATATTGTTTACAACATCTGTGCCTGTAGGATGTCGGAAGAAATTGTAACGGTGGGCAGCTAGGAGCACTCTTTCCCCCACTCCCCGACTCCAGAGAAAGAAAGGGTATTACTGGTCACGCTGCTGTTATCGGTTGCTGCTCTGTTATCACATACTTTGCATACCAGTGCTCTCCGGTTCTCATTGCCTGCTCACCTTGTGCAATACTAATGAGACACCTGCTTGCATTATGTAATACTAACAAGATAGAAATAAGGTATTAGTTATTCATGAGCTATGCATGAGATGCAAATGTTCCTGTTATTTCTCTGCCTGTGTTCCCACGCGCAGTGCGCTTCACCCCGAGCATTGCTCTGGTGCGTTGGGCTTTCCCCGTCTCAGTGGCAGCAACGAAGGGAGCCTCCATTGCAGATGTGTCACTTTTGCCTTCAATAAACTCACTACTTTTATTCAGCAGCTGTGTGTGTGTCTCATTCCTACGGGACCCTGAGTACACTGCAACAGTGCTACTAATATCAAAATTAAGTCTATGTTTAAGTCAAGCCCGCTAAGCTCCCCACATGCTGCAACCAAGCCCTTGCACATACAGATCACCATGATATTCTTAAGAGCATTGTGTGGTTTAAAATGTAGATTTCAAAATCAGTTATTGGGGCTGCTTTTAGGATCTTCCCCATGCCTTGCAATGGGGCAGCAGATCCAGATGTTTCTTTCCACCCTTGCATGAATTCTGAACTGTCAGCAAAAGATGCTACACAATAAAGACCTAAGCTCCCCCATTCATCCAACCCCTGTGCATCAGACCCTGTTACCCAGACTCTCTTGCCAAGTCTTACCCCTGTGCACTCAGACCCACCCCCATGAGTCCCACTTCCCCTGCACCTGGATCACCGAGTCAAGCCATCTGCACACGGATCTACACTCCACCAAGCCCCAACCAGCTGCAGCTGGACCCTCCACTGAGCCTCCCCACACTCATGCCCCCTTACCAAGCTCTATCCTACCCACACCCAGCCCCCTCCTCTCCGAGCACTAACCACCTTCACCTGGACACCCCTGCAGAATCCCATTATGGTTGCACCTAGAATCCCCCAACAAGCCCCTGTTCATCCAGACCCCCCCTGCACCTGGATCCCCCACTGAGCCACTCACACCCAGATTGTGGGTGTGAGTGGCTCAGCCCACCTCACGCCCAGCCTCACACTGTCTCAGGGTTGGGTGCAGCCTCAACCCTGAGTCCATGTCCCAGGAGGAGCTGCACAGTGATCTCCCACCTCTATGCAGCCAGCGGCCTGTGATCCCCAGCTCCATGCTGGACCCTCCACATTTGTTTGACAAATAAAATTTGCAGAATTTTAAAATATCATGAGCAAACATTTTTTTTCTGATGCAGATATTTTTTTTCTGGCACAGAATGCCTTCAGGAGTAACCAGCAGATTCAGGGAGGGGAGGCAAGGAATATAGGAGCATCACGTCTGCAGCATCTTTATCAACTTCCCCTGTAAAAGCCTCTCTGCAGGATTTAAGTTCAGTTATCTGGAAAGCTGGAAGATGGCATCCTAACCCACCAGGATCTTACCTACATAATAAATACTGCCTGGACTGTGGAACCTCTCTGACCAGAGTTCCAGAAGCTGCCACTGGGGAAGAAACCCACTGGAGCACAAGTTCAACAGTGTGTGTGTTCCTGGTGTGTTGCCCTACAGGCAGGGTAGGTGACAACATTGGCACACAGTGTGGGTGTTCCCAACCTCTGGCAGATCTAGAAAGATTCTGGTCCTTTCCCTTTTTGGTGTGTGTGGGGTCAACCCAACCATCTTGCCCATAAAACAAGTTGGATGACACAGGGCGCACAAACGTGAACATTTAAAAAACCCCTTTGCTCTTTCCTCTGCACAGGAATAACCCATAGAAGGAGTGATATGTCACTGACACAGTACAGGGCAGTACATTCTCTAGTGTTTTGTGCTCTTGAAGACATTGGTTCTCTCACAGTAAATGGCAAGGAAGTAGAAGAAATTTAATAATGATCCTACTTCCTTATCTAACCCATTAAGTGCTTAGATTGTAAGGTGACGGGTGCTACAGAAAGCTCTTAGGCAAATCAAAGTGTCATACATCCACTGCAATCAGCAAAAGCCTGTCTGGACAAAAGCTCCAGGGAGCACACAAATAGGCACAAGGGATCTTGGAAAAGAAAGAAAATTAGGAGATTTACAATAATCTTATTTAAGCACAAAGTGCCACCGCATCTGCAACGGGGATCAAATGACAGTTTGCTATTAACTGAATAATCAAATATTAATTCTGTTTGCTTTCTGTCATAGTTAAAGCTACTTTTAGAGAAATAAAAAACCAAAAGAATTCCATAGCTGATCGAAAGTAATATGCTGGTAATGAACACCAGTTCTTTCTTTCTTTCAAAAATGGGAAGAGTTATCCTGCTGAATTTTAACAAAATATTCTAGATCATTAATCAAAAATGTGTGTTCTTTACATGGGTTTTTCATTGTACAGCTATATGGCTAGGACATCAAACACACTGAATGAGAATCCCCTGCCTAGACAACATCTGTTCCTTTCTTTTGAACATCTTTTTTCAAGGCGTTTGCCCATAGCTAGGGCCAGTTGAGTCCTTGCACATATGACTCCCATTGCTGTGTCCATACTTCATGATCTCTTCTATTTACCTAAAGAATAGGGGTTTTTTAGATCATGTCTGGATGTTACAGAGGGACAAAGAATTTGATGATTCTGGGACAGAAAGTTTCGTGGGGTATGGGGGGAATCTAAACAGTGAGATGCAAAAAATCTCAGGAGAATATGGATAGGCTACAAACAAACATTTTTAAAAAAAACCTTTGTTCTAACATTTATGCAATATTTGCTTTTTAAAATGTGCAAATAATCTATGTGGGAATCCAAAACAGAATATTTCTGGCTATTAAAAGGGGCACACTGGTCCTTATCCAAAATCAAACTGATAGCATTATCCCAACAAACTAACCAAGGGAACAGACAATGTATTAGAGTGCACTACATTAATATCTGAAATAACTGTCACTTGATGTCTCAGTGTAAAACTTTCTCACCAGTGAAAATGACGGTATGAGAGCAGGTCAGGCATGTTTCTCCAAAGCATCTGCCACTACAGTTCCTGTCGCAAATACAGTTACCACAATACATGGAAGAGCCTCACTGCAAAACACGTATTCCCTGAATGAGCAGGGGGTTCAATGGAGAATTAACCATGTTACAGTTTAAAGAGCACTTGCAATGCATCATTGATAGGGTGGGAATATAATCCTGGATCACTAAATCTTTTCTTCACCAGACCCACACATTCACATATTCTTCCATCTAACCACCCTGCCTTTTGGGACTCTCATCTTCCTTCACCAACCACCCCTTAAACTCCCAGCTGGATCATTCCTCTCAGTTTGTCTCCCCTTATCAGGTCCAGAAACAGTCTCTGGATTTCTCACTTCTGTGTTCAGCCTCCTCAAACTGCCAGGCCTAAACTTCTAGAATCTCTCTCTCTAATGTATCCTCAGTTATGTTCCCTACCGCTGGAATGCCTACCTCGATTTTCTTCATTCACCACAGGCTTCTTGTGTGAAATCTAGACTGTGGTGGGTTGTACTCACCTCTGAGAGTGCCCCCTCCCCCCATCTGGGCATGGTGCTGCCATTCTCTTCAGCACACAGCACCCTCTACCTCCAAGGATCTTCTGTGGTTCAGACCTCTGGTTTGGTCACACAGTTCAACTCCTTTCTGGGGTAAAATTAACTCAAACAGAATAAGTTCCTGGCCCTTCAAAGAATTAGTTCAGCAGGATTCCTCCTGCAGCCATTCAACTCTAACCTGGCCACTTTGGCTGTGGCCTAGGGAGCATCTCCCTTCACCTCCTGGACCCCAGACAGCGACTGCCTTGCTAGCAGCAGACAGTTGCTTTTATTTTGGCCTGCAGGGCTTTGATTGGCTATTGCTGAGCCCCAGCCCTTCTAGTTGGTGGAGGACCAGATGTCAATGGCTCCCACCAAGATGTTTCTCTAGGCAAGTCTGAAGGTCTAATAATACTTGCTGCTCTTTTCCTCTCAGAAAGCTGTTTCCCCGGGACAGGGTGTAGCAAAGCAGTGGGGCCTCCAGCAGCAGATCATGAAGGCCTAGTACGCCCTGTCACATAGATTATAACATTGTTCTTTGTAGGCGACACCCAAACAGCCTTATGTGGGACTCAGGCCAGAACTCCATCCAAGCAGGAGTCCAAGAACACTGAGAAAGTGATTCTCGCAGCTTCTGAACAGGTTCTGGGGTACATTTTGTTCCTTTACACTTTGGGGAAATGGAAGATAAGCTCTGCAGGGAGCCATATTTCCATTTTCACTGCAATGGAAACCTACTGATTGCAAACAGAATGGGATCTGTGGACTTTCCTGCTGGATTCCTGGGACATTGCTGTATCTGGCCAGAGGCTTTAATAGAGGAAAGTAAGCAATTGATAAAAAAATGGATTTTCAGGAAGAGTTGAAGAATTCCCTCAGCTCCAGGATTTGTGGATCCCTTTGGATTATTTATTCTTACTATTTATTTTGTGTTGGGCACTCAACTCAAGTACATAGAATAAACATTTAGAGCTTGATGCCACACAGAGAGGATGCAGATATTGCAAGTAAAAATGCAAAGTAAAATGTAGGGCACAGGGCAACCAGTTCCATTCATGAGAGCACCACGGAGTCAGCCCTGTTTGTTCACAGGGGCACTTAGCTCCTTATCATGTGGAGGACTGCAGTTAAGCCCTTGTCCAGCTATACCAAAAGAAGGACAAGAGACACTGATATGGATTTAATCAGGCCACAACTTTAATATTTGAGGGCTGGGACTACCTGGCAGATAAAAGTGTACAGTGCAAGCAACTCTGTGTTCATTCAAATAACTATCCAGGGTTTCCATCAGCCCCTTTTCATCCAAGTCCATCTCCCAACCCATCGCTTGAGCCTTACCATTCACCTCCTCCCCCATCATAGGAGGGTTAAGGTGGGCATTAAGAAAGTCGAGTTGGCTCCCTGTTGTACCATTCATAGGTGCCCCATCTACCTCTCCCTCTTCCTCCCCCCACTGCCCCCCGCATCTCCCTCCCACTCATTTAATTCCTTTAATCAGCACCTCCTATACTAGGCCATTTACCTGGTCACTGGATGCCTTCCCTATGGAGTACCCACACTGGACTTCTACCCCACACTTACAAAATAAATTGTGACATGCAGCCCAACCACTTTTTCACCTCAGTATATGTCCTCTCTGATGCCCATGGTAGAGAAGGTGAAACTCCAGGAAGCCAATATGGTGGTGAGGGAAAAATTCCTTCCCAGCCCCCTTACAAATGAGTTACTAGTGAAATGCCCACAGCAAGTCCTAACCCAAGTTGATATTCACACCTCAAGATGAGGGAGGGTGGGTGCTGCCTTGCCTACTGCGTGGAGAAAGGGCTTCCAACGCCAGGGCGTTCACCTTTTAAAGCATTCCCACCCTCATGTTCCCAGGGGGTGAGTCAGCACCACAACGCTGAGCATCACCTTCCTTTTTGCAGCAGTTTCTGACTCTCTCTGCCAGCCACAAAGCACTGCTTACCCCCCGCGCACACACACCACTTCAGGTACGGTGCAGTCAATCCCCTTAGACATGCCAGTTCTCTCTCCTAGCCTTTTTTAACCTGCCTTCATGAAAGGAAGTGGGTGTACAGAGGGCTTAAGATTTACTATGCTTAGCATATAACCTCATGTGAATTCATTTGTGGCCCAACCTTGCACTTACACTGGAGTAAAACCACCTTGCACAAGGCCTTAATAGTAAGTGACAACTGTTTGAGAAAGACTGAAGCTGAACAAAACTCCAGATACAAGAAACAGCTGCCACTAAATTGCCTATTTTATGCTGAATCATCACATTTGGAAGCAGTACTTGTTCTCACTGATCAATGCGCCTGAGGTTGTCTCCTGACACAGCAATTTAGCAGCAGCAGCAGCTCTTTTAATTTAGAGCAATTCCATGGGTGAGTTTCCAAGTGATCTGAGGCTGATCAGCCACTCTTCCTTATGGCAAATAATTAAAAAACAACCAGCATAGGATCATATTTACTTAGAGCTATAAAATACTGGTCTCCAATAACTGCATTTCAGATGTACATGATTAAACAGAAATCAAACTAAGCTATTCTTAATGCCCAGAGAAACCAGCCACCTGAACAAAATGGAGAAAGAGAAAATGACTCAGAACACGTGGTGAAAAGAAACAGGCCAAAAACAATCAAAAACATACAGGACTAATGCTAGACAGGGATGACTCACTGTCTATTATTTTTTACAGCCTAAGCCCCTGCAGTTTCCTCGACTGGTCTCCATCTGGTCATGCTGCAGCATCATTTTTGTAGCAGTGTAACACAGGAGGTTTCCAATGAAAAGTGTTTTTAGACACACAACGTTACCCATCCTGCTTTTCATCCTTAAGGAAGTAAACCTTCCCTCTCCAGCCACCACCCAGAAGGACTGCAATTCTCACCCACACCTTCCTGCTACTACATACACATGGATTCTTTAGAAGTGTAAGGGAATAGATACCAGTGATGCTTAATTCACTGAAATATGCTGATAATACAACTCTCCAACTGTGAATATTTTTCAGGCTAAAGCATTGCTGTCCATTGCAAGCACTTATCTACCTTATGACATTATTTGCTATAGAAATTCTGTAATAGGGGGCTGGTAACATGCTAGGATTGTTTACTCAGTAATAGGAAATAGATTTCAGTCTTCATTGCCCCTACTGGTATGTCACAGTGGAGTTCTGATGTCTCTCCTCTGATCACAAAGCAATCAAATAATCTGGCCGCACCTGACAGAAAAGATAAGACTAGGAAAGACTGCTGAAAAGATAAGTTCCTGCCCTCAGATTAGTGCTACAAGAAACAGGTATTAGCCAATGATCATATATATCCCAAGTATTAAGACCACAGTTACTCCTCAGATAAAAAAGGAGGTTCCATAAAGATACTGATCCATCAGTCATAATCCCAAATCCCAAGTAGAAATCTCCTGATTAAAAATTAGATACAGAAATAAAGTAAAATTTTCATAAGTGCCCAAGTCACTTAGGACCTAAACCATATTTTCAAAAGAGGCATAGAAACTAATTGAAAGGCAATAGGACTTTGGTACCTAAGTCACTTTTCAAAATGGAATGTAGGCATTTTGGAAAATTTTACTATAGGTCACTTGTCAATCTATGTTTATCTGATTTGTATAGAGCACCCTTTCATTGCAAGGTACTAGCACCTCCAAGTGTATCTTGTGAAGGGAAAATAGGACGCACACAGTATGTATGTTTTATATAAACATGCACAGAATTATCGAATGGGATCTCCTTGACTGAAAAGTGAAAGCTGTTTTCTCAGCTCCAATAGAAACATTTCTAAGTGGTCCAATGTAATCTAATATTTTGCATTTAGAATTCAACAATTTCATTGCAACAAAACATGATTTTCTGTGTAACAGCTTTGCAAATTCTCTCTCACAAGATTATACATCTTTACTGATCATAACAGAATTGTAGCATCAAATAAAAAATAAAGGCAATGAGAGAATTTATGAGTCATATGTCAGACAAAACACACATTTTCAACTAGGATTTGAAAGGAGGTGGGAAATCTGAGCAGTGAAAGGATAAAGAATAGCTGCTTCAGATAACAAGAGTGGCAGGGGAGAAGGTTCTCATACCAACAGACACAAGCTTGGGAAATAAGAGAGAGACGTGGGAAGGAGTTAAAAGAGTCAGAAGGCCTGTAGGATGGCCAGGTGTGAGTCTATGGAGGATTTTAAAATCAATGAGGGCATTTTAGAACTGAAATGAATAAGGCTTCAGGTGAAGTTTTCTGAGGTTGCACTGAAAGTCTAAGTTGTCTGAGGTGACTCTTAATGTGATAATGCTTCTTTGCATGTCTGAGAAGGGCAAAGAGGGGGCGTTTTGCATCTGTTAGAAAGCCAGTCTCACCAAAGGCCATAGAAAAGGGAGATTCATGTACTAAACAAATCTAAATGTCATAGTATTTACATTATTTATGTTTTTATTGTTCATATGCACCCTTTTGCTGCTTATTTAATTAATATCTGTATGTAATGTTAGGGTCAAAAAGAAACTTCTCAGCTGTGCAGATTATTCCACTGTAGAGTTTCCACTGTAGAGTTTCTTGAGCCATTTTTGTGAAGCATTTGGCAGTAGAAATTGCAGTGACTAGGCTAGATGGGCCATGGTCTGAGCCAGTATGTTAAATCCTATATTCCTACAGTTGACACCTGGAAAGAATGACATGAATATCTCTCCTCCCAATCCTGAAGAAAATCTCTGTTTTAAGAAGTGGCCCCCAATATGAAAACCATTAATCTAACAGACTATTCTTTCATTCTAATCTACTTTATGTTTTTAAAAATATTTCTACTGCAGTAAAATGTCTCATATCTTACAGAAGCAATGACCTGTCTAGATGGAAGAACCCAAAACAGAGCAAAAACTAACCTGTACCCAATATGTTTTCCTACCGCCCGCCTGAAACAAACTAAATATAAGTCTGCACCTGGGGGAAAGGAGTCTTTTGTTCCAAAAATTAAGAAATCTGCTTGGAGAATCTGAGCAATTCATATGTGAGAGATGAACAAAGTGCAACATCTGTATTAAATATAACAATGCACACTTACTTCTTATGGATGGAATAGCTAAGTTGCCCTCTGATTTGAAAGAAATTGAACAGATTGCTAAAAATATGTAAACCTCATTTTCCTTAGTGCAAGGAAGCAAACTGCATCCAGATAGAGAACATAAAAAGTATCAACTGGCACATTTTACTCACAGAAGGTCTTTTCTCTACTGATCACTGCAGAGAGAGTGGTAAAGAGCACCATGTGTCATTCACTCTTTCAAAACACAGCACATTTAAAGGCTTCCCCAATAAGGGATTGCTATCACCTGAGAGGAAAACAAACAAAAAAAAAGCCTCTCTCATCACCACCATGGCAAATACCAAAGGGACATAAAAGCCTCATTGCAGATGGAGCACCAGATAGGTCCTTAAGGTGGTCTGGCTGGATATTCAGTTTATGTCCATCACTGACCATCTTATCGTGCCACTAAAACTTTTGGCAACCATATGCTCACTGGCTGTGTAGCAGCATTTCTTGGTAAACATGCTTCAGAATTCATTGGTCTCCCATCCTAATGTGTCCATACCAAAAAAAAGTCACCAAAACTGAGG
The DNA here is from genome assembly GCA_007922305.1 of Dermatemys mawii. Lineage (NCBI taxonomy): Eukaryota > Metazoa > Chordata > Testudines > Dermatemydidae > Dermatemys > Dermatemys mawii. The sequence continues at coordinate 18,994,216 of ML677326.1, read as the reverse complement.
GTGGTGGCTGCTGATTTTGGCTTCAAATATCCTCATCCTGCCACTACTATTGAGCAGCTGATGAAGCTGACGAGAATCAAAAGTGTCATTCCAGTCCTCTTCAGCCTTCCTTAGTTCCCAGGTATCACTACCATACAATAGAGCCAGTATAACCTTGCTTCTATCAATCTGCAGCTTCACAGCAAACAATGTCACTACATCCCCACAGAGGCTGCTGAAGGGCCCCAAACATGGCAACAGCTGCTACTACATGAGTGTTCACATCTTTCAAGTATCTTCCAGCACTGCCTATGACACTGCCCAAATATTTGACAATTGCCACCCAAACAGGTTAATACTGAGCTGGTTGTAATCTGGAGCTAGAGATTGCTTAAGGGTAATGACCAGGGACTTAGTTTTATCTGGATTAATAACAAGACCATAATTGCTGCTTCGTGCCTGACGAGATTGGCCATCAGCAGCAGTGATTCACCATACTGAGCCAACAAGACAATGTCATTGGTTCTCCAAGCAAAGTGATGGTCAACTAAAGGCCATCAAATATGTGCATTTGTTTAAAAACTACCGTCCTTACAGCTTCCCATTAACTCCAACATTTGGTTGAAGGTTACATTTTCTTTATGAATTGGGAATCAATTCCAGAGCTTCTTGATGGTTCATAGTACAAGCCTTTTCAGCACTGCTATTGCTTAACGAGTCTTTAAGAAAAACAAACCTCCAGTCTCCATGAGTCAAACCCTAGTGTCCTTGCTCAAGTGGCTTTACTATGTGTGACACTTCAATGGGAGTATCCCTTAATAAGGAGACTGAGGGCCTTGGCCCAGTATGAATCTGTGACTGAGTTACATCATTTAGGGGGTAGATTTTCAAAGGCACAAAGGATAGTTAGGCACCTAGCTCCCATGAAAAGTCAATGAGATCTGGGCACGTGGCTCCTCTAACATTTTTAATACTGTTAAATTATTTTTCAGTAACTGAGACATAGGAGGCATTTTCTTATGTTTATTAATATTTATTCTTGTCTTACTGAGTCAGATGGATGTCTCCTGGCGATTTTTTTTCTTGTAATATGGTTTTCTTTAGCCTTGAAGCTTAATACTACACAGGTCAAGCCTTTTAGATGAAGACTGCTATACTAGAACAGCTGTGGCTAAATGACAGGGTTTGATCAAATGCATCCTGTCTGACTGGACCATGTAACACAGCCCTTTTCTTTCCATTTGAGTTAAACTGGTGACATAGGGCTAGGGGGTAGGACATAAGGACCACTGTTCTTCAAGGTGGTGGGTGCCCTCAAGACTTCAGCTTCAATAATTCTAAAATATCAGGGACCCCACTGTTTCAGGAAAGGATGAGAAGCAAAAGTCAAGAAAGTGAAAGGGAACAAAGCACCAATAACATTAATCATGGCTCTTGGGTCTGTATAAGAATGCTTAGTCTGATAACAAAAGAGCTCAGTGAAACTGATACATGTAAATTGTGCATAAGCTATGATTACAATTGTGTCACAGTACCACAATATCATGGGTAAGACCAAACAGGCACGCCACACATGGTTGCACAATATGCTTCTCCAAAAAGTCAGGAAATGAAGAGATTAAATGATAGAGAAGGGGAGAGTAGGTGGAGGGTATGGAGGCTATTATGCATATGGGACCCAGTGTAAAGCACATTGATGGAAATGGGATTCTTTGCACTGATATCAAAGGGCAATGCCTCAGTATCCTGGTTATTTTGTTCAGTTATGGGATTTTTGTGAGGATTAGAAGGAACAAGCCCCTAAGTTTCCAGGGTGTGAGAAGAGAGACAGAAAACAGAAGTATTATGGCCTTGGTTTAACAGAGAACATAGAAACAGTCATAATCTGATATTCAGCATAGGATTCAAATCTAGCTCTCCATGTTCAATAAGTAATTTATATGTGGAGATTATGTGACCTCTTTTCTGATTAGAGTTGGTTTGGGAAACAAAATTTGAGTTTCTTTACATTCGAAAGAAATGTATCAACTACTATCAACACAAATTATCACTGCATAATAATAATAGTACAATTACTTTATTTACAAAGTGTCTCCCTTCTACAGCACTCAGGGAGTTGCACAAGCCATTTAAATATAGTCCTTTTAAAATGAAAGGAAAGAGCGTTTCCTTCACTGGAAAATTTTTATATCTTTTTTTGTTTGCTGCTGTTATCTGAGGTGGCCAATTCTTTTACTCATGGCGGAGCAATTTCTGAAACTGAAGGTTGAGTTTTGTTTTTCTCTCCTCAGCACCCAGCTTGCCATTGTGGACAGCCATACTCATCCGCTGCAGACGCATAGTCTTCTGGCAATTTGTAGGAATAGGAGGGATTATTTTTATTCTGATTTTCCTCCCCTGGCATAGGCACCACCAAAGAAGCATACTAACCAGCTTCATTCTCTTTTTAATACCTGCTTATTCAATTAAGGAGCATGGGAATTAAGGGAATTAGGAGGAGGACACAAAGCAGGCCTATTGACCCCAATATGAAAAATAACATATGTCTAAACAGCCTGATAGAGAGAGGAGGGTACTTAACTATAGAAGGGATTTCACAACAGGTCAGGATTAATCTTCCCATGTATTTGAATACGTCCCTTTAGTCACTGTTCTGCCTGCTGCAGCAGAGAAATTTAATATTATGTAAGAGGAAATATGTGCTCAGCTCTCAGATAAACAGTGAGTTTGTCTTCTCCTTGCACAAGGGCTCATGAGTATTAATGCAACTCTTAGACCTGATAGATGCCCATTGCCTGACCTGCACGTGCACATAATCTCTGACTTCCTTGCCATGAAGGCTATACTCTTTCAGGTATGTACAGTTGAAGCCTTCTATATACAACTATGAGATTTTCCTTTGTATTTCACATAACTATACGACATTTACCAATTGGCATCTGAATACCTGCAACAAAAGCAATACAGCCTCATTAGGGTCAAAATAAAGACAGAAACATACGCCTAGCCTGAACCAAAAGGACAAGGGCAAACCCATTAGTCCTCAGGCAAACCTCACAAAAGGGACCAGTTCCCAAATAATAGAAAACATAGGGATGGAAAGCTGATGATAAACAACCAGAAAACAAGGGAAAGAGGATCACACCCGGGAGAGGAGGAGTGCAAGAGAACTCTAAAGATGGCAGAGATATACAGAACTCAGCCACACAGCAGCCCTCATGTAAGAGGAAAGCAAAATAGCAATAGCTCCAAGCAAAGCTCCAATCACAGAGACAGACAGCACTGGTGTCATCCAGCTGCTGCCCCACCTCTAGCTTTTTGAAGCCTACTCACCAGAAGGAACTGCCTGCAACCAGCTGTAAGTGCAGGTGGGGGCTACTCAGAGATATAGTCCTAAAAAACCCAGAAATGGGAAAGCAGAGAGGCAGCGCACAGCAGATGGTTAGGACAGTGGGGAGCAATAAAAGCTGGCAAAGTCCTGCCTTTCTTGTTATTTTGCATGTAGAGTGGCTGGTTGGAAGCACGAGAGAAAGAATTCCTTGTGGTTCTCAGGGTCTGAGAAGTGTTACAAAAAAGCAAGAAGGTGCTTATGGGGCTTCCCACCTGAAGCAGCTTTTACCAGCCAGTCATAAATGTGCTGCATCACATTGTGAGGCCTTGGCCTTTCAGATGCTCTTGCTATTGTCTAAATAAAATTAGTAAAAACCCAAGGAAGGTGGAGGCAGGGCAATCTCTGTATTGCAATATAATTTTCAAGCAACAAGAGTAGGACTTCTGTCGGTCCCTCTGTACGTGTTTTCATACCATGTCCATCACTACTGTGATTGGGCAACTATCTCTGCCCTTGTGTAAACAGGAAACTAGGGGTCCTTGTTTGCTTTTATACATTGATGTTAAGCAGTGAGTCACTTGTCCAAATCGGATGAATAGCCTACCACACAGGTGACATTTCTAATCTGAGGTAATTGATTATGCTCATTAATTGCTCCAAGTAATGAGTAGAAGGGAACACTTAATATATTGAGATTTGGAGTCAGATTCACCTGTACACTGATTACTTTGAGCCATTCCCGTTTTAATGGACTGAGTAAGCCAGACTTACAGCTGACCTGCATCACAAGAGTGGCACAAAGCTGCTGAAGCAAAATGGTGAATGTGACCCATCATCTATCATATGACACTCTGGATTGTTAGAAACTGTTTATTCCAGAAGTTATAACTTTTTATCTCTTCAGCATTTGTTTCACAACCCTGAATTTTGTACAGGGTGAATACATCATTTTGCTTGAATTATGGGTGTAGAGGGATTTTAAGAAGTCCTCTAGAGATTAACTATCTGAGTCTGGATTTTCCCAGGTACATTTAATCCTGGACAGCAAAGGTGAAGAGTGTAAGGTATAAACACATGGTTAAAAATAATAATGTGAAGGACACATGGACCCAGTCATTCATTATTGAGAATGCTGATTCATAGATTCAAAGATACTCCTATCTTGTAGAAGTAGAGAGGTCTAAGACGGGTCTAGCTCCGTCCCTTGTTAGTCTGATTGAGTTTAAATGTAGGTCTTTTAAGGTTATGTCTACACTATGAGCTAAGTGTGTGATTCCGAACTCACATACACATACCACCTAACTTTCATTAAGTTAAGGCTGGTCTTCACTATGGGGAGATCAATGCTGCTGCAATTGACGCAGCAGAGATTGATTTAGCAAGTCTAGCACTCTCCAGTTGACTCTCCGGTCACCTCTCTGAGAAGAGTAAGGGAAGTTGACTGGAGAGCATGTCCCATCAATGTAGCACAGCGAAGACACCAGGGTAAGTCAACCTAAGCTACGTCGATTCCAGCTACATTATTCATATAGCTGGAGTAGCGTAACAAAGGTCGATTTACCCCTGTACTGAAGACAAGCCCCTAGTGTGAGTATAAATAGCAGTGTAGCTGTGGTAGCAAAGGCAGCAACAGTGGCAACACAGCTTAACAGTGCCGAGAATGTATCCAAGGGCTTCAGGTGGGTTTCTAGTTGGCATGGTTAAGCTGTGCTTCCACTGCCCATGCTATCGTGACTACACTACTATTTATACTTGCACTAACTTTAGGAGAGATAGTGTGAGTATCAGTGTGGGAGCTGGGAATGTTAGCTCAGAGTGTAACATTGCCTCTCCTCGTGCTCCACTTCTTTTTTCCCTTTGCATTTGCAAGTAGACAATGGGGCCATGCAAAGAGCTCTGCCTACTGTTTAATACCCCTGGTGCCTATGCCAAGCCTACACATGTATTAAAAGGCAACAACCTTGTACACACTACTTCACCATGCAAAGACATCCAGGATCAAGGCCACAGAAAGGACAATGGTAATCTTCCTAGCACAATATTATGAGCCAGAGCTTCTGAAACAGCAGTCGAGCACCTTCTGTCATCCTATTTATTCCCCTGGAGAAGAAGTTGTCTCAACAGAAATGGACTAAAATCAAAGCTACCAGCTGGCTGACCTGATGAGACTGTAGATGTACAAACAGATGTAGGCATTTCTTGATTTAATCAGGCCATTAGTGAAAGGACTGCACTGTAGAAATCGTGCTGCACACTTCATCTGGCTTTAATAAGTAGCTTTAATGCTAGTCATCTTAAGGCCTAAATGAAAAAAGTTATCTCTAAATAGAAATTAAGTCAGTGTCTTTCCACAGCAGAAGTGGTGTTCACAAGATACATATGCTTTCTTAAGGACAGAAGAAATATGTTGTATGTACCTCAAATATAGGAGTCCAAATTCTCTTTGTACTTACACTGATATCAGTCAAGAGTAATTGCACTAACTCGGTGTCTTCATAGACCTGATGGACTCAGAGGAGGATTTGATCCGTGGTTTTCTTATGCAAATTACATGGTACAAAATACAAGATATGCAAGACATGAGGATAGAATAAAGTCCTCAGTTATAATGGAATTTAATGCCCATTTCATGGGAACTCAAAATCCGCAAGTGAGCCTGCAGTGGATGCTGGCATAACCCACCACTTTTGTAAAGAAAGCCATGAGTTTTGCCACCTTATCTCCTTTCAAAGGTTCTCCAGATCCTCCGCCTCCCGCAGTGGAGATTCCTTGACTCCCAAAAGGCTACGCACAGACCATGTGTATCCCTTTGGGAATCTCTTGAATGTCCTGGAATTAATGACACTACAACTGGGACATTATTATTTATGGGAAAGCTATTTCATGTCTTTTTTTAGACATTTCTAAAATGTTATTGGTAATCATTTTAATTTTCCATTTCAGACCTGTACACTAAAGGAGCCTGGAGTTACAGTTGGAGACGTATGAAAAATTGTGTGAATAATATTTTAAAACAATTCTAAGGTAGTTGTTTTAAAAAATATGTGGCATATGTAGAATGCATGATGGTGTGGTATATGGGTTTTATTGGCATTCTTTTACAATGACCTTTGAACAGGTGGATGTCAGCAAACCCGTAAAGTGCCTGAAACCAGTATGGCTTATTGCTAAAAGCAGCCAAGTCAGCAGGCTGTAAATTGGCCAAGTCATAACCTCAGCTTGACCAAGGCAAGAGGGAAGGAGGTTTTGGTGCCATAGAAAGGGCAGCTTGACCCCGCGTCCTTCCTGATAAGAACTGTGGTGAAGTTGATGATACATGCATTTTAGAAGAGCAGGGTGTTTCCCAGGAATGTTTGTTTGGGGGGCCTCAAGGCTGCAAACTCTGGAAAAACCCACACCCGATTAATCAATAATCAGAAGGAAGCCTCTCACTTGACCATTGGAACTGCTTGTTTAACAAGTTTTCTTTAAGAGACATGTCTAATGTATAAATAAGGGGGAAAAGTTTAAGGTAGTTGGACTTTTCTGTTTTCTCCCTCTGGATACATCTTGCAGTCCCCAGCAGTAGATGGGCTGCCGCTGTGCCACTCGAGAGCCACGCTTGACTTCGGTAATTGTCAAGGGTTGGGGGTTTTACTAACCTGTTGCAGATGTGTGTAAGTGCTTGAGACTAAGTAAAGTTTAGCTTTAAGTGAAAGTACTCTTGTGTTGTAACTGTTTGTGCCAGCCATCTATTGGTCGGATGGCCATGTTTCCCCTGATTTATTTCCTGACACCAACTTTCACAGAGTAAAAGTTACCGAAAGCTTTGGGTTAAAAGAGCCCCGGGTAACAACCTTTATAATTCATTTGTGGCCTGTCAAGATATGTGTCTTTTAAAATTTGTAGCAAAAAAAAAAAAAAAAAAAATTGGACAGGAAGGAATGGGATAGGATTTAGGCATGAGCTTTTTAGTGAAGCTGAGAGTAAGAGGGAGAAAGCATATTTAGAGATATAATTGTTTTTCTTGTTTTAATAAAGTTCCTTGTTCAGTTTTAGAAGAAAGTGATCTTTTTTATCATTCTCACATGACAATGTCTATGAACACTTTATTCATTAAATCACCATATACTTCATATTATATTTATACCCTATTGATTTTTTAAAAGAGTTTGCCCTTAAGATTAAATGCTTTGGCTTTAAGGCTGGGAATCTCAAGTGTAAAAAAATAATATAATCTGGGCAAATATTGCAAAATATATGCTCACTAACACTCATTTCAAAAGGTATTATCAACCCTATTTATTTGTTTTCTGTGAACTTTTGTATGAGTTCTTTTTCTGTACAAGAATTTGCGTGGGAAATGAAAGTCTTGTGGATCTGTATGCAGCTTCATGCTTAAAGTGTTTCTGTGGCCATGTTGGAATCCATTTTCCTTCCATTTATAAATGGTTTGATCATCCAGCTGGTGCAGAAATAATATCATTTGATTAAGGTGACCACTTACAGACCACAATTAACAAATAGAGAATTGCTTAAGATTTAAATCAAATAATGGGAAAGCAATCCATGTCATGTTTATTATTTACCTAGTTCTGATTTTTATTGAAATTGTTCACACAAAATAAAGGGCTACAATCATTAATTTATTCTTTATGAACAAGTTCACCAGGAACCTAGTGGTAAACCCAGAATCCCAGAGGGCCTCAAGTTGGCAAGACACCAATATGTGGACCATCTGGCCTGTGATTGGTACAGTTTGGAGCTAGCAATCTATACATAATGATTTATTATATTTAAAGAATTTCAAGGACATGGTTTGTTGAAGTAATACATCCTCTAGTCTTTATTCATATATAAAGGTACAAACTGATCTATCATTTCTCACTTGAGCACTCTCTGGGGTGCTGTGCAGGAGAGGGATGGAGGGAAGGATTAAAGAAGTAAAACTTCAGGTGAACTGCCTTTTCATTTGTTGTTGCATACAGCAATCTATGGGGGTTACCATTAAAAAGTTGGCTTTTTCCCAGCGCAGTATCTAAAATTCTATATTGTCCATTACACTGATAAGAAAGCTAACTTATAACCGTTAGCCAATGGTAAATAATGGCAACCACTGTATTTGCACTTATTTTTGTATTTGCACTTATTTTTGTATTTAGAAACAATGTACTTGCTATATACATTTTTAATATGTAGGGATTATTAGTATTTAATTGAAGTCCACTGTTTTTAAAAAGACATAATCTTGAAGTTGTTTAATTAATCCATTTGCTTTATTTGATGATTCTGTTTTACACACACTATAGTGGTGGTGTTTAAAGGAAATATCTATCAGAATCTATTATATCATATATACTGGTGCATATATGCAAAACATAGTTCAGTAAGTAACCCCACGCAGGAATTCCCACTGATTACTCACAAGATAGGCCCTATAATGGGATGATTGTACCAATCTTCTTATATAGTAACATGTTTAATATACTAGGGTTTGGCCTACAGACTAAATTTATAAGTAAATATCCATCTCCTTGCTTATATCAGGAAGGCAAAGATTCAATAAAAATGGCTATTAATGTACTTTATCATTTTACCAATACACATGTTGCCATTTTAAAAATATACATGTCTTCCATATTGGAAGCTTGTTAGTGGTAAGCAAGACAGTTTGATATTTTATTTACTATGGGTTTGTGTCTATAGAATTGTTGGCTAAGCATTAGGAATTGCAGGCAGAGATGCCATAGGGCTATTCTGACCAGCAGCAGCAGGAGCCTGAGTTTTGGAGCCCCAAGGGGGAGGAAGAGCATGCTGAGATATTGTTCTACTTTTCTCTTGGCAGCTGGTGAGTATTTATTATAGAAGGCGCTGAACAAAGGATCAGTTTCATTATTGCCATGTGTAATTGTAGCCTTACCATCCCAAGCAAAAAAAGAGATGTTTCCCCAAGAAATTATAGCCCTTGTATATGTGTGTTAAGGTGTCTCCACAACAAATCAATGCCCTGCATTTCTGATCTCTGAAGGAGAGAATAATGAGCAAAATATTCACCTGCTGGGCCAAAAGAATGATCAACCAGCTCGGAAAAGAGGAGAATGTAATTGACACATGCCTAAATGGGTACTTCACTGATAAAAAAAAAATCCTGTTATAAAAACTACAGAATGATGGTTCCTTTACATCTGAACTGGCTACACAGTAGAGAATTTACGTCAGTGCTAGGGCTGATGGGAATTCAGTATAATCCAAGGCTCCAGTGGCTTTGGCATTTTTACCACCATGTTCATGGTTTAAGATGCTAAAAAAGATGGTAAACTGGTGACAGTACTGGCAGGAATGTTTTCCTAAAATTCACTTGTGCAGACAACATCTAATACAGGTTTATATAAGTTTTAAGTTATTCCTTGTGAAATAAAGCTTTACTAAATGGTAATTAAAACTCTGAATCACTTAATCCTTCTTCTCGAAGCACTAAGATTTCCCTGTATCGCCCTATATATCCTATATTGCCTTTTTAATATCATCTGTTCACATTTCCATGTCAAACTCTGATTCTGAGAACCAACTGCCTCCAACACTGACTGATTTGTGGGTTTTTTTGCTTTTATGCATCTTTTCTAGGTGCTATCAACAACTAAGAATAGAAGACAAGAGAAAGAGACAACACTGCAGGGATGATACAACAGACTAGCAATAACGTGTGTCGATGAAGACATCATTTAGACCAGATTGTGACTTCCTTTAGTCATGCTGATAAAAAGTTACTCTCGCCAGTACTCATATTTCAGTCAATGGGACTACTTGAGTGAGCGAATAAGGGGCATCCACTCTGGTCCTTAGGAAACAACTTAAACAGTCATGCACTGATATTTTTCAGATCCTAAACCCTACAGGAATACACTGCTTTATCATTCAGCAAATGTATAATTTAAGATACACTGACAATAAACAAAACTACCTTTCATAAAACCTATGTCCATTATATATTTCCTTGAATTCCAAAGGAAACAGTCATTAAACAAATATTGCCATTGTACATTGAAGCAAAGGGCTATAAAATAAATGTGAAATTGACTTAATTGATTTTCACAATCCAAACCCAGAGAAGTAAAAAATAATAAACTAATAGCAGAAAGAAAATTGGAAGGTAAATTTGATGCTGAAAATTCTGTAGCTTGGATGCTGAAAATTCTGTAAGATGGCTTGTGGTGTTATTAGCAGAATTGGTGAGAAAACGGGAGAAAAATGTTGCTAAAATTGTATTCAAATTTGTTGTAAAATTTTTGTTTCCAATACATTTTCTAGCCACCTCTATGTTATTAGTAATGTAGGTCAGGGAATCTGTTTGCTTAAAATAGATTATTTTAAAGTTGGCACATTCCCTTAGTCTGTCTCACAGAGAGCAGACACAAAAGATTAATATTTTTATAATAATGGGAAAAATCACATGGTTAAGGCTTTTTACCTTGTTTTATTTCTGAGGCTTTTACTCTTTCCAGTGGAGCTGATTTCTCCCCAGTAGGAGTTTGACCTTTGGAACTTGCTGACAACACATCTGACAAATAGATTTTTGCTGCGATAGCTGAGGTTGAGCCATCTGTTTTTTCTCTCGAGAGCCATGTGTTATTCGTAATGACATTTTTCTTTCTCCTTCCCTGGAGAACAGCATCTGCATGCTGATTTCCTGTATGACTGTGGAATACGTCATCAAATTTAGACAAGTGGTCCCTCCCATTTCTGAGATGGAAAGAGCTCCTGTCTGAAAGTTTCAGTGAATTCTTCGTTTTTGACACTACTGGCGGAGAAGTCACATCTTGGGCTGGATGATAAACAGAGGACAAATTGCAAGCAGCTTTTGGTTTTGAATTGGAAGAGGCAAATGAAGGTATCTGAGGAGGGCAGAGGAGAAGAGTATGTAACTTTTGAATGTTTGCAACCACAAAAAAGCATCTATCAAGATACAGTAAAGCAAACCACGCGATTCTGTGCATTATGACTGCTGTCAGCCGTACTTTTCCATTTTATGAGCTGTACAGTATGTCTGTTATGCTTTCATTGGAATTTAACTGTCAAGCTCCTGCACTAGCAGGGGAATGGCCTAGATGATCAAAAATTTCTTTGCTTTTGCCATCTCTCAAGAGTGTGTCTACACTACCTGCCAGATTGGCGGACAGTGATCAATCCAGTGGGGATCGATTTATCGCATCTAGTCTAGATGCGATAAATCGACCCCCGAGCACTCTCCCATCAACTCCTCCACTCCACTGCCTTGAGAGGTGCAGGAGGAGTTGACGGGGGAGCAGCAACAGTCGACTTACCACAGTGAAGAGACTGCGGTAAGTGGATCTAAGTACGTCAACTTTAGCTACATTATTCATGTAGCTGGCGTTGCGTCACTTAGATCGATCCCCCGCCCCACTCCAGTGTAGACCTATAGTGTAGATCTATAGTTCTTTGATGATAATGGTAACATAATTGGTCCTTTATATACATGATTTATTGTAGTATAGATTACCAGGAAGCAGGGGCTGAGTGGCACAAATATATGGCCGTCTCAATGGTTCTTTTGTTAATACGTTATCAGAATCATACTTCTGTTACTGTGTATAAGGAACAGTTTCTTGCCTTAAAACACATGTCATTTGGAACATGCTTGACTCTAAGTGGCTCCTGTGATAAAACAGAGAATGTGTTTTTGATGGGTTTGTTTCAGTTATTTATTCTCAGGTCATCATGAAAATTCAACAATGTAGTGTTGCAAGATCTGGCATGGATGTTTCTTATTCTAGCAGCCTCTCATCTTCTTTGTACAGTTAAAAGGTAGTTGTATTGCCTTGAAGTGGATACAATCTCCTGCTTGTTTAGTATACAGCAGATTGTCACAAATGCAGTTGATCAGCTCTGTTCATAACGGAATTCCTGTAGTTAATGGAAATTACTACAAAGAGCTTCAGGGCACAGGAATAATTGGATCGTTAAAAAAAAAGCTGGTGGGAGGGAGAAAGAAAAAGGCAGATCAGTAGCTACATATTGGTTAGGTTTTGCCGTTTTCTTTTTGCTATCATCCTGGAATTTCCAAAGCTGATCTTACTGAGAGCTGCAAGGGTGAAAACAAACCTCAGATTTTTTTTTCACATCCTCTAGGAGCAACTACCAATTCTTAAACAATAGGTAAGAAGATTCATAATGAAATATACCATGTGTTTATCTTCCTCAGATTGTCCTAACTACAAATAAAGAGGTTATTTAAATATTTATGTGATCCATGAAGTGATGGCTAGGAATAATTGAGCTCATTAAATTAATAACTATGAAAGTGATTTATTGACCTGGTAATTACTGCGATGGTTTTGTCTAAGCTCTCGATGCAAGGCTATGATCCTCTCTGGGCATGTTAATTTTAAAGGAGAAGTAGTGCACTTGTTTTGAGTTGTGTGAGCACAGCAGTCATCTGACTTCTGTAGAAAGCTTTCAGGAATTGTCCCGGCCTTCTCATTCATTTCAGCATGGTAGGTCCCATGATTATTTGGCAGTCCATTGACCTGTGAAGTGTCTACAGCAGGATGCAGTAACTGCAATCAAGAATGCTGTTATCAGAAATTCAGGTTAGAAAAAGTTTCTGATAGGAATGGTTTGTTTTTTAATCAACAGTAGTCACCACATTAAACATTGCAGGAACATTAATAAAAACAATTTTGCAGAAACCACATTTACAAAAATCATGAAGGATAATATATAAATTTTACTTTGAACATTTGTAAGTATTCTGGAAGCATCTTTTTGTCAATCCAAAGTGGAAATGTCTCTTACCATAGTATATGCTTGACTCTAGATAGCTCCTAGAAATCTCTCTCACCACCCAACTTTCAATCCCAAAATAAAAAAGTTAAGTGAAAATATCCATAGCTCTTCTACCAAACAAACAAAATTCCCCTGGCTTACTTTTGTTCAGAGATCTTGGATCATCTGATAATATTCTAGGGCCTAATTTTGGCCTGACAATTGCTGGGAGCCCAATAATTGGGGCCTAATAGTTAATGGGAGTCTCTCTTTTAATTGTCAGTGGTGGTTAGCTCAAACTCTTAATGGGTTGGGGCTTGTCTTCACTTCCGTTCTACATTAGCGCAGCTGTCTCAATGCTTGTCTTCACCAGATGTGCTATGTCAACGGGAGAGTACTCTCCTGTCAACGTAATTACTCCACCTCAACAAGAAGCAGAAACTATGTCAGCGGGAGAATGTGTCCTAATGACATAAAGGAGTGTCTACACCATGCTAAGTTGATATAATTTACATCGCTCAGGGGGTCGTCCACCCCCTGAGCAACGTAAATTATATCGACTTAAGTGGCAGTGTAGACAAGTCTTTAGTTGTTATAATTACATTTACTAACAAGACTTGTATGGAGACAGTGAGGTAAGCCAGAAAAGGCTTCAGGTAGTCACAGCAGATCTGCCTAGTACTCACATACATACATTACAATGCTGATAGGTCGAAAGGGATGGAGAGATTACAAAGGACAGTATTCAAATATGCTAGGGCATGAAGAGATGGGTTCTACAATTAGTGGATTAGAATTTACTCACAACAGGAAGCACAGTTTGAGGCATCTCTGGTGACAGATGAAAGTCCACAGTAGCGGTGCAGGTTCTAGAATGCAATGACCCATTCAGATGCAAATCACTGTCCTCCCCAGGGGACATAAGAGTCTGCAAAGCTACCAGAAAAACACAGCATCAAATCATCAAAACCTTTGTAGTTGTCATACATTTAGTTTCCTACATTCCATACAAAAATCCACTTGGCGTTTGGTTAAAATGACCTGAGACACGAAGTGTCCTTTTTACAAGTATCTATTTCTCAATACCAGCACTGTTTTGTGTCTCAGGATACTGAAGGCTCAGGAGTCAAAGTACTGAAACTCAGTAGTGAGGTCTATAACCATGAGCGTTACTGAAAAGGAATGCTCTAAATGTTTATCTTTACAATACTGACTCAACTCCCAAGGTATACACTGGGTTACATTTAAAACCTTGGATGAGTTTCTGGGGATAGGCTCTGTTTTAATTGTTCTGAAGTCCGGGTCAAGAACCTGGCAGTGTGGGGAGGGGATGTTCCTAGAGTATTCCAGACAGCACTGAGAATTTTATTCCCAAAATGGGCCTCAGCCCTACCACAAGTTATTTTCCTATCTAATTCTCAGGGTACACGGGCTTCCTCCTCAAATTGTTGAATTTTCAGACTATTTCTTCTATTAGTTAATTTTTGCCCCCATCATTTTTTCAATAATTAATTTCACTTCCAAAACTCCCTTTGGAATGATTTTCGTCTTCCTTTATTGTTTCTACCAACTATGCCAAATGGGAGGAGTATAGGAGAAGAATCTGCTGGAATAGTTCAAAGAAATTGCTATTCCACATAAGGTCTCACATTGGTAAGACGTGAAAAGCATCCATATATATTTTTTTAAGTCTTCACATATTTGGAGAAGAAAGAGTTAATGCTTTTGGACAATTTTCACTGCACAGTCTGTCTGAAGTTAGGAGGTAACACTTACCAGGAAAATAAAAGACCATCAAGAACTTTAGAAAAATATTTTGACTATGGATGCTATTCTACTAAGCACTTTTATATTTGCTCTAGACAACTGTCTTCCTGCCTGCATATTGAAGAAAACCTGTTGCTAGACATTTATAGTTTATTATGTATGAGATTAGAAAACAATTTCCAAACTATCTAAGCTACAAGCAATTTTATTTTAAAATACAAAAGGATACTAACTTTGTCTATGTGATGTCTTCTCAGGCATTACAAATTGCTGGGATCGTTTCTGTAAGAACAGACATCAAAACAACTATTGATCAAAACTGCTTATCTGAATCAAACATTACATCTAAAAGGGCGCTGGGTCCAGCACTTTTTAAATCTATATGTTATTTTGTATCCCACTATTCTCAATCATCTTTTTGAAGGTCAAAGATAGCATGTCTCACCCAATGGATTTGCCCTCTTGTATTTGAAAAAAAACCCCACAAGAGTCTTCTCTATTACTTCCCCTTCTCCCCCTAGGATTTCTAATGGAACAAAAGTCACCTTTGACTGCTACAGTTACTTCTCCACCTGCCCTGCTCTTTCTGTTTATATTAGATACAAATGAACATTAAAGGTACCCCAAACAATATATTCCCTAACACAACGTACAAAAGTGATGCAAGGTCTCTTGTACTGGCCTTTATTTTTGACAACACTGAAATACATTTTGGGGATGAACAATAGCTGAAATTAATCTTACAGTTTAGTTGTGGCTTCTAAGCAAGTAAATTAATGATAGCAAACAATACTGCACGTAGTGCACTGTTCTGAAGTGAGGAAAACCTTCCAGCACAATTTAAACTGAAGTTGCCCATCTTATTGGATTTAGACCGTGATCCCAGAGGTGTTTCTTCTCTTAAGCTTATTAGTTCAATTTATATCCTGGCATTAGTGGAAAGCCTGGTATTTAAACAAGGATACTGAAGGTTAACTTAGGAACACACAACCTCATTAGTCAACTGAATTTGCTGTGTCACTGAAAACCAGTTTAAATATAATGTTGGGCTGCAAAACTAATCAATCCAGGAAATTCAGAATGATAGCTGCTATCCTGTGCTTAACTCGTGCTAGATCTTCGACTGGTGTGAATCAGCGTAATTCCTTTGAAGTCACTGGAGAATGCTGATTTACACCAGTTGATATCTAGCTAGCACTATTAACTCAAAGTCACACCTTCCAGGTTGTTCGTTTTATATCAGACAGCCTTACATTACTAAATGTAATTTAGTTGAGAGAGTTTTTATTGCAAAGAAAATATTTTGTCAAGTAGTTTTAATAAATTCATACTCTACAGAATAGAATGGTCACCAGCCAGTTGGGCCCTGATCCAGCACAACACTTAAACACATGGTTAACTTTGAGCATGTAAGTAGCTCATTGATGGGCCTAAGTGCCTTGCTGCACTGGGAACTGTACTAACTCAACTGAAGCAGAGAATCAAAACTAGCATCTTAAAAAGGGACCTAAAACAGCTTTTCTATGAACAACACTGTTATAATTTTAAAGTCTGATATCTCCTGAACCACAAAGACTGAGTACAAAGAGTTTGTGGGCCTCATATAAAGGCCCTTGAAGTCCATGGAAAGATTCCCATAGACTTCAATGGGTTTAGGATCAGTCCCTATATCACTGCAAAACCTTGAGTTCTAGCTCCCCAGTAGGATAAACAAGGTGTGTTCAGGCCTGATGAGTTTCTAGATATCAGACCTTAAATTTATCTCTGGTCGAGAAATGAGTAAAATGAGGAAACTTAGGAGGAGGAACTCTATGTTGGGGTTTTCTATAGCACCCTTTGAAATATTCAGGATGATTTATGGGGATAGAAGGAAATGTTTGTGTTAGATTCTGTTTTGATTGATTGTTTAGTGGCAGGTTGAAAGTTGGTCTTAGCTTTGGAATGTTAGAAGTAGTTTTTGCTGAGAATATTAGTGACAAAATGTCAGCAAAATGGTCAAAGATGCAAAATAAATTCAATTTATTATAGGGCTGCACTATTTAATAGTTGATTAAGAAAATCAAAAATGTGTCACATGGATATAAATGCACGCACTCTGTCTCTTCAGTCACTGCAGTCATTATTTGTTAAGTTATGAATTAATTTAGGCTCCAGTCCCACATTACAATCTATTAAATTAGACCATCTGCACCTGTGCAGAGTCCCATTGCTACAGACTGGAAGGCCGTTAGGGCAGACATCCTGATTTTTATTTGTCTGTTAAGTGGCCTGTATGTGTATGATCTATTGCAGGATAAACTATGTATTTATTGAGCCTGATCCTGCTGACAGCAAGGCCAACTACAAAACTCAATCCATTATTTTTATGCTGGTGCCTATATTTCTGGAACAGGTCTGAACACATAACTGGATAAACATGTCTTTCAACACTATGACAAACAGGTCTGAACACGTAACTGGGTAAACTTGTCTTTCAACACTATATATTTTAATATAATTGATAGGCTTTCCCATGGCGCTCATCCACAGCAACATCTAAGCACCTTGCTTGGTTTTGGGGAGTGAGGGAAAGTGAAAGCTCCAAAAGATTATGGAACCAAATGACAATCTGAAATCACTTTCTTAATTATAGTAGTTAAATCGAACACAGTTTTGAGTCTTATCAAGACTCCAATGTACAACTAACATACAATTAACTCATCTTTTAACAAGATACAGAAGCAAGTATTATTTCTGGCACTCTTAAAATGTAATGGATTAAAAGAACAAACAAACCTCTTTGGTGCTGTATGAAATACAGTGGAACATGCAAAAAAAAAAAAAAAAAAAACCCCACCAATGTAACCCTATGGTCATACTTTGCCATAAGTCATTTTGTTGCCTTTGCCTGAATGCTATTACATTCCAAAACCCATACAAGTTCATGTTGTTTATGTATGTCTGAGCACAGGGAGGGCGAAGAAAGTGTTTTAAAAGCATGAAACAAGTCGTTTTTATTGCATGTGAGTTTCTTGGTGAAATTTATCTGCCAAACAAATGAAGTACAGTACTGAGAAAAATCCTTTCCTTGGTCAATCTCTTATTGGGCACTCCTAACAGAAAGGTCATTTAATAATAAATGCTTTAAAAATTTAATTTTGTTTTGTTGCAAAAAAGTATATCTGCACTAAGCTGGCATATATCCACTCTGATCCATCTCTATTTCTGCAGGTAAATAAACTAGCAGCTCACAACTGGAAAATGAATAAACTGTTTCTGGGAAGCGGTCCTGCAATGCTACCCTCAATATAATTCTGGAAGGCTTTGAAGAAAAAATAAGGCACCATATATTGTTCTTCTTTAATTTTTATTATCATCATCGATAGGGTAAGCAACCCAATTTTACAAAACACTCTCTAACCCAATGTCTCTATTCCTCCAGCCATATAGTAGGGTTCTGCATGAGGCTACCTAATATTATGAAGCCTTATACTTACCAAAAGTATTTGAGAGACAAGGTGGGGGAGGTAAATATCTTTTTATTGCACCAACTTCCATTGGTGAGGGAGACAAGTTCTCAAGCCACACAGAGCTCTTCTTTCAGACCTGACCCATCTTGTCTCTCTAATATCCCGGGACCAACACAGCTACAACCATCAGTTCTGAGTATAAAGGGAATAAAATCCAAAATTAAAAACTGCCCTGTAAGACAAGTGTGCCAGGTCCAAGATGCCTTGTTTGCTCCAGTTCTTCAGGAACAGCTTCTTCAGAACCTTGCACGCGGACCCCAGAGAGTTAAGCAGTAGTGCTTCAGTTGCTTCTAATGTACCTGAAATCCAGCTTCACATAGTATTGTCTCCACCTTCTCTTCATTCTCTTCACCTTGACTCTCTGCTTCTCCTTTGCCAGAGAGAATTTGAAGTCATAATCTCTTTGGCAGTCAGTGTATTACTGGCCACGGCAATCCCCTCGGCATGAAGCCAGAGTTACAATATCTCCATCTGGAGATTTCTCCCCTGTCCCAAGCAGTCCTGGATCAGTTTCTGAGCAGAAGCTGGCTGGATTTGTTAAGTGCCATTGTCACAGCAGAAGTAGACTAAACACTGAAAGCTGAGCTGTTACTTTTCCATCCCTTTCTTAATTGTGTTACAGCCAATACAAAACTGAAGGAACACAATGGTGAACCACCTTCAATATGTGTATATTTGACATGGCAAAAGCACCAGAGCACAGGAGACTGGAGAATGGCAGTCAGCCTTAGGTCAGCTGGCCAAGACCCAGCAGAGGGTATGTTGGACACTAGGGGTCAATGGAGAATTTTAAGAAAGGAGAAAAAGAAATCAGAGTGAAATAAATTTACTTTCAGGCCAGACCTATGTTCCATTCTCAACTACCAGTTTAACAGAATGGCTCTTCAAAGGAGGGATTTCAAGAGATGTGGAAGGAGGATGAATCCATTAAAGATTGTGAAGCCCTTTAAGATCTACTGATTAAAAACACTATATGAGTGTTAATAAATAATAAACAAAATAATAATAATAATAATAAAATCTATTATGATTCATTATTTAAGTGAGGACAGCTTCTCCAGTGCTCTGGAATAAAGAGAGCTCATTCCACTGGGGCACTCAAAAGCAGAAGCGGTAGCATGTAAACAGTTTGGCAGCTACACTTTCAAACATGACCTTCAGCACTGATGCTGCCACTGTTTCAATATAGGGAGTAACCTACAATTTTACCTCAGACTCACTGCTCCTCACCAAGCATTTGGTGCAATAAATCCAAAGATAAGGTGTGGGAAGCTACTGGAGGCATAATATATTCAGGCTGAGGACGGTGTGGGAAAACAGGTAGAAGAGCAAAGGAGGATGGGAAGAATGGAGATGGGTAATTCTACACTCTGTTAACAATAGTTTTCAATATCAGCAGTGTTGAATTTTTTTTTTTATTTTTTGGGTAGTCTTCACCTAGCCTAGCAGTAGGTATATCCCATCACAGGCTGATCTTACAGTGATGCCCCACGTCTAATCACAAAATAGAAAAGAAATCTCTCTCTCTCTCTCTCTCTATCTCTCTCTCAGTATATGTGAAGGTGGGTGAAGACATTTCAGGGAATTTGGGCATATTATGTCTATTATGTCTGCATCTGACTATCACATGGATGGCGGACGTACCCTGTGACCTCCTCCAGAGACGATAGCCCAATGTACTGCGGGGGTAAATTGGCATAGCTGGAACTACACTGATTTACCGCAATTGGGAATCTGGCCCCATAAATTTTCTGATAAATGATACTTTGGCCCCCAACCATTGGTTTAATAAAAGTTAGTAAAATTTAAGAATACACATTTCACCATTTGGCTACATACATTTTATACTGAGTGGAGGTATTGATAGATACAACTGGGAATTTGTATGCATTTACCTCTCGACTGCATACAGATGTAAAGGTAGTAGTGTACTCTGCTAGTGCCACGTCGTTCACCAAATTTATTGCCTCTTCATTGAAAATGGAATCCATAATTCCATGCCTGTGAAATTCCCTGACCAGCTGGGTAATCAAGCTGTTTCTTTCATGGCATTTCCGGACAAGACAAGCCAGCTTAGCCTATGCATCATAACAACAGACAAATAGACTTCAGTTCCCCAGTGTGTTTATATTTTTTGTCTAATCTGACTAAGCAGATTTTGACATCAAGGTTTAAGACATAGCTCATATTCCTATATTTCTAAGCCATCAAGCTCTGCAGCATCACAACGGCAACAAACACATGCACATAACTAGTAATGGATAGTTCCGTTCTCTGTGTACTAGTTCCCTCTGGTGGTAAGATGAAAGGTAATAGAAGCAATGATACCAGCTTCCCCTTCTAACCCTGGCCTGCAGTCCAATTAAAGTCAAATGGCTAACATTCAGGAGGGTCTTCCTGGAAACAGGCATACCACACACTACAGAAAGAGTGTGGCTAAGTATACTATTATTAAGAATAACCAAATTAAGCTTGCTTTGTAACCAAAAAAAAGGGTCAGAGATGCTGCAACAGTTTCAGCAAAATACATTACCTTGAGTGGTGCTACTGTCAGGTCAGCTTCAGTCTTTCTTTTCTGAAGTTCCTCAGCCTAAAAGAATGAAAAACATTTTGTATTCAGTAATTCACAATTCCCTTGACAATGTTTTGGTAGTTTAAGGAGCTCCTTCATCGCTGGCCACTTCAGGTTACTTAATCACAGCAGTACCACATTAAAAGCCTTTTTCTGGTATCCATCATTATGCATGCATATCCTCAGGTACCTTATGAATCTTCTATCCTGCTTCTCCAGAGAGTAGTTTCCCCTTTTCTCATCTATAACATTTGGTAACATGCCAGAAATCAGAAGGGATTTTCTCCACGAGCATTTGATGACAGACTTCAAATGTGTGCATAGAAAACATCTCCTAGTCTGCACTCAGCTGAGGTGGGGAAGATAGTACAACTTTCAAAGTGATATGTACAAGACTGTATACTTTACAGCCTAGGATAACAATGTTTATTGCTTATAGGAAATCTGCTTTCAAATCTCTAGGACAAAAACACCCACAATTTTCAAAATATAAAATCAGCTTCATCAGCTGTGTCCGCTCCTCCTGCTGTTAAGCAGGATTCTTTAGCCACTCTGTCTACTCCTGCTGTTGAACAGGATCATCTATTGACAAAGCCCATTATCTTGGAGTGAACCAGGCAGTCTACTAGAACCCAGTGTGATCTCCTAATGATGGCCACTCTCATCTTCTTTTGTGTTTATTTGCATATATTGGTTATTTAATGTTTTTTTGTGAGGGGGGTGTTAAGTGTAAAAGTTTTTTAAAAAAAATAAAGTAAAATAAAAATAAATTAAATTAACATTACTAAAACTCAAACAGATCAACTAAAACTCTAGCAAAGCATCAAGACATTTCATTCTTAAAGACATCTTTGCAGGCTTCATCAGAAGTACCGTACGGCTCCCTTTAGTTGTTCAGTCATCAAATTCTGTTTTCAGAATAGTGAACAACAAAACCACCTTTCATTTAAGCTGCTGACTTTTAGCTTATTATATTTTTTATTTAAAGTTTTGATATGGTGGATATTATTCAAAAGGCAATGAGTTGCCACACAGTGGTGTCTGTGATGTGAACATATTCTCCTGCACTTACAAATAGGAAATAACTGTGGCATCTCAGATGGCGCTGTGTGGTAACTGTGGGTAGATGTAGACTTTCTAATGTGACCCCACCTTCTTGGTGCAGTGCTGGGTTGTCCAAGAAGGAAATATATTGTCTTCAGCACTCTGCCTGTTCTCTGCAGAAAGACAGCAGAAGCTGAACTTGTCTAGGCACTTAACAGTGAGGTAGTCGCAGACTCTACTGGTGATAAGAAACTAAAAGTTATGATAATTAATAACTTGTCTCTGAACCTCCAGGCATCAAACATAGAAGATCTTCAAAAGATGAGCTATTTCTGCAGTGCCACTATAAAAATACACATCAGAAACGGGCACACCAATTTAGAAGATAACTTTTGTACTGCATTATGGGGCATAACTTTTGCAGTTGGATTGGCTTTGAAAGTATGATCCACTGGGTTTGACACAATACTTTTATGTTTCATATTCTTTCCCTCAACAAGAGAGCAGAGGCTACAGCTTTTCACCACAGCTGCTACTGTGAGGAATAGCTCCCAGGTGGTTCCTCACTGAGGTCAATCCCCTTCCACAACATGAGGAAAGGGGGAAGATGAAGGAAAGAGATTTTTCCCAGTGAATACCACATGATTTGCTGTTAAAATTTTGGCAACACATCACTGATCATGCCCCATTTAGGAAAAAACTTAACACAGGAATTTCTCAGATAAGTGGGATGGAACAAAAACTTGATGGCACACAAAAGCAATTAAAGCCTGTCTACACTTAAAAGTGCTGCTGCTTTAACTATGCTGTTATAATTAAAGCAGCAAGCCCTCCTCTCCTAGTGTAGGCACAGTTTTAAAAGTACTTATACCAGCATAATTTATTCTGGTTTGGTGAAATGAAATAAGCTCTTCCATTAGAAAGTAGCTTCTACAAGTATAACTGTATCTACACTAGGCTTCTATCAGCATAACTATTTGAATAAAAAATAATCACACTCCTAACTGACATAGTTCTCCTGGGAAACTTTAAGTGCATACAAGGCCTAATACCTGGAACAAAAGAAATGTAGGTGGAACTTCGCACATCTTTGGATAGACTTTGCTATGTTTTGTACTCTTGTACAGCATCTATATATTACAGTGATGGGAATTTTAGAAATTCAGCAGTGGAGAGAAGAGAAGAAATTTGGATGCCATTTTGCCTGCAGTTAGGCTACAGGAATTATAATGGAGCTTGGCAGCAACCTTAACCATGGAAAGACTGTCATAGAATCATAGAATATCAGGGTTGGACGGGACCTCAGGAGATCATCTATTCCAACCCCCTGCTCAAAGCAGGACCAATCCTCATCTCTGGATGAGGACCAATCCTCATATTTCCATGTCAGCCACACAGACATTTTACCGCTATCTTTTCTTTCCCTAACGATGATCAGCTTTATGTGGCTGCACTGAACGCATCATTTTATTGCCCTTATAACCATTCCTTAGAAAGGAGAATATTTGGTCCTTTATGTCAGAAGAATAAAGTGGAATCAGCAAACTAAGCCCATGTTAGTCCACTTAATTAAGCACGTAAAAGCCAGTTTTATTATACCTTTTCACACAGCTGAGCCTGAAGATGTTCCACTTGGGTTTGCAAGTCTTGAAACTGACTTTGCAATACAGTCTGGTCCCTTAATTGGGATTTCAAGGTCAGCACTTGCTGTTCTAATCTCATATTGGCTATCCTAGCCTCTTTCAGTTCTTGGCCTTCCTTCTGTGTGTATTCAAGAAAACAAATATACATATATTTTTAAGCTAGATGTATAAACTCATAAAACTATTCTTAGTAGAGAATGCTAAAAAAATAACCAAAATCTGTCAATCAAAGTGTGCACTTACCTCATATGTCAAAATTATTTTTTTAACCTATAAAGCTAGTGTAGGTGTATAACTTAAAGTATCATAAATATAGTAGTGCCTGGCAAACAAGAATGTTAAAGCACCTTTGGAACAATGAGTTCACAACACCCTTGTGCGACAGCTATAATAAGAATACCCATTTCACATCTGGGAAAACTGAGGCACATACAGCTTAAATGACTTACCCAAGGTCACAGAACAGGTAAGTGGCAAACAAGAACAGAGTCCAGGAGTGTCCCACCAGCCCTCTACTCCCCTCTATATAACACATCTCTTCTGTCCCCCACACATTCATTTCAAACAGCAGTATTCACTCTCATATATCTATTTTATTCTCTGAAAACCATTAAAATTAACTGAGCATCTAACATGTTATTTAATTTTAAACAGGCAATATAAGAGGTTATGGAATTTGGGGGAAGACAAACTTTTGAATGTAACTCCTGTTCTTTTGATTTATTCTGTTTCATACATTTAAACTAGAAGGATTTGTGAAGACTAAGTTCACAGTCTGAACTAGTATATCAACCCCAAGAAGATCTACCATCAAGAAACTATGTAGAATATACAGACTAAGAATGAGGGTGTAATGTGTATGGTCTTATGACCTTATAAATACAAAAGCTTTGAATTATTAATTAGATACATGTAGTACTGTTTAATTTTCCCACACTGTGTTGTAAAGTATATGTTTAAATTGATTAAACTTTAAAACCTTAATTTAAAAACTTGAATTAAATCCACCAAACGCTATTTTAAAATTACAGTATTTTTGTGACTACGCATGCAGGAATGTAGTTTAATTTCAGCAGCTATTTGTAACTATACAGTAGGCAGAAGAGTTGTTATTCATCTATGGTCTATAGCAAATATATATATATTCTTAATTCGGTGACTAACATCCTGGATTTTACATCACTGGGCACTTTACCATATCAGACCACAGTACACAGAAGGCTCTGTTTCCTAGGAAACAATAGTAAACTGGAGTGATCATCATACCATACCATCATACCACCACCTCCAATATAGATAAAAATTAAGGTTTGTCTTGAAACTCCCCCTTCTACACTAGCATTTTAATGAGTGAACATGTGGTTGTCTCTCTAATTTTTGGCTCCGTCCTGTGTTTCAAAAACAGAACACAAGTGTTTATGCAGCCAGGCTGACTGGGGTTGAGACATCAGGATCTGATGGTATCCTATGGGTAACAACCAGCCAAAGGAACGGAGATAAGACATGGTTCTTCTATGTTACCAAAATCCTCCACCTTTTTATTCCATAAGTAAATGCCTGCTGGTGATTGTAAAGGATGCAATTGCTGATGGAACTGAGGAGGTTTAATTCAGTGACAAGAGGAAAATAAAATACGATTCTCTTTGCATTACATTTAGTTTAAAGACACTGATTCTTTCTGTGCATTTGCTGACCAACTCTGAAACCAGAAGAACTTCCAGAGCAAATATAGTACTGTTCATAGATTTTTAAGGACAGAAAGGACAATTTTATGATCATCTGAGTAACAAAAACCATTGAAATCACCTCTTTTGGGGTCAGATTTTCATAACCACTCAGCTCCCATTTAAACTCCCAAATAAGGCCAGATTTTCAAAAGGGCTCAGCATCCAGCAACTCCCACTATGAAACCTATGGCCCGATTTTCAAAATATCACACCACTCAACATTCTGAAGTTTTTAAAAAGCTATTGGCCCCATAATTAGTTCTCTAAATTAGAGCTAATTAGAGCTTCTGCAATATCTGTCCCTGATTCTGCCTGCTGGGCAGTTCCGAAAAAGTGTCCCAAGATTGGAGAGGGAGCATGTCCAGTGGTCAGAGCACAGAACTTGGAGTCAGAAGTTTTATGTGGGCTCTGCCACTGATGTGCTATAGGAACTTGAGATTTTTCTCTGTGTGCCTCATTTCCTCCCCTATAAAATGATTACCTCCTGTGTGGCAGCTCAGTGCCCATATCAACCTACTGCATGGTGGTGCAGAATGTATGGAATCTGCACTCAGCGCTCCAGTTAATATCATGAAGTGTGCAGACTCTGAGGAAAGTGATATACTTCAACCAGTGCTTCCTGTAAGCAACGAACACTCATTTAAGAGCAAGCTGACAAGCTATATGTGTGGGATATATGCGTGGGATATCTTATCTATCTCGTCTAGAACACCATTGCATCCTCTCTCTAGCTTTGCAGAGATGATACTGGCTGTGATAAAGTCTGTGAGGTAGGGTAGCTTAGCACTGAAATTAAGCTATAGTGATTTATTACAAACTGACTATGTTAATATCTTCCCGGGGTGAAGTGTGATCTTTTGTCTATGATGGCAACCAGACATGCCAAACCCATGAGAAAAAAACAGAAATTGGGCTTGTTTTTGGCTTAACTGGCTTGTGAGTTGCTTGTTGGCTAGTTTTGGGCTTGTAGCTTTTTGCTTGTTTGACTTGTAGCTTTTGTGGGTTTTTTTATCAGTTCCCAGAAAGCAGGGGCAAGGGAGGGAGAGAGTTGGGGGTGCAAAGCAGGCCCACCATAGTCCCAGACTGTATGAAAGGGGATCTAGTAACATTGTTTGTTGTGGTTCTCAGGGACTGGCTTGTTTTGGCTGTGTTTTGAAATGGGATTAGCTTGACTTTTGGCTTATTGTGAAAGTCGGGGTGCTTATCTACCACGTGAAAGTTGGCAACTGTGGTGGCAACTTACTGTAAATACAGCTGCGATCCTCAGCCCAACCAGTTACAATCAGGAGGGGAAACATGCCCAGAAAAGCAGCTCATGTTAGTTACCGTGCCAAAACTCCTAAATTTGTTTGTTTTAATTACAAAAATGACTTTCTACCAAGCAAAATTCAGATCACTTTCTTCACATTGCACAAAAAGCCATTATTATTTAGAGCTTCGTGATTGTAAAAAGGTTTCTTGTAAAATGGCAAATTTGAATGGAAGCAAATTGAGAATAGAACATTTATTAAAATAAATTCACTCCGTATCTCAGCAATTGTTAAGACAGTTTGTGTATAATAAGAGCTTTTCTCCAGCTCAGCTCAGCTTCCCCTTTTGTTTAATCCTGATAGCGAAGTCAATATCCTGTGTTTAAGGCATCACAGACTCTTTCCATGGAAATAATTGCAGTGTCACATACTCATCAAAAGGAGGCAAACTCTGCCTTCAGAGGTATGTTTGTAGCCTCTTTGATCTCAGTGAGAGCTGGGTGTGTACACCCAAGAACAGAATTTGATCGCACAACTTGTTTGAATTGGACAAAGAGAGGGACTGTGAATGGGGAAGGAGAAGCTGTTGCATAAATGAGCATCAGCAATCAGCAAATACTAAAAAAAATTATGAAAGCAGGACAAGATCAGTAATGAAGATATTCATGGTTTGGTTTCAGCAATTTCTCAGGCATTAACATATTATTAGGAGAGAAGACCAACAAATTACAACATATGTTTACTAAGAAGTGCTGCTACAAGGCTGGCGATCACATGGTTGGCAAGATAATATTGCCAGTGACAGACAAAGACTGAACATCCAGATAGACTGTCTTAAGGACCTAGCTAGAGATGGATCTGGGTAGCACTCAATCTGCAAGGAGGTTGTGTCTCTTTGGGATTTGTCTTGATGTTGATATTTATTTGAAGGAGTTCTTCAAAACAAATGTTTATTTAAAATTTTGTCCATAGCACTTGTTGCAATGCTGTGTGAGCACCTCATGAACATCAATTAACTTACCTTCACAACACTCCTGTGAAGTATGAAAATACTACTTGAAAGGCTGGTTTAAAATTTTCCATCCAAACTGGTTTTTGATGGAAAATTGGATTTTCAACTAACTGAAAATTTTCAAAAAACAAGTTTGCTTTCTTCAAAGTTTTTGATCCTTGGTTAAAAAAAACAACTCCCTAAAAACCAAATAGGTTTTTGTTTAAAGACAAAAAATAAAATATTTAGATTCAGATAAGCACGTGCCTCATGGGAGATGAAGTTCAGTTACTTCATGTCTCTATTCTCTTCTATGGGCTGCACTCCCCTAGACTACATCTCCCACAAGTCCCATGACACCACAGTCTCTCTTCTTTGTGTATCATGGGAGATGTAGGCCTACCAGGAAGCTGGCTCATAGAGGAAAGCGGGAGCATGACCAGCTCTAATTACTGCCACACCTCACCTCTGAGGAACTGAGGCACAGAGAGATTAAATGACTTGCCCAAGGAAAACAGGAAACCTGTGGCAGAGCCAGGAAATAGAACCCACATGTTCTGAGTTCCAGTTTAGTTCCTCAACCTCTTATCAAGTCTCTGTATAAATCTGTTTTTATATTTATTTTGCTTGAATTTTCATTTACTTTTATTATATAATTTCTGCAGTTTACTTTTTTTTTTACTTTTTTTTTTTAACTATATAACTATATAACTACTACTATATAACTACTTTTTTTAACTATATAACTACTTTTTTTTTTTTAACTATATAATTAAACATACTGGTCAACTGAGATACTCAGGATTTATACCGGTTGAAGTGAGAGCAGAATTTTGCCCAGCTGTTCCTATCATTCCTTTTAGGATTGTTTCTCAACTCCCCTGAACTGATATTTGTTCACCCCAAAGTTCCATATATAGATGTAAAGGATTCCATAAATCCTAGCTGGCACCATGGCAAAACTCCCATTGACTTCAGTGGGGCCAGGATCTCACCTAATGTGTCCAAATAATGGCACTGATCCTGAGAGATGTGAGCATCCATATCTCAGTGGGATTTGTGGGTACTCAGCACCTTTCAAGATCAGGCCGAATAAAAGTAGCAGCAATGAAATACCCCTGTGGAGTGAGTAGACACCAGCCAGGTAAATAACCCAGGTACATCACAGTGCGTAATGGTGAGGAAAGGGGAAACTTTAGCCAAGGACAGCAGGGTGATCCCTGTTATAAAAAATTATGTGAATTCTTTAGTGTCCCTGAAGAGCAAAAGGACTTTGCTTTTAAAGCTGTCATCTACAATATGCACAGTAAACTGTTCAATAGTCAGTTTACTTATTTTGGAAAGGTTGAATCATCCCTGCCCAGATTTGAACATCTGCTTCCAGTAAATCAAGGTGTTTCAGGCTTGTTTCAAAATCTGTTATTCTGAACCCTAACCCATCTTCTGTATCCAAATCATATTCTCCCAAGGAGCATTTTTTTCCTCCGTTCCACTTACACACATACCATTAATTGGCAGCACTGCTTTCTAAGCCTTTCCCCGTCATCTGCTTGTTTAAGTTGATGTAATTCAGAGAGTGCCTGCGTCAGCTGAGTTCTGACCTCTTCATATCTTGCTTCTACAAAGCCAAGTTCTCGGTACCACTTCTGAGCCTATCAGGAAAAAGAAATGAAAAAATAAAATTACAGACAGTAGTTAATGTCACTTTCCAGTATGTACTTACTTCCTACAGGCTGGATTTTGATCTCGTGGACACCACCTTTACACTGGTGTTACTCTATCGAATTAAATGGAATTAGACCATGTAAAGCTGGCCTCGCAACCAAAACTGAACCAGGCCCTTGGAATAAATCCTAAAAGAAAATTATCCATCTGGAGTACATGCACTTAAGAACTCTGAGTGACGCTTAATAACTGATATACGCAGTATTTCAAAGTATCTTAAGTGAAAATCAGACTAAAAGTAGGATTTTATCAGCAGGAAAAAAAAAGAAAATGTTGCGTTTAAAAAACTGGGAATGGGGAACACAAAGGAAAAAAAAATCATCCATCTGTTTTGCATTATTTCCATGATGCATTATCATTGATTACACCATTAACTATAATTTTGAGAATGTAATTGCATGATGGCATGCTGTTAAATATCTGACTATTCTGTTATTGCCTTACATACAAGACCTGAAGTCTTCTTCCTTCTATTCGAAAACAAAGGCTACAACTTCTTCTAATTTAACAAAGGAAGTTTTTTGTACTTTTATAAATAAAATAAAATGTTAAAAGGACCAAAGTTGGTCAGGTAAAGAGCCAATTACTTGGACAATCCCTTCACATGCAATCTAAAGGTTATTGGTCACTATCTGAACAGACAAATTCATGAACAGGATCACTCATTCAAAGCCATAAAAATAACCACTTCTCTTTCTGAGAGAAATGAGTTTATCTTTAAAACAATTTTTAAATAAAACTTTCATCAAACTATCCATATATAAATTTGCCACCATGCAATCTTATTACTGTTACCCTTTCCCTTGCTCACCATGTCTACTTGCTACTATGAGTTATTGCACCATGTCTAAAATTATTCTTGCCTACACCTGTTTTGCAGCAGCTAGGAAATGCGAATTTGCCATCAAGCTTTGGAGGAATATATTCCCATTTAGATAATGGACAATGTGGTTTGTTTTTGCAACAGAAAAAGACAAGGAACACTGAAGTTGGCCTGTTATAAAAGGCACAACTCAAGAGGAAGTTTCCTTTATTTTGGGTTAAGTGGGTGATTGTTGGCATTGTGATTCAATTAGATGGTGGCACACAACAAAACGTAGACTTCCAAAGGCAAGGGTACTCATTCAGTTAAGATTATTCCATAATAGGGAACTTCACTGCAATTTGTTTCTCTTTATCCCTCGGTAAAGAAAACGCCTTTATGTGTGCCTCAGGTTTTGCATGCTTCTGTTTCTTGAATAAACCCTTCTCATTTGAAAACTGGAAACTCCACATTTCGCACTGTCTTAATCATCAGAGTTTCTAAGTTACCACAAACATTCCTATTTATCTTTCCTAACAGGGGGGGAAAGTAAGTCTGCCCACAGTCTAGATGACAGACTCTTTGTGCAAGGGTCTCCTTATTAAGCACTTTCTGTTGTGATTCTGATAAGGCAATTCAACTGTAATTCAAATACTGACCAATAATGAAAGCAAGTCATCACTTAACTGGGGGTATCAAAGAGACACAGGTTGGTTCTCTAGATCAGAGACCTTTTCTTTTGTAATCCTTTTGAACACTGGTGGAAATAAGAAAAGAACGAGAAGAAAACAAGAAAAGGATTTGCTTCACATGAATACATCAAAATGGGAGATTACCTCTTTTTTGGCCTTTTCTAATTCCCCTTGTTGTATTTTTAGTTCTTCCTTTGACCTTTCCAGTTGTTCCTGCATTGCACTGTAGCTTTCCAATGTGCTGCCCTGGATAAAGGGCAGAAAAAGAAACAATTCCCTTCACACATTTAAAGTAGCACAAAACTTCTTAAAGGTGTGTGTGAATTATCTTCAGCTCTTGAAAGGAGGGCTTTAATTTAGGAAATGTAAGAGTAAACTAGGTATGGTACTTCCATCTCTGTGTACTGTGGGTCAGATCAACAGCAAAAAGGAGAGTGAAGATTGACTTAAGGAATCAGCAGAGGATTCTCCCTGTATGCAGGAAATCCTCAATTAGTGTACACCAGCTGCTCTTAGCCCCCTGACATAATGGAAGCCCTGAGCCAGGCTGGAGTAGGGCACGGGTCGTGTCGTGGACAGGAATCAGCATGCTTCTTCTGTTGCCCTCTTCTCCCCATGTATGCTGAGCGCTGCTCTGTTGCAAGCAGGGATTTATCCCTGTATCTTTTGCAGAATCTCAGAGCGGCAAACTCAACATGTTTTGGATTTCCTTTTTAAAGAGGTACATATACTTCATGCAAAAATATCTGAGAACAATTTGGACCTGATTCACCAGTACATTTACTCCTGTTTTAATGGGGTAAACCTGGGGCAATGCGGAGAAATAATTCTGCTGGTTTATAATTTCTAGGGAGGTTTTTTTTTTCTTATTTTTCATTTAAATTACTAAGAACACTTGCATGAAAATAATATGTTAGAGATAAATCTGCTCCTGCTGATCATCCTTAGCGGCAGTAAAATTCTGTGTTTATGACATTATAATAATCTCCTCAGAAATTAATCGTGATGTTGGTGAGGTTTATGACTTTAGGTTGCAGGGGAAACAGGAGCAGAAGAACCATTAAGAAACAAAGATCCTGTGTTCAGGCAAATATCTCTAGCAATCAAAACAATGAAGAGCAACACAATTTTTTTTTCTAAATGTGAATGTTTTTCACAGTTTATCATAAGACATCACTGCTCGGGGGCCCTAAAGATTTCATTCCTATGGAATACGTACATGGACATAAGATCTAGGAGGGAACTGGATTTCCATTCTGAAATGGAACTGAGCTAAAAAATTTCAAAATTTCCTTTGAAATACAATTCTGAAAAAAAAAATTCAGCTTGATCTAAATGCTTAGTTGTGATAGAACTGAAACGGCTTATTATGAATTTCAACTTGTTTTCTGTATAATTTTTTTAGTTTAAAAAAGTCATTTGAAAATGAAAAATTAAAATATTCTGTTCTGACAATGTCAAAACAGGACATTTTGAAATTGAAATGCTTTGTTTGGTCAAAAATCAATGTTTTAAAAAAAATCATTTGTTTCAGCAAAAATTTTCCAACCAACTAGTGTAAATAAAGTGGCCTTCTACCCTAGCAACTCTGACATTTGTGAAAAGAATGTATTTTTATCATAAAAATTAACAACTGGTCCATTTGGGTTCATTTTACCTTTGCAGACTTTTGTAGCAGTTCCATATTCTCCAGCACTTTAATACAACATTCAGAAAAACTGTTTGATATTTTGTCTTCTGTTTCAAAGGTTAACTTTGCCACCTCGGATCTCTCAGAAGTCTCTTGGGGAACCCTGGAGATTACAATGTTTTGATCATCCAAAAATGCACTTATCCCTGCATTACTAAAATGGCATTTAGAAGTCCCAGTATTTTTAGAACATGCCACTTGACAATATCCTTTAATACTACCAATTTCCTCTTCCAAGCAGGGGTCTTTATCTTTTCTAGTGAGATAGTTCGAGGGTTCTGTAACTTGAATTCCTTTTTCTTTAGTATGTATTTTACCAGAATCCATCTCTGTTTCCTTTGCTTGCATTCTATGTGGTAGACTCTTATTTTTTTGCTTCAATCTTAACAACTTTCCCTCTATTCCTGAAATTTTATCTTTTATCAGCTCTTCATAGCTGATTCCAAGAGCAGACATTATTTCCTTCAATTCATTATTTTCTAGAAGAATGTTCTCAATTACTTTCTGAGATTCTAGAAGCTGTTCAGAACTTTCCCTATGGACTCCATCCATAACATTTTTTAGTGTATGTTTTTCCTCTTGTAGTTCAGAAATTTTTTGGTAGCATTTGGTTTTGCACTCATTCAATTCAGAAATCATTGTCAAATATTTGTCTTGTTCACATTTTAGCTCACTCAAACTTCCCAATAAAGTTTCTTTGTCTCCTTCTAGCTGAGATATTATCTGTAAATTTCTCTGTCTCTCTTCTTCCAGATAATGAATTTTTTGTATGCATTTTTCTTTGTCTTGTAATAGTTTAGTTATTTCTCTGAAAAAGCTATTTCTCTCCTCTTTGAGACCAGAAAGCAGCTGGAAATACTTAATCTTCTTTTCATCAAGAGCTACAATTTTCTTGGAAAATTTATTGGATTCCATCACTGGTATTTCTTTTTCAGAATATCTATCTTCCTCTTTAACCAGGTGAGAGACATTCATGGAAAGGATTTCAGTCTCACCCAAGAGAACACAAATTGCTCCTGGGCACCTAAAATTCTTTTCTTTTGAAACTTTAGTATAACATTGACCATATATTTCCTCATTGGCTAATAACTTTTGGGAAGAGTCAACATCAATTTCATGTACTGTTAATATGTGTCGAGAATATGCATCTATCTCCTCTTCTAATGCACACATCTTCTGATAATATCTATCATTCTCTTCTTGTAACATGAGGAGTTTCTGTGAGTAACTCCCATTCTCTTTCATCAGTTCAGATAGTCTTTGAAAATATACATCCATTAGCTTCTCTGACTTATCTATTTTCAGGGTATACCCATTATTTTCTTCTGCTGCTGCTGACAGATGATGAACATGTTCAGAATATTCTTCCTCTAGTGCTAATCCTTTATTTAAATATAAATTTCTTTCT
Source organism: Dermatemys mawii (assembly GCA_007922305.1). Taxonomy (NCBI): domain Eukaryota; kingdom Metazoa; phylum Chordata; order Testudines; family Dermatemydidae; genus Dermatemys; species Dermatemys mawii. Next base: position 18,960,324 of record ML677326.1, on the reverse strand, counting down.
TGCTCAGGAGACAATATATTCAGTGGATACATACACTTATCTTCCTTCAGTGTGGACAGTTTTTGAGAGCGTTCACTGTATTCCTCTACCTGATCAATCATTTGTTTGCATGACGACTTATCCTCATCTTCTCCTTCACACAGTTTTAAACATTGCTCTCTCTTGTCTTTCAGTCCAACACTTTTTTGTAGACACACTTTTATTTGGTCAGTTAGATTTGCAGTTTGTTTACCCTTCTCTTCTATCACAAAAATGTTCTTTTCTAGGCGTCTTCTGTTCACTTCATCAAAGGTACAGATTGCTACATGTTTTCCATGTTCATCCTTAAATTCAGAGTTCTCTTGGGGATAGCCCTCTAAATCCTCATGTAGGGCAGACATGTTTTGGTCACCTGGAATGCTTGCTGTATGAAATTTTGGTTCTGCTTCTTGCTCCCCAATTTCATCATGTGCAATTTTAATTAAAACTTGGTTGGCTTTTTCAGAAATGCAAGTTACTGATCTGATTTCTGCTTTCTCATCCTTCTTTTCTTCTAGCTGAAATTTCTCTGGACCATTTCTAAGTTGATTTTTTCCATGATTTATTTCTTTATTTGGGTTTTTATTTTCATCTGTGCTTTTCTGTATAACCTTTTTATTTTGCAAACATTTTCCAATATAATGTTTTTCAACCTGGAGTTTGAAAATTTCAGTCTCAGTGTTAGCAATGTTTTCCTTTAGAGCTTCAGAATCTTTACCAGAAGAAACTCCTTTCACAGCATGCAAGACACCATTAGAAAGACAAAAGTTATTGTGATATGTCTGGCTGTAATTCAAATTCAGCATTTTGTTCACTAGGAAAACAGATTCTGATCTGAAACCTAGGACCCTGTGGATTTCAGGTTTTAGCAAGACAAACTGAGGCTCAGTCAAAGTGACAATCATAAAGACAGGTGAAGGATTAGCTGGTTGATCTATAGCTCGTTCCTTTAAGAGAAAGAAATATTCTTTTTCTTTGGTCCCCTTACTTCTCCCATCCTTGCTTAGCCTCTTAGAGCAAGATAAGATTAGTTGTCCGTTTTTAAGCTGGCTTGGAGTACATCCAGACAACAGAGAAGCACCATCTGATCTTTGTGCATCAAGAATGACCTGGTAATAAAGAAAAGAGAAAGTGTCTCAAATTGAAAAACATAAGCTATAAGGAAAATTGTCATAGTGTTATTTCATATATTCTTGCTGTGGTGGGGTGGCTGCCCCACCCCCATGCCAGAGTGGCAACAGTAGGCCAAAATGGCTGTGAGGGCAGACAGCCAATTAGAGAAGGGCTTACTGAGGGCCAATGAGGGCCAAGTTGTAGCCAGCCAACCCGACACAGGCTAGGCCGTATAAGAAGGCTGCCCTGCAGAGAGGCAGGCAGTCTCCCCTGGACCTTCAAGGGAGAAGGTCCAGCTCCTGGGAGAGGAGCTGTAGCATCAGGGACAGCACAGTGCTGGGCAGGCCCTGGGGAACAGGAAGGAGCTCTAGCTTGGGTGCCTGTCCGGCTGCAGGCCCTGACCAAAGGGCCACAAGGTGCAAGGGGGCTGCAGGGGAAGTGGCCCAGGGAGACAAAGGGACTGAGAGGAGAGAAGGAGGGCAGGACGGCTGCCGCCAAAGGGTCCCTGGGCTGGGACCCAGAGTAGAGGGCGGGTCTGCGTCCCCCCCCCTTCCGCCCCCATAGAACCCGGCTGCAGAAGAGGCCATAGTAGGCTGCACCTCACCCCTGCCAAAAGGGCTCGACAGGGGGTGTGGCTGGCCATAGCAGCAGAAGGACTGCAGAAACAACCCCTCTCCCTCCCGGAAGGGGGCGAGTGTGGACTTGGGGGCACTGCTGGAGGGCAGTGCCCTGAAGAGGACGTCGCCTGAGAGGAGCAGTGCATGTCCAGACACCCACCGAGAGAGCGAGCAATGGATGGGACACCACCGAAGGAGGACGCTCTACCGAGGAGCTGAGCTAATCCCCGGACTATCCGGCAGCAGGCGCCAGGTGGTGAATCCCAAACCCGTTACACTTGCCTTTTGACATGACAGCCTTGAAACATTTCATTACATATATATTGTTAGCCAATCTCATATAATCTCTGAATGTCTTATACTCATGCTAAGCTTTCTTGTGGAAATCTACTAGTAGTTAAAGTGTGGTAACCTCTGTTCTTTGTATGTGTAGAATTATCAGAAACAAGATGTATGTGCTGTTAAGATTTGCCAAACAGGAATTGTGCACTAGGTACAGTTGGTGTAAATGTCTCTATGGTCTGTCTACTCACATCTGGAATGTTATATATAAAACATAGATTAAAAAAAAGTGTGAGGGCTGTGGAATCTGTAAAATTTTCTGTCATAAACAAGGACAATATAAATATGGACAGAACTGAGTTCATAATTTGGAACAGAGTAATGATATACGAGCTGCAAGGCTCTGTTCCAGATTGCTAATGTATTAACTTTTTGTATTGCGCTTATCCATCCTTAATTAATTAATTAATTGAGCCCAGTTATCTGACTTCTTATCAATAAATTAATTGAACCCTCAGTAATATTATTATATATTTCACATATATTATTTGCAAAAAATGCAAAAAAATCTCTTGCCATGTAAACTTCCTTAACATGGGAGGCTGGAGAGCCTAGAGAATTGTAATGAGATAGAGCTTTTCCCTTCTTGGCTGCTAGTTTAATCTAGCCCAGGCTGGTAAAGAATGAAAGTTGTCATCCTCATGAAGCTGTTGGGTGGCCAATGTGATATAAGTTTGTTGTCACTAGTGAACACAGGTGGAATCCTGACTCCACTGAAGTCAATAGCAAAACTTCCATTGCCTTCAAAGGGCCCAAAATTTCAGCACAAGTGTCTGGATCACACATGTTACCACAACTGACAAAACCTGATATCCTTGTTTGCAAACTCATTAAAGACAAAGAGTCTTGAACGGACAAGGAGTTGAACCTCTAAGGGATTCCCACCACGTCTGGAAGTGTCTGTTCACGTTCTGCCTCTTTTGCCTCCAAAGCTGTCAATGTGACACTTTTCTCACAAACACAAAATTCACAAACACAAAACCCACATGAAACTTGCACTAAAAAGGTACGGCATAGTCACTGGTGCATCAAGGCAAGAGACTTATAACGATGCAAACAATAGTAATTACATTTGTAAACTGTTTTTCTTTAACAAAGTCCTTGAATAAAATCCATGGGGCTAGTATTATAGGAAAGGCTGACACTTCCTATTATAAGACCCCGTTTTCAGTTGCTTCATTGCAAAACTTTGTTTAGACTGAAATTCTTATGCTGTGTATCTGCCTCAAGCTGAATTATTCTTGAAAGTTTCAACCAAAACAGTTCCATCATTTTTGGGAATTTGGCAAGGGAAAAAGCATTGCGTTTCCACTAAAAACAATTATGAAAACCTTTTGTTTGAGAAGCTCTAGCGCTCCCATGCTTTGGAGCAGGCACTCATCTGTGTCCTTTTGAAAGGGCACAGATGGGTGCCCTTTGTGTCAGGGATGTATCTTTTGTTGTCCTTGTGAAAAACTACCCACATTTGGCTAAATTATAAGTCTTTGAAAAATCTTAGTTTGCACATGCTCAGGACAATCTCAAAAGTGAGAAGTCAGAGTTTAAGGCCAGAAGGGACCACTAAATCACCTAGTCTGACCTCCTGTGTATCATAGGCCAGCAACATCCCCCAGCACCCACACAATAAACCTAACAACTGAAATTTGACCAAGGTATTTCAGCCTTCAGGAGAACCCTTTTCTGCAACTATTTCAGTTTTAATTAATCTTTCTTGAACATAGGTGACCAGACTTGTACACAGCATCCCAAATGAGTTCTTCCTAGATTGTCCATGCAACCTTAATTCATCCCCCTCGTGTGTATGCATTATGATACAGTCTTTAATTACATGATCACATATTTTTTCCACAGGATCCCTGCCTCATTCAGAGTATAGGACAAACCTTTTCTGGGAATGAATCAGGGCTGATTAACGTTGGAATTCCACCCCATGTGTTGCTGAAGTAGGAAGTTGTGCAATGAATGAGGTGGGAAATTGCAGGAAGAGAAAGGACTGTCCCAGAATTAAGGCAGTTGAATGCTTCCCTAGAGAATTAGAGTCTATTCCTGCCTCTACCACAGAGTTCGTACATAATGCTAGTCAAGTCACTTAAACCACATTTTTCACAGGTGATCACTGATTGTCTGGTCCTCTTTTTCTGACTACCCAACTTGAGACCCTAGTGTAAGTGACCAGGGTATAGATGGTCTGGCCTACCAGTCATAGCTTGGCTGGAGTTCACATATCAGGGACGGTGCCAAGAGTTGGGGTCAAAGCCAGGCCGGGGTTGGAGACTGAAAACCAGAAGTAGTACCGGGCTAAAGTCAGGACGCAAGAGTCAAGGTCAGAGTCAGGCTGAGATCAGAGGCTGGCAGTCAAGAAACGAGGTGAGGTCTGGAGTCCCAGGAGGCCCGAAATCTGTGTTGTTGCCCAAACAACTTCCTGGGACATCCTCCATGGTTAAACCAGGTGGTTGGCCAATCAGAGGGCCACAACATACCGTCACTCTGGCTACCATGGGCGGTACTTCCAGTAACTCCTATTCTCCACAGTGCTCCCTGGGTGTGGCTGTTCATGGCCTTCAGAGTCCCTGCATCCTTACACCTCTGGGGCCTGAATTCACAACTGCTCCGATTCACAATTAAGTCAATGGGAGCTGTGCTTTGAACATAAAAGTGCTAAATAATGCTAGGTATTCTGCAGAATCAGATTCTAAAAGTTTTAAATTGGGTACCCAAAATTAGTGGCTACTTTTTGCCTTAATCTTTTCTGTGCTTCAGTTCCCCATCTGTAAAAGGGGGATAATATAAAGGTATTGTGAAGATTAACACATAAATGTTTGTGAAACACACAGATACCATAATGAAAAGTCCATGAGGAAATTAATAATTCTGTTTTCAGAGCAGGGTTTGAATAATGTGCAGTAATGCAGCAGGGGACCAAACACTGAACAACGAAGAGAAAAAATATTGAATAGATGCTCACTAAGTGAGCACTGTCATACTGTGCATTGAATAAAGCAGGGGTTCTGTGGAAAATATGTATGATCCTGTAAATAAAAACTGTATCATAACTCTCACACACAAGGCATTTCCTAACGCTTGAGGCCTTAGTGTCCTTTCAATGTAGTTTTTTGTATGTAATTGGGGATGGGATTTTAAAGTGTGACGAGTGCAAAGAAAAATGGCTGTTTACTGACTGTGTGTTGTCTACCCCACAGTAAATAGTTGTTTTCCAGGAGCTAGTTTCATATATATTTAGGATCATTCTCACTATAGGAATTGTTATAAAAACAAGAAACAGTGGTGTTACAATACACACACACACACACACATATATATATATATATCCATCTCTGTGGTGTCCTAGATAACATTAGTACACACACACACACACACACACGTATATATATCCATCTCTGCGGTGTCATAGATAACATTAGTACTGCATGAGTGAACTTACTATCAGGATATAACTTCTTATTGACTAGAAGCTCTGCAGATGATCACTCTCCAATTACTGGACAGAACAGACAACTTTACTGAACGATAAGAGCAATATAAACGCTGTGTGAATTGTCCATTGATTTTCATAGCATGCCAAACACAACACTACAATCCCCAAGGTTTTATCAAAGTAACTTTTCTCTTTCTAAATAAGGGCATACCATAAGCACTTAGGATAAAACCCCACCCTTCCATATGCACATATCCTTCTCTATTACCTATTCTGCACTTGAATATTATGTGGAGTTATCACTGCCATTGAAGGTGAAATCCTGGCTCCATTGAAGTCAATAGCAAAACTCCCATTGACTTCAACAGACTTTACCATGAACATAGAATGTGTCATCAGGAGCGACAGTGAAGATCGAAGAGCTGGAATTCATTATTTTATTATACAATCAGAAAATCTGTGGTTATTTATGCATAGTAATAATGTCTGTAAAGGGAAAATACCAACATGTAAATAGTATTTTTCTGGGTAGATCTGTCTTCATCTTAGAGCAAAATTTTGACAGCTAGTTCTGGAAGACACACTTTTATACTAATTCCTAAATCCACTGTGTCTGCTCCTTATTTATCCTGTGATCCACTGATAATGCCGTGCTTGCAAAGTTAGGAAAAACAGCAACCACTTTCTTCTCACCTGTTCAGTGTCAGCTAGCCTGTGTTCTTCAACAATTTCCACCAAGGCACTGGAGCTGTGCTCAAAAAATGGTTTGAGAAGGTCCTTTGGCAACCCCTCCACATTATTAAGCCATCCATAGCCACATTCTAATGCTATGTCTGTTACGATAGAGCATTTGAACAGATGTAAAGCTGCTGAATGACATACGCCAAGTAACAAAAAAACTGGTGTGAAGCATGAGAACTATTGTACACTCTATTAATCACACACATTTTGATGGGCATATGAACACTGTGATTTAATAATAAAATATGACTAATTAATATTTACAATATAACCCCTTTTTCTCAACTAGTTGGGAATTGAGGAGATCATAAAATCGAAACTTAAAATTGGACATCTCAAAATTACAGTAGTTATGGTGAACATGTTGCAGTATGATACACTTTCTTTTTGTCTTTCAAATGAGTGCAAAGTAATTTTCAATGCACTGGAGGCATCAGAATGAAAAGGGATGTCAACTTGTTGATTATCGGCATAACTTTCATTATGTGATTTTAATTCCATCTAGAAAAATGGTTCGTATAACTGTCATTTATAAGATCGGTGTTCGTAAAAACCGAAGTTCTACTGTAATAAGTTCTTAAATAGGGTTTTTCATCCACAAATCTCAAAGCACTTTACAAATGGAGGTTAAGTGCTATCCATATTTTATAGATGGTACAGAGAAGTTATAGGTGTGATTTTCAAACGTGGCCTACATTTGCTTCCATTGAAATCAACTGAACAATTCCTATTGGCTTCAATGGGAACAGGTAGGTGAATGCTGAGCTCTTTTGAGATCCAAGAGATCAGGACGTTGGTTTTGTATCTGATCTGAAAGACAACTCTTCCAGTCGCACAGCACACACAAATACTACACTGCAAGATTGGTTCAGCAGTGACTTACAGGGAGACGTGTCTCCTAATGTATCACCTCTACAACTTCTCGCAGCTCCTAGGCTTTTCCTCAGAGGTCTCATGTTCAAGTATTACCAAAGCCCAACTCTCTTGAGTTTATAAGATATGTTGGTATCAGAGTTCACAATAGCACTGCAGCAGACCATATGCATCTGATAAATCCAAACATGCCCTTAGACACATACATAAGCACCACTTAATGAAACTCCCCCTTAACTAGTAGTGCATATGAAATAAAGCAGAATTCCTACTTGTTGTTGTACGAGACTGTTTGGTATGTTGTAGAAAAGATGGAGTTTGAGTAGCTTTGTTTCTGGCTGGATCAAAGACTGCCTCCCTCTTCAGATTTAACTGCTCATCCTGGAAAAATGGGTCACCATTCTTAATGGGGGGAAAAAAGGGAAAGGAAAACAAAATAGTGTAATAAAACTAGAAGTTTTAGTAATATATCACAAACAGCTGCACAATTTTCTTTATTGTGTTACTTACATTTTTTTTTCCCAATCCCAATTTCTGCTTCCCAACCAATCACACTTTGTAACAATCAATATTTTCTTTTCTACAGCATCTTCCATCTAATGTTTTCGGCATGCTTTATAAATGTGCAAAGAAAGTGGAGGTTGGTATTAGCCTGATTTTATGCATGGGGAAACTAAGTCACATAGCAGCTAAGGGACTTGCCCAAGCTTATAGCAATAGTTTGAAGGAGTTGGGAGTAGAACTCAGGTTCTGTGACTCGTAATCCTGTAAAGACTACAAAGACCATTCTTTGTTTCCCAGACATAAGAAGCTATTTAATTATGCATTTAACTTGGAGGTCTCTGGTGTCAGCTGAGATGACAGCAATCATACTGGTGCAGCTGAAGTGGTAAGCCAGTAGCAAATTACTAACACTAGGGAGGAAGGGGATCATAAAAGGAATTTGTGCCTTTCTGATCATGCACCACCCCATACGCATGGCAGAGTACAATAGCAAAGGAGATCCATTAAAATGTCTTGCACAAGAGATAGGTATTGAATCACACAAATTTCCATTCATTTCAGAACAGAAATGTTCACAGTTCTGTGTGACAACGCAGGAATTTTGAAGTTATTTGATAAATTCACAGAGATACATCAGGCAACCTTTTTTAAAAATTAAACCTTGTTTTTCTAAATTTCAGGGTGCCATTTCATGCCTTAACACCCTAGGTGGTGTCACATTGTCCATACTTTATAAGGAAATAATCCAAAAGGTAAGATGGATACACAGCAGTGATAAAATAGAAAATGCTGTGACACCAAAGATTGTTACATGAAAATATATGTTATGGAATTACGTTGCCTACCAAATCAATTCAGCTGTCCCCTCCCACATCCTTCTCCCCCATTTCAACCATTCACCTGGGCTCTGATCTTTACTTCTTATGAATACCTAATTAACAAAGGAACTGGTGTTTTCTGTCAGTTGCCTGTTCAAAATTTGTTGTTCATGTGCACACTGGGGAAAACACAGCCAGAGCTGAGTTCAGTGTCCTGCTCATATCCCTGAGAGTGCTCCATAAGAATCCAGACCTTTCAATGAGCTTTGTGTGATTAGAACCCAGACCGACGTGGAGCTTACTGTAGGACCAGGATCTAATTCAGTAATATTGCATGAAGAAGTTTAGCAACTCTAGTAGCTTTCAAGGATTGTAGACATTGCTTGATGCAATGTTTACTGACAGCTTTACCATCCTTTATGCCTTACTATGATACATGTATGTGGGCACATTTCCTTTCTGAGTGAGGAACAGTCAAATGTTCCCATACATTGCTTCAGTAACAAGTATTAAATAATGATTAATCATATGGACTGGCTGAAATGTTATCAAACTTTAAAGTCCTCCTTTTTATATTTCAAACTGTTTGTCATTTTACAGTAATAATGGTACACTAACGAGATTAACATGTAAATCAGGACACTTTGCAAGTACTCCATCTTGGATACTACAAGACCAGTGCAATGAGAAGATCAGTGAACTCTACTGAAATATAGGGGGATAAAACCCTCCTCCAGTACTACAATATGCCATTGGACTGCCTCAAACAAGTCACTATTCTACTGAATACTGAGACGTAGGAATTTTCTTGTGAAATGTATCAGCTGACTACGGTAACCACAGGACAAGATAAATCTCATTATTCTTCAACAGGTGGAAGGGCAAGTTAACCTCTTCCCAGGTACACACTACAAAGGTGGTACTTCAAAGGAAGAAGAAAATTGAGCAGTATTAGTTCTTACTAATAAAGTCATGAAGGCACCTTTGTTATTAGCCCAGAGATAAGGCAACAAAAATGTCCATCAAGTTATCCTTTTATACACCCTGCAGCATATTTAAAAAAGCCAGAGAAAGAGATGGGCTTCCTATTTCTTAGGCAGCTTTAAGTGCTCTGTCAAACACTTACAGAGAACCAAAGCTCATACCTTAACAGCTTTATACGGATATTTTTTCCTGACTCCATTTTCAAACATGCTGTGACAGACTGACAATATCCTACTTTATGAAATTAAGTCTGTTGTATTAAAAATGCAAATGTTTATTAACTATCATGGATTTGCATGGAACTTCCTCAGCTGCAAGACAGAATTAATGCAATCTCTGGGAGACATGAGGAACCTCAAAGGACTATGGAGGACAATGTGTGTATAGTGGATTTCCTAGGAAATACCTGAGGGTAAGGGGAGGGCAACTGACAAACTTCAAATGCATCTTTATGAAGTTACCTCCAGGAGAGAGAAACCAATTATCTGTTAATTACCTAATCCTGGAAACTCCAAAACAGAGACCCCTAAATTGTAGGAAGGGCGAACTAAATATGTCACGAGTGTGCTCTTCTGACCCGAAGCTGAGGTGAACTTGAAACTATCAAGAAAACCCTTGGGTTGGGTTTTGAAGAATTGTTCCTTCCATATTTGGGTTGGGGCGATATCTGGTAGTTTATTAGCCAGTGTGTAAGTTCTTTTATTCTTTTCAGTATGGTTTCTCTGTAGAGCTTTTACCTTAAGAATAAAATAGTCTTGCACAGGAAGTTCTGGATGGTAACTTATAACTGTGGACAGTCATTCTGATATTAGTCTCTGAAGAGAAGGCAAAAGAAGCTTGCTTAGATAGCCTGTCTTTTGCTGAAATAACATGGTGAGGGTAGGGAACTGTTCAGCCTAGAAATACTCCATTCAGAAGGGAGAGAGAGATGTGGATCTCTACCTACGAGATGTGACATCCAGGGAAGCCTGAAAATGGTGCCCTCGCTGTACCATAGAGAGGGAGTACAGGTGCAGTTGCCCTGAACTGTGGCACGTAGGTTTCTCCCAGTCTCAGCCATACAGACCTCCTCTCTCTACTACTTTAAATAAGCAGACCCTTCATGGCACACTTCATTGTCCATGTCTGAGCGCCTCTCTGTCCCATTAACAATGTACCAAGGAAGCGACATATTGCTTTCAAGTTTCTCTGCCTTTTACTCTCCCTTGTAATAGAAGTCAACAAATGATGTAGAATATCACTTTAAGGCCCAATGTTGCAGCAGAGAGCAGAAGAGTGATGTTTCCCACTCAGGTAGAAATGGTAACCAGTCTTCCCGCAACCTCAGAACTGTCAAGGAGACACATTCAGTGAGGTAGTTCTTAAACATGTGGGGCTCTAATTCACATCCCTCCCTAATGAGTATGAAAATAAAAGTTAATCACATTCTGTATTACATTCACTTACCCAGTTACCACTGACAACTTTATTTTCTCCATTTTCCATTCCTGCAGGCAATAGCTCCTTTTCTGCTTCGTTTGGTAACTTTGCTCCCAGTTTGTCCTTTAAAGTGCTATTTTCTTCCATAAGTTCCTCCACTCGTTCCTGAAGGCTGATCTCAGACAATTTCAGCTCATAAACACGACAGCAAGATTCCTCTAATTTCCTTGTCAGGAAGTCTTCATTGTCCTGGGAGTGCTGAAGTTTAGTTAGTAGGTCTGCTTGCTCTCTGTTATTACCTTCTTCTTTTTCCTGTAACCTCTTCAGATTTTGCTGCAGTATCTGTAGGTGGCTTTTCATGTAATGATCCATATCTTCAATGAGAGTTTTTATTTTAGTTATGTTCACATCAAAGTGCAAAGACCCCTGAATTCCATTGAATACTTCTTCCAGTTTGCATTGGAGATATTGTACTGTTCCCTCTCCTAGCTCAGAGAACAGAAAAGCTGTAGTGGCATTGAGATCTAGGACTTCCTTCTCCAGCCTGGACACATGACCCTGAAGGGACAACTCCCGTTCTCTCAACACTTCTGTTTTCTGCTTCTGCTTTTGTTTGTAGTGCTCGAAATATGCTGATTGACTCTTTACTTCATCCTCTTTTGTCTTCAACTGGTCCCGAAGTCGCCATAGCTTTTCTTTTTGTTTTCTCTCGGCCTTTTCTTGTTTTTGAATCTGCAAGTTTCAGGGATTAGTATGGGAATGAAAATAACAATAAGCAAATTATGATTCAGAATCTCTTTTCACGATATTTTTTCTTTTTCTTAATTGAGAAATAAGTGTGTCCATCTCTTCTGAAGCATCATTTGGCCAAAGCCTATGAATAATATGATCAAAAAAATTTCAGAAATCTATAGGATTATATGATGTGGAGGCCAGAGAAGAATTTGGCCCATTACCTTGTTGCTTCAGCCACCACCAAAACATCTCAGTTAAACATCATGTTTGCTTTGATATTTAATATTTTAGTTCATTTTGCATAATGTAGGATACTCATCAAATCAAAATCCTTTTATGGACTAAAATGCATATAATCAGTTCCTAACTATACAACATACTATTGTTTAATAAATATACTGTAGTAGTGTTCAGAGGTCACAATTAGGTTCTTAGTCCCATAGTACTAGGTGCTCTTGAAATAGATATGAAAAAATAGTTTCCGTCCCCAAAAGCTTACAATCTAACATAACAAGTGACTTACGAAGTGTGGAGGGAAGAGGTGCAATGAAATATATACATTAGAATTTGTATATTCATAAGAGTCAGTAAACCCATTTGCCCTCTAATTTAGCCATCGTTAATAAGCTGAATTATTACTGGGCCCCTGGAAATGTGGAAGCAGTGCGAAGAAGAAATGGGTAGTGGGTCTTATTAGTTAGATCACAAAGAGTGTTCCACATGTAAATGATATGGATAATTTTAATTTTCAAATGAACCACGTTACACTTTTCATGAATGTGTGGGTCATGAGATAAAGTCCAAAAGCGTCATAAGAAAGAGAAAAAAACCCCATTTCTTACTTTATTAAACTAGCCCTGAACCAACTAAAGGCCTTCAAATAACATAATGCAAACTTGAAAATTTTTCAGCAGATACTGAAGCACAGAGAAGATCCAACTGAGGCATTTTCAGTATCCTATTAAGTACTGTTTCATCTCAGTGTTTTTACACTCCAAGCTACTGATTTTTAGGGGGCTTGCTGATGAAACAAAAGTAATGAAATTAACACTAAGCATGAAAGCCACGCTATGTCAGGCAGGATCAAACTATTAGTTTTAAATGAAATTACCTCCTGATGGGAGAATAGGAACTGTTTAGACAGATTCTGAAAAATATATTTTAGTTTTAAACTGGTTGATTGAGAAATTACTGTATTTAATACTATCTGTTATACTGAGACACTACACCCTAAAAATACTGGAGGAGTTGGTCCACTGGAGGAGTTGGTCCACTCCATGGTCTCACTCTCAGCTCCCATGAAGGGAAAACCCCAAACATAACCACCAATTGGTAGAGAGTGGGAGCCAAGCAACCACCTGTAATAGATGCGGAAAAACCCATAGAGCATGGATTGGTTTCTTCAGCCATCTTAAGTCTCATCAGTGACTTTTTTCATCCTAGAAGACATCAACCTTGTATCAAGAGATAGCTGCCGAGGACTGCAGGTATACTATACTACACTGCCTTTCACTACATTAATGAGCTTCAAATGAAAATACTGCAGTTGTAACTACTGATGAAAAGGAAACATACCCATGGAAAATAAATCTGTAAAAGTTGCAATATTGTGAACTACATTACATCAGATAGGCTTATCTTAGATGGATACGTTTGCTTGTAGTATTTTCATTGCATCTCTATTCAAGGGACTCATCAGATGAGCTATGAACCAAAGCAGGATGTTTATTTAAAGAAAAAAATAAGTCTACTGATAAGCATATTTTTTAAAAAAAATCCATAGAGATTATTTCTGTATTTATTTGCAATAGCACCTCCTATGTGCTAGGCATTTTTCAAACACTTAGGTATGGTTCATGTTTCACAGAACTAACAGTCTAAGAACAGACAAATAGACAGACATTAGGTGGGGAAGGAAATGAAAACAACAATAGGCAAATTATATATAAGACCATAAGGAAGAAGAGGAACTTACATGGGGACCGGGCAAGAGCTTTGCAGATGAGCGTAGGAAGGTCAAACCATGTGTAGAAAGCCACATGAAAGTGGGCAGGGAGGTGACAAGGCTCTGATCCAGTTTAAGACAGCAAGTCATCAAAGACATGTCCGCCAGACAGACTGAGTTGTGGGAACCCATGGAAGGAGACAGTTTAGTGGTAGAGAGATTGATTTGTGAGTTATCCACATGGAGATAAGTAAAAGCATTTCATTTAAACAATATCCAACATACCAAATCTGTCAGTTCCACCTGAAGGTTTTGGAGCTTCCCTTTAACACGTAGGTTTGCATTTTCTACCCGCTGTAGCTTTACATTCAGTTGGTCAACTGTTTCAAAAAGTTTCTTCTGTGACAGCTCCAGTTCTTTTGCTCTACATTATTGAAAAATAGGATTGCTTCTGAATTATTACATCACTATAGTGTTTCAAAAGAAATAATGTATCATCAGTTCTCTATTTACACTATTTTCTCTCTCAACAATAGTAATTAACACATCACTGAAAATTGATAATTAATAACTGATCATTGATATCTAATTAACAATTAATTATAAATAGTGTTTCCAGTGAAATGTGCTACAGACATGCAAACTCTCAAAGGCCTTTATGAGCTCTACTTAATTGTAAATGTCTACATTGCAAGCTTTCTCTGGGATGCAGTGATGCACAAGGAGGAAAGGATACTTGCGGTTTGAAATCCATAAGCAAACAGAAGCATTTGGGTAGTGGTTTATGGCAGTCTATTGTGGCATACAAAGTGGAGACCTACCATAACTGGGCACACTTTGTAGCTAAAAGAGACATGGTTATGTGACAACAGGCTTCTGCTAAACCTATGACTCATAAATGTAAATGTTACCATCAGCAACAGTAACATTATATATTCCTCCTGTTTAGAGAAACAGTAGGAAGTAACACACCAGGAGTTATGCTGGCTTCATGCAAGACACACTGCCCTGTAACATCTTTTGTAAGGCATCTTTCATACTGGACATTAAAACTTGCTATGTCTTATACCCATCTGCTTTAGCTTTTGGCGATAAAACTGATTTAGCACAAAATATGTTCCTTTCCTTAGGGTACCACCGGACTCCTTGTTGTTTTTGTGGATACAGACTAACATGGCTACCCACTGACACTAGATTTTTCTGTGCATCCTGCAAGATCTTCAGGCCACAGACTGTCTTTATTTATGTGCATTCTGTACAGACTGAGACCCTTGGTAATAAACAGATAAGATATATTGATGCAGGTGTCACGGGGGGTGGGGGAGTCCCGTTCCCACACACACCCCACTTCCTGGGATTCCCAGTGATTCTTAGCCAGCCAGTAGATCAGAAGGTTTATTGGAGATGCCAGGAACACAATCCAACTCCGAGCTTATCAGTACAAACAGGCTCCCTTAGTCAGGCTCTTCTGGGGGGCAGGGAGATGAGACCCCGAATCCGGGCTCCCCACCTGCCTTTCCCAGACCGCTTCTACCTGACTTCAATTCCTCCACCCGTCTGCCTTCCTTTGTTCACTTCCCGGGTAGGTGTCAACTCCCTTCCCCCTTCTCATCTCAGGTTACAGCTCCAGATATCTCCCTTCAGAAAAGCCTCCCCTCCCCCAGTGAAACTCTTGAGATCATGTCCACCCTTCTCCCTGCTTGTCACAGCAGGCAATTATCTCTGAACATCTGTTTGAACCTACCTGTAAATCTTCTATCTCCTCTAACTTTGTTTTGAATAGCACTATTGCCATGCATCAAGAACCATTCACCCAGGGCAGCTGATGCTTAATGGAGTCATTATTTTGAGCAATATTGTTAGTTAGGACCAGCAGACTAAATTATATCTAGCTTTCCGAAACGCTGATTTTGTTTGACAATACAAAGCCTAATTACAAATGTACACATAATTGACATCAACCATTTTTTGATTCCAAAATAAACTTTTCACTTTAAAAAGAGGAAGAAATATAAACTATGTTACCAGGATATTCAAATAAGTCCAGTGGTCTTAAAAGTGTGAATGATGTAATAAAATATAAACTTTGTTCATTATAATTATAATCAGGGGCAGCTCCAGGTACCAGTGCAGCAAGCGGTCACACAGCCTGTGGCGGGCATGTCGCTCCCGTGGATTCGGCGGCATTTCAGCGGTGGGTAAGCCAAAGCCAAGGGACTGGCGGACCTCCCGCAGAAATGCCACTGAATATGCGGGACCAGCAGACCTCCTGCAGGCGTGCCACCGAAGGCCGCCTGACTGCCGCACTTGGGGCAGCAAAAATCGTACAGCCGCCCCTGATTATAATCTGATAATTCAGTCAATCTGGAATCCACTTTTTCATTTGTTTTAGAACTAGTAAGCTATATTATGATATCCAATAGAAAAAGCACATACTGTATTTTACACACTTTAAAAGTCTAAAATACAAAGAATGTATTTACCTGTTTCCTAGTGCAGAATTTGACTTGGTGTAGTCCTTTAAAATTTCTTTCAGTTTTTGCTCTGACTTTTCCAGCTGTTTCATTCTGAGATTCAAGGTCTCCATTTCAGCACTGCTTACTGCCCCTCCAGACTCCCTTGCACTTCCATGCTCTAGGTCTTCTAAATCCTGGAAAATCCAGGAAGTATCAATTTTAACATTAAGATTCAGAACATCAGACCCTTCATTACTGGGTGCTCTAGCACAATAACAAAATTCTTGTCTTCTTTCAGATGAAGGCTCCATGATTAAAATATATATTTTTTAAATCTCACCATGGGTGGTACAATCTGAATGTTTTCTTTGTTCAGAAGATGTTTAAGTGCTCATTTTAGCTTCTGTGGTGCTCAGATGAATGTCTTTTGTTGACACTGAACATGTTTATTATTCATGAGAGAACCACATACATTTCATTAGCCCAAAAGTCATTCAAAATGTATGAAGGGAGTCTCAGTTTACAGCAAAAGAGAACTCAATACAACACATTATGAGTCAACTTCATGGAGGAATTATGCATGGCACCTGAGACTGAAGTGGACATAATTTCCTGGTAAAAACAGAGGAAGACAACAATATGAAGTACATTTACGGATTTACAATAGCTCTTCCACTCCTAGCAAATGGAGTCATTCTTTGGATTGTCTGAATGCAGAAAAACAGCATAAGCAGAAGAGACATTTACTTGTTCAAAAGGTAAATTATGAATATTTACGAGAAACATTCAGAATTTTTAATTGATAGTTAAAAATGTGCAGGGTGAAAATGTATTTCTGCTTTGATCTTTTTTAGAATGATGCCCCAAAGTATTTTCTGAACACAAAATGTTACAACAGAGATAAAGCGACTCAGACACAACCAAAGAAATACTGGCTAAAGTCTTCTGACATACAGACATCTGGTAACTTTAAAAGTCTCCTCTGCAACAGAAGGAAAACAAGAAAGTCTTGCGTGCAGCTAAAAGCCTACAGAAGAATGTTTTCAAGATGGTAAGAAAAGAGACACATAAAAAGTCCATTACTTATTAACAGGATTTTATCTCCACATTTCAAGCATACCATTTGGAAAACATATTAATTATTTTTTATTTCTATTATATTGCCTAGAAGCCAGAGTGTTATTGTGCTAGACACTGTACAAACATAGAACAAAGAGACGGCCCCAGCCCTGAAGAGTTTACAGTTTAAACAGAGCTTGCATTCTAAATCTCGGTCCTGCAAGTAGAATGTGTGTGTTCCTGCACCCACACAGAGCCCTACTGATTTCAGTGGGACTCCATGCAGGCACAGGGCTTCCCTCATGGATCGTAACAAGCAGGATCAGGACCTTAATCTACAATGACAAATAGCTTCTATATTGCTCAAAGTGTGGTTCCACTCTGAAAAATGTTAAAATTTGCGCCACGGGTTTCCATGTTTACCACCTCATAATTAGGGTGACCAGATGTCCCGTTTTTAAAGGGATGGTCCCGTATTTCAGCCTTCTTGCAGTTGTCTCAACTTTTTCTTAAAAACGGGCAAACTGTCCCGTATTTTCTGCCAAAGCCCTGCACAGCAACTGGCACAGGGAAGCCTCTCCGCCTCTCAGCTAAGCTCTGGAGTGACGGGTGGAAGGAGGGAAGCAATTTGAAGCCTGTTCACACCCCCACCCTGCAGACTCCACAGCAGCCCCCCAGGCAGAGGCTTAGCACCTACTTCACCTGCCCCTGCTGGGTCCTATCCCCAGGCAACGCGGGGCTGCTCCATCCCCTACGCACCCTCCTCTGCTGACCCACCTCTCCAGCTAGTTCGCTGAAGCCCCTGTAGTCAGGTTCCCTAGGCCCTGGTGCACAATGGATCCTTAGGGCTGAATCTATTCCTGCCTGTGCTGTATAATAAATGCTGATAATGGACCTATGTACACTAGTGATTTTATATGCATAAATAATTAAGAGCCTTCTACATTTTTTTCCTTAGTGTCCTGCCATAATATGTAACTCAAATGGCAACAAGAAAATAGTGAGTAAAGACTTCCTATTATAGTGTATCACGTATTGTGAAAAGTATTCAACAGATATAAGAAGAGAGGATGTGCTGGCCATAATATAAGCGTCAATTTAAAAATCTGCATTTGTTTCCATCCACATAATTCCATTAGATGTTCTTGCTAATAAATGGATTTCAGTTCATCAGTATGAATGTAATGAAATCAGATGCAACATATTTAAATAGAAATAGCATCATGAACTGTCTGACTAGAACTAAGCACCAGTAAACTTCTAGCACATTCATGACTTGATCCTGTAAAGTGCTGAGTGCTCCAGACTCAACCCAGCAAAGTACTTAAGCAACTGCTTGAACTTTAAGCACCTGAATGGTTCTATTAGCTTCAATGGGACTACTTTTGTAATTAAAGTTAAGCACATGCTTAAATGCTTTGTTCTGTGGGGCCAGAGGATTAAACATTACAGCCATTAAGATAACTTGGTATTTTTAGATCACATTCACACTGTGCATTTTGAAGGTACAACTAGGTGTGCAATTTACACAACCTATTGATCATAAAAATCCAGACAACTCAGTTGCATAGTAGGAACAAACTTCAGTGCGAGGCTCATATTTCAAAAGTATTACCAACTCTGTATGAGTATCTAACATAGAAATACTTCCTTTAGTTAATTACACTTAGAAAGTGTGGGATTAGCCTAACCTGGATTTCTCGGTGCTCTAGAAATAGATTTAATAGATTCTAAGGGGTGGTCCCATTGATATGCTTTGTGAATACATTAGTAGGAGTGCATTCTTTTTTTCCTCCTGTATGGTTTTTAACATTAATTTAGTGTAAGTGTGTTGCATGTCCTTCTCACTTTAGATCCATCCTACAAACTGAGGCCACACACCACCTTGGAAGGGTGCTAAGTGGGGTTCAAGCCTTTTATCTGCAGGACAAGTACAGGTAACAGTAGAATTACCAGATTTCCACTCATGTGCTTCACACCTCTTCACAGAGAATGGAATGCATTCATGCCTCAGCATATTTGAATGGGAAAGGAGAAAATCAGATGGCTACACTGATGTAAAATCTGTATCAAGGAGGCCCAATATATTTTGCATAGGGTTTAATACAATCAGTTAACAAGTGATAATTACTCTCATTCCTAAAAGAGATACCAATTATGAAAGGCTAGTAAGATGAGAGTAAAAATCCCAAACCATGAATCCCATCAGCCCAGCAATAAGACAAGACAAAATGCCACAAACTCTATGAGAAGAATTCCACCTGTATCAGCAGATTCCATTGCTGCAAAATATAACACATCAATTCAAACATGAGAATTAAAAGGTACAAAAACAAACCTGTTCCATACTTTTGCTGCTTTGCAATGAGACCATCTCCTGTCCTTCCAGAGCACTTACTGCTGAACCAAACGCTGAGTGACAGTTTTGTTCTTGTGCTTTTGGTTTTACTTCCAAAGTGGTGATAAACAAGCAGAGGTTCTTTTCTATGTGAAATGCACTCTCCTGTTGTACTCTCCTTGCTTCTTTCCATTACCTGGTTTAGGTATTGGCTTTCTTCAACTGTCTCAAGTTATGACCTTCCTTTTAAGTGCCTACACTTTTTTTTGCAGTGAAGACTTCTTCCTTCCGAGTTCCATCACTGCGCTGCTGAAGTCTTTAATTAGATATGAAATTTCTCTATCGTTTAAAAAGACAAGTTCTCTAAACACTTCATTTTCTACTTGATTCATGCACTCCTTAGGGGTCAGAATTTTCCTGCCTATTGGATCATGCCTTTGACTTGCTTGATTCTATATAAATTCAATTGTGCTTTGTGTCATTAGAACAAATTAGCTTCCTTCTGTTTAGCTCTCCAGTCTTTCTTGCATAACAGTGAGTTAGCCTCTTGGAGTCTCAAAGTTTCTTCAGTAGCTAATCCTGACTGATATCTTTATTTGAAGTCTATGTTCATTTTATTTCATAGCCCAACCAATATCTATGTGGATCTTCCTACTCTGAGACTTCTATTCTTCTTTCATGTCCTGTATTTAGCTCCCATCATATACCATTCTACCAGGGGTTTTTGTTTTTTTTGTCATTATCATTTTCATCCTGCTTCTAAAGTGCTAGAAACTATGAGAAC
Source organism: Dermatemys mawii (assembly GCA_007922305.1). NCBI lineage: Eukaryota > Metazoa > Chordata > Testudines > Dermatemydidae > Dermatemys > Dermatemys mawii. The sequence continues at coordinate 18,940,142 of ML677326.1, read as the reverse complement.
TACCTCTATTTCTTGATATTGTCTTTCCAGATCTGAAATAATGAATTTTAATTTATTTTCCTTCCTTTGACACTATTGATGTTCAAATCACTATTTACTTTTAACAACTTTCCCCATATTTGAATATTTTTAATCTGTAATTTCATTTTGTCTGCTAGTTCAAATGGTCAATGTCAGCAGTTGTGTTTATCTAACTATCGGTTGGGGTAGTGTCATGTTTACTTCTTTGTGGTTAATGTAATTATACTTTATTTTCCCCAGGAGCCTATGTTTCTCTTTGTATTCCCTTTCAGATATTTCTTTTATCATCATGTTCCTCTACTTGCCCATGTTGAATTTTTAGATCAATCTCCTCTTCATGCTTTAATACAAAATTGATTGTGGTATACTGTATGTTCTGCAGAGTCATATGTTGTGCTTTTCTGAGCTTCCTTTTCATCTCAAGATCATTCATTCTTCCAAAGAAATCCTTCTAAGTGATTGTTTTAATTTTCAAGTGGCATTCAAAGATTTGATTCTCTGATGCAACTCCTACCCTCCCCACAGTTCTACTTAACCCAACGATTCTAGCTCCTTCTCTTGCTGTATGTTTATCTCTCTACATCTCAGAGTCAACTGCTAGCTTCTGAGAACTCCACTTCACCTCTTCAGTTGCTTTCTCTAAACAGTGATTTCCTCTTTTCCTGTCGGTGTGGTTTCAGACTCTAACAATTTAGTATGAATGTTACCAGTGTGTTTCTAAATCTCTTTTTTCCCGTTTTGTACGGTTCCCCCTCCCCCTTCAGATATTTACTATGGCATTTATTGTCAGCATTTAACTTTTATACATATTTTTAAAAAGGAGCGTCTGTATTTCTTCTGTGAAATACAAACCACTTTTGTTGAAAGCATGCAATATGGAGACACAAAGGACATGGCATTATAATAAACCCATTTGGTAGATAATAGTTCACAAAGCAGCTAGTAATTGCACTTGGTATTTTTCCCCAGTGTTTGATTGTTTTTTGTAAATTCTGTATAGATTTTCTTAGTGTTCATAGTGTGCTGGTCTTTATCTGATTATCAAATCATTCCAGTTTGTAACTATATCTTTATAAAATTCCTAATTTTAATTCAAATATCTTGCAGCTTGAAGTATTATGCAAACTGTTTCATGATAAAATGCTCCAATTTAAAGCTGCTCAAATAATTATTTTCTGGTTTTTGCACGTGGATTCAGTTGTTCACTCCATAGGCTCTTTTAACATCCTACAGGACAAAGAGAACATTATAAGTTAAATCTGCTTTATTTAAAAATTTATGTTGGCACTCATCCCTAGCACGCAAACATCACAACTTTTTAAAGGGTGGAGATCCGCCTGTCTTTACACCAGAAAGCATCAAAGACTGGCATCACTAATCGACTCCAAACTTCCCCACTTGTCTTCACCATGAGGCACAAGAATCCAACTAGAATCCAAGTTAGGTGTATGCAGTTTCCTTAATATGACTAAGATCCTTTCTACACACAAAAGTTGTATTGCTATACCAGAGTAAAGTAATACAGCTTCTCCAGTGCAGATGTAATATTACTACTATAAATGTGCTTACATAGCTTATTCATGTATGGGAAGGGAATAAGCTATATCGGTATAAGGCACCTTTATAGCTCTATGACTGCATCCACACCAGTATATCTGTAACAGTTAAAAACCCTCCTAACCGGCATAATTGTACTTTTACAAAAATTGTGTACAGACCAAGCCTAGAACTATAGCTAGAAGTAGTCAACATTTTTTTTAATTTTCAAAATTGCAAAACACGTTTGATGACTATTTTTTTTCTTACCAAAAAATCTGTGTTTTATTACTAGCTTTTTCTAAAATTTTAAATGGTAATATTTTTTCACTTTTTTTAAAAAAAAAATTGTTCAGCATTTTGTGACTAGCTCTATCGAAGACCAGACTAAACAAAATGAGATGAAACTTTTCTGGAGAAAATGATTTGGGGGTTGCTTTTATTCTAATACCCCAATCACACCCACCACCAGCCAAATTAGCTGTTTCTTTTGATTTTAGCAAAACAGATTAAAATCTCCTCAGAGTGAGAAAACTCAACTCAAAGAGTCCTAAGGCAAGTCACATCCAAACAGACTCTCCACTGCTCCAAACAGTTCCTCTCCACAAGACTTTACTGGGACCATGGCAGAGGATAAGAATAACTTTTGTCTCAACCACAGTCATAGCATGGGAATATACTTTTATCTATATGACAGGGATTCCACACAGATCCCTTAGGGTCCTTCTTTATTGCTTTATTACTCACAGGTGACCGGTAATCTGTGGACACCTGCAGTGATTAATTAGTTAATTAATGAGGCAAGAAAAAGCTGGACAACAGAACTATATGGTAAATACAGAATATTATCCTTTTCTGAGGTATAATATTGCTTGAAGTGTCTGGTGTTCAACTTCAGCTTTGATATTCCATTGATCTTTTATTTCATCATCTCAGCAAGACTATTTCACTTGCAACAAACCAACAAATAGTACTGGAATATATAATGCCCATCAGTACCCACCATTATTTTATTGAAGAACAATTAACAGCACAAGGAAAAAGTAAAATAAAAAATATACATAGCAGTTCAACACATTGAAGGGCCTGCCCCAACTCCCATTAACATCAATGAAGAGACAACCACTGATCTGACTGGGAGTCAGTAAGTCCCAAATAGAGTAGAAGTCAAAGTTAGATTGAAATTTCATATTCTGTAAAAGTCAATATATAAGTCCCCATGACTTCAATATGCAGAAGAACATTCACAGGTTCATATTTAGATCTCAACCTAAACCAAATAAGATGTTAATATTTCAGGGGCGACCATTATTCTATCATCTCTTCCTCTGCATAGTGATAAGAACATAAGAACATCAGCATGGCCATATTGGGTCAGATCAAAGGTCCATCCAGCCCAATATCCTGTCTGCCGACAGTGGCCAATGCCAGGTGCCCCAGAGGAGACCACATCTGTAGGCAGTATTCAAGATGTAGGTGTACCATGGATTTATATAAAGGCAATAAGATATTCTCCATCTTATTCTCTATCCCTTTTTTAATGATTCCTAACATCTTGTTTGCTTTTTTTGACTGTCGCTGCACACTACATGGACGTCTTCAGAGAACTATCCACGATGACTCCGAGATCTCTTTCCTGATTAGTTGTAGCTAAATTAGCCCCCATCATATCGTATGTATAGTTGAGGTTATTTTTTCTAATGTGCATTACTTTACATTTATCCGCATATCATCTGACATTTTGTTGCCCCACCACTTAGTTTTGTGAGATCTTTTTGAAGTTCTTCACAGTCTGCTTTGGTCTTAACTATCTTAGCAGTTTAGTGTCACCTGCAAACTTTGCCCCTCACTGTTTACCCCTTTCTCCAGATCATTTATGAATAAATTGAATAGGATTCATCCTAGGACTGACCCTTGGGAAACACCACTAGTTACCCCTTCTCCATACTGAAAATTTACCATTTATTTCTACCCTTTGTTCCCTGTCTTTTAACCAGTTCTCAGTCCATGAAAAGATCTTCCCTCTTATCTCATGGCAACTTAATTTATGTAAGAGCCTTTGGTGAGAGAACTTATTACAGGCTTTCTGGAAATCTAAGTACACTATGTCCACTGGATCCCCATCGTCCACATGTTTGCTGACCTCTTCAAAAAACTCTAATAGATTAGTAAGACATGATTTCTCTTTACAGAAACCATGCTGACTTTTGTCCAGCAATGTATGTTCTTCTATGTGTCTGACAATTTTATTCTGTTATTAAATTTATTTTATTATTTCAACTAATTTGCCCAGTACCAATGTTTGTAACCACCTCTAGAGCCCTTTTTAAATACTGGAATTACATTAGCCATCTTCCAGTCATTGGGTACAGAAGCTGATTTAAAGGACAGGTTACAAACCATAGTTAATAGTTTCACAATTTCACACTGAGTTCTTTCAGAACTCTTGGGTGAATGCCATCTGGTCCCGGAGACTTGTTACTGTTAAGTTTATCAATTAATTCCAAAACCTCCTCTAGTGACACTTCAGTCTGTGACAATTCCTCAGATTTGTCACCTACAAAGGACAGCTCAGGTTTGGGAATCTCCCTAACATCCTCAACAGTGAAAACCGAAGCAAAGAATTCATTTAGTTTCTCCAGAATGACTTTATTGACTTTAAGTGCTCCTTTTGTATCTTGATTGTCCAGGGCCCCCACTGGTTGTTTAGCAGGCTTTCTGCTTCTGATGTACTTAAAAAAACATTTTGTTATTACCTTTTGAGTTTTTGACTAGCTGTTCTTCAAACTCCTTTTTGGATTTTCTTATTATATTTTTACAATTAATTTGGTAGTATTTATGCTCCTTTCTATTTACTTCACTAGGATTTGACTTCTATTTTTTAAAAGAGGCCTTTTTATCTTTCACTGCTTCTTTTACATGGTTGTTAAGCCATAGCAGCTCTTTTTAGTTCTTTTACTGTGTTTTTTAATTAGGGATATACATTTAAATTGGGCCTCTATTATGGTGTCTGAAAAATGTCCATGGGACATTTCAGGGATTTCAATCTAATCACTGTACTTTTTAATTTCTGTTTAACTAACCTCTTCATTTTTGCTTAGTTCCCCTTTCTGATATTAAATGCCACAGTGTTGGGCTGGGTGTTCTTCCCACCACAGGAATGTGAAAGGGTATTATATTATGGTCACTATTTCCAAGCGGTCCTGTAATAGTTACCTCTTGGACCCCTGTGGCATGACTAGTTTTAATCCCGACGGTTTAGAGTTAGGCACCTACATCATACTTAGGCACTTACATGACAGTGATTTGGGTTTTAGAAGTGCTAAGCTCCAGCAAACCTCCTGCAGTCAATCGGAGCAGCGGATGCTCAGCATCTTTGAAGGCTATGTTTTTAGGTACTCAAGTCAGAATTTAGGAGCCACATTTTAGACATTCTGGTTTGAATGTGTTGGTTGTCGTCGTTTCTCTTCATGTAGGCATTGACTTGACACTCTTCACAATGGTCTTCAGCACCTTGCAAAGAAGAGTCTCAAAATGCAGCAAGATCTCACAATCAGATATTAAGTACATAAAATATAAAGAATACCAACCACATTTCTTGGCTCAGGAGTGTCATCAAGGCCACACAATGAATGCTAGTGAGAAAAACAAAAAAAGGAACAAAAACTATAAAATAAGATCAAAAGAAAATGAGAAAAAAGAAAAGAAAAAAAGATGTAAGATATGTAATAAGGAATTCAGTGACATTATTTTACAGTAGTTAGCCCCAATAGAATTGACTTGAAAAGTATATACAGCATTCTGGGGGGTTTCTTCTGATCTTACACTGAAAACAGATGGCAATATGTAAAATTCAATACTTGATAGCAACTTTGCAAACCGTAACACCCAAAGACTATGCACTCTAAATTTAAGGAATATGACCCTGAGCAATGAGACCTGAGCACCTGCTTAAAGTTAATTACTTACTAAGGTTCTTAAGTGCTTTCCAGATTCAGGATCTAAATAGTCACAGGTACTAATGAATGGAAGCTAAGGTGTAAAAAATTAAATGTAACAGGGTTGGTGCAATCAAACAGAAAATACGCCTCAGATATTATCTGATGGAGTACAAAACAAGTTTTGATATATAGTTTTTTCTAGATATATATTTTTCTTGAGTCTCTTCATTGTTGAGTAGGCAGTCTGGCATTCTACAACATTGTTATGTATAATCTTAAGAAAGGAGACAGACTGGCTGAGGAACCCAAAGTGCAAAAATGCTAAATTACAAAAACAGAAAGTCAAGTGACAAAGAACGCTATCCCGAACCACAGACTTCAGGAATAAATTACTACTGTGTCAAAAATGTACTACTTCACCTGACAGCAAATTCATTATGCTCAGTGTCATCTGCACACACAAATCACACTGCATTCACTGACATGATAAATTTCCAGTAGAATAATGAACTAGAATTGATGCCTTTATTGATTCACTGGCTTCCTGACCTTCTCTGGGTGCAGTCAAATGTGGAATTTAATACCTCAGTAGCCCACAGGAGGAAGTCAAAATTACAGCTTAGTGCACACACACATGCACAAAATCAAACAGAGTTAGAAATGCTATACCAATGTTACGTCTGCAAATAGTCACAGAAGCAGTGTCAGAAGGTGGAGATCACAAACATAATTCTGTAGGGAAGAGTGGGCAGTAACAATGCCATTTTATGCCGGAGAGAGGGAAGTCCCCTAAAGAAGATGGCTCTCAGCTGGGAAATTTTCTGCTATAGTAGTACAATATGGGAACAAATACATGTAACATGCTACCAACATTCCGTTGAGTGAATGTGGTTAAGCTTTTTCTCTGTAACCTCGTCAGATACTTTCCTTCATTCACAGTCTTGGCGAGTTACATAGGAAATACTGACAACATTCATCTAAAAATAGCACTCTCCCTCTTACATCTGTTTTATGAACTATAATTATTTTGTACCCATGGATTTATAAAATATATTTTTGTCAGAATTCATGTCTTCACATTAAATATTAACATCAAGCTCATTCTAATATTGTGGAATGAGCTTGGAGTGGATACTACAGAAAAGCCAGCACTGGCAAATAGTTCCAATATAGTGATAGCTGAGATGTCACAATGTTACTTCTGTACTTAGGTTAGATGTTAACTATGTTATCTCAGACATCACTGGTTGGTAACTATTGGCAAATATTTTCTTTTCAATGGAGATCAAAAGTCCTTGAAAAAGCATCCCCTGCCCACCTAGAGAAGAACAAAGCTAGGAATAGAGAGAGAGAGCACCACATCAGGCACTGAGAGGAGGGTAATGCCCTATCCTTTCTCTTAATAAACCATGTTAAAACTAACCCAGAGTTGAGTCCTGGTAATTCAAGCAGGGGTCACGGTACCACTACAGATGAATGACTAAATGAAAGTGGCACCTCACTCCTCTAGGTTTGACTGCCCAGATTAATCTCTGCAAAAGAGCTAAGTGTTTACTTTTCTAAAGGACTTGTGTATATAGCACAAATGCATTTTTATAGACCTTACTTATCTTAAAGCCCTTATTATTATGTCTGCCTATTATTAAGTTTCTCCAGTACTTACCATTATAAGACTCTGTTTTCCATTGTTTACAATTTTGTGAAACTTTAATCATTTGAGTTGAACTTCTTCATGCCAGTTGTCTATCTCAGGGAAAATGGGTTTTTTTGGAAAATGTCAGCTGAAATGGTTGTACTTGCCAAAAATAAGGCTGGGGGAAATACATGGTTTTGCCCATGTTATAAAAAATTGAGACCTTATCTTTTGGTGCTATAGCACCCCTATGCTTCAAAGGAGGGACTTGACATTTGGCTAATCAAACCATAGAATTGCGAATTGGGCACCCAGAAAATGAGGAATAGACACTAAGTGTCCACCTCTGAAAAGTTTGGTTTAAATGACTTGCCCAGCATCGCATAGGAACTCTGTGCCAGAGGCAGGGATAGAATCCAATTCTCCAAGGCAGCATTCAACTGCCTTCACCATGAAGCAATCCTTTCTCTTCCTGTACATGTCTGCCTCATTCCATTTTCTAAAACAAATGAGGTAGGAGTCCTCAGGGACAACAGCTTCCTTTACTCCACATCCCTGATTCATTCCCAGTGCAAGTCCATTCCGTATACTAAATGAGGATGGAGTCCTGTGGGAAAAATAACTATAATTATGTAATTAGAGATTGTATTGTAATAAATACCCACAAGGGGGCCTAATTAAGGTTGCAAATACTATCTTAATTCTGGTGCTTCCTAACTTTTGCTTGTCTTTGCAATTTTAATAATTCTAGTGACATAATTGCTTGTGTTTGTGTAATCCAAATGATGTCATGTCCTGTGAGCTGGGAACCTGAACATGTTTCAGCCAATAGGTTGTGTCAGATAAGTGAGTTTTGTCAAAGAGACTCCCACTAAGCTTCTCCAAGTCCCTCTGGCACAGCAAGCCTCAAGTAGTTTAGCCCTGGGGGTCTCAGGTGATTTAAATGAGGTGTTTTAGCTAAAATGATTTAGCTGAGAGACAGTGCTAAAGCACCTCAACACTCCATCTTCCTGCTGAGTCCTCCAGAACTAGTTGTCTACAATCAGGGGAGCTAGGAGGCATGGAATCCTGTAGTCCTGAGACTCTATGTGTCTGGTGACTCCACTGACACAAAGCTTTTGGATGTCATCTGAGACCATATGAACTTCTTCAAAGCATGGTGGCGTTTGAACCTAGGGTATTAATTTGGGACATCTCTACTCCTAAGCAAGGAATATACTCTACGTCCAACATTCATCCTATGCAATATGAAGTCTGCGCCTTTCCCATTCTCCATTAACTACCTGCTTCTAGAACAACTTAAGCAATTGTTCAGATCCAGGTTACCCTGATGTGAAGATTACTCCAGTGTTGCCAAATGTAAACCTGTTGTCTAGTTTTCTGCCTGTAAATTTGTGTACCTCTTTTATCTGGGGTACATCTTCTCCTCGCAATACCTCCTACTCTATGTCTTTTTTCAGACCCTTCTAATTCTTCTCTATATCCGATGTACAGCCAAAAACAAGATGGCAAAATAATAACTGTATGCAGATTAGAAAAAGTTAATATTCACATGCTTTTTTAGTTTATATAGTGCATTAAATATGGAAAGAATAGGCCACATGAATCAGAGAGGGCTGAATTCAGCTATCTATAAAATAAGGGGAAAGAACAGTTTTGTGCTATAGGACTATGAGTAAAGACAACTGATTGTATTCTCAGCTTTGCCAGACTTCTTTTGTAAACTTGAGGAAATCCGTTAGGGTGTGAATCTATAGGACCCTATGACTTCAATGGAAGTCCTGGGCATATAGTAATCTGGCTTCAGAATTAGGACCTCAATCTCTTGAGGCCCAATTTTCAAATTTGGGAGCCTAAAGTTAGACTCCTGAATATCCACTTTATAATACAGGTTTTTTAGTGCTTAAATATAGATTTGGTTTCCTTATTTTGGGCAAACACATTTGAAAACAGGCCTACAATGCCATACGATGGGGACAAGAAGATTTCCCTACCTAACAGGTGTGGTCTGAGTCATTCACGTTTATGCCTCACTGAGCCCCTCAGACTAAAAATGCCCTGAAGCCAATGGGCTGAGGGGATGCCCACATGTCTGGAGTTTCCCCAGAACATATTTATGGGGGATTTCTTAAATCTAAATTAAAGGGTATTCATACACTAGTCCATGTTAGTTAGATTTTTTTTTCAAAACCCAGTTAGTGAAAATATAATCAATGGGTATTCTGAGCTGGGTTTCTTTCATTGTATAATGATGCAAAAGGTTTGAACTCATAACCCAAAGTGCCTGGCAATTCTTTTTAATTCAAAAGTTTCTTTGAAATCTGAATAAGAAGAGTTTACATGTTAATATAGGTAATCCAGATCTAGTGACAGCACATGACATTGCACTTCCACTGTGCACTGGAGCTTCCTGAAAGCAGCTGCAGAAAACTGTACACTGAAAAGAAAGTGGTGTTAAAAAAAATGATGGGCATTTTCCAAATTTGGTGCTTATACTGGATCTTTCATGCATAGAAATTATACCTCTGGAATTTAAGGACAAAGGCTGAGAGATTAGAAGGCCATATTATAGGACAAAACTCAGGTATGGCTATTGCTCCGCACATTTACCTTTTCCTCTATTTCCTTGAGTTGCCGCTTTTGAAGTTCTATTTTATCTTCCAGGTCTCGAATCCGCTACAACAAACAGGCAAAATAGAACGTAAAATGTTTATAAAAACTAATATTTATCCAGGAAAATGTAAATAACTTTTAAAAGCAATGGATGAAAAAAGCTACTCATTAATGTGTTCAGGAATTTTACACACACAAAATACTGTGCACAGTTTAGGCTAGATACTCATCTGGAGTAAATCAGCTTAGCTCCATTGAAATATTTGTCTCATTGACATCAATGGCATTACAGTGATTTACAACAGAAGCGGATCTGACCCATTCTGTTTATTAGCAGAAATGCCCAAGAATTAAAATACGGGCTTTCTCCATCACCATATTGCCAGTTACGAACAGACAAAGGGTAAGTCTAGTACCAAAATCTTGTGGCTAAGAGCAAAATGACCTTTTCTAGGATTATTGGTGGGTTTTCCCTTACCCAGCTAATTTCTAATGGATACTATTTTAGTTCTCTTTAATCCCCTTTCTCTCTTTTCTTTACAACATAGCTATTCTTTTGAGAGTACTCATATGATGTCAGTAGAAGATACTATCAGATCGGAGCTTATGGTCATTCCTCATTGAGCCTGAGATGATCATTTTGACAATGCTCTGAGGAACCTGCCTGAGACAGAATCTTGAGAAAAGTTCATCCTACGTAAGAACCAGTTCCAACTCCCACCGAAGTCAGTGGAAAGGTTCAATCGGAGTTAAACTGGGCCATAAATGATGGTGCAGTTCTTCCTACTTTTAAGTAGGCTTCAAAGAATTAGATTTTTGTTGCTAAATGTCAATTTCACTGCACACACACATATATAATAATCAAAATGTATACATTGGCAAATTAAGAAAAATACTGCTTGAGAACTTATTAGAGTTGGATTAAGTAGATTTACTTTATATATTTTGAGAGCTGATGATGTGTTTTAATGATTATGTAAAGCTTTAATTTTCTGAATCTCAGAATCTACAGTCATTAAATAGTTGTCTCTCCCCCGCCCCAATAATTTCCCATAATGGTGAAAACTTAAATAGATGAAAATTTTAGAAGTGCTTACAAATAAACATTGACATGATTCATTAAAATTATAAAAAGAAATTAAAAAAATTAATTCTGCCAACCCTACCATTAAGAATCATCTTGTGCTTTGTTTCCAGAAAGAGCTGTTAAAATGACAAGTATTGGCTCTACATTTCCTACTTTCCTTCAGTCCTTTTTTCCCCTGTTTATAAGTCACTTCCCCTCATTTACTCTTATGTAATTATAGGCCTTCTAGAGTGGGTATTTTATTATGTTTTTAGTATACCATGTTTGTCTTAATTACAGGTACTTTGTTCTGAGTGCTTTGCTTGTGGAGTCCTATATAAATAACACTACATTTAATCTGTCATGTTGCCCAACCACCTAGCATTCTTCAGTCCTTCTGAAATTGCTCACAATCCTCTCCAGCCTTTATTAATCTCATCTGACATATAATAATTGAACCTTTTTCCACCTCACTATCCAGGTTTGAACTCACTTGGAGCAGGTTTGAAAATGTTGTCCTTGGGCCAAGGAAGAGTTGAAAGACAACCACAGCTTTCTTCGCTGACTGATTCATCAGAAAATAGACATAAACTGAACTTTATTAACACAAGGAAGATTCAAAAACAAGATCAAAGCAACTCAGAACATTGGTTTCAACCACCAGAGGCCTTTCTAGCTTTCAGCAAGTTGAGCAGGGAGATCACAAGCCTTTCCTTGTCCTTTTACTTTTATGGCCATCCCAGATCACCTATGCGGTAAGCAGAGAACCTGGGCTCTCCTAATAACCCCTGAGAATTTGGGACTCAGGGATTAACTTTATATCTTGTCACATATAGAGTAACTTCTCCTCATCCTCTTCTATAGCTAAATTTGGTTTTGCTAACATAGATCTGAAGGCCAGAAAGGATAATTATGATAATTGTGTGTAATACAGATCAAAGTACCTCACCCAGCAACTTCTGCCTCAAGTTCATAACTTCTGTTTGCACTAGAGCAGGTCTATTAGAAAGATATCCGTCCTTGATTTAAACAGTTTGAATGACGGAGAATCCACCACATCCCTAGGTACATGTGACAGTCCCAGGGAAGAAACAAGTATAATGATAATACAGAATTGTCTTAAGAATCACAGAAAGATGGAGTTATACATTCCAAATCCAGAGACGATGCTCTAAAGTTCAGGAGCATTGTTTTGGCCCATCTCATTTAGTCTTACTTTAACATGCCACTTTGCACACAGATATTTAATGGAGAAGTGGTCAGCTACAGCTTCTATGGATGCACAGTGCTGTAAGTTTCTGTATCAGTGCTGGTTTTGAATGTTGTGTGATTGAAATATAGTCAACCAAAGTTCCTGTTGTATCATGCTGAGTCACACAGATACAGATGGATGTTTAGAGCTATTCCCAAAATAATTAATACAAATATACAAACCAGATTGCTATCATGTGAAAGTAGCATGTATACCTTTAACAACAGTAATAAATGTCTGAAGCGGAGCTGAATTAATTTCACTCATCTCCTTAGATCTGGATTAATAAACGCTTAATCTATTCCTCACTTGACACATAGCTAGCTATCAAATGATCATTTTTCTATATATATTGCAGGGATTTTGCTGTCACCATAAGCAGCCCATGTGATGAGAAACAGTTAGCAAGTGTAATCGCCTTTGAGATTATGAATACATAATAATGTTTCCCTCTATGTTATTTTAAATCACATTTTGTTGACTACCACTTACAATCATATCCCAAGTTTGAATGTCAGATTGTTTAATTCCCTGCACTGCCTGTCTGTGGTCTTTGTAATAGAATTTGACCAAGCTAAGATAATTAGAATGAAAAAAAATTGAAATATCCTTTTGTCTCTCAAGAACTATCATGCAGACTCTTTTTTAATATATCCTTCAAACCTGTCTCTTACAGATATGTCAGAACTTTAAAAGAACACCTTATTGACCCAATATTTTTCTAATCTTAAGAGGGAAAGTCCAGGCACTGTAGCAACTGCTTTACATAAAAGAACATTTTTATTAGGATGGATCAGAATTTTTCAAATTTTGACAACATTTCAATATGGGGAGGAAAATCAGGGCAATTTTTGGCTAAATATTTATGAAGCTTTCTCTGTTTTTTAACCAGCTATAGCCCTGATCAATTTTTTTCTAATTAATTAAATTACCCTCTTATTCATTAAATCATTTTAAAGTTGCATAACAAAAAAGTAATATGACGGAGCCAAACATCAACCAGCTCATGTTCTACTGTTCAGTGTAATCACTTCCAATTAAAACACTGAATTTCTCTTTTAAACTTTTTACTTGTGTTATGTGCCTTTACTTGTGTTTGGTGTGTTTGCAAAGCACATTAACATTAAGAGTGAGTCAGCATAATATATAAAGCACAAGGAAAAAAAAGATGATGGTTTGAAAGTAATAGGAGTTAAGCTGAGGTTCAACATAGAAAGGACAATTGTCCATGCTGGCTATGTGCCCGAAAGGTATATTGAGAAGTAGCTTGTACCTCTGTGGGACTGATTGTTTGCAAATGTATTCAATTTTTTAAAAGTACAATCAAAAACCTTAGAGAAGAGAGAGTATCTTCCCAAGACAATGACTTTGTCCAAGAAAGAGCTCAGGAGGACTGTTCAGTTTATGTTGTGCACATTGATAGGTGTGATTCTCTTTTCTGATTGGGCAAAAGTGAGCTCTTTTGATGATTTTCTAATTGGACTGGTCATTTGACAACTCTGCCAACCCAAGGTTCCCAACGAACTGATCCAGAATATGGTTATTAATAACAACATATTGCATTTCTATATTGTAACAGTTCACACTATCAAGCTGCTGTAGCTCCAGTTTGCATTGTAGAGGCTTTGTAGTCTATTGATTAAAGCAGGGAGCAGCTGTTTAAAATCCTGTCATGAGTTCCAATTCTGCCACTCAACCACTCTGTGACTTTGGGCAAGCTGTTTAGCCTCTCTGAGGCTTTGCATTGCCCATTGTAAAGAAAAAATAATAATAAATAATAAATAATAATAATGCCCTACCTGAAAGTGGTATTGTGAAGATTAGTTCATCTACAACTGTACAGCAGTTTCATGGTGTGAACTGTTAGGTGATCTGGTCTGTTCTCTTTCAGTGCAAGGATGTTCTCTGTAGAACACTGAAGAATTACTGTGACAACTACTCTTTTAAAAAGCAAACTTTGTATAAGGGAAGAATATTTTCACAAATCACACTTGTATGCTTTTGGAATATTCAAACAGCATACCAGCTACAGTAGAGCTTCAGTGTTCTGAATTCACTCTCAATTTTACAGTACTTGATTAAAAAGCCTGTAAATTAATTCTAATTGGTTTGCATTTTCAAAAGTCTGAAATCTGGCATCAAACCATATAGGACAATTCTATTGCTAACTCATGCCTTAGGGTATGGTTACACTTACAAGATTATAGCGCTATAGGTTATAGCGGTCCCCTTATACAGTAATATGTATAGCGCTATTGTATGTCCACACTCAGATGCTCCTGCGGTATAGCATGGCCACATTTGGGGCACTTAATGCGGCATTAAGAGCAGCGCATTAGGGCAGGTATCCCAGCATTCAGCTGGGTGCAACGTGCTTTTTAAACGAGGGGGGTGAGGGGGGACGCATTGTGTGTATGCGGAGGGAGAGAGACAGTGGTTTTTCCGTTTTTATGAAAGCCTGTCAGTGAGCCTCCGTTCACAGAGGGGTTTGTTTTCACACAGGCTCCCTCCTTACACATTTGCATTGCTTATCTGCCGAGTTAAGAAAGAAACTCTAAAGAGGTACTTCCGCATTCCTCCAGCCGAGTTCAAAACAAAGGGAAGAGACGTCAATTGCCTTAAATGGCTCTAGGCATCTCCAGAGATTACTTGTAGCGCAGTGGGTGTCCACATTCTTGCTGTAGCGCTACAGCAGCTGCGCTACAGCCCTTATTCCCCATGAGGAGGTGGATTTATAATAGCGCTATAACTCAGCAGTTATAGCGCTATTAGTGCCTTGCCAGTGTGGACGGGGAGTAGGTTATAGCGCTCGTGGGGGCTTTATAGCGCTATAAAGTGCCAGTGTAACCATGGCCTTAGAGCAGAAGATGATGGCCAGCTGAGACAGGAAGGTGTTTCATATCATTATATAATATTACAAAATTTTATAACAGTTGTATTAATAAGGAATCTACTCAAGTCTATGTCCTAGCATAGGCTCTTGGGACCCAGAGCAAACAGTTAAATTGCAGTGCATGTTCATACAAACAGAAAAATAAAATATTCAAGAACCAAACTAGGAAAGCAGAGACATCGACAAAAGATGTGTTGTCTAACACAGAACAACAGCAACTGAGAAGAAAAATGTGTCTAATACATTTAAGATTATTTGATGTTTTTATGACAGGATAGAATAGATAGATGGACAATATCCTATTATAGTGGTTTTATGGCTTTCTCCAGCACTGGTCACAGTCAGAGAGATGATTTTGGACTAGAAGGACTAATGTTCTTCTGGAAATTCCCACCTTTCTAAACTTACTAGCTGTCTATTGGATCATATGAATGCACTTTTTTGGGGCACCAAAGAGATTAATGAGTATAAAGCTATGTCAGCAAATCCTTGGGTGGCTAAAAGAGCCACACAAAGGAGTTACTGCAGGCAAACAAAGAGCCACAGTCAACACAAAACAGCAAAATGGGTATGTAACCCTTAAAGAGAGGTGAGCAAATATCAGTAACAACGTCAGTGCAGAATCTTAACAGGATTTTCCTGCATTCAGAACAAGATTTAAGATCTGTAAAAAAAAAAAAAAAAAATCTATCAGCTGATTTTATTGCTGTAGCAATGGGATCATCATCAAACAGGACTCAGTAACTAGGTGCAAAGGAACTTGCACAGGTCCTCTACATCAGAGGGAACATCACTAGAGTTGACCTTCTATCTTGGACTTGGAAAAATATCTCCTGCCAGTTCTGAGCAGACGCTGACTGCAAACTAAATATTACAGAATTTGCATGAAGTTAAATTAAGGTATGTTATGATTGGCGCCACATAGTGGCATAACAGTGTAATATAGTTTTGCATTTCGTTACAAAGCATCTGTGCTAAAAACCTATTGCTGTTCTAATCTCGGAATCACCCAGCAGATGTCTCTGCAGGTCACGCTATGACCAGAATTGCAAAGTACATTAAACAAATCATTAGAAATAAGTATTAAAAATGAAATTTGTTTAACTGGATTGATAGCTGCAGAGTCAAATGCTTCAAAATTTAAAATATTTATTAGACACCACCGTTACTTAGTACTGTATTTAGTTACATCTTAGCTAAAAGTTTTTTATATATTATATATATAATTCTCATGCAACATTGAGATTACATTCACAAGCAAAACGAGGTGGCATTCAGATACTACAGTATGGGCACTGTAGAAATGCCAAAGAGTAGAAGAGAAAGACACAAAAAAAAGGCATATAGAACTTAAGACAGGCAGATAGGAGTTTTCAGCACTATAGACATTTAAAGAAAATTAAAAGGGCACATTATTGAATGATTTTTAAAGAACTTCTAACATCTACAGTGGTTTGACTGTACTTAAATGAACAGAGCATGCAACTGGCAATTTATTATTGATCATTCTCTTCAGATTTTATAAAGATAGAGGTCTTCCTTACAGATAGGTGCAACAATCATAACTGACTAAAGTCTCTAATGGACTGAGATGAAACCCAAGATCTCAACATTCTCTGAAATCTGGTCAGAATGTGGAACTAACTTTGGGCCAAATCCTGGCCACTGCTTTGGCAGTGCAAAAGGCTGTAAAACTACCATATTAGGGAAGCTGGGAATCTTCCACGGTGGCAGACTCCTCAGATGGGGTAAAGCCAGCAGGTATGCCCACCTCTGTCATTTTTCTTATCCCCAGGAAGGGGAGCATGTCTGGCTGGTAATGCCCCTTGGAGGGCAATTACTAACAGACATTGGTTAGAGCAGCCCTGAGACCGGCTCTAGCAACTTTGAAAAGAATATAAAAGATGTGTAGCCCAATACTACAAATTGTTGGATATTTATTACCAAATGATCCTTTGGTAATCCTCCTGGGGCTGCCTAGAATCCCTAGAGGAAACGGTCACACAAACAGAAATGAAGAACTGACAACACATTTGCTAGTGGCTGCTAGGCCACCTGGAAGAAGAAAAATAGCCCCAAAATAGAGGAATTTTTTGAAAAAAATATTAGAAGTTGTAGTTTTTGAAAAAAACAATGTACCAATTACACTGGTCTACAATTTTTTAGAAGTCGTCTGCTTCAGAGATAAAATGTGATATTTATTACGTATTTTGATGTGCTGAATTCAAATATGACAATTAAAACAACTGATTGGCTACTGTTTCTAAGATATTTAAGTTTTTACATTTTATGTCTATGTATATTGTGTAGATAGAGTTTTAATCATAAATTGTAAACCTAGGTCTTTTCATGTGTTTATGGTTGCTTTACATGATATTTCACCTGTCCTGTTTATGTAACACTTTAAAAATCAGCAAAAGGGTTATAGAAATAAAATGTATTATGAAACAAAAGGCAAAAAACTATTATGTACATAGTTTAGTCCTATTCAGTGTCTACTCGGCGCTTCTTGGCTTGTCTCTTGTATTCATTAAATGGAGCATCTCTTGTCACTGTCCAGCAATAGTCTGCAAGCATTGATGGGCTCCATTTGCCCTGATAGCGTTTCTCCATTGTTGCAATGTCCTGGTGAAATCGCTCGCCGTGCTCGTCGCTCACTGCTCCACAGTTTGGTGGAAAAAAATCTAGATGAGAGTGCAAAAAATATATCTTTAGTGACATGTTGCAACCAAGGCTTTTGTATGCCTTGAGGAGGTTTTCCACCAACAACCTGTAGTTGTCTGCCTTGTTGTTTCCGAGAAAATGTATTGCCACTGACTGGAAGGCTTTCCATGCCGTCTTTTCCTTGCCACGCAGTGCATGGTCAAATGCATCATCTCGAAGAAGTTCTCGAATCTGAGGACCAACAAAGACACCTTCCTTTATCTTCGTGGAAAATTTCCAAGGTTAAGTGAAGCGAAGGTACTTGAAAGCTGCTTGTGTTTTGTCAATGGCCTTGACAAAGTTCTTCATCAGACCCAGCTTGATGTGTAAGAGTGGTAACAAAATCTTCCTTGATTCAGCAAGTGATGGATGCTGAACGCTTTTCCTCCCAGGCTCCAATGACTGTCGGAGTGGCCAATCTTTCTTGATGTAGTGGGAATCTCTTGCACGACTATCCCATTCGCAGAGAAAACAGCAGTCCTTTGTGTATCCAGTCTGCAGACCGAGCAAGAGAGCAACAACCTTCAAATCGCCACAAAGCTGCCACTGATGTTGGTCATAGTTTATGCACTTCAAAAGTTGTTTCATGTTGTCATAGGTTTCCTTCATATGGACTGCATGACCAACTGGAATTGATGGCAAAACATTGCCATTATGCAGCAACACAGCTTTAAGACTTGTCTTCGATGAATCAATGAAGAGTCTCCAGTCATCTGGATCATGAACGATGTTGAGGGCTGCCATCACACCATCGATGTTGTTGCAGGCTACAAGATCACCTTCCATGAAGAAGAATGGGACAAGATCCTTTTGACGGTCACGGAACATGGAAACCTTTACATCACCTGCCAGGAGATTCCACTGCTGTAGTCTGGAGCCCAACAGCTCTACCTTACTCTTGGGTAGTTCCAAATCCCTGACAAGGTCATTCAGTTCAGCTTGTGTTATGAGGTGTGATTCAGAGGAGGAGGATGGGAGAAAATGTGGGTCCTGTGACATTGATGGTTCAGGACCAGAAGTTTCATCCTCTTCCTCGTCTGACTCAAGTGAGAATGATTCTGGTGCATCAGGAACCAGCAGTCCTTCTCCGTGGGGTACTGGGCGTATAGCTGATGGAATGTTTGGATAATGCACAGTCCACTTTTTCTTTTTTGACACACCTTTCCCAACTGGAGGCACCATGCAGAAGTAACAATTGCTGGTATGATCTGTTGGCTCTCTCCAAATCATTGGCACTGCAAAAGGCATAGATTTCCTTTTCCCGTTCAACCACTGGCGAAGATTTGTTGCACAAGTGTTGCAGCATATGTGTGGGGCCCACCTCTTGTCCTGATCTCCAGTTTTGCAGCCAAAATAAAGGTGATAGGCTTTCTTAACCATAGTGGTTATACTGCGCTTTTGTGATGCAAAAGTCACTTCACCACAAACATAGCAGAAGTTATCTGCACTGTTCACACAAGTACGAGGCATCTCTGCTCACTTTGGCTAAACAGAAATGTGTCCCTTTGCAAAATCAAACACTGACAAATAAGAGAGCACGAAACTGTATGATTTCTAGAGCTGATATAGGGCAATTTGTTCAGCAGAGTGATGTAAGCTTCATTATGATTGCATCATCCATGACTTCTAGGAATAACATGATGCAATTATGGATTATCAGGAATAACATGATGCAATACCAGCTTCAGATTGCATCATTCATTGTTTTGCCTAAAAAGCAAGTACTGTCCAAACCCAGTCATAGATTTATTCATAGATCCAGTCAAAGATATATTTTAGTTATTTCTGGTTTAAATTGAGATCCCTTCCCTTTATAACGCACTTATCCTCCGCCATTCCCATGCCAAGGGTCATATATACTGACCCAATAGCATATCTTGAAAACTAGAGCCAATCAACAATTTTAAGCATCATTTTCATTCTCAGTGACCCAGAATTAGTAAAGTTTGACTACATTTATTTCAGAAGCATTTTGGCTGTAGAGCAGTGTTATGTACCCAGCAAAATAGACTGAGCACAAATAAATACTTAGATAATGGCTACCATTTATTCAGCACTCAAAGTACATTCACCTGCAAAAAAAAAACCCAGCACACCTGTCCAATTTTTTGAACACTAGTACTTGATACCCCTGCATGCTGTGATGAATGTGTACAATCAGAAGTTTTGCATAATTTAATAAAATAACCAGAAACAACATGATAGCTAGTGTAAAGAAGCTCAGTCTGCCATCAACCTGTTAAACAGAACACTCAGGATTGTATTACTGTATAATTTTCTCTAAAAAAAAAAAAAAAAAAGAGAGAGCTCCTTTCTGTGATTATCATCATTTTGTCTGTGATTGACAAGATGACAAGACTGTGTAACCCTGTTAAAACTTCCTAAATAAATAAATAAATAGATTTTTAAAATGCTACATTTAGTTTCAGAAGCAAAGTGCAACCCTATAGCAGATATACCCTAAACTGCAATTAACTGATCAGAGGGCTTTAAATTAAAATGTCACTACCAAATACTGGGATATAATATTTTAAGTAGGTCCAAATTCAGGGAGAAAGGCTCAACAACACTGACTAGGCTTACACATACAGCATATAAGGCAATGGATTCCAAGCAGATTGTTCAAATATGTGGCCAGATCCAATGGAGCTATATCAATTTACAATTGATATGCCAAGCAAACTGCTCTGATGTTTGGTTTGGCTTGTAGTCACACTGTTTATGGTTCAGCCTCAATTAGACAAATGCCATGGGGACCACTAAATAAGGTCTGAAAATCAAGGTTTCAGATAAATGAGAGAATAACTGACCATGTAATGAATACATGTCTGGGAATATTACCCTGTTTCCAATAAAAAGGAGTTTCTGATAACACAGGTTTAGATAATTAAGTTTGTTTTATGGAACCAAGGATCTTAAATAACAGCACTAGTAGTGAAAAGAATAACACTGTGCTCCAATTGTTTAATACCCTTGCATGACTTAACTGAAATTTAAAAAATCTCTCTCATTCAAAAGATAAATGGATTGCATTCCCAGTACGATGCATGATGAAATAATTGCAGGGTTGATTGCAGAATAGAGATCCGTCCATGTTAAAAGTTTGATTCCATGCATCTAGGGCCTGTTCCAACAGACACTGGAGTCCCTCCGTTGACTTCAACGGGCACTGGATTGGATTCAGTGTATGTGGTAATAAATCAACTCTATGGTTTGGGAGATTTTGATACAAGAGGGATTTCTGGATGTTAAAAAAATATATGAAGTTGCAATTTAAATTAGTGTCCATATTGTATAAAGTAGGATCAATTATGTTAATTATTTTGACCTTATTCACTTTTCTCTTATATATGTGTGTGTACATATATATATGCAGCATTGTAAACTCCTGTTGAGTACAGATCAAGCTTTCTTTTTACATATGCAGAGTGTCAGAAATGGATGAATTCTGTTTTTCTTTCTTCTTGATCCATTTTTAGACTCTCATGCACATAATGCGTATATTATATACAAATGAATGTTGAGACATGGATTCCAATGAATTACTTTGGTCTGGCTATTTTATCACTGTGTGTTTTATGTTTGTTAGCGTTTGTATTGAGAGAGATACATTGTCTGGTTTGGCAGAGTTGCACATGAGGCAAAAGCCAGGAAGTGAGGACTGGGGGAAAGATACTTCAAGCCAGACAGACACTCATGCCTACACCAGCAGAGATGGCTCTACACCATAAAAAGACTGCCCAACATAGTGAAAATCTTCCTGGGGGAAGTTAAGACAAATTTATGGCTGCTTTGAGGCACCAGAGCAGTGCAAAACAGCTGGATTGTATTGATGAGTTGTGTACACGTGTATTATAAGTGTGTGAGTACATAAACACGTAGCAGGATCCAGGGATACGCTAAGTCACAAACTGTCTGAGTTCTGGTCTGAATTCCATCCCTTCTACAAAAATGAAGTACTGCTCCTTTGTGCAGAAAGATGTGATTTTCACCCTTAATACAGCATCATCTTAACACTGAAGGTGAATATTGTCTAAATTATTATATTACTCCCATATTTCATCAAATGTAACCCACACACCTCCTGGGTGTGATGTTCTGTCCCCTCTAGTGGCACCAACACCACTTAGAGCAGTTATACAAGCTGCAGTTTTTATTATTAACTTGGTTGCTGTATTTGTTTATGTTAAAGTCAATATCTATGTGATCTATGACAGTGGATAGCTTTTGCGTTAAGCAGCACAACAAAGGTGCTTGCATCTTTGGTTATATGTTTATATGTTGGTTATATGTATGGTTATATGGTTATATGTTTGACCAATTAGTCTGCTTTCCTGCCTATCCTAACAAATATCCTAACTACAGTATATGACGGAAAACAGTGTGCTCAAGAAGATTAGTTGGTCTGGCCAAGAAATGTTCTCTTACCAATGCTACTGGAGTTGTGAAAACACAAGAAGAATGTACTAAGTAGGAATTCAGAAATCACCTTACTAGTTCCCATGACTCATTCTTATTGGATTTACGTTCATCAGCAAATCCAAGAAAACAATTGGGTAATTTTAGCACAAAGCAGACAAAGAAGGATTTACTAAGCTGATTAGAGACTGGGCTGTGAAATGTTTGAAAGGTTCAGTTTGATATACATTTACAGGATATGCACTATGGATGGACTAACTCAGATATAAACATTATTTTGCAAACAACCTACGCTCTAGAGTGTATCCAATTCTGAAGCAGAGATTAGCCAGGGAAATCTTTTACCACATATAACGAACGGTAAGAGACAAGACTGTCTTGTTATATTCACATTTTTTGTCAGCTTCTCAACAATATTAATAAACAGATCTGTCTGATCTTTAGTAATGTTAATACAACAAAATAATTTTCAGTAGAAATGTGGGGACTTGTATGATAATGTATAGATTAACACAGAGGTCACTATAGACTGACTTGTCTCTGGCAGATCACTAAGTTGATGAGTAACATTCATTTATGGCAATAAATACCATATTTTTTGACTAAATTTATTCTTACTTCACCCTCTTTTACCTCTTTATTAACTTACTGTATTTTTAAAGCTCTACTAACATTCTACTTACTAACCTGCATATTAAAACAAACCTTTAACTTGATATTTTGGCTGATTAAATAAAAACATATGAGTGTTAAAGAACATGTAATGGACAAAATAGCTCCCATGTAAAAAGGCAGTCAGAAAATCTTCCCTGTATTTCAGTATTTCATACTACAAATCATAAAGACTTAAAATATTTCTCAGGACAGTTTCCTTGTGTCTCACTCATAAAAACAGATGCATTTACTCAGACTGTTAGGGCCTGATTCGGCAAAATTAACTTCACTGTTTGTTGAGGATGCACATGGGCTCTGCATATCGCAGAACTGAGCACTCAACTACCACTTATTCAGATCTCTTTCTCTCTCTCTCATACATGGGAAAAAGAGAAAGGCAATGACAACAGCATTCCCTGATGGTAGGCATGGTGGCATCTTATTCCTCTTAAAGATCCAAAACTTAGGATAATTTCAACAATCAAGATATGTCAACAGTTCACCATTTGGGATGTACTGCAACATCCTAAACCTCAGCACAGTCCTTCATTTACATAGCAGGCAACTTAATTCCATTTCCTCCTCTGCTCCTCAACCCCTGAGAGGATAATGCTTTTAATTTTACTGAAGTAGGAACATTGTTCCTGCTCATCTTTATTATGCATTTGCAGTTCCTATTTGTCTTCCTAAATAGAATGAATCTTTCAGCAGCTCCAGTGACGCATTTAATTATACAAAAATTAATATGTATTAACCTACATTTGTCTTGGTAGTAAATTAGTGAAGTTTATTAATAAAACACATCTTAACAGGATTGTTTCCCACATGCTGATACTTGATTACTTGCTGAAATTGAATGTGCAGCTCTTAATATTTACTAGAAAGTTAGGTTTTAATTAGCATCGGTGTTCTTAATTTATGCTTTAAGAAAATTACATCAATAAATTAATATTAACACAGGACTATCAACCATCCTATTGTTTCTCATCATCAGTGTGTTTTTTCATTATTATATAATATGTTTGAAGTTGTCAATAGTTCTATGTTAATATTCATTTATTTTCTTGAAGAATGAATTGAAAGCATCAATACTAATAAAAAGCAAGCATGTGAACTATCAACTGAATGTCTATGCTGTTTAATAACTTTAAGAGGTTAATATTTTTTCTAAACTCCAAAGCTGAGTTGAGCCTCTTAAAATTATTAATGCTCATTATTGGCATAACAATAACCACATTTGAAAAAAAAAGATTTCAGTATTTAATTTAGAAAGAGACATTCAGAAAATTGGAAAGAGACATTCAGAAAATAGTTTCATCAAAACAATTTTTGTCTTTCTTGACCAATATTCATCTTTACAAATTTTTTAAAAATAACTAACGTTTAGATCACCGCAACTGTATAATAATTTTTTAAAAAGCCCTGATTTTTAGAACTGCTGAGCACCTGCCACTTCCACTGAATTTGTTTGGAGAGATGAGTGTTCAACACTTCTGAAAAAACATCAGAATATAGAACATTTTCTGAGCGTCGGGCACCAGAAATTGGAAGAGACTTTTAGAATGCCCCCAAATAGGAGGCTTCACAGGTACTCTACATGTTTAGCAGCACTCTGATAGTTCACACTGGAATTTATCACCCATCGTATTGCTTTACTTCAGATGATAAAAGCATCAATTTGGCTGGCATTTGGAAGGGGTTAGATTTATTTAGCTGGATTCTTTCTCCAAACTGTACCTGGAGATTATGCTGTTCCATACGTTTACGTAAGCAAGTTGCTTAAACTGTCTACTTTATCACATTATTGTTTAACCAAAAAAGAGAGTTGTCCTACATGCTCTGAGTGGTCATTTTTATAGTTTTCTTTAGTTTGGATCTCATGGATAAACTTTGTCAACCATTTTGTTCAGTAATGCTAGAGTCTATCTATGAGATTTTATCCTAAAACCTATTATTGTTCCAGTCAGAAAGATAATGAGCGAAAAACCTGAAAACATAAGTACATTCTACTGTTCTGTATAGATGTACAATCAACACTGATTAGAAAACATCATGGATCCATGTAATTCTTGAATGTGCTCGGATGTCATGGTGATGAGTACACTATAAATGCCTAGTTCACGACTGGAGTTAAGATGTTATGTTTTGCATTGTTCTCTATTACTCTTTGAATGTATATGTTTGGCAAGAGTGGCATAACTGTCCTCAATTTGTACATTTCATAAAAATAATTTTAAATCCAAAAGTATGGATCCTGGTTATGTAGGGCAGTAGCTATACATCATCTTGAGTTCACTTGATGCAGATAGCAAACCTAGTAATCATCCTCTTATTTATTCTCTTGATTATATGATGCATCTATGAGTTCCTGAACAGGCCAGAATGTTTATGGATCAGGGTAACTTCTGAGGCCTCATCATATCGCCTGCCTCACAGCCAGTATCTTCTAGTTCAGCACTGGAAAAGCCGCCTGAGAGAGAAATGGATTTCTCTCTACCAAAACAGACACAACAAGTAGTATGGTGACATCATAAAGACTAGCAGATTTATTTGGGCATAAGCTGTAGTGGTTAGAAAAAACACTTCTTCAGATGCATGGAGCGAAAATTAAAGATACAAGCATAATTATACTAGCACATAAAGAGAAGGGAGTTACCTTACAAGTGGAGAACCAGTGCTGACAAGGCCAATTCAGTCAGGGTGGTCTTAAGCCCAAATTAGTGGTGTTAAGTTTGCAAATGAATTGAAAAAGAGAAACTGCAGAACTACAATTCATTTGCTAACACCATAAATTTGGGCTTGAATAGGGACTGGGAGTGGCTGGCTCACTACAAAAGCAATTTCCCCCCTCTTGGTATTGATACCTCTTCATCAATAATTGGGAGTAGACCATGTATAGCCTGACTAAATTGGTCTGGTCATCACTGGTTCTCCACATATAAGGTAACTCCCTTCTCTTCGTGTGCCAGTGTATTTATGCTGGTATCTTTAATTTTCACCCTGTGCATCCGAAGAAGTACTTTTTTTACCCACGAAAGCTTATGCTCAAATAAATCTGTTAGTTTTTAAAATGCCACCGGACTCCTCATTGTTTTTGTGGATACAGACTAACACAGTTACTCCTCTGCTACTAAAACAGGGTACTTAATGACTCTACTGGGGGGAAACAGTTGCCATAATTGATTATATGGATTCTTGGAGAAATAGACCACCACCTGGACTCACCCGAGATCTGTTTGAGCTTATTCAATACATGAGTTTTGAATCCAGTGCCTCTGTACCAAGCTGACAATTAAGATAGTTTTAAGTATGACGAGAAAGAAAGAAATCTTTCACGTGTTCATGTCCATTCAATTTGCTGTAATTTTCTCTTATATGTAATGCACTGGTGAATGGTCTAATAGGGTTGTATGACAAAAAGATAAACTTTAAAGCTGTCATTTAAAGTTGTGGAGAATGTGAGGGTAGGTGTTACGATTATATTATTTTAGGTATGAGATACGTGGAAGTTAAATATGTGGTTGGAAGTGAGATAGTGGCTGAAACCAAGGACTCTGTGGGGACCCACCAAGTTGCTAGAAGCTACCCCAGAATGCTGGTTCAAAAGTCAGTAGTGGGATGAGGACCGTTGGAGTGGTGAATGTGGAGACTTGCCTGCTGGAGGTGTCCATGCTGACTAAAGGTGCCAAGAAAGGCTGCTCCAGACTTCAGAGACGGGTACCTCAGAGATGCAGAGGCGGCAGAGAGGGTGGCGGTGAGACCAGACTGAGAAAACATCAGATGCCAAGATTTATGAAAAAGAACCCTGAGAACTGGGATATAAAATAAGACTTTACAGGGCTTGGAAAGGACACTGCCAGGTGGCCAAAAATGGAGTTTATTCATAGGTGTTAATTGTAAACAGGAAATTATAAGTTTATTAATTCAGGCTGGTGTGGAGCTGTGGTAAATAGGGTGTTTTGACCACAGCCATCAAAAAACAGCTACCATACCTATCAGAGGACCACCCGTATGCCGCCAACCTGGGCCACACCAGGTCCTTGTAACAAGGGCGAAGGGGGAAGGGTGTCTCTTCTTAATGAGAAGGTCGGTAGTGGTAGCAGGTATCTGTGACTGGGTTGTAGGAAATCCGGGATCATGACAAAAGTAAACATGGTTAAGCTGTTTACAGGCAGGAATGCGTATGCTCTTAATCTTTCACTTACATACATGTCTTATGCTCAGGTCTGGGATAGTAAGGACATCATTCTTTTTTTATGGTTCCTTTCTTTCTGCAAAGCTTGGCCCAGCACTAGAGAATATCTTGCAGGTATTTATGAAGTACTCATCATGATAATCTTTAAATTCTAATGTGGCATTGGGGAAAATCTGATTTGTAGAGGTGAGAAGATGAGCTAACAGGTCTTTTCTATTTCTTTCTCTTATGATTTGATAAAAGGAAGATGGAACAGAGGAAACTGCAAGGGGGAAATTACTTTTTTGCATAAATACATTTCTCTCTCTCTGATTGACAGAAACCATTTCTGGAGCTGGGTGCATATCAATCTGCTGTCTTTTACAGATTTTCCAGCCCTTTCCCTGCATTGTAAAATACAGTAAAAACAAAAATAAAGGTAGAAGTTCACGTTTTATTATGCTTTTCTCTTATGTTTGAACACTGCCACATGAATTAACCTATCCTAAGTTAAGGTTCTGTTCACATTAGGTAGGTCGCTACTTCACGAGCACCCTGGGAGTGCTCACAAAGTAAGGTCCTTCTCAGTGTCAATGAGCGGGGCAGAACCTGATCCTCAATAACTTGTTCATTTCAGTAGAGAACATAAATTCACACAATTACTTCAGTGCATTGATACATGCTGATCATTTTGATTAAATTCACCTTCTTAAATGATATTTAATATTACTGCAGTTTTTGCCCTGGTAACACATTACATTGCATTCTATTAAACAGCTGCCTCACACATACATACTATTGTATATATACTATATATACTATAGTGTATTTATATATATACACTATACTATATATAAATATATATATATATATATACACACACACACACACACACACACACACACACACACACACACTATACTATATATACCAGCTGGAGCCTGGAGTAGAGGGCAGGCCTGGGTTCCCCCCTTTCTACCTCCCCTAATTAATCACTGAGATTGGGAGACAACAGAGACTGTGCCAGGAAGGATAGCTTCTCTTCACTGGTTTGTGATGCAAATGGCTCAATAGGCTTGACCTTGTCTCTAGAGAAGGTCACAGTGAGCCTCTGAGGCTAGTGGAATCCGCCAGGAAACGCAGAATCCACGAAGATAAGGACAGAGCTTTAACACAATATACACACACTATTATATATATACTACATACACTATAGTGTGTGTGTCTGTGTGTGTGTATATATATATATATGTACACACACACACACACACACACACACTATATATATATAATATATATACACACATATATACTATTGTATATATACTATATATACACACTATACTATATATATACTATTAAGTACTATATATATATATACACACACACACACACACACACACACACTATTAAGCTTACTATATTTAAAATTATCCCTTTGCCAAATATCCAGAATTATGTTGCTGTGCTGGCTAGAGGTGCAAATTCTTTTAAATGAAGTTTTTCATTAAAAAGTTTAATAATATACACACCATTAGCTTTCAAAAGGCTGCGCAATACAACACCACATTTTTGTGGCAACATGTGTTGTAGAAGCAGTTGTATTGCACTTACCTTATTGCTAGAAGCAAATATCACAACTTGCTCACAACAGATTTTTAATTAACATATTTTGCCCCCCACAAGTATAAAGAGTGGTGTAAATCAATGCACCGCTACTGAATTCAATGGTGCATTGCCAATTTGCACTAGGTGAGGATGTGGCCCAAAGTCTGCATGCTGCAGCTAGAGTTTAATAAAAGCAGCGTATGTCTTTGAGAGTGGATATAATTCCACAGAGAGATCTGGTTTCCTTAATGCACAGCAGGGATACGTGAATGATTCTCATTATGCACTGATGGGTGAGTTGTAAGTAAATCCCCACATACCAAGATGAAACTATATTATATCAATCTCAAGTGTTTTAAATGTCCCCATACTAAGTTCATTTCAAATGTATTCACTAGGAGCAAAGCCAGCATCCTGCGGCTGAGAGCTCATTCCTTGTATTTAGACCAAGAGGCTGCTTGAGAGCTGTAAAAGCACTCACACACACACACACCTCTGCCAATTTCAGTCAACATGACACTCCTCATAAAGAGCACTTTAGACTCAGCAGCTCCCCCGTAAAGCAAATGCCACTCTCATGTTGAACCACTAAGATCTTTATAGAGACCAGCTCCCTTCATCTGAGGCACTGGCAACCCCATGCTCATTGATTAGGCACACTTCCTGCCCCTACTTCCCCACCTGCCATGCTGAAGCACAGAGCTCACCTTGGCTTCCTCCACCATGGGACCTTCTCGCCACTGTCCTCAAGACACTAAGCTTGCTTGTAAACTGCAACCATTCAGGTTAAGTAAAAGCTGCATCCATTCTCCCAGGGCCTGTGGAGCTGTGCTCCAGAAGTCATCATGGCTAGAGCATCAGAAGGATGTCAGAGGGAGACCAGGCCAGAGGCCTTATCGGAGTTGTATAAAGAAGTGGGGATTGAAAACCCAATTTTAGAGAAACACAGACCTTTGAAATGACAAAATGAAGTTTCTATTACAAGCTATTTCAAAGTTTCTCTGAAACGGGGAATATCTGTGTGAAGCACTGCAGCTGCATCCATGTCCACCTCATTCTCCTTAGTCCTGCCCTGCCATTAGAGTTAACAAAGAGGCAGGAAGAATGGTAAGTGCTATTAATACAGTAGAGGATGCCCAAGTATATAGATTATGATAAAGGCACAAATTTTTAACAGTGGGGGTAATTAACCATTGGAACCATTTACCAAGGGTTGTGCTGGAAATCTTTAAATCAAGATGAGATATTTTTCTAAAGGATATGCTCTAGTTCAAACAGGAATTAATTCAAAGAAGTTGTATAACCTGTGTTATATAGGCAGTCAAATGACATTAATACAGTGACCCTTTCTGGCTTTATAATCTATGAATCCCAGTGACACTAATACTCGGCATTTGTTTTTTAAGAAGTGCACAGAACTTTCAGTTGTTATTAATAAGCACTAGCCTCACAGGAAACCCACCAATACTGTCACTTGTTTAAGAAAAATGCATTTTCTATGGATGATTCTGATTCCTGTTACAACATTGAGGGTAATAAAACAAAGCAAAAAACCACAACTTCTTTTGAAACTGTATAGTCTAGCGGACTGTGCACCCAACTGGACCCAGGAAGATCCAAGTTCTGATCCAGTTCTGCCACTCACATGTTATCTGATGTCTTTGGCAAATTACTTAACCTCCCTGACTCAGTTCCCCGCCCCATTATTATACAGGAATAATAGTATATAATAATAATAATAATAATAATAAATAATTAATAATAATAGTATTTGAAAGCATTAAGTACCTGTTTGGTACTAGATCTCAATTTCATATGCCCTATTTTTGTTACACAGGTGCTCTCTACAAAGTTACAATGCTCATCACCTTATACAGTGTACAAAGACTTCAGACAAACTATAGATGGATAAATGGATAGATATAAATATAGCTGTGGCTAAAAGAACAACAATGCCTGTCATAGCGAAACCAAGAACTAAAAAGCTGCCAAGTACTAATGGACACATTTAGCAAAGTTGCTCCAAGATCTGCTCAATCAAACAGGTGCACCATGAAGATCTGATGGATTCTGGGGAGGGAGGGAGAGTGATCCTGAAGGGAGGGGATGAGTTCTGTAACACAAAAAAAAATCCTAAAACATAAGACCTGATTTTCAGAAGTGCTCACCACATACAGTACCTATTGCTTCAGGCCAAATAACTTTTCTTTCTGGCCAGAAAAGTTTTGTATTAAAATCATATGAATTGGGCTCCCTTTCTTCAGTTTTAACAGAGAAGGAATGTCAATGCCTACAAACAGGAACCCATCAGAGAAATGCTGACTTAATTCAACTGCACTAGTGTGACTGTAGCTCTAGTAATATTGTTCTTTCAGGCCAGAAAGGGCCAGGATGTTTCTATTTAATGTCATAGGTTTCTGATATGCTGTTACAACAAAAATAAACCCTTCTGGCAACAGTGGTAAGTTGAGGGGCTGTCATTTGGACCTCTGTTCCTTTGAAAGATGCTCTGGAGTATCTAGTACCAGCTTGCATGCTTCAGGGCTAGTCTCCTTAACTACTATGTCTACAGCTTCTTATCAGCAGGCCATATCACGCCACTGTTGTTTAAGTAAAACTCCCCAGTGATTCAATGAGGAGCTCTGCTTAAAAATTGATGGCATTATATAGTCCAGTGTAATTTTTGAAACATGAATTACAGCCTTCATGCATGTCTGCTGACTGTTGGTACTCAGGCTGCGAGCCACTGAAACAGAGCATTCAAGGCACCCAGGGTTACAGGACAAGTGGCAACACAACCTCTCACTGAGCTGAGTTGAACCCCAAACATGTCCTATTACTGACATCCTTGTACTGTCTTTCACCCTCGGTTGTGCTTCTAAGAACTTCCTGTTGCATGTTATTTCTATTTAGGCCCCAGTCCAACAACATGCTATAGGAAATTGCTGGCCTTCCTCTCCCAACCCAGGAGAAACTAAGGCCATGCCCAAGTTTCTTCGTCAGAGCACACTTTATTAATCCAAACAAAAGCACTCTCACAGAGTAACACACAATAAAGCTATTCCCTTGACCAACACAGGCTGCAGGGGCCCAGAGGTCTTTCAATGTGTGTTTCTATCACACCCTGCCCAATCTCTCTCCTGCAAAGCTGCCCTTCAGCTGAGCTCTATCAGCCTTTCAGAGGGATCACCTACTTTCCCAGCTGAGTCTGATAGATGAAAGGGGCAGGATACCCTGTCACATACCTATCTTTTGTGGGGGAGAAGGGGGAGGGAGAGGAGGAAGAGGCAGTCAGACCTCCAGGGTCTCAAACTTCTCATCCGTTTCAGCCATGTGCTAATTCTACAGGAGGATTTCACGGTGAAGTTTCATCACCTCTTCCTCCAATATCAAGTGCTCTGCTTATTAGTTGCATCCTTCATCCTCATATGAACAACTTCTTGTTCTCTCATTACTGTTTGTGCCAAAACCTTGTCCCTTGAAGAGAGCATTCTGCCATCTAAATCTGCAGGCTGCTAGGTTGAGCCATTGGTCTCCACCATATTCTTATCAGTCACAGAAACCTTCTTCCCCAGATTTCTCCCACCCATTCCTCGAGTGGTCAGCAGGGTAGTTTTAATAGCCACTGCCACCACTTCTAAGTCTGCTCTGTACACCATTTCTATGAATGTGTTGGTCTTTGGGTCCAAACCCTCCCACATATTCCTGGACTCTTGACCAAGGGAGAAGCTCTCTGGCCTTGTCATGAATATAGGGGGAAGAGTAGCAACCTTTATGAATGCCAGCCACTTCCGTAGCATAAAATCCCTCCTTCGAAGTTGTACTGGATTGCCTTACCTGTAAAGGGTTAAGCAATTCAAATAACCTAGTTGGCACATGACCAGAAGGACCAACGAGGAAAGAAGATGCTTTCAAATCTGGGGAGAGGGTTGTTTTGTTCTGTAAGTTGTTCCCTCTCCTGATGGAGGGAGAAGCCAAGCAGGTACAATATCTCCTGAAAATATACCTGGAATAATCCATCTAAAACCACAGTAACTGTGAGTAACACAAGGAAATCCGTTAGATTATCTCTTGGTTTGGCTTGTGAATTTCCCTATGCTACAGAGGTAGTTCAATTCCTGTTTTTGTAACACTGAAGCTGATCCCAGAGGGGAATCCTCTGTGTTTAAAATCTTTTTTATTACCCTGTAAAGTTGCCTTCCATCCTAATTTTGCAGGTGTAATCTTTTTAATTTTTTCTGTATAATAAAAGTTCTTCTTTTAAGAACCTGATTGATTTCAGTGTCTTAAGGGCAAAGGGTTTGGTTGAGCTCATGTTGCTAAGGCAACTGGTTGATATTTTATTCTCAAGCCGCCCCAGGAATGGGGGTGAAGGGGATTGGTGGGATATATGCGGGGGGCTATAGGGATTCCAATTGACCTCTCTCTGAAATTTGTGTAAATCGTTTGGTGGTGGCAGCAATATACCATCCAAAGACAAGGAAAGGAATGTGTGCCTTAGAGAAGTTTTAACCTAAGATGGTAGAATATAAGTTTAGGGGTCTTTCATGCAGGTCCCCACATCTGTACCACAAAGTTCACAGTGTGTGTATAAGGGGGTACCCTGACTGCCCTCCTGCCTCACTTCAGCCACCTGAAGCTCACACAGTTCCATTAACAGACTTTGCTGTTCCCCCCACCTTGACTCTGTTCTTAGAGCCATCCTTCAGAAACCCTACTGTGATGCTGGCAGACCCAGTGCCAGCTTATGCCAAGGCCTCTGGGCCTCACTGAACACTGACAAATGAATAGTCTTGGCCGTATTCACATGCTGCAGGTCAGTTGGATTTATGGAGCATAACCCAGTACTATTAAAAGTTTAAAATGGATATTGAGAGGTTTTTAAATGTTACATTTAGACACAATGAATTAGACACAACGAATGAACCACAGTCCTATAATAATCTTGAGACAAAAGACTTGGAACATCTCTGCTTGAAGAGGGGAATATCCTATCAAAGGAAAACCCCAGATCTGGAATGGAGAGCTTTGCTCAGAAGTTTTGACCAGGCATCCAAGGACCATCCTGAACCATGTGTCACAGAGACCATAGCGGGGAACAGGCCTGATTGCAGGACTTGGCGGCCCAGGAAGAATGGAAGCACAAGAGGCTGATGGCAGAACTGTGGACCAGGGAAACTGATTCAACCCAAGCAGCAGCCAAAACCAGTGAGGAGGCCGACAAGAGAGCCCACCAAAGATGCCTGGCCAGCAAACAGGTCGAGGAGAGAACCATCCAAGACACATGGAACAAATAGCAGCAGTCAGAGGCAATGCTAAAGCTGAAGAGAGGGCACACCAGAAGCAGATGGAAGCTCACACATTGCAGCTCAGAGTTCGGGAGCAGCAAAAGGAGATTCCCCAGCCAGTGAATACAATCCCCCTTACACCCTCCTCCATACCCCCTGCAAGCACAAGGGAGTGGGAGAAAATCTTCCCAATATATAAAGAGACTGACTGTATAGAAGAGTTCTTGTCCTCCTTTGAGAGAGTGGGATCTACATTATCTCAGAGAATAAACGGATGCCTATCCTCTTGAACAGATGAATTGGGAAGGAAAGATAAGTTTTCAATGACATGGAAGAGGGTGATGCTATGAAGTATAAGAAATCATATTGAAGGGTTTAAGATTACCCTTGAGTCCTATTGAAGTATTGAAATCTTAAACTGTTTGACAATGTCACACATGATGAGTATGTGTACAAAATGTGTAATTTTAGGAGAAAATAGATAATGGTGACAGGGACTGAAGGGGACTATGGAAAACTGTTTGATCGGGTGGCCCAGGAACAATTGTTATGGGTAGTTACAGAGGGGCTAAGCTTGTCCTCAACTTTGATTTAAACAATTGCAAGCCCAGGTTTTGAAACCCCCTGGCTTAAGGGAAGACAGGTCATCTGCCATCACTGTGGGGCTCCTGGACACACAAAACCAATTTAGCAGAGGAGGTGAAAGCCCATTGAACTATATTAGGGAGGAGTCTTGGGAAGGAAGTGAAGAATTTATTAAGAATGCCAAGGTAAAGGGCACAGATTGTAAGGGCTGGTGAGACACAGCGTCCCGAGTAAAAGAAAGTTTGATAGAGTAGGAAGACAAACTCCCTGGTAAGAATTTAAATATATTAGCCTTAGCTGAATTCTTTGTAACTGTACCTCTGGCTAACATCCAAATCAAGTGGGAGGATATTAAGAGAAACTTTGTTGTAGGTATTAGGAATTTGCTACCTGCTGATATTTTAATAGATAATGATATTTCAACCATGTATAGGCAGGTAAATGTCAGAACTTACAGCCAGAAAAAGTATGGCTCTGCCTGTTTTGTCTGTGGGCAGCAAGGAGGGCTGCGAGGGGAGGGGAAAGCCCTCACTCCTTTGTCAGCAGAAGGGAGCAGTTTGTCCTCAGAGGAGTTTGAAAATTACTAGACTCTTCTCTCAAGTTCAGTGAGACTCAAAAGGAGTTTATTGAGGCTCCTCAGGCTGATCCTTTCCCGGACAAGAAGAGGAATGCAGATCAGAATAATACACTCACTAGGGAAGGGAAGGGAAGATTATTCTTTTTTTGAAGGAGGTTTGTTGTAGCGAGAGGCTCTCATAAGTAAAAAGAGGTATCCTGATGAGGTACTAAAGTCTTATTTTATACTACCATTTTCAGGCTAGTGCTAAAGAAGAAATGCAAAAGCAGATCCAGGAAGAAGTGGAAAGCATACTGTATATGGGGCGGGGTAACTAAGTCAAAAGCCCCTGGGTATCTATTAAACCTAAAAGGGATAAAACCCTCTCTCAGATTGTGTGTGGATTTTAGATGTTAAATGTTATCACCCAACTTAACCCTTAACCCACACCCTGGATAGAGGATCAACTGGACTTATTGAGTGGGACAAAATTCATAAAGGACTCCAGATTTGACAGGAGGGAACTGGCAAATTCCATAAGATGCTGTGGCCCAGGAAAAATCAGTTTTTATAGTGGAATTGACCTGTACGAGTTTAAAGTTATGCCTTTTGGATGAATTAATGCAGGGATTACCTTTCAGAGGCTTGTCAATGAAGTATTGAAGGGATTACAGACCTTTGCCAGGGCCTATGTAGATGACTTGGCTATTTTTAGTGACTCCTGCCAAGACCACCTCAGTCATGTGGGAATTGTATTGCAGAGGCTTATGCAGCTTGGAATTCAGAAAGGGCAATATTTCAAAGCAGAAGCAAGGGGTCCCCAAGCTGCTTAGTTAGCGTTAGCCTTAAGAACATCTAGAGAGTGCTTATATAGCAGCTACTATCGCCTTTTGGAAACTACGAGTAACTCATTTGTGTGTGTATCTTTACCTGCTATAATAATGTAAATAACTCTTTTCTCTCTTTTTCTTAGTTAGCAAATCTTTAGTTGTCATTATGGACTGACTACAAGCATTGTCTTTGGTTTGAGATCTGAGGAATAATTGATCTGGGGTAAGTGACGGGTCCTTTGGGATTCGGAGTAACCTGAATATTGCTGTGATTTTGAGTGTAAGGCACCCTCTATCCCAAAGACAGGCTTGCCTAAGTGGCAAGAGAGATCAGAGTGCCTAAGAGGACTGCCTGTGACTCCACGTTAAGGCTATTCTAGTGCTTGAGGAGTTCATGCTTGATACCGTATTGGTATACTGTATAGAATACACAACTGGTTTGTGTCCTGTTTCTTAACAGTCTGCCCTGAGGTTGGCACTCACAGTTGTAAGCCACTCTAGACATCTTAATACCTACATTCAGGGATAAGCAGGATTTGGTCCCTTTGGGAGTTTTCCTAGCTTCTCCAGGACAGAGCACCTCCTATTCTCACCTTCCCCAGTGGGTACTGTTGGTCTGCCTTGCTGCTTAGCTCCCTCAGCCTCCGGTCTGTCCACTACCTCACCCACAGATCATGGCTGAAAATGCCCTACCCATCTTTGGGCTCCCACAAACAGAATCTGCAAGAATTGTTCCAGAACCATGAGGCCCATGATGGCCCATCAGACCCACAACCAGTAGGTGATGAGGTCCCACTACCACTGGGCCACTACACCTGGGCATATTCCTCATGAAAATGGCTCAATCTAGAATAGGTGAGGATATGCCTTGAGCCAGTTCCAGTCTGTCTAAAATGGCAGCTTTTATCTCTGGATCTGAGCCAGACTGCTTGTCAATCAAGACTTGGTATTCTGCCTGGGCCTCTCCTGTCAAAAATGGTGCCACCCTGGCCACCCAAGTTGACTCCTTCCAGCTGGCAACACTGGCCACGCACTCAAAGGTGCAGAGGAAGGCCTCAGGGTCATCTTCTGAGCCCAACTTCACCTACCATGGCCAGGGCTACCTGAGCGGCCTTCTCCAGGACCAGCAAGACTCCCTGGACCCCATTTCTTTAAGTGCTTCAGGAATGGTTTTTGTTGACCTTGCAGAAGTTGTGGCTGGCCGCTGTGATGCCAACAGGTGGACATCTCCCATCCTATCCTACTAGAGAAGCAAGGGATGAATCCACAAGGCAAACCCTGCTAGCCATCACTTCTGCCACTGTCCTTTCTATAACTGCTTTCCTGTTCTCCTCAATTTTTTTCTTATGCTGCCTCATCTTCCTCTCGGTTCCAGAGCTGTCTGCCCAGGCACATTCTCCAGTACAGAGCTGCCAGCCTATCTTCCCCAGCCCAGGAAGGAATAACATGACCTCCAAGTCTCTTTCAGACCCTTCCTTCAGGGCACAGTTTATTAACTCAATCAAATCACAAAGTAACACAATACCAAGTTATTCCCTTGACCAACCCAGGCTGCAGGGGTCCAGAAGCCTTTCAATCTGCATCTCTCCCTGTTCCAGGGCCAGTCACAAGAGCCAGCCTCAGCTCTCAGCTGACTAAATTCTCTCAGCCCTTTATCCCACTGATCTCCTCTCAGCTGGATTAGATAATCAAACAGGGCTGGCTGGCCACAGGGTCACTAGCCCTTAAAGGTGCAGGCCACCCTCTTATAATGTTCTGTACAGGCAGACCCCATCTGTCCATGGAGCCCCCTTGAAGTCAGCATAGCTCTGCCCACACGGAACAATTTACAGGATGAGGGCCTTAGACTGTAAGCTCTCCGGGGCAGTCAGTTGTATTTTGCGTATGTACAGTGTGCACGCGCCCCCAGATCTGACTGCGGTCCCTGGAATGACAGCAATATAAATAAGAAAACTTGGAATAACTTGGCAAGGTGACAGTGACGTGGTACTCGTGTGCTGGCGATGATGGTGACAATGGTGGTAACACTGATGTGGGGGGGAGGAGTGGTGAGTTACCTGCTGTGCCTGCTGCAGCAGCTCCATGCGCTCATGCAAGATCTGGCTATCAAACTCGCGGCTCTGCCTCAGGATCTGCCTCCGCACCTTCTCCACTGCAGCTCGCAAATCCTCCCTCTGCACTTCATTCAGTGACTCACTCGCTCGCCTTCCAGGGTCCTGCTGCAGAGCGTTATACAGCGTGGCTTCCAGCTCCTGGATTTTCTAATGCCAACCCAAATCACACACAAACAGGCTCACGTTTGAATACAGCAGACAAACAAACCAACACGACAACAACGCTTGCAAGCCAAGCTTAACAGGGAGGAAGGACACAACTGGAGAGCAGAAAAGCAGCACTCGTGAGCAGTGAAGAGCATTCCATATACAGTGCACACATTCTTATGAGACTGTTCCCAGCATAGGCCTTGTGTTCTGTTCAACTGACTGATTGATTTGTTTGATTTAACCAGAGTTCACAATATGTGTTGGGAAAGACAAAAGATTCAGCATTTTCCCAGACGCCAAGTTTTTGTTCAATTCACAGCAGGGCGCCACTGCCAATTCTGAGTTACAAGGTTAGTGCCAGATGAGCATTTGCCTTCATTGTAGCTGGATTGTTAAATCAGCCTAGGGAATATAACTGTTTACAAGGCATCAAAAAGAATTGCAAGTAATACAGTAACTTACTGCAAGTCAAGTAAAAGCCTGTCACTCATTTCTCTCTCTCTCTGACCCTCCAGTTCTAATCTGCAGTTATTCCAGGTTTCCTTCATTCTCTTTGTTCTGAATTGCCATAAGCAATTCCAAATACTCGTCTCTCAAGGGGATCAAAGGTTAAAGCACAGAATCAGAAATTTCATCAAGTAAAGAAACACCTGTGTTTTCTGGTCTGCCAGGGTACTTGAGGGCTAGGACACACCAATAAATCTTTTGTTTCTTGTTAGTTTCTAGTCAATTTTACTTTCAATTTCTCATGCACTAGCCAAATGCATCAATACTTGGGAGGTGAACAGTAGAGAATGTTAAAATCCAAACAGAAATCTATAGTCACCGACTAAAATAAGACATATTATTTCTTTTACAATTATGTTTTGTATGATCATATGAAAGAACACCATCTAGAGCAACATTATTTGGATCTAAACTATCTGGCAGCAACCTACTAAACCACATAACACGTTAGTGAGCTAGGTGATGGTATCCATTTTACAGATGCATAAACTATGGCACAGAGAGTTTAAATGGGTTGCCCAAATTCGCATAGTATTAGGAATGGAACCTATGTGCCCAAATTTTTCAGTTATCGCCTTTAAACACTAGACCGCACTGCTTCCCTAAGAATCCTTTTCCAATTTGAAATGCTTACAATATGTAAACAATTTATGCCACAATATTTCTGTTTCTTGAGGTTTTACTCCATCTAATGAAGCTGAGTGCACTAATGTGCTAATTCAGAGGATTTTCCTTATTTTTGTTGCTCAGCCTGAGAAGATCAAGGCCTGTGACTTTATTGAAGAAGCCTATAAGAGGCTAGAATAGATAGGATGGAAAGGATAGACATCTCTGGGGTTTTGAGAAGTTAATGGCAAAATATTTACAAATAGCTGGAAAAATAAGATTTGAAATGTTTTATAGTCATTTTCTGCATATTCTACTCATGATCACTGTGCACAGTGTTAGCCTCGCTCTGGCAACCAATTCTACCACCAAAATGTTGCATTTTGCACATTTTAGAATAAAATGCAATGCAAAAACATTACAATTTCAATTGTTTTAACCGATTTCCTGTGTCATCTATCCTCCATTTAAGTAATTTTTGGTTTCCTAATCTAGCGGAACAAAAAATCATTTAAAAAAGAACCCTATTTAAATTTTTCATCTGTATTTTACCAAATCTGATCAAGCATGAAAATTTAATGACTGTTCTTTTCCTACCATGTAAGCCTGGTCCAGAGCTTGTTTCCTGTAGTCGAGTTCTTCCTCTAAATAACCCTTCTGTTTACTGAACAGGTCCTGAGCAATAATAAAAAACAATGGACGGTTTGTTCTTTATCCTAACTTGTGAGGAACCATAAAGTTCACCATTTTTTTGTATGCGCTCTCTCAGTCATTTTCACCTGAAAGCAACTGAGAACCCAAAGCCCTGGGTCATATTTATTGTTAGGATATTTAGAGTATTAGATTGATTAGTGTTTTTTTAAAATCATATTAACGATGCGTATCTAGAAAGCACCTTTCCTTTGATGATCTCTAAAACACAGTACAAACCTTAAGGGCAAGATCCTGCCTTTATCTGACAGAAGCACACACAAAGGAGAGAGAGAAGGATGAAGCATGTCCACCATGCACATAATACAAGAGCCATTATTTACATAAGGAAGACCAAGAGAGAGGAGAAAATCATGTTAAGCGCATGTCATGGCTCCTTTGAAAATGAGTAATATATGCCCATGCTACAGACCTCAATCTACATACTAGCTAGCCAAGTGTGCAGCTATGTATTCTAGTCAGCAAATTGTGTTTGAATTAGGAAATGGGGAGACTAGCTGAAGTGGAGGCCAGGACCCCTCCTTAGTTCAAGGCAGAGATTCTGCTGCACTGCAGGCATAGGATAAAAAGAGGCTCTCTATACTCTCTGGTCATCTGTCAGACTTGCCTGTCAGAGGGCAAGATTTGGTTCTAAACCTCACACTACCCCTATAAAGGTAGGTAACTCTAATCTGAGATGGGTAAACTGAGGGCCAGAGAGATTAAGGGACTTTGCCTACACAGTTGCAGAAGCTAGTATTAGAACTCAGGATTTCTGAGCACTTTTCAATCACTAAACTCACTCACTCGCAATAGTAATACCTTACCTGTACATTACTATAGCACATTTTTTCCTGACCAACTGGCCAAAAGGTGTTTTACAGACCACCTATATATTATACATGGATCATATCTGCTGTCACTAAAATGCTGAACAGATTAGGATTCCATGGAACTCAATATCCAAAACTGAAGCTATAGGAAGACTGAGTCTTAGAATGAGACTCTAAATAGTTAGAACTTAGCCAGTACACAGAGGCCAGCATACTCTGGGACTTCTAATGAGCAGAAGTAAACAACATAGTCAGGCTGGGACTCTTTTTGAGGTGATGGTGCTCATAAACAAGTGGTCCAGAAAGCGGAAAGGCAATGTGGTCAGTCTTACCGTTTATAGTCATTTTTATTTAAAGATAAACTTTTGTGTTTCCTCAACATATGGAACAAAAAGGAGTTTAATTATAAAGGCCTTTGGCTTTCATTAAAAATACAAAATGGGCAAGTGTGTGTTTGTGTATAACAAAAAGCTTTTAAAAACAGAAAGCTTTGCCATTCTGGATAATCTGTTTTAGTAGCAGAACCACTCCAAAACACAGAACGGTGTTACTAACAGAAATTATTGGCCTATGTCAATAGTAAGAAAAGATGTTCAGATTGACTCTGCGTCTTGGTTTGCATTTACTGGG
Organism: Dermatemys mawii; assembly: GCA_007922305.1. Lineage (NCBI taxonomy): Eukaryota > Metazoa > Chordata > Testudines > Dermatemydidae > Dermatemys > Dermatemys mawii. The sequence goes on along the minus strand of ML677326.1, from coordinate 18,898,840 downwards.
CCAAATTTTGCTTTCAAATGCAATTTCCAATTCCCGTGGGAATTGTGCACGTAAGGATAGGGACAGAATATGAATAAATATCAGTAATTAGTACTCAATCAAAATTCCTGTTTGAAATGTTATTTGGCTTAGAAAAAAACTGCTCAGCCCAGTAATCTGACAGTCTGATGAGTCAATAAGCAAAAGAGCGAATTCTAGTATATATTTTTCCTTGTTACTGGTGGTACCCCCATTGTTAAAATAAGCCATTGTTTCTTACAATGGCAGCATGGAAGTCAAACATGGGAAACTAGAGAAAAGTTCCATGCCATTTTCATTTCGATATAATCCATAAGCACACTGTAATGTTTAATATTTTAAAACTTTAATAAAACATTGGAGTTCTTTCAATGATCTGTGAACCAATATAAAAGCAGAATGGGAATTATTTTGGTCTTGGATGCTGGATGTTCCTATTATTGTTAATTATTTTTTTCTATTACAGCAGCACCTAGAGGAGCCCAATACAAGATCCAGGCCCCACTGTGTGCTGTACGAACATACGATAAGAGACAGTCTCTGCCCTAAAGAGCTTGCAACTTGAATAGATTGGAGAAAGGGTGAGAAGGGAAACAGGCCCAGGGAGCGGAAGTGACTTGCTCAAAGATACAAAGCAGGTCAGTGGCAGAGGTAGGAACAAATCCCAGTCTAGTGCCCTAACCCTTGAACCACACTGACTTGCAGGTGATATCACTGTCATTTAAGCAAGATAGCCACTACCAGCATTAGGAATCAGAAATTGTAACAAGGATGGGATTTTCAGAAGCACTCGGCATTGGCCTAACTCTGCTCCCAAAGGAAGCAACTAGGTCAATGCTGAGCACTTCTGAAAATCTCACTGTAAAACACATTTTCATATTCATTACACAATGTATGCCGGGAACGACATGACTATTGCTTTTGAGATTGACAGACTGCTGAGCTGAGCAAATATCTACAGTTAATTGGTGCATAAATACTCAGAAGCTTCAAGTGAACATGAATTACAGATATCACAGATTGCAAATGAAAACATGTATATGTCAAGTTAGAAACACAGGACGTATTTGTTCCAATTTACTTTTTAAAACAATCTAGGGTTTTCCATTTTTTCCTTAAAAATATGTGGGTTTTTTTACATTTTCCAGCTCACAGTTACAAATACAGTAATTCTTGGCATAATACAGAAAAAAGGGCCTGCATCTTGCATTACATGATTTTATTGGCATCATGCCTCATTCTCCAAGGCAGGCTGAGCACGAGACAATGAGCCAGGAAAGCCAAATTCTAATCTTGTCACTGACAGCCAAAGGCAAGAAAGTCACTTCACCCATCAGCCTCAGTCTCCCTTTCTGTAAGATGGGGATAATGATGTTTATTTATCTACCAGGGAAAGGTATGGCAAGGATTAATCAGTATTTGTACAGCAATTGGAAGATGAAAAGCGCTGCATGCATGATAAATCAACAAAGCTAAACATTCATTCAGAAAATCTTCATACAACAAAGCAAAAGGAAAGCTTAGTATCCTATCAAATTTGTAGTGAAAGACTTAATTGCATTTTGGAATTCATCCATCCTTAAGAGGGAAGTGAGGTTAAGGCAAAAAAGGGGAAGCAGGAAGAGGACTTCATTACTTGAAATTACACACCATAGACCAAATTAATCCCTGGTGCAATTCTACTGAAATTTCATTTTAAGGCTCCAAAAAACCTGCTGTTGCCAAACAAAATAATATACGTAAGAAAGCATACAGACAAGTTTCATACCATTTGCTTATTATAACCTTTTGTGTGGCATTTTGCAGGTACAGCCATGTTTCAGTCTTGGTTTAATTACTTTCTTCTCTACACATCAAAAGCTATTAAACAGTGCTTTATAAAAACTATTCCTGACAACACCACGTGGTCCTCCCCGCTACAAAGAAAATGGCAACTACTTAACACGTCATCGTGTTTACAGACTTCTCTCTGAACTGGAGTTCTAGCTGGGCAAGTAACTTTTTAAAAAATGATCATTTCTTACCTTTTCATTCTCCAGGTCCATCATCTTCTGTGTCAGTGCAGCTTCTGTTCCCTCTATTTGTTTTAGCCACTGTATGAACACGGCAGGAACAAGAGGAATAGAAAAAGATGAGAATACAGCATTTGGAAGAGCATAATTGAAAGTGATGTAAGTTAATTTGTTGATGACAGTGCTAATCGCATGCTTCACCCCTCCATCTCCATTAACTGTTCCGCTTTTTCAAACTACAGATAAATAAATGAGGAGGAGGGGACTGGGAAGACTAATAATGAGTGGAGGCTGATCCTTCCCCCTCTGAAGGCCTAGGTTAAAATGTGACTGGGGTCGAGAAAGCAAAATTAGTTGATGTTTTTGCCCCTGCTGCTCTCCAGGCACATTTGTCCACATCACAAACCCACCACATAGTGTCAGGGCCCAGTCTTGTAATCCTTTCTTATGGTAACTTAAACCAGTGGGAGTATTTGTATGAGGAAGGATTGCAGAATCCATCAGTTATCTGGCACAATTCCCAGCATTTGCTGGGAGCAAGTTCATTACTAGAACAAGAGGGGAACTGAAGGTGAGCAGGGGCAGGGCAGGAAGTTAAATTTGACTCATTTTGGACGGGCACTTTCTCTGCCCTCACCGCAGCGCTGACTCTCCTCGCTGCAGACCCAGAGCCAGAGGAATTCTGGGTCCTCTGGGTCCCTCCTGGCCCCCTCCTACCCATTGGGCACTGCCCTGAAGGAGAAGATTAAGATGAGTAGAAAGAATGGTATGAAGAATTTCATGCAGTGGCTACCATCCAATCAATCTCTTATTATTATGCTTTAAAAATGTGACCAGAATGAAAAGAAGAATGATGGCTGCATTCCAACTGTAAGATGATACACAGCTGAAACTACAGTTATGGGCATTGAATATTAATGATGGCTAAGAGTATGCTAACATTCAGCTTTATGGGCTGCCAGGATGGATGGAAATTCTCATTCTTGTTCATGGTTTTATTTTATTTCCTTTCTTCGTTGGGTTACAGGCTTCTCTTACAGCACAGTCTAGATAATTTTGTGAGGGGGAAAGGGGCAGTTCCCACTGAAGTCAATAGGAGCTTCACCATTGACTTTAACAAGAGCAAGGTTGGGCACTTAGGCCTGGTCTACACTGGGGGGGGGGGGGCGAGGATGTCGACCTAAGATACTCAACTTCAGCTATGCGAATAGCGTAGCTGAAGTCAGTGCATCTTAGGCTGACTTACCTGGCTGGCCACACGCTGCTGCTCTCTCATCAACTCTGCTCCCACCTCTTGCGTAGGTGGAGTACAGAAGTCAACAGAGAGAGCGCTCAGCAATCGATTTATCGCATCTTCACTAGACGCTATAAATTCATCCCCGATAGACCGATCACTACCCGCCGATGTGGATTAAAATGTCTGGAGGGCCGGAAGTGGCCCCAGATGTGGCTGAATCTTTGTTAACTTTTCTTTAAATAGCTTGATTTAAGTCTGATATGTGACGTGATTTCGGGTCTACTGATATTTAAGCACAGACGTTGGGCCAATAAAACATATTACCTCACCTCTGTCCTTTTTATATACATACAGACACACCAAAATGTCATGTTTTTAAGTAGCTGATAGTCATTTCTTTCCTCACTACCTGATAAGACCTAACTACAAAATTCCTGCTAATACCTGAGATCAGCAACACTTAAGCATTAGCTGTGCTGCACTTTTGACCTTAATTATCAGTATCAAAACAATAGGCAGCATCCTGCCTATTTAAGCATTAGACCCCATGTTCAGCAGTACTTTTTCAGTTCACTTTAAAGCCGCTCAACAGGGAGGCCCAGAACTCTTGATTCTTCATTTGCAGTGTTTGCCTAATTAACATGATAATGAAGGAGTCAATGGAATGAGTGGTCAGATTTGGTAATTAGAGCAACTCAAACGATCTACTTATGACATGATCAGAAGGAAGCTTCTTCTACAGTAAAGAGAATGGGAGAAATCTAATTTCTGATGTAAATGGCTCGGTGATTGAAATCCAAGGTATCTGTAATATGCTTCCCACAGATACATTTTAACATGAAGAAACTTCAGTGAGTTATTGCTGCCTCCACGGATTAGGAGGACTGTTTAGTGCAGGGGTGGGTAAACTATGGCCTTGGGGCCACATATGGCCCTCCAGACATTTTAATCCAGCTCTCAAGCTCCCGCCAGGATGTGGGGTCCAGGGCTTGCTTCATTCTGCACAGCACCTGGAGACAGCGGCACATCCCCGCTCCGCTCCTATGCATAGGTGCAGCTGCCCCTGCCCAAGACTACCCCCCACAGCTTCCACTGGCTCGGAACCACAGCCAATAGGAACTGCAGGGGCGGGCCTGCAGACAGGGTAGTGCACAGAGCCACCTAGCCGTAGCTCCATGTAGGAGTCGGAGTGGGGCCATGCTGCTGCTTCTGAGAGCTGTTTGAGGTAAGTGCTGCCCAAAGCTTGTACCCCCGACTCTCTCTCACTTCCCAACCCCCTGCCCTGATCCCCCTCTCACCCTCCAAACCTCTTGGTCCCAGCCAGGAGCACCCTCCCGCACTCTGAACTCTTCATTTCTGGCCACACACCAGAGCCCACTCGCCCAGCTGGAGCCCTCATCCCCTCTCACACCTCAGCCCCCAATTCTGTGAGCATTCATGGTCCACCATACAATTTTCATACCCAGATGTGGCCCTCAGGCCAAAAGGTTTGCCCACCCCAGTCTAGCAGATAGGACATGGAGCAACCTGGGTTCAATTTAATCTGGCTCATGCCTCAGTTTCCCATCAGTAAAATGGGGATAATACTTCCATGCCTCACAGGTGTGCCATGTGAATTCATTCATTATTGAGTTTTAGTCATTGTGAGGCACTCAGACTATAGTGGTGCAAAAGTGCATAGATAGACTCATGTTAAAATCAGACAACCTCTATGTTAATTAGGACAGAACCAATCACTCCTTCTTTTTGAACAAGCTGATTAAACAGTAACACTAGCATAGAAGTCCTCCTCTGGTCAGCTGAGGACTGACAGAAGTACTGTCACTAGGAATAGTTCCTATGAGGTAACCAAAAATGGATTTTTTGCAGGGGAGATACGTGATATTTTCAGAACTGCAGCGCATTTTGTTATTTCTTTTTCTATTGTTATGATGGATTTCCCATACTGACAACAAACTCACAGTTTATTTTTAGAGGCAGGATTGCTGTGATTGGACACCAATGGAAATAACCTGCAAGAGGTCACTAAGCTTCTATAGAAGAGGGCTACTCTCTCAAATAGTCCCATTGATTTCAGTGACACTACACGGGTGAATATGACCCAGCTTGAGTGAGGACTGCACAGTCCAGCCCTTAATGCTTGTGTAATTTTGCTCTTCCTTTTGTCTACTGATCTAGCAATATATCATAGATTTTTCCCATTAGAGTTTGAGATCTATGACTGTCTGTTGTACCACAGTGACAGATACAACATTTGCAGTGGTTTATTCAGTTTTATCTTGTTTACACTATTATCTTAGTTGAATCATTAATCAATTAATCAGAATGGTGGAGATTTCATGCTAGACTTCTATTTTGAAATGGATTTGTGCAGGTCTAGATGTAAACCTATAAATGGCAGACTTATTGGGATGGGGCAATATAGCAGCCTCTTCAGTAGAAAGGAAATGTTTTCCTTCCTAACCAAATTTAAATAGAATTATTATTGGCTTCATTACTATGTTCTCTCTACTAATGATGCGAGTGGAGAGCAAGTTCTACAGTCACATGGAAGTGGGTGACTTATCTGTCCTATGGAAAATATTTTTGGTCATATCCTATGACAATGTTGAACTAATGAAGATCACATTTACTAAAAGAAAGTTATTCCCTCTTGGACCTCCTCTTTCTTTCACTGGTAAGTATCAGGAGATCATAATTATCTGTTCTGTTTGATCACAGATCTGTTGCTGAACAACATGGATGATTATGACATAAGGAAAAGGCAGCAGGATAAATCAATGATGGGTGGGTGGGTGTGGGTGTGTGTGAGAGAGAGAGCCCATAGCAGTAATTCTCAGCTTGAGAACTAAAACTATTATCTGAATCATAAATGCTTTGTTATATTACATTTCAGTTATCTGATGGCTACAACTGGTTTTAAGACTATGGGGAAATGGAGTTGCTATTTTCCAAGACCAGTTGACTGTTTATATTTTTATGCTAGTGAAAACTGCCAGGCCTACCAGTCAGGAGATAGACATTCTTTAGTAAGGAGTTTAGAAACCTCTCCACTTAATACACAGCAGCACAAACCAGCTGCACTGTACTAGCTCAGTGAAGTCCCAGGAGAGGGCCAATCCCTAACAACAGAAATACTGAATCATGTTTTCATAATTCTATCTTCCCCATGTGGCACAAGAAGGGAGATAACAAGAGATGAATGCAATTTTCAAAAGTGCTTGAACTGTGTGATCCAAGAGGTAAAACCTCATGCAAGTTAAGGCTATAATGAATTTCTCACTGACACTCTGTTAGGTAAAGGAAAGAGTGGGAAGTTAAAGGGCAGTATATATATTTTAGACAGTTCTGAGAGACCCAGATTTGAGGCTGCGTATTGGAAAGATATTAAGGGCCAATTTTCCCAGAACTAGCAGCCTGTGTTCTCACAAAATAATGCCCAGGTGGCACCCAAACAGAGTGATCCTGTGAGGTGCTGGACACTTTCTTTTTCTACTGACTTCCATAGTAGAGAATGGTATTGAGCTCACTCCAGGAGGTTTGCAGAATCTTGGAGAAGCGGGTCCAGAACAGGTCTTCATTGTACGAACCCTGCAAAGCACTGAGAACCTCCTGGGATGTGCTGAGCACCCTCAATTCCTCAAAAGGTCACCAGGAGCTGAGGTTGGCAGCATTTCCCAGATTAGGATTCTTTTGTCCAAAAGTTTTTTACAGCTTTGTTTTAATGGCAACGTCTCTGCAGGAAATAAGTTATATTTTAAATGTTTGAATGCATGTTCAGCCCCTCCACAAGTCCAATCCCAAGAAAGCCCTGGGTCATGATGCCTCCATGCTCCCATCCCTGTTAATTTAACAGAAAGGCCATGCGTCCCTGACAAATCATCCTTCCAGTTCCAGGATGGCATGCTCAGTGTTTATGCAAACAAAAATCTACCTTTTCACAGAGGGAAAGTACAGTCCCAGCTTGGATTATTGCAACCTGTTCTTCATTTCTCAAATTCTAAAATACAAAAAAGATGCAACTATATTTCACATTGGATTGGAAATCCATTTTTCAAAACAAGTGAGATCGATTTTGATTTTATTGTAGATATCACAGAGCATTGGCTCTCTATATTTTTAAAAACAAGCACAGAAAATATCCAGTGATTACAAATAATAAAGCTAAAGTAAGTGAATACAGTCTCTATACTTGTTAGTTCACTGCATTATTCTCACCATGTTTTGCCAAAAAAGCATGGTCCAGGGTGGTCTCAATCTAGTGATTTCTTTAAAAAGGAAAAATGTTGATTCATTGGACTGCTGTCCTAATGCAAAAATATCTTGCACTGAAGTCAAGGGAGCATTGCAGAATTAGACTGTTATTGAACAGAGCAACATAGAGTGCTTTGAAAGTGCTTTTGGATCTCACTGCATAGAACAGAATCTAAAACCAACCCTCAAACTTTGTGAATCAGATTCAAGCTATGGTTAAATCTTTCCTGTCTAAGGTATTTCTAGGGCACCCTCTGTTGTAGAATCTAAACTTCTGTGTTACTATTTCAGGGAATCAATATAGGAAAATGAGCTTTAACTTATTTCCTACGCTTAATTATGTTCCGTTATTACACCATGTCTTGTGCATTTCCTGTGCCACAGCTTTTAGTGCCACTGACCAGCGACCCACATCTGTCTTGATAAACACAGATGCAACTCCCATTGAAGTCAATTCCCTAACATTTGATATTGTATATGCAAATATAGCCATAAAAAGTCACTTTAATGCATATTTGCTGGCATGCCGTTCCATGGGAGTAATTGAAATAAAGAAATTGTTACCCCATTGTCTCCAAGGATATCAAGCTTCTTCATAAGTTCAGAAATATTCACATCCTGGAAAATATTTTTAACATTCATTGTTCATAAAGGAGAAAATACATCATTAGATACTAATTTTTTTACATGGCCTTTATGCACCTTTGCATGCAAGAAGACTTCAAAAGCTGAATGTTAGTTTTGCATCACAATGACACAAATGCTATTGTTATGTTTACAGTGGATCAAATGGCACTCTCAGTTATATCCAGCAACCGAAGTATAAATGAGGACAGAATAGCACATTTAGATTTATCAACTCACTGAAATGTTGAAATTGGGTAACGGACTTAGAAAAAGATCTGGTTTGAGGAGGAAAAAATGTGCAGCAGATTGGGCTACTGACATTTGTGGGACTAGCGTGTGGCTAAAGAGAGCATGAATTGGCCCATAAAGTAAAGAATAACTAATGATCTTTGAATTTAATTTGTTTTAAAACACAATGATTGGGTCACATATCAGACTTCTAGTGGCAGGAGTAATGTCTGTGACTGTCCACTAGCCTTACCCATGATTACAGAAGCCCCCAAAGAAGTTTAACTTGAATACTTATTCAAGGTCCATTGAAGGTCCTTTGAAACCCAACATGCAGCTAGTTTTCTCTGTACAAAAAACCAAAACCTACTTCCTCTCTTCCTTCCTACACTCTCACAGACACAAAAAGAAGAAACAAAAGAAACCCTCCATATTAGGTGCCCAATCTTACTCATTGAAATCAATAGGAAAATTTCCACTGATGGACCCTGAATGGCCAAATATGTACGGAGTTGAGAATCCTCAACTCTCGTTGAGGTCAGGGAAAGCTGATAGTGCTCCGCATCTCATGGGAAATGTCAAGCACTTGGCAGGACTGTGTTTTATACAACTATTTTCACTACTTATAGTACATAAAAATGCGGCTTTGTATCTGTATGTTGTGCAATCACATTGAGAGGGGAACATTAAACACCAAATTTTGTGCCACATTAGCTACTCTTGCCTCAAACTTACAAAATACATAGGAGTAAACATGAATGTATTTTATGACAATTTCTATCCAACAGTCTCTCCTATTTGAAACTGTTAAAACAACATGGTAAGATTTCATGAAGACCAAATGCAATGTGAAAGAAGCAACGGCCATCCCTAAGAATTTGTATAACTTGGCTCCATAATAGTAACAACATTGAAGATCAACACATTGCATTGAAGATGTTTGTTTCTAATGCAACTTTGGTAGTCACACTCTGATCAGCATATCAAAGTGCTATATTATTTTGCACATAACATTTTGCACATAGTCAAACTACTTTTTGCTTAGGACTTGACATTGCACATATAGGAATACCTCTAGCTGCTCCTAGTATGTCTGTAAAAGTGGCCAGGTTTCTGACCCATATAGTGGTATAAGTAGTACACAGGTTTGATAAATCCAGAACTGTGTTTCAGCACAAAGATTTTTTTGTGTGTCTATAAGCAAGAAATGGACTTCATGAAGGAGGTGGTGAGATCAATGGGAAAAGGTCCCATTGAGTTGAATGGACTTTGAATCATGTTCCAAGGCTCTGGTTCAGCAAAAAACGTAAACACATTACTTCAGTAGGACTTACACAGGTGCATAAGTGCTTTGCTGAATTCAGTCCTCCTGAATATATTATAGGGATCATAACCGATGATGGAAAAGGTTTCACTTTTCTGATTGCAACTGTACATTCAGTACTGAATAAATGTGGAGCCATATGACAAATCAACTAATCATAACATACAATTATGTTCTTCCCTACCATATATTTTCTACAATTGAGTTTAAGCTACTTCTAAATATCTCAAGTGACTAGCCTTCATTTTCTTTGGAAGAAGAATACTTGACAGTCTAGGAGATTTCTTTCCCGTTATTCATCCTAAACCCTCCTTTTCTCAGAACTTGATCATATCTTTTTCTTTGAAGAAGAAAAATATTTCTTACATCTGAATCACTGCTGTACTTTCTAAGGTTACCGTGATTTAAAGTGTTCATGTGAGTACAGTGGTGTTTCTGATAATGCTCCTGGTTAGCCAATCATTGCAAGAGCTAATGAAGCTATATCTACCTTTATTCCTTCCTGTTGACAGAACAGCTGAAGTGCACTTCCATTGTTTTCAGGGAAGGTGGTTATATGGAGGTTAAATGCCGGTGACCTTCGTTCTCTCTCCTGAGGAAAGATTTTGTTTAAAAAAACAATATATGTGATTATATATTAATGGCAGTTTCTCCCCAACTACCCTCAAGTTATTCAAGACAAACCTAAATTTACTGATATTAAGAAATCCATAGATCCCTATTTGCAGTCAAAGCACATGATGGTTCTCATGCTCTTCTGTGTCCTTTAAGGTTTTGGTGTAATTTGTGCACTAAAGTCCTGATTCGACAACCAAATCCATGGAAGCAGAGCCTCTTCAACATTTAAAGTAACAAGGCTCCACATGGATACACAGGTCCACTTGTATGAATCCAGCTATAGGGATGGATGACTTAGACATTCCTCTAACGTATTTCATGTTAGGTGGAATCTTTTATTTAATCTATTGCTTTCATGAGCAAATAATGACTATTGTGAAGAGGCTACAGAACAAAATATCAAACAGTGTCAAATCATATTATGACCTTGAGGAGATTGTGTCTATTCTGAAATGACATGTATTTTTGTTCTGAAAACTTTCAGTAATAAAGCTAAGTGTTAACCACAGTAAACCAGCAATGAAGTTAGCTAAACCTTACATTTCAGCATTTTAATTTCTCAAGTCCAGCAGTTCACTACTTGTCCTAGTTTTGTATAATATATTCTACTTTCCATTTACCATTTTCTGTGCCAAGAAGAAATCCTTTCATGTGTACTAACATTTAAAATATCTTCAGCACATTTCACATACTTCATCAAAATACTGATCCATTATTTCAGTGGAATAGCTGTATTCCTACTTTCAGCAAATGAGGATCTTTTGTTAAATTTCCATGTGCTTGTGAAAGTGGCTGGATTGAAAGATCTGGAAGCTGAAGCTCTGGGCCTTATTCTGAACAAGAGTAACTCTGCTGAAACCAGTGGAATTTCATCAGTGTAAATGAGATTAAAATCACCCCCCATCTTCTATTGACAAAACACAGGGAGCATGGACAGACAGCGGTTCTGGCTTCCCCACAATTCCCTGCAGAAGAGTTTTGGCTCTGTTCTGCAGAGATAAATAGCAGTGAAGGGACAGTTCAGTTTCCATGTCCATTTCATCCATAGTTTGGCTTCCAAAACTACAAACAAGGGAGATTTTGTTAGTTGATTTGTGATATGGACACTTGTCCTTTGGGGAAAGGACTGCAACCATGGTGTCATTTCACAGGTCACCAAAGGATAAGGAGCTGGTTAATGAATTTGATGCTGCAACCAAGAGGCTCTCTTTCACCTTTCTCCCCATGAACTGTCTCCTAAAAAGATTTTTTTCTACTTATTAGTTTAATTAAAAAATATAGCCATGCCAATAAGTGAGCTTGATGATATAACACATATACAGAAGCAGGGATTTGATCCTGAATTGACCTAATTTCAAATGAAATCTAAGTTTACTCTTTTGGCACATTAACCTTGCCTATCATTTAGCACAGGAAAATACTGCCAATTGACCCTGTTTTCTAATCCACTCTAATTTTCATCTGAAATAATTCAGTTTATCACCATGCTTGAAAATACTTTCACCAACAGCTGCACAATTTTGCAAAAGCAACCACTTTGTCATTTTTTTGCCTATGCACTTGTCCATTAGTGAGAGATTTCTTTTGCATGCTTTATTTGCAATTTCATGAAAATCCTTCAGTTGTTATTCAATAATAGGCATTCAACAAGGAGAATAAACACATTATACTGCGGTAGAGTTTAGCTTTCATTTGATTCTTTAGTTAAATGTAAGACGTTCATACGTTAAACATGCTTTGAAGAGTTTAGTGTTAAAGATGTAGTATGCACCAGGTTACTTTTACCAAAATACTTAAATTTTGGAAAACTGGTTATTAAATTAGCTGCCAATTTTAACTAACTTGTTCTGTATTTTAATTTAAAATTGCTTAATAAAGTATACAGAATACAAGTTACTTTGCATTTTTAATTTTCCAGAATAACTAATATCTCAAAATGCATAATCTGTATTACATGCTATGGACACGGGACTATACAGATGGTAAAATAAAATGGCAAAACAAAAGATTTTAAGAAGAGTCAAAGATTAAAAGCAGAATGACCACATTGCATGATGAAAATAAGATTTTCATCTTCACCATGGAGGTTATAGATGGATTTTGGTTAAATGAACCAGATGAAGAAAATTATGGAACAGTAACATTGAGAGTGTTTTGGAGAGTTTATTCTAAAATGTAAATGGTGTTAAAATGTTGATGGCATTTTCAAACTGGATATGCTGTTATCAGTTAATGTGACAGTGTGACAATGCATCACACCCACATTGTGGCATCATAACATTCCTTACGCTCCTGTCTGTGAGGTGACGAGCACCATCCCTTCCCATAGAAAGTATAGGCCCTATGCTAGAACTACTTTAATAAATAGCCTATTATTCCATTTACTCAAAGGAAAGTATTTGTGAAAGAAGCTTGCTCTGAAGAACACATTACTTTCACAAGTTACATTTGTGCCTCACACTTATAATTTACAGTTCTGGTTGTATGATTTGACTTTTTGACATTTATGAATGTCTCATGCATGTTCTATATCAGCAGAGAAGAGACTTCAAGTAAGTGAAATTCTTTTAAAAATGTGCTAAGAAAATTTGCTCTTTTAAGTTTGTTTTATTTATGTTAGTGTTGTCAATTTGAAAATCAGCTTAATTAAAAACAATTACAGGTTGATGTGATGGAGGTGTCAGATCCTTAGACTTCCTCGCATGCAAGATGTGAGAAGATGTGTTAATTGAAACAATGCCAACCAAGTCTGTAGTATGCATACCAAGTGATTTCACATGCAAGAAAGGTGTAGTTATGGAAATGAAATAAATAAAAAAGGCAAAATGTTGCAAAACAAAATATTTTATTAGGTGCAAAACAAACTATATGCAGTATATATTAGCTATTTTACATCTTCATAAAAATTAGTGAGCATTGTCTCCAAAACATATTAAGGCAGTGGTATTCATTTTTAGAATTCAAACTTACATCATTAAAAAAAAACCCTGAAAATATTTCCCCTTACACATGCACCAGACATCAGTGAACTTTACATGAATTTCAACTTGGGTTCAAACACAATTTCTGCTCCATTTGAGAGTTTACAACTGAGAGAATCTCTTACTTCAAGTTCGAGCACTCTGAATTCTAACAGCTCATTCTGGTCTTTTGCATCCTGCATCTCGTTCTTCAGCTGATTCTCTTCCAGCTCCATTCTGAAAATCTAAGATATGATAAAATATCATAACACTAAGCTATAGAAAAAGTTGTGTATTAAGTTATGTGCATTGATCCTCGACACTTATAAAAAAAATTAAATCCTCAGCAGAGAATCCCTTATTAAAATAGTAGCAAGAGTTAAACTGTCCTTCAAAAACTTGGGGCCCAAGATTCCTTACCTAGTTCCAAATCCTGGAAATATATATTCATGTTCTTTACTTTATGCATCTTAGTATCACCATTAGAGTGGATTTGATTGCTGCATAAAGTTAAGCACATAAACGAATGTTTGTCAGATCAGAGCCTAAGGCAAAATTTTCAAAATTTAAGGCCCCAAGTCTTGGGAATGAAGAAGGAGCACCACATTAGGAAGCACTTTACTGGCTCATGAGTAGACACAAACTTGTTACTCAAATTCATAGAGTGAAAAATACTGTAAGCAGTATATGTATGAAAAGATGGGAGTTGCCTTACCAAGTGGGAGGTCAGTGCTAACAGTAACACTGCCCCTCCCATCCTCCGCCACTTGGTAAGGCAACTCCCATCTTTTCATATATATACTGCTTACTGTATTTTCCCCTCCATGCATCTGATGAAGTGGTTTTATGCCCAAATAAATTGGTTAGTCTCTAAGGTGCCACAAGGACTCCTGGTTGTTTTGCTGATACAGACTAACACAGCTACCAGTCTGAAATATGTCACTAAGACGATTATCCTTCCCTGGAGCTTTCCTGAGACAAATCTACATGAAGCCATTTTGGAAGCAGGTATCAGAAGTTGTGTATAGACTGCAACGAAAGGAAAAAAATGAATGATGAACTTACTTTTATCAGCTCACTCAATAACAGTAGGTTAGCAGCGAAGAGTATTTAAACTCAAGCGGTCTGTTCATATTTACTTTGCACCACTTTTTAATGTCCTGGTACGTGCACTTCGTTCTTTGAATCTTCAGAAAGCTTCTCAACACTAACTAAACAACATTCACAACACCCCTGCGAGGTTGGCAGGCAAGTATTTACATCCTCCATTTTACAGATGGAGTAACTGAGCACAGAAAGGTTATATAACTGGCTGAGAGCCATGCAGCAAATTGAGAGCCACTGTTCTAATTCAGGACTTCCTGGCTCTTAGTCATGTGCTCAGGGCATAAAGTATAATGTTGCTTTCCTATGGCCTCATCTTGGGAGGTGCTGAGTGCTCTCAACACCTTACATGTTAAGGTACTTAACTTTTTACAGTCAAATCAGATTTCCTCTCAGGCCTAATTATAATTCTCAAATTTTCTGCTTTGAGGCTATAGCTATTTAAACAAAAGCAAAACGGAATATCACAAGTGCAGTACAGAATCTTTTCCTGAGTCCAACCAAATTAATTACTATCTGACCTTCTTATTTATATGAAAACAAGGGGATATATGACAGCTAATATAGAATATGACACTTCTTATAACATCAGTTATAAGTATAATCCTAGCTGTAGTTCTTTAGTTATGGATCTTTCTTTGGCGCTCTTATTTCTATTGAATTAATAATTTTAACTCACTAATTAAGAGGCCCCATTCTCTGAAGTACTGAAAACCCTCAACTCCCTCACCAAAGTCCATGGAGGGTATTCAGCATTTGGAAGAAGTCACTCAGAATCTCAGGCTCTAAATGTCAATTTTCTATTGTATTAAAACATCCAATAATACAATTTAAAGTGATCAATATTACTTGAAATACTTGGTTCTGCATTTTTAAAATCAAATTAAAACAAATGATTCTATTAAACAGAGAACAAATTAAGTGGTGCTGATCATAATTTGAGATTTTTCTCCAATTCTGCTATACTTCTTTTTTTGGGGGCAAAGCCCAGCTACCATTCCTTTATTATTACTGCTTTATTTTTTTATTGCAATGGAAATTCAACCTGATTTTGTCTCCACAGAACTAGAGATTTTACAAACATATATTTCATAATAGCCCTTGCCTCCTTCCCCCACAAGAGCTCACTATTCTATAGTACTTTAATCTCAGACTCTCAATGTAACACTTTTTGGACAGAAAAAAAAGTAGATTTTACCTTAACACTTCAACACTATCTAATCTCTACTCTTCTACCTTTGAAGAGTAGCGATTAGATAGTACCTAGATTCTGAACACGTACCTTTTCTAACAACTCCTGGTTTGTTCTGATAAGGAGCTGCTTTTCTTCTATCCATTTGGAATCCTGTGGGAGAAAAGTAAAAAAAACTCTACACCTATTTTTTCAACAAAGAACTCAGTACAGTAATAAGAACGATATGATTTCAGACATTGCTGCACAATCAAGTATAAAATGGGTTCCACATCGAGCAAACCCACTGTAAATATTTTAAGGGCTGAATAGCTACCAAAACTGATGGAAAGAGT
This sequence comes from Dermatemys mawii, assembly GCA_007922305.1. NCBI lineage: Eukaryota > Metazoa > Chordata > Testudines > Dermatemydidae > Dermatemys > Dermatemys mawii. The sequence goes on along the minus strand of ML677326.1, from coordinate 18,882,931 downwards.
AATAAATCGCTGCTTTCTTTTTAGTTTGGCTCTCTTTCCTACTTTGTTCAACCTAATTATTTACACATTAAAACTTTAAAGGTTAGCCTCTCACAATTTTAGAGGAATGTTGTCAATGTTAATTTACCATATATGCAGTCACATATTTGCCCAACTTGGTTTAATATTAGTGGTCTTGGAAATAGTGCCTACTCCTTCACTCAAAGGGTTTCAGCTTGCCCAGTAGCTCTGCTTTAAAATGTAGATCTTTTAGCTACGTTATATAGGGGAAGGAAAGCATTTCATGATCCATAAGTAGTGCAACTAGAGTCCAGAGTTAGCAGTCCTCAGCTGGAAGTGAAAATGAGTCTGATGTGCAGCCTTCCAGGTGGGGAATAAAAGGGAAGGTGATGGTGGCAGGTGAAATCTTACAAGACCCCCTTCTTCATTAAAAGATCTGTATTTCTTTTTGACGACATGGGGGCCTGAGCCAAAGTTCACTGACATCAATGAGTCTCTTTGCATAGACTTCAATGGACTTTGGATCAGGCTCATAAGGTCCAATCCTGCACAAATTTACTATCACTGCTCAATACTGTTTGCAAGATCAGGCCCATATTGCTCTAACAATAACTTCAAATCCTTACATGAGTGACACACTTATTCCAAATCAACCAATTAATTTTCTATCTAACAACGGGGGAAATGTATCTAAAACAAGTCTAATTTAGTATTATAGCTGAGATTTCCTAAAATGGCAAGGGATTTGGACACCCAACATCCATTAGAAATTAATGAGAGCTGGACAAGAGAAGTCCAAAGTTGCTTTAAAATCTCAGCCCAAATTATATTGATGCAATAACTATTTACAACAGTGAGCTTTTGCAGACACATTTCTCACAGATTTTTTTAACTATTGCCACAAAATAAAATGATCAGTTCTTTTAGGGTATTTACTAATTTTGCATTACTCCCACAGATCCAAAACTGGAAAAGTTCACATTTATTTTCGTACAGAGGTTACTTCTTTGAGAGTTGGAGGATTGTTTTGATTTGCTTCAAAAGAATTTACTAGAATGAATGCTAAAAAGGCCAGGAAATAGTTAAAGGAAGAGAGGAATACAGTTCCTCCAGTTTCTCCAATTCTCCAGTTTCGGCCTACAAAGCACACAGAAAAGAACTCCATGCATACAGAGACATAGGTGAACACCCCCCATGCTGAAGGACCAGTTTTCTTTCCAGTCTGCTTTGCATTAATTTTCCATTTGCAGATTCGACTATTTTGATATACAATGAAACACATGCCTGATATGGACTTCCTCTGTTAAAAGTTTAATTTTGTGTGACAAACGAGATCCTTTCAAAACTTGGCTATTTGGGTTCTGATCTTGATTTCAGTAGAAACTGAGGGTGCTCAACACTTAACAGGATCCGGTTCCTATGCATCTCCTTCCAGGGCCTTTTGGTGTCTAATATTTTTGAGAGATGTGATATTATATTATTATTATTATTAAATGATAAATAACCCTTTTCACTTAGTGCCTTTCATACAGGACCCTCAAAGTACTGTACAGAGGTAAATAATTTATAATTATTCCTATTTTACATTAAAGGAAATGTTGGGGAAAAGAGCTCAAATGAGGTTAATGAGAGCCTTTGGCACATTTGAAATAGGATCACTTATTTAGCTGTCTAAATATATGTTTGGGAGCCTAACATGAGGCACCTATTTTTGAAAATCTTGACCTAGATTTCTGATCTTTGACTCTTACTGTCTGCATGTTTAACTTTAGAAAAGTCATATAAACTCTCTCTGCCTTGGTTTCCTTAGCTGAAAAATAAGGATGATAATCTTTAGACACCCATTTTCTAAAATTGTCACCTGATTCACAGTGCCTGCTCTAAGCATTAGAGGACTGGCTCACCTTCAAGTGAACAGTTCATGTTTACTACTAAACCTTAATTATCCAAAGCTAAAAAAACAATTTTAAAAAATCACATTGTGCACAGAAAGTGAGTTTGTTTCAAACAGAAATTTATTTTGTCAAAAATAGGTACTAACAATTTAGTGTTACTGTATAACCAACCAGCAGGTAGATGTGGATATGTCAAAGCCCTCAGGATGGATTTCTGATGAAGTTTTAAAGCTTAGTTTACACACAACCCACAGACACAATTTTTTGTATTGCCCAATACCACCACCGCCGCTTACGCATTTAATTTCTCTGGATTACTGGGTGACAAAAGAATGTAGTGTGATTAAGAATCTTGAAAGGTAATAAATGATCAAACCTAATTTCCAAGCAAACCTATTCTATTCATCAATTTGGAAACAAGTTCATGTTTTTATATATATATTCATGTTCACTCAGATCTAATTTACATGCAAAGTGTTTAGACTTTACATCTTAATAATCAACTATTTTGTTAATGTTTTAGGTATGCAGCAATGTGTCTTCAATACCTGCTGCTTTATTTACCAATATACTAAAGTGACAACAGATCCTCAAAAGGATGTAGTCCTTACAAGTTTATTTAGTCTTGGGAGACCTCAGGGATTGGAAAGATTTTTGATTTTATAACCTATAGCCCAATTCTGTTGTTGTTTTATTTTATTTTAACACACACACACACGCACTTCATTTTCACAGCATTTACTAAGAACCTTGGTGCTTAGAAGCAAGCTAACACTATTGTTTATATGCTCCTTAATTTGGTAAATGGTTTCTTTGCACTCTGGCAGCATTCTTACGGAACACATCTTGCATCTAATAAATCATTATAAAATGAAGTGAACTTTAAATAAAAATGTTTATGAAATATTACTATATTAATGTTATGTTTTTATTCATCTTTCACAAATATACTTTTGGATATATCTCTATTTTTCACCTTATTACTATGCATTCAATTTTTAAATGAATTTTTCAACAATAAACATGGTATAAAAATAATACATCCAACAAATTCTGAAGAGGTACTTGTAGTTATGCAACTGAACAAATCTTTAAAGTGCACAGTCATAGTTCTGTGCTATTTTTCTGAAGATCCTGAACTCTGTATCTGCCAAGAGACAGGATTTATCCTTGCTAAGTACTGCCAAAAAACTACATTTAGCTCTAGGTCCCAATTTCAATTTAAGTGATGTGGATAAAATCTTGAAAGTAGCTCCCAGTAATCAAACATGTTCAGCAGTTCATTTTTCCATCTGAACTATGTGTGGCAGTAACAATTTTATAATTCTTCCAGACAGGACACCAAAAATGGTCTCCATGGGAAATTCATAACATTCATTTTGTTCAAATTATGGCCAAAACTTTTCCAGTGAAAGCAGAAAACCACAGGAAGGAGAAGGGTCTGGGCTGGGCAAGAAAAGGGAACTGATTTTAACAGCCATGGGCATGCAGACATTAGCATATTTTGTTTCGAAAGAGAAATCTTTAATAGGATTTTTTCCAGTCCATACAATATGTTCCTTTAATCAGGTTGTCCAGCTGGTGGAATGGTAACTAAGTTGCATCAGACACATGAATACACCAGCAAGCAATGAAGACGACAAGAGCACTGCTGCATGCAAGGGAGATGATGATTTGACAGAGGGCATTAAGAGAGCCTTTTACCTGTCCTTTTTCAATCAGAGATTTCTCCAGATCTTCAATTTTTGCCTGGTACCTGAGGAGATCAGCTTGCAATTGTTCACGAGTCTGAAAAGGTAGAGAAGTGTGCACAGACTGTCACAATGGCCAGCTAATTAGGATGTACACTTTACATGTAGCTCCATTTTCTCAAATATTCAATTACTTGCAGAATCAAATACTGATAAGCTCAATATTTACTGTCCATTATCAGCCAGCGAGGTAAACTTAAATTGTTTTCAATTAAAACAAACACGTTTATTTATATTTTATTTGATAAAATATTCACCTCATTCATTTCCATACAACTCTCCCCCTTCCTAAACTAAAAGACTAATCTGACGTTTTCAATGGCAAAACACTTTCTAAAATACTGGTGCTGGAAAACTCAGTAACGATACTGTCTGCAATACTTGGTATTTACTCAAGATACTTTTCTTAAAAAAAAAATTGCAGTAAGTACTAAATAAGTCTGCTGTGTGTAAAATGTGTATGATGATAAACTTAAATACAGCTCATTGTACCTGAATACTGAATACCATCCAAAAATGAGAATTCATGCCATATGCCGCTGACAATCCAGTCTGCTTCATTTATATGGTCTCAGTCCTTCAAGGTAAGTACTTCCCTTATGGATGTTGAGTTACGTCAGCTGCAAAGCATCCCCAACTGGCTCTTGAACATACCGGACACTAAGCACTTCCTGCAACATACTGAGGGCCTCCTCCCTAAATGACGACTGGAGGCACTTAGGTCAGAATTGTAAAGGTATTTAGATGCCTAAAGATGCAGGTAGTTTCTAGTGCAATTTTCAAAATCCCTACTATACTTTTAAAAATCCCACTGAGCACCTACCTGCATCTCTAGGCATCTAAATACCTTTACAAATCTGACACTTGGTAACGAACAGGATGAGGCCCTTGCTGAACACACTCAATTTCACCTAATAGAAGTTGGGGAATAGTCACGACCTCTCAGAATTGGGCCCCCTAAGACAGAACCTATGGAAAACCTTCTAGATCAGTCAGCTGTTAAAAGCCAGCTAGGCCACTGAGTAGAAGAGTGACTACTTCAAAATCTATAATAAAAGTACATTTCTCCAAATACCTAAAATGCTATGACAGAAAAATTTAATCCCCAATGCCTCCCTCTAACACAGAGAAAACATTTAGTGGTTTTATATGTCAGATTTGTCAGATTTCTGTCAGGTTTTATATGTCAGAACTGTCAGATTTCTCAGGCATTTATGCATTTTAGTTTAATAAAATATTTAATTCTGTTCTTTTTTAAGAAATAAAAATAACTTCTTTCCTCATCCTGGGGACAAAAATGAAAGCCAGCCATGATTATGTGATTAAGAGCTGCCTGGCTGGCTTTATGTTAGCACTTTGCCCAAAAGCAAAGGCACAAACAAAAGGCAGAAATTGATAATAAATGTGGAAGGGAAGACTTATTTTCTGACTGAAACTAAAATGCCACTTATTGGTTTTGGAAGATGGAATATTTTCATGACATGTTCTTCAACTCTCCTAGATACTATTGTAAATTTTAGAGGCTCTGACCATGAACATTAAGAGTAACGTTCAAAGTCAAGTGACACAACGAGGAATCTGCCAGCCCTGCCAAATCCCCACTCCCAGCATCAGCAGGAGTCCCGGGCCGTGTGCCACGACTCGTGTTCCACCAGCACCAGCGGGGGTCCCAGGCTGACTCCCCCATCCCTCCCGTGACAAGTTTTAGTCAGGGGTATATAGTAAAAGTCATGGACAGGTCACAGACCGTGAATTTTTGTTTACTGCCTGTGACCTGTCTGTGACTTTTACTAAAAATATGCATGACTAAAATGTAGCCTTACTCATTATTTCAACAAAACCTATATGTTCCTGCAAGCTATTCAGATTCTGACTAATGGGCAAATTTTTACAAGAAAATGTTATATGAAAAATGTCTAATGCACTCTGCTAGGCAGGATGGCATAGCAAATGGAACATGCAGAAACTCTGAGAAATGGATTCTGTGTAAAGCAAGGCACAGGAAGACAAACAAGGTGCTTTTTAAATCCCCCATGCCCACTTAATTAATCGCCAATTAATCATGCTTGGGACTGAAACTAGGTCGTTCTAATCCTCCAGAGTTCCATATCCTCCAGAGTTCCATGCAATTACAAACAACTTATAAGTAGGATGTGAAAAATCAGTTAATGAGCAGAGTGATACTGCACTGCTATGGATTTTACTCCAGTCAAATCTCTTCCCCTTGTGGACTGCCAAGAGCTGAAAATGCTGAGATGTAGTGTCCTGGAGGGGAAGTAGTTTATATTAGTTCATCTCAGTCAGGAAAATGGTGCCTTTTGTCTAGAGAGTGAGAATGGGGGATATCATGCAGGAAAAGAACAGAGAGATCCAGAAAACTTTGCAGACACAGAAGACTCCAAGACATCATTTTCAAGAGCATTTTGAAACCAGGAAGGATTTTTTGGACTGATCAATAAGACAATGCTTAGCAGTAGGGGAAGCGAAAAGATTATGTGTGAGTGAATATAAAACCCCTTGCTTTGTAAGATGGAAGCCAGTGATGTAGCGCACACTTTTACGAAGTCTTGACGTGGCCCTGCATCTGAAGTAATTTACCAGAGGATACCAATTCAAGTTTTAGGTCTATGCCGAACTGTGCTTGGTGCAGGACAGATGAGGCATAGGATCACCTTTGCAGCTCACTGATCCTACAGCCACTGGGAGGCCAACTTAGTCTGTAGCACAACTTAGATTTTGCCTAGGGCCCCAAGGAGGCATTCAAGCAGTCAGTAACCACTAGGGCACATCGGTGTTCTGGCCTTCTCCAATTTGCTGGGCATGAGGGGATGGCATAGAACTGAAGGAATATACAGGAAGCCAGTTCAGTTGGCTTTAGGAGTCCATTGTGCTGTCAGAACAGCACAAAGGAGCAGTAAGGGGGTTGAGAACTGCTCTTAAAGCTTAGAGATTAACTTTGAAACGTCAGAGTTTAAGTCTCAAAGGATCACCAGAACTCCTAGTCTGACCTCCTGTAGAACACAGGCCACTAAACACTACTCAGCCACCCACAAACTAGAAGTAGACCAAAGTATTACAGGCCTCAGGAGATTAAATGATTGTATGCCATGGCAGAGAACAGGAGGGACTGAGGTGTACCAATGCACAAGGCCCCTGCAATGGCAGGGAATTGAGTGAGATACTGATTAAGAATTGACTGAGTGAGATATACTCGTATCCTCGCTGGACGGGCACTCGAGAAAAAGGAGAGAAGATGTTGAACGGTGATTTCTGCTGAGACAAGCTCACCACTCAACACTGAGTTAACAGAGTAGCAGCGGCAGAGGGAGACTGGCAGAGAGGCAGACAAAGAGAGCAGCCCCTATCAAATCTCTAACATGCATTACATTCCTATAGTGTCCCGCTACCTCACAGGAGTGTTGTGAGGATGAAGCCCATTAATGACTGTGAGGACCATATAAATATTCAGATAGATGCTTGTTCTAACAGGGAAAACTGTTAGTTCATTAGTATTAAATCAGAAATATTAAGTGCAAATTATGCCTTTCATTTATCCTACTAAATGCCTGAAGGGAAAGATTTTCCAGCTCAGATTTGTTTCAGGCTCTTTGTTTACTTGTCTGACACAAATATTTATTGTAAATCTGATCATCGATTTTTCTTAGCTGCCATATGCAATTTCTGTTCGATTGTCTTTTTGAATTAGAAAGCATTTACTTAAAAACAGGGCTATTTTAATCCACTGTGTGTGTTAAAAAAGAAGTCAGGATAAGATGCATTTTGAAACCTCCTTTCCACACAGGTTGATAAATCTAGAACAAATGTTTCACTATAATATTATCTAATCCTCAAAAGCATGTAATACATTTACTGCATGCAGTCCACTGACCTGCAAAGGCACACTCAGCATGAGATATATCAAATTTCTGAGAAGTTTCAATAACAATTGTTTACCCTTGCTTCTCTCTCTGCATCCAGTGTCCCACCAACTTGTTCCTGAAGTAATGCATATGCTCTTTGTAAAGCTTGATATTCTCTGGTTAGTTGACAAAACCTTAAATCAGCTTCTTCTTTATGCGTACTCTTAAAAGAACAGAAAAGCAAAATGGTATATTATTTTTTGTTGCTTCAAACTTTAGGCTCTCTGTGTAGGTAAAACAAGGTGAGCAGTAGTTTCAGAGATTACACAGTAGCTAGAGGAAAATGTAAAATGTCAGTATCTTTACAGAAATTGACATGCAGAATCGCTGGGAGGGAGCAAAAAGGACCAGAGGAACTTTATGCAGGACTTGGGCTTACAAAAGGGCCAAAGACACTACCAGCCAGAGTACGAAAGCTTGTTAAACTGCTGTTTCCAAACTCATGTATATAGAGATATAAAGGACAGCACAAATCCTCCTCCTACAACACTAATGACTCTTCCCCCGCCCTCGCATTGGCAGACTCTAAATCCCTAGTAGCTGTTCCTTCCAGCAAATATGTGCCTGGGCAGAGCTTTACAGCCGATGCTGCTAGCTCAATCTGCAGGACACTACCCCAACCTTAGACCTGAGAAAAAACTCCAGGAACCCTATAGGGAGTGAATAGAGAAAAGCCTCTCATTCCAATCAACTCTCATTCTTGCATCCCCTTGTGTTCCGAGTGACAAATTTTGAGTTGGAGGAGTGGGGGATGAGGTGGGGGAAGAGAACAGCAAGAAAGACTACAAACAAAAGAAACAGAAATGCAGGAAGAGAATCTTACAGATTCTCAAAGCTTGATGCAGCCTTAAAACTAGCAAAGATGAGAGGAAAGCAGACGTTGGGGTGGAGAGAAAAATGCAGTTCCCTAACTGTGTTTTATGTTGAGGATTTGGGTGTGGTATAAATTGGCTTGACAGAAAAAATGAGGAACAGTATGTATAAGAATAGAGAGAGAACAGGGGACAGTGTATATGAATAGGGGTGGCAGGGTAAGAAATAAAATAGACAGTGAACGTTAAGAGTGCTGAATGGACAGCATTTGTGGAAAAGGCGAGCAGAGAGTGAATGGCTAATGAGAGAACTAAGGTATAACATGTGGGTGAGGGAGGGAGTGATAGGGTGTGAAAGAGAGAAGGAACAGAGACTGATGGGAATGGATGAGAGAGAATATGACTGCATAATTTTATTCATGGACAAAAGTGCCATCATTTTGAAGGACCCATACCAGACCTCACTCCTATCACCACGGACCCACTGCATGTGGACAGAGAGATGCGCACCTACTTCTCTCAGTCATGTAATTTGAGGGTTTTGGGGCAAAGTAACAAATGCAGGATAATGAGCAAAAGTTGTATACTGGTTACAGAGCTCTAAGTAAAACAGTATTTCCAACTCCAGGCATGCAAAAAACATAGATCAGCCCCCAAAATCATGAAATTGGCTTAAAAATCATTAAGATTTCTTTTAAAATATTAAACTTTGGGGTCTTTTCATTTGCCTTCTGGGTTTCATATTTTCAAACTTTTCTCCACTATCACAAGGGCTAGATTTTTTTTTTTAAATAAAAGCGGAAATTCTCCTGACTCCAGGAATTGGGGCTCTAAGAAAGAAAACCCCTAAACAATATCAAGAGACTCAATAAAAATCACAAGGATTAGCAATCCCAAAATAACAATAAAATAAGCTGGCTAGAGTAGGGGACTTGGGGACAGAAATAAAAGATAGGGAGGGTGTAACTGAAGGGTAGAACATGTGAGTTAGTGAACAGGATAGGGAAACCTTGATTTTCATCTTGTCCTGTGCCTTGCCATTCCTTACTGTAGCCTGGTTGCAGTGCATAATATACAGGTCCAGCAAAAACATGCCTGCAAATATTAACTATTTAAACTTTAATAAATTGACAAAACTTCTCTGATATCAAAAGTGTAGCGAGAAGGGCCCGACAGTACCAAAATAGTCAAATCATAATATTCTAGGAACAGCTACTGTGGAGATGCCAAGAATTTTGTCAGTGCCAGTGCCGACTGATTTTCTTATTTTGACAAGCAAGAGATATTGTGATAAAAGGAATTCTGTTTCTCAAGCACTGCTGATATTTACCAAGTCTGATTTAATTAACTCTGAACTCACCAAGTAGACAGAGCCTAATGCTGTCAATTATTAGCTGGGTTGTAATGGCTGAGCTAAATTAGTGTTTTTTTCATAGATTTCAAGGCCAGAAGGGACCACTGTGATCATCTAGTGTGATCTGTACAACACAAGCCACAGAACTTCCCCCAAATAAGTCCAGAGTATATTTTTTAGAAATTATCCAATCTTGATTTTAAAATGGTCAGTGATAGAAAATCCACCACGACTCTTGCTAAGTTGTTCCAATGATTAATTACTCCTACTGTTAAAAATTTACACCTTATTTCCAGTCTTTTACTAGACTTAAAACAACTGTTCAAGTTGCAAATACAGAGAAATAGGAAAAATATTTCCATTCAATGTGTATGTTTTATTACGAAGATGCTTCATTACTTACATCTTCCAAGTCTTCTTCTGGTGTTGCTGGCGTTCTGTCTGTTTTGTCCGTGTTATACGAAGTTACAGATGAGGTTTCAGAGTCAACAGATTCTTCATCAAATCCAAAAAACGTCTCCACAACATGCCTCTGAAAAGTCAGTTTTTCTAGGTTACTAATAGGACATTCAGTAATAATCTATAACCTGGTTAAATAGACAAGTAGACAGCAAAGAAGGTCTTCAGTAACCCCTCATCTGGCTTTACTCCCAAGATGCTTTGATTCTTACCCACAAGGACAAGAGGCTCAAGTTGGGACCCTATAGCAGTCCCGTTGATTTCAATAGACCTACTAAGGACTGCAGGATTAAGTCCCTGGTAACATACTGAGGGAACCTGGGAACAGAAGAGTGTTGCTCCCTCCATGTGTATGCACCATTCCAATGTTGGTAAATACATTATTCCTTTCAGCATCTTTTATTCAAGTGCTTCAAAGAATCAGGTTGCACATTGCACTTGATAGCTGCCAAATACTGTCATGCTCTGCCACAAGCTTAAAATACACTTAACCACACAGAAAATCATCCATGTTTTGAGATATTAGGTAACCAACCTATTGAGATGCAACATACAAGAGGGTGTTAGAAGAGAGGTACATTGTATTCCAAAAAGTTATTCATTAACATTTTTCATTTACATTATTAATAAAAAAAACCCCAAAAATCAAAGTAAAGCTTAAAAATATCTATTTTTCAAAATTATTGCTATCAGCTTGAAAGTATCAGTTTATATATCTTCATCTGTCTGAAATGCTATCATTTTACCACCATTTAAAAAATGAGCAAAATGGATTCTCTAGAAATAAAAATAAATACCAGCATGTTTAAGAAAATTAAATCTTTTGTGAAAATTAATATTTCAATATTTTTTTAAATCAGAGATAACATAATATTGATTAATGGGTACAGTATATAACAGAACTAAAAGATATAAGCAAGTAGCATATACATAACATTACTCATGAAAGATATTAGATCAGCTATCAATGTCAGCAGGCAAATAAACTGTTATAAGTCATAACTGCAATGAAGCTCTATAGGACTGGTAAAAAAATAAACTGTAGGCCTCTAGAGTATTCTGTAACTGTATTGTTGCTTTCAACAGGCCTAAGAACATAACCTCAATGTTTTTATCACTTCTCTTCTAATATTTTAGAGTGTCTTCAGTGCAATGTTGACTTGAGCCAACTAGAGTGTTGCCCCTAACTCAACTCTACACACAAAAATCTCTAGCTTGAGCTAACTGGTGCTCTCAACTTGAGCAAGCTGGCATGTTGGGGATATAGGCCGAAGATCAACGGTTGCTGGAGGGGTACAGGCCACAGCTTAAGTTAGCACAACTCATCAACTGCTAATCAAACCACACTCTGTAGGACCAGTGTTGAGAAGGCAGCATAGCCTCATGGATAGAGAACAGGAGACCCAAGTTCAATTCCTGGCTCCGCCATTGGCTTGTTACGTGAACTTGGACATTTCACCTCTGTTCCTCAGTGCCTCAGTTTCCTCATTTGTAAAATGGAGACAGTGATACTGACTCCTTTGTAAAATGTTTTGAGATATACTGATATAAAGCACAATAAAAAGAAAGCTTTTATTGTTTTGCAGCATTTCCACTCTCACTTGAGCTAGGCTGACTTGAGCAGAGCCATTTGAGAGGAGTAACTTGAGCTAACTGTTGCTGTGAAGACAAACCCTTAAAATAGTTAAAAATTTCATTCACAGATTGAATTAAGAGCCTAATGTTTCTAGTATAAAAAACCCCTTTCAAATATATTATGTTCATGTTGAAAAAAGTTCAAAAACTGAAAGAAAGTAGAAACCTGAATAAAGCCTGGACTCTTCACAACACTGCAGAGGCCACAAATATAGACCCATGCACTTGAAAGACCTCTAGAGATCAGCCTTCCCTTTCCAATCCATTGGGTCATTAGGAATTGCTACCCAGTCTGTACAGAGGGAGGCAGAAAGGAAAGGGATTTTAGTGCTAAAAACTGCTGGGGTACAGAGCTATATTTAGTTATTCAGTAAGCACCAGGACTTCTCTATGTTATATGTTAGAACTTTTCTATGTCATATGTTATAACTATGTTTAAGATAAGACATTTGGGACAGAAATTAATCTGAGAATTTTAATTCTTTTCTCTAACATTCATTTTCTTCACAATCCTTAGCTTTAGAGAAGTTTGTTTCTCTTCATTATAAGTTCTTTAGAAAAGAACAAATAAATCATGGTGCACAATCCATATATGAATCACTGAAGAAACACTCAGCAATACCTACAGGGAGTATCAGTAGCTTCATCAAATTTAGGACAAAAGAGTTCATCAACACTGAAATGTTCTTTGCGGATATTCAGACAAACCATAGCTCGTTTTATAAATAACTCAGCTTGAATACCTGTGGCTTTAAAAAGAGGTGTTCTCTGGGAATAAAAACAAACACACAAATGATTGGTCCTTTTGGTTTATGTAATAGAGCCTTGTGGATTACAGAGATTATTTAAAAATAGCAGCTACTGAACTATCAATATACTGATATACTTGTTATTCAGCATATTTAAACACATCATTGGCACCAGGCCTCCAGGAAACATCCACACATTTTAATAAATAATTTAAATGATAATTAGATAGGGGAAATTAATGTTTCCCATGGCATGGAGATATTCAAAATTTTCAAGGATAGTCAAGGATTGCTAAATACTACACATAGTTGTGTATAATATTTTGGTTTAGAGTGAATCTATTTCATTTACTTTTTATAAACACTGCAAATTACTGTGCCTCAGTGGAGAATTTGCCTGTTTGTTTTTGCATTGATTACACACATGCTGGGACACAAGTATTTAGCCATTGCACATTAATGGCATATTTATAAATTACATCATGAGACAATCACCCAATTGTCATTCACATGATTATTATTTATTGTTGCCAGTGTGATAGTCTAACATTTGTAGCAATTGGCTATAAAATGGATTCATATCCAACATACAACAAATTAACTGACAAGGGAACAGCTACAGGGGAACAAATTGGAGAAACAGCTGACACAAAGTTGATTAAGTATTAAGAAATTTTTACTACTTGATAATAAATACTATGATAAATTATAAACACATACACGCAATCATGAAAGATTGTACTTCTTAATTCAAAAACTGATTTAAAATGTATTTCTAGAATATATGTATTCTAATATGGCTTTTATTATTCTGCTTGATCTTTTTAACTATGCTATTTATGTCAGAATTTTTCTTAAAATGTGTAAAAATCTTGAAATTATATGTGTATATATTATTTGTAATTCTAGAAGGTTGTTAATGAAAGGTATTATTTTCATGTAAAGATATTCAACCCTAAAGTTTAGATCATAACTGTCAGAGTAAAACATCCATGTCAATAATTGAAAATATCCAGATGTAAAATCTGAAATATTTGGCAATAATTGGTGCAAACTGGGATGTAATTTTGGATTTCTACATCAATGCTTTCACGCAGACTTTTATAGTATAATTGTGCATTACACTTTTAAAATTAATGTTTAGAAGTTCAATAAGACTTATGACAGAGTAAATATATTTCCAGGACATGAAGATCTACAAAATATTCTGTTTATCAGTGGTGATTCATGTTGAGCCAAAACTAGTCAATTTGATTAATGTTGACAAAAATTGTGATGCAGAGTCCATGCCTTAAAATATATAGACAATATTGCACACAGATATCTATATACATTTCAGTACTACATTTAATTGAATTAGATAGGTCTACATGCATATGCACCATATAATTTCTGAACTGCTGCAGTAGCTCCATCTTCTCACATGATTTAAGTGTCACATATTATTTTCAAGTGATTAATCAAAACAGGAGAAGTGGCTAAATCACAATGAACTGAATTATACTGTAATTAGAACAAATTAGCTAGTAATTTATAGCTTCTTACCTTCATGTTTATAAGTCATTTCCTGGCAGCCAGAAAAATATAGGCACACCAGAGCACACAGACAGATAAAAAAAGAGAAATATAAGACAAGAAGTAGGTACTCCATTGTGCTGGTCTGAAGAGTGAACACTTTCAGTTATAATCACAAATACAGCCCATTTAATAAAGCTTACAAAGCAGGAACTATTCTTCAGAGTCCCACCGTTTCAGTTATGAGCAATTCTGTTGATTTCAAAGTAATGACTCCAATCTTCTTTTTATCATTCTAATTCCATTCTACAGAAAAAAGTGTTTCCAGGATTTCATGGTTATTTCTCTGTCATATATTTTTTAAAAAAACAACTGAAAAAAGCCCTGAACTAAAGGGAATCCTAAGCAGAAAAGAGATCTTTATAATATTCTCATTACTTCAAGGAATCTGATGTCACATACAACTATTAAGAAATTTCTGTCGGCTCTGGCTGCTTTTTCTCACCAAAGAAAACCTAGGTGGTTAAGTGCGTGTGGTGATGATATTTCTTCTCTGGGTACCCTGCACTCAGATGTTATAAAGCTCCACCCCACTTGCTGCTCTTTACCTCTTAGAGACCTGAGCTGGTTGCCAGCAATGTTCTACAGATTCATACATCCCCTGACAATTAGAAGACTGCTCAACAAAAGCTACAGTAGCAACAGTAACCTGGTGCAATCCGAGCTTTAGAAACCAGCAGAAAAAATATAGTTGGGAAAAACAGATACATCTTTGGCCTTTCCTAAAGCGTGCTAGCTGAACTAAAACTACTCACACATGTGAAGACTCTAAAGTCTACTAGATCAGGCAAGTAGATCATTTTTCCAACCAGATGTCTTAAGTGCCACAATATGAATGTAATGTACTTTGTCCTAGCTAACAAGCAAAGCTGACGGCAGGCTATCAACATTAAGAAACAAACACAGAGGAGCTGTTGCTTCTGCACAATCTTTGCATGCTGAGAATGATGGAAGACAGAGCTTAAAAGGTACTGTCTCAGGGAAAAATAATAATGAACATATCCATCACCTATTAATTGACAGGTTACAAAATTAAATCTTCACTGCACAGCAATCCTTCCAAGCAATGTAGAAAAGTTACATGTTTTCGGTATTTTGGAGTCAGCACTAACCCATAAATGGTTAACTTAATCTCTCCAGTACTTGTATTTAATAAGTCTCTTTTTGCCCTTGGTCTGGGTTCTACTACTTTTTCCCAGTGCATGGAATCCTGATGTTTCACTCCACCTCCAACGTCCTAACCAGTGAAATGACGATCTGCGTCAGGCTCATTCATCTGTGTCACTATTCCCGTAGAGGGACAGTGCTCCAGTGGCCGCTCTCTTAGACCTTTACCCTGGGCCTTCTTTTGGCTTCTCCAACCACATCTTCCTACATCTTCCCCGGTCCCTTTCATTTAAGACCTTTCCACATAAGCCTCTCACAGGTTCTGTTCCAAGTCTTCTGGCCTGGGCACTAGGGAAAGCCTCTTCCAAAGCCTTTTTTTGCCCCTTGTCTCTCTCAGACTGAAACAAAGCCAGCCCCTTTTATGGCAGATATCACTTTCCAGCTTACATGCATCTGAACCTATTCACATGACCTTTCTCGGTAAGATGCTCCCTCTAGTCAGGTGCTTCACTTGAGGTCTCCCCACTTTTTTTGTTCAGAGAAAGCCAGACATGGAAGGAAGGTAGTCCACTCCCCTCATAGGCCAGCTCATGCTGTGTGCTTTAGGTGATTACAATTTTATATTGAGAGATTCTCAGAAGAGCCAGGCGCAAAGACTATTTTCCCAAGATAAATGTCAGTAAATTTCCACCAATGTAAGCCCTCCCTAATTTTAGCCACAAACTAATTTTCGCTAGTACTGAACACTTTCTGGGTCTCCACATTCATGTTGTTGTTCTAAACAACATCTTTGCTTTTATTTTTAGTGCACAGTGCTTGAAATTTGAAGAAGCTATGAACAGATTAAGTGTATGACGCTGTTCTGACGATATTGACTAATTTTTTTAGCCTCCATTCTGAGACAAAATTGATTTTATCAGAGTGTTTGTGTCTGACTTGTTGAGCTTAGGTCTGGAAGGTAATTTCAAATCAATCCAGTCTGTCTATATTTATCTTAGCTTCACTTATTTTTCCTCAACTGTTGAAATAAAAGTTTTGTGAGAGATCCATCATGCTTGCTTTGCTGCTGAGCTGATTTCTTTTAATCTTGCTGAACTTGACTACTTAGTTACCAATTCTAAAACATTCCAGATTTCTTGTCCATGAAACCTGGTTGCTGAGACAAAAGCACAGGCTTACAGCCAGTTACTGTTTTCAGATGTATGCATAAAACACTCATTACATTAATTTACTTCAGGACAAAGTTTTGGCTCTTAGTGAATTTCACAGGCAGTTTGTCATAGATCTACATCAGATCTGTGACACACTGCTGCCTTAAGTGGTAGTTTAGCTACTGTGGTTCCCATTTACAGTGAGAGTTCTACTCAAGACACAACAACACAAGGAAAAACTATGGCAAATCTAATGCATCTTTAAAAATCAGTTTAATCTAATCTGGAATGACAGACATAAACCATAATTGTACAGTGCTTCCTCTATGCCATTATAGGACAGAAAAATACATTTGTTTGGGTGCCTTAACTTCATTTTGAGAATTTGACATGTTTGGATTACTTTTAGAGTTAACTCTAACTCTGAATTTCCTGAAATTATGCTATTTTTCTGTGATAATTACAACATCTCTGTATTACATTTTCCCTGTGTACTTTCAACCTTAACTCTATCAATGTAGGTTTCTTTTCTCCAGGAATTAAAGCATGTGGAACAAAAATTATATACAAATGTAGGGCCTGACCCTGCATCCTTCACTCAAATAGTTTTATACAGAACATGGAAGATACAGTCTTCTGATATTACATAGGTTCTTTATAGTTACAACTTCACCCTGCATTACTTGAAGTCTGTCAGACAAAAGTAACCTAAATCAAATACATCATAAGTGGCCTAGATTCTAAAAACTAGTCTGTGATCTAACCAAAAATGATTAATTTGAAATACATGATCTTCCACTAGCAACAGAAATGTGCAAACATTTACAAGAAAGTATTTACATTTTAAAAGCATAAATCAACGTCGCAATGCCACTTGCACTGGGAGGTGGGGAGAGAGAGGAGAGGAAAATCAACCCTTGTTTTTTATTCCTTGCATAATCCAAAGCAGTAACACTATCTATACAGAAATTGCAAAGCACACATGGGAAAGAGGGCTCCTTCAATAGTTTCTTTCCACTTTATAACAACTTATTAGTATGTTCAATTATTCCCTTATTCTTACTCTTTTTGACCTTCCTACCAAGGCCAAACCATAGCATGAACTGAGGGGGCTAAATACTCCAACTTCATGTCCATTATTATGCAAGAAGTCTGGAAGGAAGCTAGACTGTTTGCCAGGATTAGGCTTCTGAAGTTATTGTTGACAGCATTTAAGCTTCTTTGATGAATGCTGCACACATGAAAGAATGGCCTACAGGTTACAAGACAAATGGGCAGTTAGAACATTTGCAAACCTATTCTTGAGGACTTGAAAGCATCAAACCCTTAGGGCCTCTGGACATTTATGCTTTTATTTATGGGTTTTACATCAAGTTGGTGAAATTTTGAAAGCATGAGCAATGGAGCTAAATGCTGTTACTTCCCCTTGCGCAACTTTCCTCCTCTTTTCACTACAGTATTCTCTGGTATTTACAATTCAATCTTTGCTTTATGTAGATAGCATGAAATAATATTCTGTATTGCATGTCTGTTAGTAGTTGTACCATTCTCCCTTGTGAAGAGGGGATGGAGTCTGTAATCATTGCTGTTGCTTGATATTTTATATTTCTTCCTGATATGGTTGTTACAGTCTTACTAAAACAACAGAGAAACCCCACCTGATTTTGTGCTCACTTAAGGGTTTGTATGGTGGAGCACAGATAATGAGAAAGCAGAATACCGAATAATTCCATCTTTTTGAGAACACCACTCGGAATTGGAAGACACATTAGTCAGCAGCCGGTCACATATGTTAATCAGCAAGAAATAGAAATGCTCCTAAATATCTATTTAAACATCCACAGTTTAGACGCCCTTTGCTTTAGCACACACTGATTGCAGTACAATTTTAAAAAAGACAAGTGGGAGGTGGGGAGATTGGAAAACTGTGGATCAAGGCATTTGTCTTCACTAGGTTTTCTGATAATATTACACCTTCCCAAATCAGAATTTATTCACCTCTCTTCTTCCACTCTAAAACATCAGCAAGGACAAGACACAGTGGTTTAATCTTATTTTGGCAAAAATACATTTTCAGGGACAATCATATATAACTACTGACAAGTGGTATAGGGTATAACAGGAATGATATTCAGAAGGATTTTGATGTCTTTACTGGTGTGGACCCTTCTGAATTGTTATCCCATTCATGGAGAAAACAAGTAGATACAAAACTTTCTTTGGCTACTGTGGGAGAAATAATTTAAAAGGTGAAATTGACAGGTTGTTGATATGATAGGCAATGCACTCAAATTTAAACTGATTTTTTTAAAGTATGAACTGTGAATATGTTGAATTTATGGGGAAACTTTCAAATTCAGCAGCTGGGAAAGGTCTGGTCACGCATGCCCTGTTGGAAGATAATTTAAATAGTAATGTAAAAACCATCTTCTAGAAAGGGAAGGAAATGTTAAGAAACTACATAAATCATCATCATCATATTCCCATTACACCTCAGGCATTTAAGGGCAGCAACAAAGCTCCTCCACTCCTATCTGTTTCTGGCGAGTCTTTCAATGATCCCCAGCTGGCCCCAGGTTTTTCAGCTCAACTGCCACAGCTGTTCGCCATGTTGTTTTTGGGTGGCATTGGTTTTGCTTGCCTTCGAGTGTTCTCTTATTGCTACTCTGGTGATGGAATCAGTTCCATCTGAAGAACATGGCCAATCCATCTCCAGTGCTTCCTGGCAATGATGGTGCTCAGATCCTCTTGGCTGCACTGTCTTGAAAGATCTTGGTTTGAGATTGTCCTGGGCCAAAAGATACATAGGATTTTTCTGAGGCAAGTTGTATGGTATGAAGACATTTTGGACAAGTTATACTTTCTCATTCCCCAACACTGTGCACTATAAAGCAGTGTTGAAAGTACACAGCTCTGATAAATCTTGAGTTTGGTTTTGGTGTTGTATTTTGATGTTTTCTAAACTGTATTTAAGCTCCTGAAAGTGTTCCTGGCTTTACTGATTTTGTTCCAGATGTCTTGCTTGTTCCATCATCCAGCTGATGGTGCTGCCCATGTATGTGAATGTTTTTACATAGGTGAGAATATAATCAGCTGCATCCTCTGCTTGTGTTGCCAGATTATCAATATAATGTTCTTTGTACACTCTCACAAGGTCTTTGACCTCCCTGTGTGCCTTGCTATACTGCTCGTGGTATTTATCCTTTAGCTTCTGGGATTTTGTGTCAAACTTTTTTCTTCAGAGCGTGTCTGGTTTCTATGGCGTTCCATGTTCTGGGTGTAATCCACTCCTTCCTTCTCTTCTGCCTGTAACCTTAACAGACTTCACTGCTGTTTATAAATTGCTGTTACTTTGTGCCACTTCTTGTCAGTCTCCTCATCTGCATTCCTCTCCTTTTCATCAAGGTCTGCAACTGGCTGAAAACTGGTCTTTAACTGCAGAATGAAGGCTTTCTATATTTCAGGGGACTTTAACTTTTCAGTGTCATAATGTCTATGTCCCTTTTTTGGTGGACCCACACTTCTCAGTTTTAGCTTGATAGAGCACGTCACAAGATGACGGTTACTGCCAATCTCTTCACCCCTTCTCACTTTCACATACGTCAGTAAGCATCGCCATTTGCCATTGATCATCACATAGTCAAACTGGTTCTTATCTCTGCCATTTGAAGAACACCAAATCAGCTTATGAATTTCACAATGTTGAAATAGGGTCCGGATGATGACTAGATCATTCATATTATAGAAATCAACAGGCTTCTCTCCGTTTTCATGCATGGAGCCACACTCAGGTCTTCCCGTTGCTCTGTTTGTGTTATTCTTACCAACCTTGGCATTCAGATCTCCCATGATGATTGTTAGGTCGTGGCATGGTACTCTCTCTAACTCTGCCTGTCGTGTAAGGTAGAAGTTTTCATTATTGTCATTTGTCAGAGCTTAGCACTGACTCAGGGTGATATTGTGTTTCCCTTTCAGTCTGGCTCTCATAAATGTGCTGCTGCTCAACTTCCATTCAAGCAAGGAATGCTCCACTTCCTTCTTCAAAAGGATGGCCACACCCTCATGGTGTTGTCCATCATCCTGTCCAGAATACAGCAAAGTTTTTCCCAAGACTGTTGTTAATCTTCTTGTCCCGTCCATCTGTTCTCACTGACACCCAGGACGTGTAAGCTATAGTGTCTCATCTCTGCTGTGACCTGAGCTAGCTTCCTTTTTCGTACATTGTTCATACGTTCCAAAAACCAAGCTTGGTTTTTGTCTTGGTGTTGAGCACTTCAGTATTCATCCCCGTGGCTTCCTTTTGGATTTCACCACTTGCAGTCATGCAGGCATTGACTCCTGAATGCCACATTGACTCCTGAATGCCATCATACACAATCAAGAATCAGAGGGGTAGCCGTGTTAGTCTGGGTTTGCAGAAGCGACAAAGAGTCCTGTGGCACCTTAAAGACTAACTAAAGTATTGAGGCATAAGCTTTCATGGGCTAGTACCCACTTCGTCAGATGCATGCAGTTGAAGTATCATACACAGTAACTGTCGATTTCTCCATCGCTGGTTCTGCAACTTATTTTGGTTTTTTATGGGATAGGGTTGTTAGCCCTGTGCCTAACCCCGCAACCTAGAGGACCAAGGTATCTATTTTGTTTGGCCCCTCTCCCACAAACCAATCCGGCATGGTTCAACCTGCCAGGAGCAAAAAGTCCCCACCAACACAGACTGGTAATCGTTAGAGCTCGCAAATTGCCCTGCCACCACAAAGCACTGACACCAGAGGACATAAAATTGCACACAAAAAAAAAAAATTGATTCGTAATCACTCAATGTCCAAGTGAAACTGTCCAAAATTTAAACAAAAAATCTCACTGTGATCTCTGGAAAAGTCAATCAACAACTGTGCTATGACATGGCCAGAACAAAAGTAGAACAACGAAGTTTTTGTTGGAATAATGAGGTTTAGTGGGGCTTAGCCCTGATTTGCTTTTTCAGTCAAACTGTTCCAAATCTGATTTTGACAAGCCAGAGTAAACAGATGGCAGCATCCACAACATGCTATGCACATTCCAGATAGAGAAATAGACATTAGAGAAGGACCTCACAGCCAGAAAGACCATAGGGAAAGGGTGCTGCCATCTGTATATGAAAATATAAGAAAAGCGAGTCAGCATGGTTTTACTATGTTTTGGTAATAAATGATTATATTAACACAGAATTTTTCCTATAATTAAAGTATCATAGAAGCTGGCAACCCATCTCTTTACTTCATTACTGCTATTCCTAGTGTCATGTAATATGGCTATCACCATCTCATTAAAAAATGAAAGTAATAAACTACTTTTAATAAAAACAAATATTTTATAATCCCAAAGACTATAGTTTAAAAGAGTGTTAGGGATTTTTATTGTACAATAGTATAGCATTTTAATATCGAACCTATGATCAGATATGGAAATATTCATTTTATTTTTAAAGGGCCTCACTTTTATCTCTGCCACAGATGAACTTCCAAGGATGTTATGCTGAGCAGGAATGATTCAGATCTACTATAACCTCACCCTATATCAGAGTTATACAAGTCTTATGAATTTATTTGAAACTATTCTCTCGGTATAATACAAATGCAATATTATGAACATTGTTTAAAAAATATTTCTAGTGAGAGACAGAACCAAAAATATATCTGAAGTCATTCTTTCAGAACCTATACAGTATAAAACAGAAAATAATAAAAAAGTGCCACCATGAGGACATAATGAGTATGCCACTAAGAGCACACTAAATAAGGCTAAGATTTTGTCATGGATATTTTTATTAAAAGTCACAAACAGGTCACATGCAATAATGAAAAATGGGGATGTTGGGCATCTGCCAGTGGGCTGAGAGCTGCAGGAGCTCCCACCACCCGTGGGGGCTCGAAGTTCCATGGACTCCCTTGCTGCCCGGACCTGCCACTGCCTTGGGCGCCAGGGTTACCCCCACAGACCGGCCTTGGCGGGTCTTTGGAAGTCACAGATTCTGTGACTAAACTTCAGCCTTAACTATAAAGCAAGTGTTATTTCAATGTACTGCACAACCACACTAATTCTCATTTCTGCTAACCCACAAATGTGTGGTATGTATATACACGGACACACACACACACACACACACACTTAGGAACTAGCTTTCCAGGAAAGATTTTATAGTAGATTTCATTATTTAAAAAATTTATTACTACAATATTACCATTAGACTTTGAATGTATACACTAAAACAAAATCTACCGTTGTCTAAATAAAGGAATACCATGTTTTGTTGTTTCATTTTTGCATTCCGTATTACATTCCAGATCAAATTAATTATGCTCCATTTTTCTACCTATACATCAAATACTGTTCAAGTTAAATTTCTAAAGACATCTAGGCCTAAATTTTCAAATGTGTCTAGTAATTCAGAGTATCCAATTTGTGACACCTTAAAAGGGCCTGATTTTTAGGAAGTGATAAGCATCAGCCCTCAGAAAAATCAGATCCCTTTTAAAGTTGCCTCAAGTCACATTTCAAAATTCAAGCCACTGCAGCTACAAACTATTTAGATCTTCTTTTAAGGGGTATCATCTGTCAGTGTTTGCGTGTGTCACAGAAAACTTTGGCTAGGGACATTCATTTAGGGAGTGTTAATTATCACTACTTGGAAACAATGGGTAAAATCCTGGTCTCATTCAAATCAATGGGAGTTTTGCCATTGAATTCAATGTAGCCCATATTTCACCCAAAAAGTTTGTATGACATTCACAAGATACAAAATAGCTGGCACACCAGATTCTCACCTTTGGAGGTTTCAGACTTTTCCTTTTCGGTTTTTTAGGGCGTATCAACCGCTCTTTTTCCTAGAGTAAAAGAGAAGATTTTACTTCTTTAACTTATATTTAGATTACACAAGATAAAAGGAAACATCATTAAATGTTTTCTTAAAGTACGAGGCAAAGTTGCAAACAGCATAAAAGACTTCTTGTAATATTTAAACAGGAACGCTGCCCTGAATGGTTTTCCCCTTAAAGCTCAGGAACATTCAGCAATGTACTCAACAGGTTTATCTTGAAATTGGCAGGCAAAGGTTTGTAAAATACTAGGTATAGGTTTCTGACAGTTCTTTTTTCTCTGAAGATTATGGAAATATAGCAACACCCATTTTGAGGCAAGAATGTGCCCTACCCTTCTCAGGCTGAAGATCAATAACAAAGGCTAGCTCAGCTTTATTAATCCTAAATCAGTCTATCACATACATTATAACACAGAACCACCTATATGAAGATTTTTTCTGTTTGCTGCTGCTTTAAAAAAAATAAAAAGGGAACACTCAGCCTCCTAAGGGCAGAGGTGTTAAGAAAGTAAGGTACTGACTATTCACACTTACAGGACTCAGTTCTGAATACAAATTAGGAAGCCCAAGCACAAGTTTGTTGGCTTCTGATCAAGCACATCCCCGTTATCTTGTGCCTTTCTTTCAGCTACAGCTTTGAAGAAGATTCTAACAAATCTATGTTGTAACATAAGAAAGTCACAAATACACCTAGGATTTTTAGCTCTTGTGATCATTCAGCCAAAGAATGCTGACTTGACCTTCAGAGGGGGAAGCAGGAGAAGGTAACCGTAGGTAGAAAGAGACAAGAGGAGGGAGGGAAGGAAAAGATAACATGTAGGTCCTCCCTCCTAAATTCTTTTTTTAATCCTCTTTTACTCTTCTAGCTCCCTTTCTCCCTTTACCTTAATTCTATTATCCTTTCCAGCTTTACTCTCATCTGCCATTTTCTGTGTCCTTCCTTGCAATTCTTCCAGTTTTAAAAAGATTACAGTGACTGCAGGATTCTAATGTTAATTGCTGCTAAAGCATCTGTCTCTCATCTGCCAACACTGAACTACATCCTGCTGGAATATTCAAGTTAGGGCTTCTTCTTAGAAATTCAATCCAGAAAGTGGAAGAGTAGTAAACCAATGGTAAAATGCTTGTTTTGAAATGGTGAAGTAATCTCTGCCAGAGCAGTGCTCCAAAGGAGAAAATTTGGGACTGTACACAGCAATTCAGAATAATGATGGTAATTTAAATGGCACCTTTAATTCAGATGGTTCTTCAAAGTATTTTACAAACTTTTATGGGAACTCCTTCATCTTCACCTAAATGCCACAGCTTCTGGGGTGAACTACAGCAGGTGTTTCATGTTGTACAGCAACAGAACAGTTTAGACTCGGAAGTGAAAAATACATCTGAGGGAATTTTAGGTGCAGTCACCCATACCAGAATCTGGCCAAGTCACAGGATGTTACCTGCTCCCTGTCCTGCATACAGTATTGTAAGCACTTTGACCATGAGAGGTCAAGATCTCAGTTTCATGTCTTACTTCCCCAATATACTACTCATCACTAATGATGCAATCAGGAGCGCCACTTGCTGAATCTTCATAACCTTCTGCAGGACCTTAAAAATCAACTTCTCAGGTACTCACCAGGCAAGTCTGAGTTATGAGATCACCATTTGGTATGGCTGCAATCAGACCATAGATGCTCTACAGAAACTCATAAATTTATTATAAAGGGAATAACCAAAGTGCTGAAGAACTATTTTTCATGTCACTACACTACCAGTTTTAACTGTACTCAATCCAAATTAACTTGAATATTGCTCTCAAATGATAGGTTTGAATGTAGGTTTGTGCACATGTGTACTGAATATGTTTAATATTACCACTGTGAGATCATCAATAACATGCTGCTGCTCTATGACTTGCAGTCTCAGAAATTCCATTTCTTGTTCCTCTCGTGTGCTACTGAGATCATTCAAGGAAGTGTGTCTCTTCAAAGTCGGCTGTGTGGCTATCTTTTCTTTCTGCAAAAATCAAGTTTATTATTAACACAACCAACTCCTAAATGTCTTCCTGCAGCATTAGGTAAAACCGTCACCGCTGATACATTAACGTGATGCTTTAGAAATCTGCTCCAGCACAACGTAAGATCCTTTTTCCACCAAGCAAATATTTACACTTTAAACACATACAAAGTATATTCTACATCTCTCTTGGACATGTAAAAGCAGGATAGAGAAAGCACTGGTGAATACTGTTCTAGAGAGCAATCCTGAAGAGAGTCTTTACCATCTCTAGTTTATACAGGTCAAATTCAGCTCTGACATATACATCCATGCAAAATCCCCTGGTATGCCAAGGTTAATTTTAGCCCTCTATTTTATATCCTCCATCTGTACATTAAAGCCACAATGATCTTTATTCTTAATCAACTGTGTTTAATAAGTGACAAAGCAAATACAAATAAACACTCTGATATTAGAATACTACGCACCACTAGCATGTTATATTTGACATTGACACCCTCACATGGCTTAGCTTCTGACATATCAGTATTTACCTGAGTAAGAGCCACACATTTATTTTCAACTCTAAGCTACTAAGAGCAGCTGCTCTTATAAAGTAACCTCTGATACATGCGAGATAGTTGCTTACCATTTCTGCATTTTCCCTTGTGAGATTTTTGATTTTTTCTTCCATCCTCTGGATGCACTGCAACATGTCCTCATTCTTTTTGGTCATTCTCTTGTTTTTCTCTACCATGGGCTTCAGCTGGCCTTCCGTCTCTCGAGAACGCTTCAGCTGTAAAGGGGGCGGAACCCCAAAATGTCAGTTAATCATAATCTGGGCTATAATGACCTGTAAGGAGGAGGAACACTTAGGTTTTCATTCCCCCTTTATTTCTCATTTCATTCATTCACAAAGAATATTTTTCTGCTTACACACCACTGCTGAACTATACCGTATGCATCCAAAACTTATAGCCTTAGCTTGTTACCAAAGTGAAACTAACATGGAAGTCAATGCAGGTTTGAGTTTAAAAAAAAAAAACCAAAAAACCCCCCCTATCAATGGCAAGGATACAGCACTCACTATTAACAGACCTGAAAATGCCCTCACTGCTAAGGCTGATCTTTGCCATTATACATCATAACTTATTCTTGGGAAGCACACAGATTTCACATGGTTTATAAAAGTTTTCTCTTGATAAACTGTAAATCTTATTATGCATGTGCTTCCAGTGAGTTATTAGCCCTTTTCCTAGAGAATGAAATATGATAGTTACCTTTCACCTGTTTAAATATCCTTTATTAGCAATTTACCACACACCCTCATTTTAAGGAAATTATACCTAATGTGAAATTAGCACAATCAGGGAGTCAGCCAGCGGGCACAGATTCAATCTCAGGGTTCCGCTGACATTTTCAGCTGCTCAATTTTGTTCCCCTGGTTTAATGATGTCAGACAATCATCTCAAGTAAATTGCTGCCCTTTCCCCAATTTGTGGTATTCAGCATTTTACTAGTTTGTCTTTTTCCCTATTTTTATCATCAAAAAGATTTTAATATGCACTGTACTTTAACTGAAACTTCAGGTAGATAGCATTTTCCTTAAAGATTTGTTTCTTTGTTTCATCTTGGGAAGGATATACACGCAATATGATCCTAAAAAGTACTACAAGGGTGCTAGCAGAATTTGTAAAGTGGTGGTGCTGAACACCATTGAAACAAACTCTGAACCCTGTATATAATGGAAAACACTTCAAGTCAGAGGGTATGGCAGCACCCCCAGTACTCCTAGTTCCAACACCTATGAAAGTACAGCTTAGAATAAAAGAAATTATTTGGAGAGAAAAGCTATAGGAGAAGGAGATGATGTTTCTCTCACTTATTCCAGTTTTTATACTAGGGTTGAGCCATTAATAGCATTAGTCCTGATCTGCACAAGGCTAAAGTGACTAGTTTCTTTAAGCAGCCTATTGATTATCCTAATTGAAGAAGCAGAAGAAAAGGAATGCATCAGTGCTCTGTTCCAATATCAATTATTTTGGAATATGTATGATAGAAACTGGTTACAGGCATGTCGCATCTTAGGCGTATTTAACATATGCGATTTCAGCTTTACGCGGTCGGCAAAAAGAAAAAAAGAAAGGGGAAATTTTTTTTAAAAAGCTTCCCATAGGGGGCGCGATTTCACCTGCCATTGAAGTGAACGGTTTCTGGCTATACGTGGTTTCCACTTTACGCGGTAACTGCAGAACAGAACCCTCACGCAAGACGCGACATGCCTGTACTTACTGTAACTGTGGTTCTTTGAGAAGTAGGTGTGCACATGTCCAGTGCGTCAGAGCCAGACACTTTTGCCGAGCAGTACCCATAGAGGGGCAGTGCTCACACTTCATGGCTGTGGCCCCTCCTCTGGCTATATGAGGCACTGCTCCAAACCCCATCAGTTCCTTTGCACTGAAGTCCATGAGAGGAGACTCCAATGCAGAGAGGACAGTGAGTGGGTCAAGGAATACACGTCTGTATCCCATCTTAAAGAGCCACAGTTACAGTAAGTAACCATTTCTTCTTCTCTGAGTAGATACAGAGATGTATTCCACTTAGGTGATTCACAAGCAGTACTTCAGTCCTGAGGTGGGGCTCGGAATCTACTGGAACAGGGATTGCAGGAGTGCCTGGGTCCACATCTCTCTGAAGCCACCCTTCAGTAACCAGTTGCTGAGGTCTGAGATATGCCACCACCACCACCATGCATTTGGTGAAGACTCGGGGGGCAGAAGAGAGATCAAATGACAGAACCGTGAACTGAAAGCGGCATTCTACCACAAAACGAAGAAACTTCCTGTGACTCAGCAGAATTGCCACATGAAAGTAGGCTCCTGAAGGTCCAGAGCAGCGAACCAATCATTCTGAGATAGTGCAGGGAGGATGGACAGAATAGTGACCATGTGGAATCTCAGGTACTTGATGAACTTGTTAAGGCTGTGAAGGTCAAGAATGGATCTCATTCTGCCCTTGAATTTTGGTATCAGGAAGTACTGGGAGGAGAAGCTGGAGCCCCAGTGTTCCTGCAGGAGTTCCCCCACCACTTCCAATGTTAGCACAGAGATGACCTGTTCAACGAACAGTGTCTTATGAGAGTGGTCCCTGAAGAGAGACAGGGTGGGTGGGTGAGTTGGAAGGGGCGTGGAGAGGAACCGGACTGGACGACGAGGATCCAGCTGTCAGAAGGAATCAAATCCCAAGCATTGTAAAAACAGGTCAGCCTGTTCCCCAAGGGATGGGAGGATAAAGAGAGCACAGTAACGACTGGACAAGTGGTCTGGACTAAGGAGTCAAAATGGGTGCTTAGCAGGTCTGAGCCTGATCAATTTCTCTTTCTCTTTAGCCCAGTAAGGTGATTTGAAAACCTTGTATCCACACCAGTCAAATACTGTACAAACCACCTGAAGAGCATGTTACATTTACCATGCCAGATACCTGATGTCACTTTAGAAACAGACACACAGCTCCAATGGCGCTGAACCAATTTGTATAGCAGAGGTGCTGAGAGCCATTGAACAGAACTGTAAATTCTGTATATAATGGAAACCACTTCAAGCCTGGGGGTGCTGCAGCATCCGTAGCACCCCTGGTTCCTGCACCCCTGCGTAGCTCATGTTATGGAACATTCTAAATCTAGCCAGAGTGAATGAATAATCCTTCACTACTGCCAAGACATACAGGTGGGATTTTCAAAAGTTCTCAGTGTTGTCATAACTCTGCTTCCATTGCAATCAATGAGAGTTTTACCATTAACTTTAATGAGAGCAGAATTAGACCAACACTGACTGCTTTTGAAACTTGCAACCTAGCTATCCAGGAAAACACATTTTTAAAATGCTCCTTATTTCCTTCCATTTCTGTGTCTCACCCATAATACCTCCACTTATTTCAAGAGTTTCCCTGGAGATTAGGCAATGGTAGATTTTTTCCATTAGAAAAACAAGCTTTGTAGCTCTTAGCCAGCATAAGAAGTTCACAAAACAATGGTGGCATTGTCAAGTTTCATTACTTCAAAGAGCAATATAGTACATCAGTTAACTAGATTACATGCATGCCATGGTGCAGTATATTACCAACTGCTGCATGCAAGCTACCACTCATAATTTATGCCCACTTTGTGTGAGAACTATTTGTAGACAGTTCTGAAGAAGATGAAAAGGAGGAACAATCATTTCTAAACCTTTTCCAAAGTTGAGTTTCTTATGTTAAATTTCCTCCTCTTTGAAAAAGGAAAGTGACTTTTACATGGAATGACAACTTGGAGGACAACAGATTTAGCTCTGAACCCTGCAAATGCTCCATCTTTATGCCCAAATGAACCATTCAGTGAAAAGGAAAATGGCGCAGAAAATAGCATACTACTGCTCTCTCTCTACACCAGCAGTTTCCAAGTCCTGGCTGATTAGCTACCATGGTGTTAGACACCTTAGAAATAGGAGACAGATAAAAATATTCCTGGGAAAGATGTGGGGGAAGAAAGAAATGGTGAATTAGCATGGAAAATATGTAATTATTATTATTATTATTAAATTATTTAAACATCTTCACTTCAGCTGATGACCTCTACAGAGGTCATGTTTGGATGTAAAGGGACTTAGTTTCTTCTCAGAATATATTCAAATTAAGTAAAACTAAAAAGCAATAAAGAAAAATGTTAATTTTTTTAAAATCAGTTCTTACGGGACCTCATAAGAACCAAACAAAAAAAAAATAGTGAATATCTCAGTCAAACTACTTGCAAAGAACGCATGTGATGAAAGGACATGCAACAAGGGGAAATAAGGGAAAGTAAATCAACCAAATAGGAACATTTAAAAAAAATCTTAAGTTCCACAATATTTCAGTGTGTTAGCAACAGAGAAATAGATAAACTCTGCTTGAAAATACAACTTCTCTGAGTACCATTAAGATAATGTCCTGCAAGTCACTATCTGTGTTATTACTAATTATTTTACCAGTTCATTTCTTTCATCTGCTAAAAGGGTATTTCTGTCTTCCAGCTTCCGTATTACAGCATTCAGCTCTGCAATTTTTAGTTGAAATCTCCGTACGTCTCGTTCATCCATATGTTGTTCCTTTAAAAACATACAAACCAAAAAGGGATTTTTTTTCCCTTCAAATATTCATTTACTACACAAAAACATGTACTTAGATTATAGCAGGCAGAATTTGCATTCAATGTATGCATACAGCATGGATACTGTAGAGAATATCTATAGGCATTTGTATCATTGACATGAACAGTTTCAAATATTTCTTATAAGAGTCACATGGTTGTACAAGCTGAAAAAGGGCAAGCAGCCAAAAGGTCAACTCTAAGCTACATCATGTAAAAAAAGTAAATTAAATTAAACCTCAGATTATGCAAGTAAGATCTACTACTATTGTTCTTTGTACTGAGCTATCTCAGCCTCATGCCAGAATGAATAGCACAGCACAGAACATACAATATTTATAAGATAGCACAGTACAGATCTGGAAAAGAATAAATACAAATTCCCTTTTAATGGCTACTGATGTTATATAGAATAGTTCATGTTCATAAAATAAATAAATGTATGAAGGAAATAAATGGTTCATCATTTCAACTGAAGAAACACACGTAATCAGTCATCAATTACAAGTAATAACCTCACATTGTGGTCACATTTTACCAGTGTAAATAGTCTAAATTCAAATATTTTTTAAATTCTTCAAAATTCAAGAGGCATGTGGAGTTTTTAATACTCGAAAAAGTGGAGTTACTTTTACTGCAACAATGCAATATACAGTGCTGCTACCAATGCAATGCTCCTTTTGCAAGGATTAAACATAACTCACAATTCCGTGGTTTCAGAGTATCTGGAAACGCTGTGAAAGCAGATACAGTAATTGACCTATGAAGGACTATCTGCTTCTCTTACCGGGCTTCCCATCATTTCAGTGATATCCCCTACTCCAGCAGGAAGTTCCTTCTTGGGGCTACCATGGTACCGTTCTGCCTCCTTTACTTGGACAAGCTGTTCATCCAGAGCTTCTTTCTGAAGCAGAAGCTTTTGTGCATGGCCTGCCTGGACACCAAGATCTTTTTCCAAAGCCAAAATCACTCTGTCTTTGCCTTTTATCTCATCCATCTGCAAGGGAACAGAGCAAGAGAGAAACTTCTGTAACATCTCCAAGTATTTACAACAGGCAGCAAACATACTCACAAAAGAAAGATCTGCTCTCAAAACTATAGTTGCCACCTAATTATGACTCATTAAAATCAAGCTGCATCTACCTGAAATAAACATTCTTTTTCCTGCAGAAAGCATCAGTCTTTCATTTGCTAAGGTCCCAATCCAATGCCCATTGAAAACAACGGTTACTTCAACAGAGGTTGGAGTAAGCCCTGTGTAACAAGTGACAGAGTGCTGTGGCACCTTAAAGACTAACTAAAATTTTTTTAGAGCATAAGCTTTCGTGGGCTAATACCCACTTCATCGGATGTCCTGTGTAACGAAGTGCTCAAAGCCAATAAATGAGCCAGCAGTCTGGCCACTCAGGCACCAATCAGCTCCTCTGGAGAAGGCTGATTGGGGATATACAACGAATTAGTTGACCAGCCTAGTGAACCAATTAGCCATCAGATTAGAAGTATAAAAGATGACACAGGAAGGCAGTGAGCGGGGAGGAACCGGGCTAGCTGAGCCTACTATGCACTGAGTTCTCAAGGAAGGGAGATGAGAGATTAAAGAAACTAGGACTTTTCAGCTTGGAAAAGAGGAGAGTAAGGGGGGATATTATGATAGAGGTATATAAAATCATGAGTTGTGTGGAGAAAGTGAAAAAGAAAAAGTTATTTACTTGTTCCCATAATATAAGAACTAGGGACCACCCAATGAAATTAATGGGCAGCAGGTTTAAAACAAATAAAAGGAAGTTCTTCTTCACACAGAGCACAGTCAAGCTGTGGAACTCCTTGCCTGAGGAGGTTGTGAAGGCTACGACTATAACAGGGTTTAAAAGAGAACTAGATAAATTCATTGAGGTTAAGTTCATTAATGACTTTTAGCCAGAATGGGTAAGGAATAGTGTCCCTTGGCTCTTGTTTGCCAGAAGCTGGAATAGGCAACAGGGGATGGATCATTTGATGATTGCCGTTCTGTTCATTCCCTCTGCGGCACCTGACATTGGCCACTGTTGCAAGACAGGATACTGGGCTATATGGACCTTTGGTCTCACCCAGTATGGCTGTTCTTATGCCTATTCCTGCTTGGCCCAGTAGAAGAGAGCCAGAAATCTTGCAAATACTTTGCTGCACAAGACTGTATTGGTGATGGGAATATAAATAATTTTATATAATTTGCCACCTACTGATGCTGTCTGAGAGGTTTCTGGGACTTGTCCATGAGGCAAGTATAAAACAAAGAGAAAAAATGCTCCCTATTTGAGGATGCATAATTTCTCTGGATAAAAAAAGAACCTTTCTTCACTATATACTGGGAAAGATATTCACCTGTGGTGCAGAGGACCAGGAGGAAGCCAATGTACCATTTAAATCCCAACTAAGCCTTATTTTGAGGCTTAAGTGATATATCAGCCTCCTGCTGCCCCTCTGTCTCGGAGTGAATTTCAGAGATGACGAATCTATCCACAGACAAATCCTACTAAATCAAACTGTGTACATTTAATCCAAAATTCCTACCTACATAGCTAACCTTTCTTCTTGCTCCTTGTTTTAAGATTAAAACGTAAATTAGTCTTTGCATAGAATGAAAAAGGAAATGTTTTGTATCACAGGACTCTGAATGGGTGAGACACTATTTCAGCATGTCAAAAATCACAGGGGTAGCCATGTTTGTCACTTCTGCAATTCCAGACTAAGAGTCCTGTGGCACCTTAAAGACTAACTAAAATTTTAGAGCATAAGCTTTCGTGGGTTAATACCCACTTCGTCAGACTGCATCCAACGAAGTGGGTATTAACTCACGAAAGCTTATGCTCTAAAATTTTAGTTAGTCTTTAAGGTGCCACAGGACTCTGTCACTATTTCAGCATGGTAGGAGAAACGTCTCCCTAAGTCCTATCTATGTTTACCAAAATATATTGCTCGCACATCTCAAAACTACACAGAGCATACTATCAGCAATAAACTACTGCAGTTTACACTGGATGTGCCTCTCATAGCATAAGCAAAAATTGACTTTGATAATATTCCAAATGGTAGGGGAAGTTACAATCTACACTAGTTACTATAGAAACAGATTTCTGAATATGTATGCTAACAATGTACCATATATTTATTGGGAATGTGCTATATGCTTTCTTTTTCAGTTTATTGCCTCATTTCCTTCTTCCCCCCAAATGTAAATTCACAGGATCATTAAAAAAAAGAAAACCCCAAATTAAATCCATTAAGTCATATCATATGTAACATATTCTTTATCCCAATCCTACGTTAAGAATGCATTAACCTTAAATAGGCAAGTGCTCAAAAGTCAGGAAATGCCAGAATTAAGGTTGTCCTTGCAATTGTAACTCTGGTGCCTTGTATGTTTGCATTGCAATAAATTTTTTATTACATGATCAGACACTATTTGTTTTCCTAGAGATTCTTGCCTTACTCATTTCCAGTGAAGAAGACAAGGCTATGCACTGACTCAGGCTGGTACCTTGCTTCAGCACTGCTGAAGTTGGACTGTGTGAAGCAAATGAAGGCATAATCCACTGTAAGGTAAAGCTTGTTGTTAAGAAACTGGACTGGTCCCACAAGATCTGGATTCTACCATCACCTCTGCCACAGATTTCCCAAAGAACTCTGGGTAAGTCACTTAAGTAAGTTCTGTGCCTCCATTTCTCCATCTCACTAAATGCTTGAGGACAAATTAATTAATATTTGTGAGGTTCTCAGCTATTATGGTGATGAGTGCAAAAAGGAAGGGTTCTCAAAAAAGAACAAATTCTTATTCATGGAACAATTTGTGTGATGTGTACTCTTTGAAGCATGGGGCTACAATGAACAACAACAAAAAATATTGAACAACTGCCTCATTCGCTGAGCACCATCCATCAAGTGCACTGAACCAGGCAGGGGTCCTTTAGGAAAATAATATCTGATCATGGAACTAAATACTGTAGACAAAATTCTGTCAGTTACACCGGTGCAGTTCCCATTGAACCCAATGAGAGCCACTCCTATGCACTGGAAAACAGAATCAGGCCCTGAAACATTATGCATATGGAGGAAGAATTAAAGTTGCATGGTAAACCTTAATTTTAGCAACTGTTATCTTCCGGACACTTCACTTTACAACCCTAATGTTCTTTTAATTTAAACTTGAAATGGAATTTTGTAGCTGTTAAAAGAAAAATGAAGAGACATTTTGGCAGGTGTTGCTATTTGATAAACAGCAGCAGAATGCGCTTTTGTAGGCAATACATACCATCACTGAGGAAAAACTCAAGCCTTGGTCTTTTTCCATGTACAGCTTCACAAATCATATTCCACAAGCCCACACATATTAAAACTGAAGTTCCATGAAGCAACAGAAGTTTTGGGGAGTGTGGCGAGGGGCCAGCGGGAGGGGTGTTATGCAGAAAAACTGCTTCCCTCCAGCTCCCTTCTTTTTCCATGCTTAAAAACAACCTATTTTGGTGAAACTTCCAAGCAAAAATAATTACATTTCAGTCAAAAAAGTTAAACTTCAAGAAAGTTATAAGAAACTGAAATGACCCCTTTGACTGGAAATGTATGGGTAACCTTACCAAAGGCTTTGCTCAAACTATTTTGAATACACACATACATATACACCCACATCTCTACACATGCTGTAATGCATGTTTCATTACAGCCACAAAGAGACAAAAGAGCAAGTTTTTAAGCAATCTTGCACAGTTAATTCAATACATAAATATAAACAGAACAGCGACACAGTTGCAGTTAGACACCCATCTGTCTTATGTTGCTATGAGCAACAGTATCTCCATGTTGAAAAATAAACATATCTGAAGATGGAATAATGGAGGAGAAACTACTGTTATCTTGGAAGATTTTTGACAGACAAATTGGATCTTTGGATGGCGAAGGAATATTGTGTCTATTTACTGGGTGAATCTATATTAAGAAAAATATTTAAATATGCATTTTGTATCCAACTCTCCTCTCTTGGATCCTTTCATTTCTATCTTTACTAAGAGAGAGTTATGAAATATCTGGTGCAGTATATTTTTTAACCACAGAGGTTAATCCTATTTTAGCTGTTTAGGTCAAAATTCAATTCCTCTCTTTCCTCAGATGAAGAGTTTCACCTTTGCTCTATCTTACACAACTAATGCAATATATCTGCTTCCTCACTTTCATTGCCCCAACCTGCCCCCACCACTGTGCCTCAAGGATTTCTGACTTCCTTCCACCCTGACCAAAAAGCAGCAGACTTCTCTATTTTGAGTTGTCTCCCCATTATATACAAAAACTAATGCACTGCTATGGAGAGTACTGTACATTCAATCTAACATAACCTACAGCCTTGTGGAGAAAAAGTTAAGTGTTACCCTCTGACATTGCATATAGTAGTCCAGATCTTGGCTACATGAACACACTTGTGCAACCAATACTTAGCATAAATTAGACCAATCCTCTAGCTACTCTGACATAAGGCAACTGATAAAAGCCTCTGGGAGCCCAAACTGTATGCATCAATCAGTTTGGCTTAGGTGTGGTCTTGACACTCCCATTTCCTCTGGCAGCAGCAGAGGGCTGGGCATGTCAACTCTATGCCACTGGAGGATCCTCTTTTTCACAGGAGTGGTCACGGCAGAACTGGTCACACTGAATTTACAAGCAGAAGGTGCTGGCAGCATGGTGCCGGTTTTGTTTAATAGGGGAAAAAAGAATGTGTTCCAATATTAAAGTGACTGCATCATAATGAATTAATCTCTTTGGATACTTTGTTGGGTACTATGCTCATTAAATACACAAGAATTTTGACAAAGTGCCTGATTCTAATCTCACTTTTACCTACCTTACATGAATGTAACAGAATTCACTTCAATAGACTTACTCCTGATGTATGCTGGTGTAAACGAGTTAGCATCACCTCTCCTCTCCATGAGAAAAAACTGCAATGTTTGAACATTTGAGCCACAATCTGTGGTTCCATTATGGTAACATGCGCCCATCATAAGGGATTCTGAATGTGGTTGCAATTACATGACCAACAAGATTCTTTCCAACCTGGGGAGTTAGGTGTTGAGCTCAAAAATACACTTTTTCAGTTTGGCAAATCAAGAATGACGCCTGCAACTAAGCCACATAACAGGATGATGTAGGCACTCACATTGTTCACATTCTAATGGCGTTCGAAGGCTTTAGGCTATTCTAACATTTCTGAGTATACTGCATTTGCACATAACAGATGTAGGCAAGGAAGAGGGGGGCATCATCAGATTCAAACTGGTTTGAAATTACTCATTTTGATTATAGCTATAATCTATTACACACCCTGACCCCCAAAGTAGTGTTATGGGGAAAAGAGAGTTCATCCACCAGTGGCTGCAGAGGTATATCAGTGCAAAATCACAGCATAGGGTATTCCAATGTAATTTTAGTGTAAATCCTGTGGAGTTGGTTATAATTACAATTTTCTAAAATACCTTTTCTAATTTATATTTAAAGCATGTTTGTTGCATCATTAAATCATTAGTTGTTAAATATAGCAATTACTTTTATCATTTTGGCTGGGAAAAACAACCAGAAATGAACATTTCAATAATATTCATCTTTCAAACCTGAAAGAGACTCAGTACAACCATGCTGAAGAAGATCTCTTTTGGAAAATATCTCATACTTGTCTAGCTAACAGTAAGATTAAGAAAGAGACCTTTAAAAGAGAAACTTTGGCCTCTCAAAGTTGAGAGACAAATTACCAGGGAATCAAAAGCTAGATTTATCAAGTCAGTGACATGTTCAGTTTTTCAAAGTGGAAAAAGCCAGCTGCTGCACTGCCAAGTATAGGATCTTCCCCGCTACTCATCCATCTCAGAGCAATCTCCAAGCCAACTGCAGAACAGAATATACAGTGCTTTTCCCAGAAGCCAAATGTTTCTCCTCATTACATCCCAGAGATTAAGAATAAGGATTCTCTGACAGTCAGACAGATTAGTTGCTGGACGAGACAATCAAAGAAGGGCCGGTGTATTTTAGATAAAACATTTAAAGGAGGAAGTAATAAAGAACAATGTCCTTTATGTTGCAAGAGGACTTAAATAGTTTCTCTCAGCTCTGCTGTGATTCTATGAATACTAGTTTTGAACACAAAATATGGAGTGGGGAAGTGAACTGGGCAATGACTGTAGAAACAGACATTCTCCACAGTAGATGTATCAACTAATTTGTATTTAAAGCATGCTTTGTTGCTAATACAAATAAGAGCATCTAATCCCAAGATCTAGGAACAGTAAAAAATGGACAAAGAGTTACATTTTTAAAAGTGCCCAAAAGTCCCTTTGTGACTTGAATGCCAAGTCATGCAGTGCTTTAAATTTTTTTAAAACCAAAATTTTACTAAATTCCTCCCCCTCTTTTTTTAAGCTTTTATTCTTTAAGAGCATACATGCTGACATGTTTTGTAGAAACTTGCCTCTGAGCAGGTTATTCCACAAGTTTTCATTACAAGGATTCTTGCATAGTTCTCTGAAGCAACTGGTACTGGCAACAGTCAGAAACAGGATATTGACTAAAAGATGGACCACTTCTCCAATATATTATGGCAATTCTTATGTTCACTAAGAAAGATACTCAAAGTTAGAAAAACCCAAACTGCTATTGATCCTGGCCGCAAAAAATGAAATGGGGGTAAGAACAACAATTGAAACTTTTAAAACTAAGAGTTTTCTGTCTACATTCCCTGGCTTAAAATACTTCATTTTAGGGACATTTTTGTTAAGAAAGTATAAAGAATTACATACTGTACTTTGTAAAGAGATATGAAAGATGAGCCACATTTCAGGCCTACCAGCATTGACAGTATTATGTGTGAATGCTCAGAATAAACAAGGGATGCTTGAGCCATAATATAGGAGCTTGCAACTGGATCTGCTGGGTTCCTGGTAAAAAAAATTCATGGTGGAATGTTTTATCCTTCAGCTTCTGGGCTGAAGGGTAAAAATCTTCAGAATGTTTAGACAACTAGTAATTGCAACAATGAAACGTTGAATGAGGAAGTAAGGTCTTTGCAGAAGATTAGTTTATTCTTGGAACGTAACTGTGAGAAGGTCTCTTGAACAGATGGCAACATCCACAGCAGAAGGCGACCACTTGACATTAGCAGCTGTGCATGACAGACATGCGTATATGTTTAAGGGAAAGACTGTAAGATGTAAACCAGGGACTTCACTCTGCTTAGCCCTGCATGACTGCATAAACTGGGGTGGATCTTTCAACCCCCTTTGTACTCCTGTACAGGGCCAAAGCACAATTGTAGCCCTTGCACCAAGAGGGACCAAGAATCTTGAGTGCAGCACTGTTTTAGAGAGAGGAGAATGCCAAGAGCAGCCTCTTCAAAGGCAGTGGTGCAGGCTGCATGCAGAATTTGTGCACATAGTGCACCTTGTCAAAAGGTGATGCAGTGGCTGATGACCCCATATACTCCTGGAGTTTTATAGGAACAAGGTGCTTCTACACCACCATCAGCATGGGCAGTACCTTAAAGGTGCAATTTAACACATGTAACGTGAAGATCCTAAGCTCCCTAAAATTAAGAGACTGGAGTATTTGCCTAGAAGGTGATTTAGGTGAAACACAACAGTTGTTTTTGGTGGAGAGTTAATCTTTTGCTACTGGTGTTTTTGTGTTGTTTTGTTTTTCAGTGAAAGATAGTTACCTGAGAGCTCAGGAGGAGAAAAGGTTTCTCTGAACACACTGTATCAATCCACAAGAGTTTTATCCCTTTAAGAAACTGGATAGAACACACAAGTTTCTAAACTGATTCTGATTACTTGTGCAACAGATATGATTGTTATTATTCTGAGCTGTTAAAGACAAGCGCAGTAGTCTGTGTTAGAGCTGTGTGGAGAATGACGGTTCCATTTCAAGAAGGATTTTGAGAATTTGAAATTTAGCTTCATTACAAAATGGAATGAAAACTAAAAATATTGAAATTTGCCACAGAGGAAAATTCCAAATTTTCATTTATTTGTTTCAAGTAATGGAAGGGTTTTCTTTTGACAAAATCAAAGTTTCATTTCAATTTATACTTTTTATATGTACAAGTTTGTACGATAATGTATACTAAAATACAATCTAAAAAAATAAAAACAAACAAAAAGTCATTTCAAAACACAAATTTAAATTTTTTTGTTCTGACAATGTAAAAAAAGGATATTGCAACATTGTTAAGAGCTTTTTTCCTCCTCTTTCATCTAAATTCCAGAAAAATCTACCCAATTTTGCAATGCATTTCGATTTTGACAAAACTACATATTCTGATGCAGTAAGGTTCTGTCAAAGTTTCTCTGGCCAGCTTTACTCTTTGTGAAGGCACTGAAGTTATTAATTTATATTATATATCTTCTTGTTTGTTGCAAAATATACAATTGGGGAATATAAAAATAAGATTAAAGGATCTGAAGTGGAAAATCTCTCTAATTCATATAATTACGTCTTTTGGACTTGGCAGTAATAAGGATATTTGAAAATTGTCCATCTAGCTTCAAAGGCACACAGCTGATCAATGCTACTCTTGAAAAGAAGCTATTTCTGCTCTGATTCAGTTAGCAGCACCAAGGATTTTTTTTCCTTACTGGGATGAAGGCAAAGTAATATATTACAATTCAACCAATTTTACATTATCACAAATATTATCACAGTGTACTAACCAATACAGCAGCAACAAACAATCCTAATTCATTTCATGTTCAATATTCCAATCTTTGTTAGTATGGGCTTGATCCTGTGTCCAATGAAGTTAACAAGAGCTTTGCCATTGATTCAGTGCATGGAAAATCAAGCTCTGGAGGTCCAATCTTATTCTCATCAAAATCAATGAGAGTCTTTCCATTTACTTTAATCATGGCTGTTTTGGGACTTGATAATTAGTTGGACTACATAAACATAATACTCACCAAGTTTAACTGGAGTTTTGCATATGAAAGGATTGTAAGATCTGATTTTATTTGGGCTTTTCTATTAAAGAATTACAATACTTATCAAAAACAAACTAAAGTCTAGTTACCCTCAGCATGGAACAGAAAAAAATGAACATTCATTCATTCATTAACACACACACACACACACACACACACACACACACACCCCCAAAGTGAATGTGTGCCTAACTTGTCTCAAAGTTTATGCATATTACTGCATAAAGGGGAACTGACTAGAACTCAGCTTCTCTCTTACTAAAATAATACAGCAAATGAATAGAGTGCAAAATGAGTAACAAAATCAATTTAATGCATTTGTAATTACTATCCTTTGTATTCTTTTCCACAGGAAGCCGCATGAAGCATCCACTGTGTATTTTAACATAAAGCACAGAGAGGTTTCCTCTGTTTAATAAGGGTCCTGCTGGGAGCTGTAGCCCCACAGTCACAGAATGAATGAAATTGGATTTGATCTTGCCAACTAATACAGTACAATGGTAATCTCCTTTATACAGTCATCAGAAATTATTTGAATTGTGCTACAAAAAACTCACAAAGTGTCTGACTGTAGTGACTTAGAATGATCTCACTAAATACTTTGGTACCAAATTTTAAAATTTGGTATGTCAATCAAATATAAGCCTTAGTTGACACTCAAGTAAGAGCAACTAAGATACATGTTTTAAAAATTAATTGAAAAGTTTAGATTGAGTAAAACATTAAACACTAATTTTAGTAAAATTAGCTCTATAAACAATTCAGTAAACAGAGCATTTTGTCTTCAGTGTTAATCTGAGTTCTATTAAGTTTCTCCACTATCTACTTAGAAATGTGGCTATTAATACAGAGCTCAATCGGGAAACTAAATTGGTATTTTTCCTCTTTAACAGGCTGGTGGACTTCTCTCTGGTGTAGCTTTTGATAAATGTAGGATGCAAATTGCACAAGTCACTAAGGGTTCTTTACTCAGGCAACTACATACATTTATTACAGGATATGAGATTGGTAAATTGCATAGTAACATGAGGACTTACTTTAGCACTTAAAATATGCAAGTAAAATAGAATTCATTGAAAAATATAATAAAGCAAGATAAATACAACTGAACAACCCCCTATGCTGTGAATACTCACAGCCTTATGGAGACCCTTAGAAGTGGAAAGGGGAAGAACAGTATGTGGAGAGCAGTATGAGTGGGCTTGACAGTGCACTTCTGCCATTCCTGATGTCCCAACTAAAGGTTAATCAAACACCATATTTTATATCACCTTTCCTTGACCACACATGTCTGGGGACCTTATTTAGTTTGTTTTCTGGCCTTTAGTCCATGAACGGCTGTCTGGGAAACTGTAACTGGGGTTCCAATTGTTGACACCAGGCATGTTCATAAATACCTTTCCCAGTATTTCTAGTGTATCAGTGTGGTTAAATTCACAATTATGCATACTAAAACCCCACCAAAATCTGTTGTTTTGTCTTTCTGAGCTGTACTTGTTTATCAAAAGCTACATATTGCGAAAGCTCCTACAAACCTTATAATATTAGGTAAAATACTTATACTACTCTATGCTGTCAATCCTTGCTAAGCCTCATGATAACCATTATAACACTACTGGGCCTTAATTAAGCTTATTGTAAAGCCTATTTTGTTTTATTGTGTTCTCCTGCTTTCATTATAGCATTTCTTAAACAGATTAATTTAGTCAAACAAATAAATAGATTACCATTTATTCTCAGGTACATACCTCCCAAGATCTGGTAAATATCCAAAGATCAAAACTGGTAAACACTATTGATTTTCAGTATGTACTGCCATTTTCAAACAGGCATGTACAAAAGTACACAGACACTTTTGCTTTGGCTAGCTTGACCTTAAAAATCTCTAAGGAAGGAGATTCCACCACCTCTCTAGGTAACCCATTCCAGTGCCTCACCACCCTCCTAGTGAAAATGTTTTTCCCAATATCCAACCTAAACCTTCCCTACCGCAACTTGACACTATTACTCCTTGTTCTGTCATCTGGTACCACTGCGAACAGTCTAGATCAGGGGTCGGCAACCGTTCAGAAGTGGTGTGCCGAGTCTTCATTTACTCACTCCAGTTTATGGTGTTGCATGCAGTAATACATTTTAATGTTTTTTAGAAGGTCTCCCTATAAGTCTATATCAGGGGTTGGTAACCTACCGCAAGCTACTGCTAGCCAGGGGTGAAAGTAAATCTTCCAACTTACCAGTAAGGGGCTGGGTTGGGCGGGGGCAGCAGCCAGGGGATATTTGAAAGGTCTGTGGCTCCCCTGCCTCTACTGCCCCCAGACCCTTTAAATAGGCAGAGGGGCTCTGGTGGCTATTTAAAGGGCCTGAGGTGGTAGAGGCAGCAGGAGCCCCAGGCCCTTTAAAAGAGTCCCCGGAGTCCCATTGCTACGCCAGGGCTTTGGGGGCTATTTAAAGGGCACGGGGATCCCTTGCTTTCACCACCCCATCATTTAAATTGTCACCAGAGCCCTGGGGACTCTGGCTGGCAAGTGGTCAGCAGCTGGAACCGCAAAGCTGCGGCGGGCTGAGCAGCTCAGCCTGCTTCCGCGTGCCACCAAAAATCAACACATGTGCTATAGGTTGCCAACCCCTGGCCTAGATCCATCCTCTTTGGAACCCCCTTTCAGGTAGTTGAAAGCAGCTATCAAATCTCCCTCATTCTTCTCTTCTGTAGACTAAACAATCCCAGTTCCCTGAGCCTCGCCTTGTCAGTCATATGCTCCAGCCCCCTAATAATTTTTGTTGCCCTCCACTGGACTCTTTCCAATTTTTCCACATCCTTCTTGTAGTGTGGGGCTCAAAACTGGACACAGTACTGCAGATGAGACCTCACCAATGCCAAAGAGAGGGGAATGATCACGTCCCTAGATCTGCTGGAAATGCCCCTACTTATATGCCCC
This sequence comes from Dermatemys mawii, assembly GCA_007922305.1. Taxonomy (NCBI): domain Eukaryota; kingdom Metazoa; phylum Chordata; order Testudines; family Dermatemydidae; genus Dermatemys; species Dermatemys mawii. The sequence goes on along the minus strand of ML677326.1, from coordinate 18,839,598 downwards.
AAAATGCCATTAGCCTTCTTGGCAATAAAGGCACATTGTTGACTTATATCCAGCTTCTCATCCTCTTTAACCCATACAACCTTTTCTACAGAGCTGCTGCGCAGCCATTTGGTCCCTAGTCTGTAGCTGTGCATGTGATTCGTTCATCCTAAGTGCAGGACTCTGCATTTGTCCTTGTTGTACCTCATCAGATTTCTTTTAGCCCAATCCTGTAATTTGTCTAGGTCCCTTTGTATCCTATCCCTACCCTCCAGCGTATCTACCACTCCTCCCAGTTTAGTGTCATCTGCAAACTTGTGAGGGTGCAATCCATGCCTTTTTCCAGATCATTAATAAAGATATTGAACAAAACTGGCCCCAGGACTGACCCTTGGGGCCCTCCATTTGATACCAGCCGCCAGCTAGACATGGAGGCATTGATCACTATCCATGGAGCCTGACGATCCAGCCAGCTGTCCATCCACCTTATGGTCCATTAATCCAGCCCATACTACTTTAACTTGCTGTCAAAAATATAGTGGGAGACCATATCAAAAGCTTTGCTAAAGTCAAGATATATCACATCCAGTGCTTTCTCCTCATCCACAAAACCAGTTATGTCATCATAGAAGGCAATTAGGTTAGTCAGGCATGACTTGCTCTTGGTGAATCCATGCTGACTGTTCAGCCTTTTCATTATATATTACTATATGTCCACTATTGTGTCATAATTTGCCCAAACATTGCAGTATCATTGGTGTAAAACGTAGTGGTTTGGATCAGTAAGGTTCGATACACTACTTTACTTGTGTTTTGTTCATAAGGGGAAGGCTGCTGTCTATGCTGAACCTTATGGTGGAGGAAAAGCTCTTTACCCTGGGTCCACACTAATCTCTAACAAATGACAAGGGATAACAATCCTTGTTACTTCAAGAAAGTGAGTGATATGGCCAATACTTTGGAAGCAGATGGGACTTTCTTCTCTTCACTCTGCCAGAGTGGCTCCCACAAGGACAAACTGCTGCAACATGTATGCTGTATCTGAAATAGCTAGCATGTCCATTATAGAAAGGGAATCTCTGCTCTGCGGAGTGAACACATATTGAATCCTTCAATAGAAAAGGTCTTGTGAGGAAAGGAATTTCAAGCTAAGAGGAAAAGAAAGCTACCCAATAACTTGGATCTCTTGAGCAGAAACACACTGCAGGAGTTTGGTACTTCCACTCTCTTTATGTGACAGGATGTAATGCTGTAGACTGAGGTGTGGTTAGTGGACTGGGGTAGAGCCAATGCTCCTCTGTGCTGCAGGACAAGAAAGAAGTGAGAATACGGTGTTTATTATCCAAACAACAAATGATTAAATATGCCACTTCATACCAGACTCCAATATCTTGCATGGGCAGCAAAACAATGTTCTAATAGCTCCTGTAAATAGAAATATATTTATTGTTTCATTAAGCTTACCAGCCTGCGGATATCCCTCTCACATTCACGCTTTATTCTGTTAACCTCATCTTGATGAGACTGATAAGCCGTGCGCAGATCAGCAGCCTTCATTTTATCTGCCTGCATAATATTGTTCAAAGCTTCTTCAAGCTGCTTTTTACCAGACTTCAGCTCTAATATCTCCTGCTGCATCTTTATACGTTCGCAATCAAACGCTTTCCGAGCTTCTTCCCTGGCTTCATTTAGCAATGCGGTTTTCACTTTGTCGGCTGCCCCATCCCGCAGCACGTTCACCGTAGACTGCAAGCGTTGAATTTCACTGTCTTTTATTTTTACCATACGAGCTACTTCCTGCTCATGCTGCCGGATAAGCAGCTCCCTGACAGCCTGGAGTTCCTTCATTTTCTCCTCATGGAGTTTAGCCTTCAGTTCAGAGATGTAGGCAGTGTGCTTGTGCTGCTCCTGCTCTCTTTCTTGCTTGACCTCCTGAAGTCTCTCTCTCAGTTTACCCACCTGGAACATAATAAATAAAACTTGGTTTAACATGACTGCTCATGATGTTGACTCTCCAAAACATACCATCTCAGGTGCCCTTAAAAATGGAAAAACTAGATCAGAGCATCTCAAACTTATGGTAAGTTTGCACCTGGATCCAAACATTGTAGCTTGGGCTTTTCTCCAGCTAAAATATAATATACTTTCACCTTTAGGAAACTGGCATATTTTCTTTTAACCTGTAAAATGGACTAGAGAATTTCCAGGTTCTTCGGCAATCCACTGGGGGCACTCTACTGGTTGATCATGTCTTGCTATTAGAAGGCATGGCGAGATATGACTCAGGAAAAGTGAATCCTCTTTTCTACTAACTCCCTTCACCAAAATCTATTGTCAGAGCCTATTTTCTTGATGTGACGCAAACACTGCAAGCTGCCAGTTCTGCTCCCTTGGGGCTGGAACCAGTTTAGGAAGATGGGTCAGATTGGGAGAGTTGTGCTGGAATTATGGAGAATTAGGAAGCCTCTTTGTTTGTGGGGGTGGGGGTGGGGAATGTTAGGAAGCATTCCAGTGCTTGATGGAGTGGTGGATAGCACATTTGCTTTTTCTATGGTATGCATATTGTTTTAGAAATTAAAAAACATTAAACTAATTTATCCTCACAACACTCTTATTCTGTTGAGAAATATTATGCTCATTTTATAGATGGGAAGATGAGGCACAGAGAGATTAAATGACTTGCCTAAATTCACAAAGGAAGTCTGTGACAGAGCAGGGAATTGAATTGAATTGAGGATCACCATTCCTCATCTTATTGCTAAGAAAGTGAGAAATAATCTCTCCAAAGGAGCAGCAACTAGGAAGGAGGAAGGCCTCCTGTTAGTAGGCTGAGAGTTCAGAAGTAAAAGCTGAAGACCTGGGCCTACATTTTCATTTACTTATTTTGAGATACGCACCTTAAAGAGGTCTGATTTCAGAGGCCAGTTACTCACGGCTCTTTGAACATCAGCTCCCTTTCAAGGTGTTTCAGATTGGGCACCTAAAAATTAAGGCATAGAAAAGCACTAGATACTTTTTAAAATGTAGGCCAAGGTCTGTAAGGGTTAATAGCAGTATTATTTCCTATTATATCAATGCACACTGTGATGAAACCTCATTATAATGATAGTCAGTAGGTTGCATGAACAGTGGTGCTTTTTCTATGTGGAATTATACACTAATTCAGAAAAAAAGCCCAGAGGTAAATTTTCTTCCGCTACAGAAGTGTACTTGGCACAGTGTAATATATTCCAACATGATCACTGTCAGTAACACACTCCTGCTATCTCCATCCAATGAATGCCACAACACAGGCATGGTATATAATTCTATCATCTAATGTAAAGTCACAGAGAATCCAAAGACCTGTGCTCTTGAATGACACTATAAATATGCATATCACATTGTGCTTCTGCTAGAATGAGGTTACTGCACAGCAGGGGAAAGAAAAACTAATGCTGAAAATGAGTAAAAACACTATTAATGGAAAAAACACTGATCATGCCTGCAGTACTCAAAGCTAGGCATGCAATAAAGTTCTAAACCAAGTACATTAGAGCAGTATTTTACTGCACCAACACTATCTTCTTACAACAAGAACCGGCCTAAAAGATGCAAAGAGAAAAGAATATTGCTCTAGAATAATATATCTCATTACTGGAAATAGATCACATATCTTGGTCTACCCCAATTACATTTTACCCATCTCTAATTACATCTTCTGTAACTGCTAGGGATGTAGGGATGATATTTATTTCCAAGAATGTAATCGACAAGTCCAGTTTTCAAACTTCCATGCTTATGTGAGGCCACCTAGTTCTACATGTGGGCTTAAAATAAACCTTAGACCTGAGATTAGGTATTCTTTCACCTATCCACTAATCTAAAGGGCCAAATATAGAAAGAGAGACTGATCAAGGCATCCAATTTGACAACTGGGACTAATCCCACACTGTTTTAAATATATCATAGCTATTATTTTAGGGATGGAAAAAAAGTTCATGGAATCTTGTTAAAACAAAACAAAGAAAACCTACACTGTCTCATGGATAAATCAGTTGCAACAATTTCTCAAGACATACAGTAGTTAAAAATCAGTCTTAATCATATATTGTAGGTGAAGGGTAGTTTTTAACCTAAGGTAGTCCTGAGTGTGGTGGCTTCCAAGAGAATTTATTAATAACTGAGAAATTAGTCTTGAAATACATGTTTCCAAACAGCACTTACTCTCAAATGACTGAGCAGAGAGGAAACCAACAAGGAAAGCCAAAATTACTTAGGGGTCTACATCCCATTTCCAAAAATACCTTTTGGATTTAGTGGCCTAAGTCTCATGGGGAAATTGTTTTTTAATTCAAGAGATAGTTCCATGTAGACCCATGTACTATAAACTGAAGCTGACAAATCTGTCAAGACATCAGCAGCCAATAAAAAAAGTGTTTTTCACCCTGGACAATGCGGATTTGAACATCTACTCCATTGGCCTTTGTAAATTAAATCTTTAGCCTATGCATGTAGATACAACAATGGTGCCAAAGCAATAAATAGATTTTTGGCAAAAGAATGCAAAAGGTAATCCTTCCTTGCCTGTGTTATACATTTTCTTTAACCCACAGACTACACACTTGAAGAATGTGTGATTCCAGCCTTGTTTCCATTTATAAGCCATTTGCACATGTGAAAGACAAAATAAAACAATCAATATAATTGTTGGGGTCTGCTAATTTAAAAAAACTTTTCATAGTAATCATAGCTGCAGTCAAAACCAGACTGCTCAGGCCCATAAATTATATATGTTTTATCCTCTATAAAAAGTAATTAAAATCCATGACTTGAACTATGTCTATATTTTTCTCTCATTTTAACTTAAATTTAAAAAATATTTCATTCTTGCCATAATTATCCTATACAATATATTGTCAGACATTTAAGTTTCCTACTATGAGCTCACAGACTTTAAGGTCAGAAGGGACCATTATAATCAGTTATTGTCCATTAGGATGGCCAAGAGTGTTATTGTCCATTTGTCATTTTTAAATCAAGTGCAATAGCTTTCCCCAACAACTAAAATCTCCAGTCTGTATGTTTCCTTCCACAAAACGTATATATCAACTTCACTTATTTTTTGCCAGCACACGAATGGCCAGCCTGATCCAATGCTCACCAAAGTCAACAGGAGTCTTTCCATTGACTTCAGCAGGAACTGGTTCAGACTCTAAAGGCAAATCACTTAAACAATAGCAGAGTCTCACAGTAACAGCACAGCCATCTCGGATAAACGAGATCACGTTAAGACAACTTCTTGGACTACCAACTTAGAATTCAAGTAATACTTGTGTCATGTTCAAAGCCTACAAACAGAGAAGTTAAATAAAAACTTAAACTTCTCAGGAAGGTTGCAACATAACATTACTTTAGTTCTTAAAATCCAGAACTTTAACACATAAGAACCAGAGAGAAAGAAAGAGAAAACAGACTGCTAGTTAAGGCAGAAAGGAACACCTCACCTCACCTTGCTCTAAACCAGGCCTGCACACATGCGGCCTGCACACATGTGGCCTGCACACGGGCTCACTGTGCGGCCCGCGAGGGGTGAGTAGGGGCGGGGCAAGCCAAGCGGTGGGGTGGGGGAAGTGGATGGGGACGGGGCGAGGGCAGGACTTTTCTGCCCACAGCTGGTTTTTCTGCAGTAATATGGCCCTTGCTGTTTTCTGAGTTGGGCAGGCCTGCTCTTAACTGATCTTTGCAGACTGATTGCTGAAATACCTCGGTCACACACTTCCCTCAAAGCCCCTTAGCCTGGAAGCAGGACCAAAAAAACCTCTGAGAATTCAAGGTGATCGTATGTAATTTTAACATAGTTGTAATAGACCACAGTTTAATACACCATAAATGAACACAGACTTTTGAAGCAATACTTTCCACTTGAAGAGAGCGGTAAACATACCGGCTTTGTACTGATCATACTTGACATAATCATCATTAAATAATCCACAACAGTTCTGAGGCTATGGTTCAGACAATGCATTTCCAAACCGGATTAATGAACATTACATTATACGACAGACTACACAGCAGGACTAAAATCACACAGTGTGGAGAAAACCATATACCTTTCCATAATTACTTTAGAAGCAATGCTAGCCAAATTATACTAAAGAAACTAATATTTTTAAATATTCACCAGCTTCAAAAAAAATGATGAATAAAACTATCATGTAATAGTGTAATTTCATCCATTCTAATGTGATGAGTCATATTTTCAGATTACAGATGGTCTGCAATTTGATAATTCGTGCTGGGATCTCAGAAACACGTCAGTCTTCCCCGCAGATGAAGGACAAAGCTTCTCTCTATGCTCCAGGTTATCTTTGTATTGATCCAGCTACAGGTAGATTGATCAATAAGCTTCCAACACTTTTTTTATATGGAAAAGTTTATAGCATGGGTAGATTTGAAAGGATTAGATTTTTACTGATAAAGGTTAATAAATGTCGATTTCATTGTGCATGCGAACACACAGATAAATATTTCCATCAATAACAACTAAACTTTACAGAGAAGCAAATTAAGAAAAATGTTGCTTCAGAACCATTAGAGTTTGATTTAAGGATGTTTACTTTGTATATTTTGATATGTGATGTTGACAATTTGTCTTTTAATGGTTATAAAGTCTCAATGTTTTGAATCTCAACATCTGCTGTCATTAAATAATTATTGTCCGACATCCCCCCCAATAATTTTATGCAACTGTAAAATTTTAAATTGGTAAAAATAAAAAAAAAATGCTTAAAACCCATACTTTTGTGGAATTGTGAAAATTTAAGTTGATAGAAATAGATAAATGCTGAAAAATAATCAAATTATACAGCTAGGTCAATGTAAGGCAACTTATTATGTCAATGTACCCATTACAGCCTCATTCCACGAATGTGAGTGCCATACTACACAAACAGTAACTCCACCCCCCCACCCATGAGAGGTGTAGCGTGTAAGTTGGTGTAGTTAGGGCACTATGGCATCTGTCTAGACCCTGTGCTACTTACATGGGCTGTTGACTGTCTTGTCAATTTCACTGCGCCATCCTAGAACCTGACTACCTTGGCTCCACACTCCCAGATGGCTGCTTCCGAGAGGCTCCTCACTCAAAAAGCTGAGAAGTCGAGGTGGCTGCCCCCTACTCCCAGCTGAGAGCTCAGGGAGGTGTGCAGAACTGAAAGCCCCGGATCCCAGGACCCCACACTGCCTCTTGTCAGAAAATGAAGGTATGCACTGTCCCTCATCAGTCGGTGGAAGCACTCCTGGTGAGGACCCGCTCCATCAACAGAAGGAGGGTAGGGTGGATATCAGCCGCTGCAGTAATTACTGCTGTGGCTGTAAGTCGACTTAACATAGATCGATGTAGGGCTGTAGTGTAGACATGCCCTAAACCTTAAAGCCAAAACTTAGACTACATTTTACTTATCCTCTATCTTTTAACATGCACCCAGAGCCTTAACTTGATTTCTTACATAAACTTTATTAATTAACCTCTAATTGTATATAACAGGACAGGAAAGAGCCCACTAATGACTAAATCACGGGTTCCCTGAAGTAAAGGAATATCAATTGAAAATAACCTTTCCTGAAAAGCTTAATACATTAAGGTATCTGAAATGCTCTGGAATGAGTAATTTTTTACTATGTTGCTGATTTATAATTAATAACATTACTGGGGTCACAATAACAATGCCAGAACAGGGATGAAAGATCATCTCTTTTTTCAACACATCTCTCTCCTCTGACCCCCAAAATCAAATCAGTAAAAGCTCAATCCTGCTTCCTGTAAAATTAATAACATTTTCAGTGAGTTTAATGGGAGCAGGATTGTCCTAAACACCACATCTTGGGCCTGACCTTGCAAATTGCTGAGCATCTCCTGTAAGCTGTTGTGAATCATCGACTCCTAATGACTTCCGAGGCAACGAAAGGCATTCATGATCACACACAGGATGTTTAGCACCTGGCAGGATCAGATCTTAGTGTTTCTAACTGAAGAGATCCACAATGAATAACATTCCCCCTGTTCTCTTAATGTGACATGTACAATTGTTATCTCAAATAAAATTTTATTTTACTGTTATGCATAGTTTCATAGGGCTCTATCCTGCAAGGTGCTGAGCCCACTAATTTCCCACTGACTTAAATGTGAAAACATTCTGAAATTAACTATGTGCTACTGGACATTCAAAGCCAAATTGCAACACAGTTCTTCTGGAATTCAATATATTGTAGGTCTGCAAGCCTGCCCTCCCCATGAAACTTAACAGGACTTAAACCAATAGGCTTCTACAGAAATGCAAGAGTTTCTATAAAAATCACTCAAACGCCTATACATTTAATAGAAAATTACCCCTTTTTCTCACCTTTGTCCTTCCCCAGTAACCACCTTCAAAAGTTCCAGTATTGCAATAATGCTTCATTTGGGGTCCATCACTTCTACTCTGTTGCTGGCTAGCAGACATTGTTTTCAGTGCCTACATAGCAGCTACCTGCCAATGCCAGCTTGAAGGCTGAGGCATTAAGCTAAGGATCTGAACTCTAATAAGCAGTCGCTAGGCCACCAAGAAAGGCTTTGATGAAATGCTGTTTTACACCCACACTGATCACACTGAAACTGAAGCTGTTCCAGTCCAATCAAAGAAGCTGTTTTGTTTGATCTTTTCCAAAGAAGTTGGCTTTATGCTGAAAGGAATTGCTCTTGGAAGAGAGTCAATCACACATTGTCTGCAGAATAGCCTCCCATCTCTGGAATCCATGGAGAATGAGAATACAGATTAATCAAGGATGTTGCTTCGGAATGATTGTCGCATCTCTATCGTGGTGGTATGTGGCACAAGTATGAAGACCAAATGCCAAGTAACCCAAGCCGGAGTGAAGGACACTCAAAAACCCTACAACAAAGGGGAGCAAAGTAGAAAGAGGTACCCCTAAGGAAGCTAAAATCTCTCCCCCTTCTGACTATAAGGGGAATTATTCAACTCAGTCTTGGGACACTGGTTGACTTACAGTCTATATTGTCAAGAATTGCAGGATGCACTTTAAAATGGAGTATCATATGCTATGGCATTATACCCAGAAGCAAGAACAGCTGAGTATGAAAGTTCAAATTGGAAATAGGATGCAAATTTTGCAAATGAGGGTGATTAACGATTGGGACAGATTACCAAGAGGTGTGATCAATTATCCATCATTTAGAACTGGATTATGATGGTCCAGTGCTAAAATGCACTGAGCTACAAAGAAACCAGAAGGGACATCAGGAGCCACTGAACCAGCAAACCCTCTATGGAATTTAATAGGATTTAAACCACTAAGCTTCTGTAGAGATGCCAACAGTTTCTATAAAAATCACTCAAAGTCCTCTACATTTCATAGAAAATGATAATCTTTCTGTAAGGTTTTGAACCGTCCTATGGGATTTAATTTTTGACAATGTTATATTCCTGCAACCCAAGCAAGACAAAGAGCAGAGGAAAGCATTTTGAAAGGTTTACAGACATGGAGCAGTCTCCTTTAGCTGAAGCTACACACCCACAACTGGTCAATACAGTCCATAGTTTAGGAGTGCTTCTGGATTCCTTGCCTATGTCGAGTGCTCACGTATCACTATCTGCCAGTAACACTTTCTACCATCTCTAGTTTTCTAGGAGACCTCATCTCATGTTGGCAAAAAATGGCCTAGTCTCAGATATTCACACCTTTGTCATCTCTTGGCTACATAACAGTAATGCAGTTTTGTTAGGCATGTAGCACTCAGGCCCTAGGGATCAGCTGGTAGAGACACTGAAGCACATCTCCTCAGCAACACTGGGTACAACAAACATATCAAACCTATCTCCGCTCCTGACACAGGCGTCTTATAGGATACTGAACCAAGTTCAAGACCTCAGTCCTTACCTTCAAGGAGCTCATTGGCCAAAATGAAGTCCATGGCTGATAATTTTGCTCTTCTGACAAAATGGAACTTACTATAGTAAGGTAAATCTTGTCTGTACAGGAGACAGCTTTTTGGGGTGCTGCCCCAAGACTTTGGAGCGAACTCCCTAAGAAACTAAGGACCATCATAAACTTCACCACCTTCCACTCCAAGTGCAAGGCACATTTCTTTGACGTTGCCATCTTTAACATAATCATATAGCCCCATGCATACATATATGTATATTACATATTCATATTTTAAAAATTCCAGAACAAAACACTCCATTGCACACATCTCTCTCTGGGTAGAGGATGAGACACCACACACGACAGAAGTTAGTCTGCTTAATGTTCTCCTGGAAGGCACTCAGAAACTACAGTAATGAGCCTGGTATAAGATCCCATACAGAATATCAGAAATAAAACATAACCATCCTATATAATTTAATTTTTAACATACAAATCCTACAGAAAATTTTCTATTAAATCCTATAAGACTTTTCTGAAATGGACACAGCCTGCCCATCCCCTCATGGCCTCTCAACTATTAACCAGACACCAACTTCAGTGGCCTCCCACCTGTAGTCTCTACCAGGCACTCTCTTCTCCATGCCTCTATTCCAAACCCGAGGCTAAAAGGGGCAGAAGAAACAGACAGTGCACATGTTCACAGCTTCACTGCCACCTCCTCAGTCCTCCTGATGTCAGAACCCATACTTTCCATCCCATCATCAGATACTGCCAATTACAACTACATTGTTGCCACAAATTATTTTTATCTGTCAGCCTTGCCTCACAGTGCTGCCCACTTTTACCTATATGACCTTTATCACCATCCTTTTCCCACCACATCAACCTTCCTCTGTACTCCTTTCGTCATCAGACCCAACTTCACTGCTCACAAGTACTCTCTCTTGTTGGGGGCGTGGAGGGGCTGCACACATGCCAACCCAGAACTTCCCTTTCTTCCTCTCCCTATTCTCTCCAATTTTTTATCACTCTCCTTCCTGGCATCTTTTTAGATTGTAAAATCTTGAGAGTCATGTGACAATGTCAAAGAATCACCGAACAACTTGCTTTATGCTCAAAACTGAACAAGGGACTCTTATTAAATTAAGGAAAATGGGCTCTCTCATTCCCAAAGCTACTCGCCTGTCTCTTTCTGCTTCACTGTGAAGCTTCTTTGTAAACCCTTACTAAGCCCTTACAGTTGGGCTTCTTACTACCAATTTTAAGAACCGGTACACGATCTCACATGGGGCACTGTACTTATTGTGAGAAACCCCGCTCACCTTTGGGCTAGAATATGATTAGAAAATGTATCATATTGCACTGCAAAGTCATCTAATTTCCTGTTCTCCAGCATCTCAAGGTCTCTTTTGGTATTATGGCCTTCTCATTATCTCCCTCCCACTGAATGTGTGGGAGCGTTAATATCTTCCCCCAGATGTACTGGCTTGAATTTTCTATTGTTATCCCTGGCAATATTTGCAATACTTTTCGGTCCCATTGTGTTGTGTATCTAGCCATACCACCTCCCAACTGGGTACCATCTGTGAGTTTAATTAACGTGCTTTATTACACCGTCTTCCTAACAATAAAGAAGTCTGTCAATCCTTGTATCATATCCCTTGCCCCCCTCCCTCACAACTGAATCATGTTACTGTTCCAGAAATCAAATGATCAAATCTACTGTATTCCCTTCATTTACTAATTTTATATTATAATCAAAATGAGTTTGGCCTTATTTATTCTCTATAATTTTCTGATGATTATTTTTCATATTTTGTTACCTTTCAGATGCTTACAAGTACTCCCTTGTCTCCTCCCTCCCCCCATTATTTTACTAGGGATTGAGAATGTAAGTTTACAAGACACAAACATACAACTACCAAATCAGAACATCTATCTTTTTCAATATATCCTGCCGTTAATCCAGGGGTGAGCAAACTATGGCCTGGGGCTCGCATCTGGCCCTCCAGACGTTTTAAGCTGGCCCTCAAGCTCCCACCAGGGACCAGGGTCTTGGGTTTGCCCTCCTCCGTGCGGTTCCCAGAAGCAGCAGCATGTCCCTTCTCCTGCTCCTATGCATAGGGGCAGCCAGGGACTCCACACGCTGCCTCCACCTCAAGCACTTCCCCCACAGCTTCCATTGGCTGGGAACCACAGCCCAAGGGAGCTGCAAAGGTGGCTCCCATGGATGGAGCAGCACACAGGGCCATCTGACTGTGCCTCCATGTAGGAGCCAGAGGGGGGACATACCACTGCTTCTGGAAGCTGCCTGAGGTAAGTACACCCCAGAGCTTGCACCCCTGACTCATTCCCATACTCCAACCCCCTGCACCACCTCTGATCCTCCTCCGACCCCCTGAACACCTCAGTCCCAACCCAGAACATCCTCCTGCACCCTCAACCCATCATCCTTAGCCCCACCACACAGCCCGCACACCCAGCCAGAGCCCTCACCATCCCCACACTTGAACCCCCAGCCTGGATCCCCCTTCGGCATCCTGAACTCCTCACTTCTGACCCCACCCCAGAGCCCACACTTCCAACCAGACCCCTCACCCCCTCCCACACTCCAACCCCCAATTTTGTGAGCATTTTGTGAGCATAAAAATCATAAAACTAATACACAGAGTCCACTGGGGTGAAACATCTCATTTAGGCTGAATCCCAGGTGCTATTTCAAGATCCCAAAGCTCGTAAAATTTAAGACCAAAAGTAGAATTGTAATGACCCACGCATACTTACACACTGTTAGCACTGTTGCATTAACTTAGGTGGAACATATGGGCCAAGGATGTTAATGTAACTCAGCTACCATCCAACATTATAAACAATTTTACACAAAGTTCAGAATTTGGTATTTAGAGGCCTTATTCTGCTTAGCACCATGGCGCAAACACCAATAAAAATCCTTTGTAACGTTTGAAGAGAGAGATAAAAAAGAAGTTAAATCGGGAAAAGCATTTGAAAGACACAGTATTAAATAAGGTTCTCACTTCAAGAACATCCCTTTCTCTTTAGCTGCAGAGAGTTTTTAAGAGAGAAAAATACCCTTTTTGGCAGTCTTTTAGATGATATCTAAGATGGTAATGACTATCCTTTTGAGGAAAAGAGAAGTTAGTTAAGATGGGCTGAAGCTGATACTGCTGCTGTTTCCCAGAAGACAAGACAAGACAAACACAAAAGGGAAGAGAAAAGAATAGCAGAGAGAGAGAAAATGCAGCTTCCTGAACCTGTAGAGAGCAGTCTCTGCCACCAATGCTCAACATCCAAGCCATTGGGTGTAATCACTGAGGATCAGACCTTGGTTCTGAAATATATCCTGACAGGCTGGTGATGTATAGGAGACTGTTGGACATCTGCAAGAGGTTTGGACAGCCAAAACTGCCTCAGCAAATGAGAGGATAATGTCAGGTCCTGCCCCCATGTGGGCTGCAGTAGCAGTTCCTGAGGCTCCTATCCCACAACACTGGGTCCAGCTTCTCACTCAGGCAGTTGCTACTAGGTTGTGGGTTACAGAATGTGCCCACCTTGCACTTACTCCTCTGCTCTGAGCCCTGCAATCTGGTGCACTGGGTTGTAGCACTGCTCATGTTGGAGGCAGGGGAGTTCCTGCCTCCCTGTCATGACAATGCTGCAGCCAGGCCAAACTTGAGAAAGTGGAGCTGTGAACCCTTGGACTAGATGACAACATGTACAGTGGAGCATTGAGTCAAGCCCCACAGGATATGAGCCCTAAAATCAACTGCGTGGTCAGTTTTTCCACTTTATTTTGTTTTTGAAAAAATATGGACTCTAGGCATATAGATTTGTAGAGTCTCCCCAGGAGTAGGATAGGACAAAAGATCCTCTTTCTGATTCTAACTGAGGAGATATCAGGAGTATGAGCTCCAACCCCTAAACTCTGGTGGAACCTCCTCTGTAGCTCCTAGATGAAAAAATGAGGCCAGGCCCTGGAGAGGGATGTGGTAGTCATGGGCAATGATTTCTGACACCCATCTGTCTGACATCAAGGCAGATCACACTTGATGGAATAAGGTAAGGTAGCTTCCAAAACAGGTGCTCACTTGACTGCATCCGACGTGGCTCCTTACATTTGCTGATGTGTCACAGGAGTGGGGTACACTGCTGCCAAGGAGGAGAATTGGGGCCCTTTGTTGTATTTTGAGTTTTTCTCGGCATGGTACTCCGGTGGCCTGTGGTAGTTGGATGCGTCTGTGGCCTCAGTCAGGCTTGCATATAGCATGGCTTACAAAACAGTTGTGGGATGTAAATCCCCAGACACCACAAAGTGGTCTTTGAGTCTTTTAAGAGAATAGCATATTTTCTTCACTTGCTAACCAGCTCTGTGCTCTCAAAGGGCTAGTCCTCAGCTATAGTCCGTACCTCTTGAGATACACGGTGCCAGGAGCTACAGTGCTCTAAACATTGCCCCCACTGTGGCCACAGACCTCGCCGTGGTGTCTGAGGCATCCGTTGCCACCTGGTGGGCTGTCTCTGCTATTAGCTGACCTTCCTTCTGTCTCTTAGCTCTTCCCTATCATTGTGCAGGAGCTTCATGATCCAATATTACAGAGGACACAGTGACATAGCAAACCAGGTCATTCCCTCAGTTAAACCCACTTCTCTCCAGGGGAAATCCTAGTCCCATTAACTTTAGTAGAACCAGGATTTAATCTTCTGCCTCAGTCTCTATCCTCTGACAAAAAGAAACAACTAGCATTTATTGTTACCCATTTACCACTTATTCACATCTACCCTTTTACTCCTCCATTAGATACGCTGCCTATGTAGCATCCCCTCCCTCACTACTTGGACAGCAGGGGTGTGTAGTTTGAGGGGGAGTATGGGACACGAAGTGAGGATGGTGTCACACATACTGAAGGAGACACAGGTATTGCTGTGCAATTTCTCTGGCTGGTTTAAAGAAGTGCTGGATTTTAGGGCAATGCAGTCTGGCTTCTTTCATTCACATATCCCTGATACTGCCTTTCATAAATACTAGTTTCCATCATGGCAACCATGGATGGCAACTCTCCAGCTGGGAGAATAGAAGTTTAAGGTAACTTCCAAAGCAGATGGTCTCTAATGGCAAAATAATGTGGCAGTCACATGATCAGGCCACAGGCGCTGCCTGTATATGAGAGATACTTTAAGAAAGACAATGAAGCAAAATAGCTGAGAAATTAAAAAAAAAATAAGATTAATTTAATAGAATGGTGGAATTTAAACTGCGAATTGTTTTCTTAAAACACAGCAGCACTGAGGTACCATAAAAGAATAGCAGTGCTACAGCTCAATTATCAGTCTCTCCCTGGGTTTACAGGGCCTGAATGGCTGGCAAGCTTCCTGGGCTGTTGTACTAAGCAGCACGGAAAGCTTTGCACAACCCCCAGCATCACAATTTACCCATTTTATCATGGGGAAGGGGAACAGCAATAACAATCGCACACCAGTTCTGCTGACTAATCCATGAGAAGCAGTAAGAAGGGATCAGGCTGCAGCTCGAACTCCATAGTTTAAAAGTAAACTCTAAGCAGGAACATGCAGGAAGGAGAAGAAAAAATTACTATCTGTAAGTAGATTTTTCATGACTTTCTGTTCTGCAAAATATTTCAATATTTTGTTCCAATTTGTGATGAAAAACAAATGTCAATTTTCCAGGGGACAGAAATTCTGATTTTCCACCAGACCCATACTAAATTTATTATGGCAACTGAGTAAGATTTTGTTCAAAAGAAAAAAAAATCTGAGTTTTCATCTGCAACATTTTATTTAAATTAATTATATAAAATAATAAGACTGTCTAAGGCTTTGTCTACACTGCCAATTGAACGACAAAACATTTCTCATTCACAGATGCTTAAAAAAGCCCTCCCTTCCCCCCAGGAAAGACAAAAGTTTTGCCACGGCAAGTAGCAGCATAAATGACTCATTGTCGGCAGGAGCGCTCTCCCATCAACAATGCAAACCCTGCTTGTTGAGAGTGGAAGCATTTTGTCAGCAAAACTGCCGACAAACAGCATTTACAATGCCCGACTTTTAGAGACACAGTAGTGTTGCTAAAAGCTGTGTAGTGTAGACAAAGCCTAAGATCCAGCATCATTACCCTCTCAGAAAGTTACAGAGGGCACAGAACAGGAAGTAGAGCTGGAGATCAGCTGATAGCCTAACGCAGAATTACAATTCCAAAGATCTTATGAAGATTTTCCCATTCCAGTGAAGGATAGTCTTCAGATGAAAGACCAAACAGAAAAAAAAGTTACAGTCGAGACCATTTTTATATATAGTAAATGGCAGACCAAGAAAGAATGTTTTGCTTCCGCTTCAAAATCTACCTTAAAAATAATGATGGAAAATAACAAGGGGGACCACCTGGAAGTTTTAGTGGGTAGTGATAGAATGTTTGCTCTGATTTCAGGTCTCTGAATCCACATGCAAAGGGATGTATTTACTCAGTGTGACGGAGTCAAACCAGAAGGGTATAGGAAAGTGCTGGAAGGCAGGTATATCAGCCTCAGGATGTGCAGGTCCCTGTTCCCTGGATAACCAAACAAAGGCTACTCCAGGCCAATCAAGACACCCGGGGCCAATTAAGAACCTTCTAGAAAGGAGTAGAAACAGCTAGCCTGATTGGGACACCTGAAGCCAGTCAGGGGCTGGCTGAAACCAGTTAAAAACCTTTAAGTTAGTCAGGTGTGGGGGAGCCAAGGAGAAAGGAGCTGGAGGAGAGGAAGCTTTGCTGTGACCTGAGGTAAGGGAGAAGTGGGAGAGCTGTGGGGAAGTGGCCCAGGGAAAAGTAGCAACCCTGTCAGTGAAAGGTTGGCTGCCAATAGCTGCTACCATTAGGGTCCCTGGGCCGGAACCTGGAGTAGAGGGAGGGCCCAGGTTCCTCCCAACTTGCTACTAGTGATACACCTCCTGGAAGGGGAAGGCAGGCCCCTAGCAGAACAGGCGGCTATACTGTCTTGAAATAAGCCCAGAGGAACAGCAGAGACTGTGGGAGTTCTCTCACCAACCACTTTGGTGGCTTATGATGAGAAGGGCTCAGTAGACACTAACCCTGGCCTGGCTCCGTGAAGGGTCACAGTGAGCTGCTGAGGCTAGCACAAACTGCCTGGAATCGCAGGCCCCACTGGGACAAGGCCAGAGCTTTGTCACCTCAGCTATGTGAAAAATTTAGCATCGAGATCAGAATTTATTCTTTACAATTAAGGGGCCAACAACCTTTCAGAAGTGGTGTGCCAAGTCTTCATTTATTCACACTAATTTCAGGTTTTGCATGTCAGGAATGCATTTTAATGTTTTTAGAAGGTCTCTTTCTATAAGTCTTTAATATACAACTAAACTAATGTTGTATGTAAAGTAAACAAGATTTTTAAAATGTTTAAGAAGCTTCATTTAAAATTAAATTAAAATGCAGAGCCTCCTGGACCAGTGGCCAGGACTCGGGCAGTGTGAGTGCCACTGAAAATCAGCTCACGTCCCGCCTTTGGCATGAGTGCCATAGGTTGCCTACCCCTGCTTTACATGATTATCTCACCCATATGTATTCATGCTGTGCATTACAGATAACACTTCTGAAACTACCTTTAACTGCAGAAAGAATACTTAGAATCAATCTGGCAGTCTATAAAATTCTGTGTGTTTTGTACGGAGTCAAGTGCACTGATGGTGCTCAATGAATTAATAATAAGCCTCCTGGTCCATCTATCTCTGAGATACTGCAAGGAAATAAAATTATACATGCTAACAGCTGTTTAAATATATATAATAGATGAACGAACAAAATCTCTTGGGTATGCCACTGATTATATAGCCTGAAGTGACACATCTGTGTGAATAATCAGTGGCAATTACAGTGTGAAGAGCAACATTTAGACTGCTGTTCCAAATGCAAATAGCCAATAACACATACAACCTAATGGGGTCAAATCAGGACTGCATCAATGATTTCCACAGTCAGTCTGTATTCTGCATATGTATTTAAGTGGAATGCTTTGAATGTGACTTAGGAGTTCAACTTTCCCTTCAATTCCTTTCACAGATTTAAATACTAAGCTATAATACAAACCTGATCATTCACTTTATTTTCTTTAGTCACATTTTGTTAATACCTCTCAATTTAGGAACACTGCAAGTTTAACAGACAGAAATTTACTCCCTCTTGCAGGTTATTAATGAAGATTTTAAATAAGACTGGACCCACTACAATTACATTTCACTACGCATCTCACTGTTTAATACTCTGCTCTTTATTCATTTCACTCTGGCTATGGTCCCTCAGCCAATGTTCAATCCATAGGACAGTGTGCAGATCCAAGCCAATAGCAACTCATTTTGAAAGGACGTTATTTTTGAGAGACACTGGTATCAAACCGTCTGCTGGTTCATAACCTAATACCACCTCAAAGAATTTTTAGAGTATGCAGACACATACCTTGCTTTTTTCTTGCTGGAATTCTATCTGAATGTTAGTCAGTTTAATCCGTAGTTCCTCATTCGCAGCCTGAACTGCTTCTATCTCCATGTCGGACCTTTCTCCCTTAGCACGGTTTTTTTTGGACATAGTTATTTTTAAAGTTTACAATAAAAATCCCTCACGCCACGCTGAACCAATAGCCAAGCAGCCCTCTGTGTGAGACATTAACAATTCAAGTAGTCCTCAACACAGTCCTGCATGTAACACTTCTCCATCACGGCTGATTTCTTTCATATCCTGAAAGAAACAAAGAAGAAGAAACAGACCTATTAGACTGCAGCACCATTTGTCAGAATGAGACATCAACAAACAAAATGCATAACATGGATTATAAAACAAATCTGTGTTACTTCAAGCAATGACATAAAAAGCATTAAAAACGTACAGTACTCTTCTCTAGCATGCCCAGTAAGTTATAGTATACTGTGCTCTTATAGAGAAGGAAAACAAAGACCAAAAGAGTAAAAGTTGCACACATGTAACTTCCCCCCCATGCAACAGCTCATTATCTAAACATGCACCCACTCCAACCTGGTTTCCCAGAAATTCATTTCCTTCTTGTCATGTTAAAGAGCAGAAGAACAAAAACATGAATCACTTCTTATTTGGGACCTGATCCTGAGAGACGCTGAGCATTCACAACAGACACTGGGCCTGATCTTCTGTCAACTGAAGCCACTTGGAGTTTGCCACTGCCTTCAATAGGAGTCATTACATTTAATTCATGTTGTAAATAGAACAGGAGATTGTACAATATTAACCTAAAGTTCCATTACAACCTCTTGCCTTAACAGAGTCAGAAAATAAGTCACTGTTAGTTATTATTTACAGAAACAATTCTATAATTATAATAGTAATATATTATAAGACTGCATATGCTATGGAATATTGCAGGCCATCTGAAAATCAGATCCAAAAATATTAAGCTCCTTTAACTCCAGTTATATTCCCAAGCATGTGTCTAGGTAAAGTGTTTATTTAAATCAGCTATTCCAGGAGTGTATCAATACCATACAATGAACTCTAATTCTAAATAAGAAGGAAATTGTAGATTCGTTTGCATACTGATTAGTTAAAGAAACTAAATCTGATTTTCTTCCTGATCAACTATGGAACACCAAGTTATTCACAGAATGCAGGAACATTGAATTAGTTGGCAAATTGACTTCCATTTTTTAAAAAATCCATTTAATCTTCATCATTAAATTATATGCCACAATTTTCACATTCTTAAGGTATTTGCAATTGGACGTGCAAATATTGCTTCGGTACCTAATGCATTTGATATTAATTTTCCTTTCAAATAATAAGTTGCGTTTCTTCCCACTTAAATCTTTGTAGGAGTTAATTCAGGGGTTGTATTATTACCAGACAAATACAGTCTTTAGCACTTGGTATTTGTATACAGTGTCTTTAATGTAAGGTTCTCAGAGTGTTCACAAACATTAGCATTAAGGATGGAAAGGAGATATGGAGAGAGAGAAAGTTGTCTTGGAAGTGAGTGATGCTTGTCACTTTAAGGATCTGAGAAGCCTTACGGAGAGAGAATGGCAAGGCTCCCCCTTGACTCAATCAGGGATGTGGACTAGCATATATCCTGCCTAGTCCCTCATAAAAGGTCAAATACCAGCAGAAGGCAGCTACCGAACCCTCTGAACCTGACAACTACGTGGGAGAGCTGAGGGAGAAGCTGGCTAAGATCCTACACTGGACTAAACTGCAACCCAGATGCAGGAGAACTGGACACTCCTGGCCTAAGGAGAGAGGTAATAACTGCCTGAATTACCCAGGTCCAGGAGGAAAGCAGAGGTCTCCTGCCATAAGAGGAGCGAGGTGCGGGGGAGGGGAGTAACCCTAAAGGGACTGGGAATATGGCACAAGGGACCACTGAAGGCTAGACAAAACTTGTTTATTTGGGACTTTTGTTATGGGCTATTTCGTATGAGGTTTTATAATACACCAGCCCCAAGGAGGATATTATTGAGTTAAGAGGACCTGAAGTGGAGTTATTGAGTTCCTGAGATAGGAAACTAAGGATACGTCTATACCACCCGCCAGACAGTGTTCGATGTATCAGGGATCAATTTATCGCGCCTCATCTAGACACGATAAACCAATTCCCAAATCGACACCTGTACTCCACCTTGGCAGGAAGAGTAAGTGGAGTCGACGGGGGAGCCATCGCGGTTGACTCGCCACCACGAGGATGGCTAGGTAAGGCGAACTAAGATACTTCGACTTCAGCTATGCGAATAGCGTAGCTGAAGTTCCATATCTTAGTTCAAACCTGCCCTCGCCCCTCCAGTGCAACCCAGGCCTGAGACAGGAAGTTCCTAGAAAGCCACACTTAGGGTATGGTTCCACTTACAAAATTATAGCGCTATTGCTTATAGCGCTCGCCTTATACAGCAATAATAATAGTGCTATTGTATGTCCACACTGAGATGCTCCAGCGCTATAGCATGGCCACATTGGCGGCACTTAATATGGCATCAAGAGCAGCGCATTAGGGCATGTATCCCACAGTACACCTCTTCCTGATCTGGCGCAATGGCTTGTGGTAGGGGGGGGCGTCACTTGCGGGGCATTCTATATCCTGTTTCAACTACCCATGATGCTTTTTGGCATATCCCAGCAATCCCTGTGTTTCCTTCCACCTCCGGTGCCATCTTTCAAGGGTTTCAGCAAGGCATGCTCCGTCTTCCATTGTCGAGTGCTGCAATGAATCCAGAACTGCTGAGGGACATGCTGACGACTGTCGCCAGCACATCTCTGTGTGCAGTGGAGTTATTCCTTGACATGCAGGATGACAGTGATGATTCTGAAGACGAGATCGAAGCAGTGAATGCATTCGACACACAGCTTCTTGTCTCATTAACGGACATGCTCACGGCTGTTGAACGCCGCTTCTGGGCACGGGAAACGAGCACAGAGTGGTGGGATCGCATCGTCATGCAAGTCTGGGACGACGAGCAGTGGCTGCAAAACTTTCGAATGAGAAAAGCCACTTTCATGGGACTGTGTGCTGAACTCGCCCCTGCCCTGCGGCGCAAGGACACCAGACTGAGAGCTGCCCTCCCGGTGGAGAAGCGGGTGGCTATCGCGATTTGGAAGCTGGCTACCCCAGACAGCTACCGATCGGTGGCCAACCAGTTTGGGGTTGGAAAGTCGACCGTTGGAGTTGTGCTGATGCAAGTGTGCAGGGCCATTAATCGCATCCTGCTACGAAAAATCGTGACTCTGGATAATGTGCATGACATCGTGGCTGGCTTTGAAGAAATGGGTTTCCCTAACTGTGGAGGGGCGATAGATGGGACCCATATACCCATTCTGGCGCCCGCCCACCTAGCTGAGGAGTACGTTAACCGAAAGGGGTACTTCTCCATGGTTCTCCAGGCGCTTGTGGATCACCGTGGGCGTTTTACTGACATTAACGCTGGCTGGTCTGGAAAGGTGCATGACGCACGCATCTTCCGCAACACCGGCCTGTTCATGAAGCTGCAAGCCGGGACTTTTTTCCCAGACCAGAGGATCCCCGTGGGGGAAGTGGAAATGCCCATAGTGATTCTTGGTGACCCTGCTTACCCTTTAATGCCCTGGCTCATGAAACCGTACACAGGGAGCCTGGACAGCAGTCAGGAAAGGTTCAACTACAGGCTTAGCCGTTGTCGAATGACTGTGGAGTGTGCTTTTGGGCGTCTCAAGGCACGCTGGCGCTGTCTTTATGGGAGGCTAGACTTGGCCGAGGGTAGTATCTCCGCGGTTATTTCCGCATGCTGTGCCCTACATAATCTTTGTGAGCGGAAGGGCGAAGGCTTCACTCAGGCATGGTCCTCTGAGGTTCAACGCCTGGAGGCCACATATGCCCAGCCAGAGAGCAGGGTTCATGGAGGGGACCAGCGCGAGGCTGTTAGGATCAGGGAAGCCTTGAGGGAGCATTTTGAGGCTGAAAGCCAGTTCTAAAGTGAGGTGCAGATGGAGGGAGGGAGGGGGGGAGGGAGGGAGCATTCTTTTAACAGGAACAGGCATTTGCTTTTCTGTAGCCTGTAATAATGTATGTACACTTAATAAAAAAAACCCATTTATTAAGAAGACAATTCATTTATTGAACAGGTACTTCGGTTGCTGAAAGAGAATATTGTGATGCATGTGAGGGGGAAGGCAGGGGAGGTGCAATGGGGGTGTCGTGGGGTCAGTCAGAGATCGGAGTATGTCCGGGTCTCTGAGTCTCCAGTGCCCTCACAGTGGCCATGTCCCCCGAACCCCATTTGCGGTGGCCAGTAAGGCATGTTATTAGGGGTAGACTGCAGTGGATAATGGTCTGGGGTCTGGGGGTTGTTCGCTGAAGACAGAGGGGTTGGAGGTAGCTGTGGATGGTGATAACCATTTGGCTGATGATAGTGGCCTGGAGGGTACAGAGGCAAAGAAGAGGAAGGGAGTTGGGGCAAACGATAATTGGGGTGGTGGGTGCGGAGCTTCTCCTCCTGAAGGATGACAAGCCGCTGCATAGTCTGCAATTGAAGCTGCAGTAATGAGAGCAGCTTGTCGGTGCTTTCCCGGCGGTGAATCGCGTTCTCCTTCTGCGCCTTCTCCCTCAACTTGCTCTCATTCTCCCTCCACCTCTGTGCAACTCGATTCTCCGTTACAGCCTGTTGCATTACTTGCTGTACAAGATCCTCTTTGCTCCTTCGTGGCCGCTTCCTCAGTTGCCTGAGCCTCTCAGCTGTTGATAAGAGCGATGGCGAAGGGGTGAAGGACGACCCTTCTAAAATAAAAAGATACATTGCACAGTGGTTCCCTTGTAAAGAGCAGACATGCCTATCATTCCCCCGCATTCCCCGTTTGCCTGTCCCGCAGACAGCACAGATACAGCAACGGAGCCCCTGCCATGGTGAGTGGACTCCAGAGGCAAGGGAAATGATTTTTTCCCTGCCCTGAAAAGCTGTGGCGGGGGAGGGGGTGGGGAGTGCTGGTAAGTGGCAGGAGCCACAGTGTGAGCAGCAGGCAGGGGGAAGGATTTTTTTCCTGCCCTGAAAAGCTGTGGCGGGGGGTGGGTTGAGTGCCGGGAAGTGGCAGGAGCCCTACTCTGAACACTGTTCCAACATTCTCCGTAGGTGTTTGTCCTGGAAGATATCTCGTTGCTTCGAGTCACTGAGGAGCAAAGGGAAGGGATTTTATTAAGATGCGGCTTCCGCCCAGGGCCATATGCAGCGTGCCTATGTGCAGCAATGCTCCCCCCACCCATTTCGCACAGTGGCAGGGACTAGTGACCGTGACCGGGACGGGGACCATGCTGGCTCTCCCGGGAAACCTGCGCAGGCGCATTGCAAGTGCTCTTATTGAGACCTTTGAAGAGATTACTGATGATGACTACCGCGAGGTGATAGACTACATCAATGCACTATTCCACATGTAGGCAAGCATGCAAGCATCCCCTTCCACCCCAAGCTGCCTGCCTTCCCCATAGAAAAGCAGCTTTACCGCCGCAATGCACTGCTGAGCTAGCCCCTGCAACCGCCGGACGCTGTGGCTGTCCGCCCTCCTCCTGGCTTTAGAGGAGAGCTCCTGGCTGCATGCCCCCCTGCCCTCCTCCTGGCTTGAACAGAGCACCAGGTGGAATGCCCCCCTCATCCCTTTCCACCCCAAGCTGCCAGCCTTCCCAATAGAAAAGCAGCTTTACCTCCGCAATCCGCTGCTGAGCTGGCCCCTGCAACCGCCGGACGCTGTGGCTGGCTGCCCTCCTGGGTTGAGAAGAGCTCCTGGCTGCATGCGTCCAGGGACTCCTCCGTGCCCTGGATCGCTGCTGCCTCGTCCTCATCCTCCTCCTCTTCTTCATCCTCCTGCTCTTCGTCCTCCTCCTCACCCCCCCCTTCACTGGTGGGCTGGGAAGTGTCCGTGGTGGTCGATGGAGTGACCGTGGGATCACCACCAAGTATCGCGTGCAGCTCCTTATAAAATCTGCAAGTCACTGGGGCTGCCCCTGAGCGGCCGTTTGCCTCGCGGGCTTTGCGATACGCATTCCTAAGCTCCTTTACCTTAACACGGCACTGCAGAGTGTCCCGCTCATGGCCTCTTTCTGCCAAGGCCCGTGATATCTGCCCATAGGTGTCAAAATTCCTGCGGCTAGACCGCAGCTGAGACTGAACAGCCTCTTCCCCCCAGCAGCTGATGAGGTCCAGCACCTCACTATTGCTCCATGCTGGGGATCGCCTATTGCGAGGAGGCATGGCACGTGGAGTCATGATGATCAATCAGAATGATCACCTGCAACGATTCCCTGAGACCACGCCACGCAATCAATCAGATCAATGAGAATGATCACTTGCAAGGATTCCCTGAGAGCACGCCACGCTTGGCTGGAGCAAACAGGAAGGGGATTTTCAAATTTCCCTGGAACTTTAAAGGGCGGGTCTGACGTGTGGTCACCTGAGGACAGGACAAAAGAGTTTGCAAGTGATGACCAGAGTGGCTCGAACGGGAATTATGGGACAGGCTGGAGGCCAGTTAATACGCAGTGGGTGTCCACATTCTTCCTGTAGCGCTACAGCAGCTGCGCTACAGCCCTTATTCCCCATGAGGAGGTGGATTAATAATAGCGCTATAACTCCGCGGTTATAGCGCTATTAGTGCCTTGCCAGTGTGGACGGAGAGTAGGTTATAGCGCTCGTAGGGGCTTTATAGCGCTATAAAGTGCCAGTGTAACCATGGCCTTAGTCAGAAGAGGGTGCTGGAAGGCAGTCACACCCTGTGACACTCATCATCTAACTATTCCACATGGTTAAATTTAATATGGTGTTATATAAAGCCATTCATAATGGAGGTATCCCAAATAGCTTTAAAAAGCAACTACCTACCCGTAGTGCAGCAATTCTAGAGGCAAATGCAAATTCAAGGCAAAAAAACCAAACTCCGTGTAACAAGAACACTTCATGGAATAGGTAGCTCTTAAGGATTTTTTTGCCTTTATTGCGATTACTACTAATTATTGTTATTAAAGGAGGAGAAGCAGCTAGCTACTGCATATGATATATTCCATTATCTTTTAGATTAGAGATGACCCATAATCAAAACACTGCCTCCACTACTCCCTATGTTTGTGGGAAATTTGGATTCAAATTCAGTTAAAAAAGTTACATACCTCTGGGACCATCTTTAATGAAGAGGTTAAAATATACCAAAGTGAGTTTGTAATTAGAAGTACTCTGTGTCATGACAAAAGCTTTAAAAAGTATGAATTCCTTCTAAACTTGAAGGTAGACTGAGATTCAGATAGTCTCCAAAGAGCTATTCCTGAAATGCATATCCAAGCAAAATTCCTACTGTATTTGGATATATGATTGAATTCAATGTGGATTTACCCTAAGTAAGAAAATCAAAATTGCCCTCACATGCTAGAATTCTTTTATATCTCTCATCTGGTCTTTCATAAAATACCTTAACATGTTTAGATAAGAATAAAAACATTTGACCTACAGATATTTTAGAATGCAAATTTAGAAATGGAATTTCTTCTATCACAATAGACAAAAACATCAAGGCAGCCTTATTTGATGTGGGCTTACAGGAAATTTGGAAGACAGACAAGTCAAAGTGAAGTGATGTTGATATTGTACTGAAAATTACCATGTACTTTTCAGTCAATAACTGTACAGTATCCCTGAGCTCTGGCCAGAGCCATTCCATTTCAGTTGATTTAAGATATCCTCATGTGGAGGATGTGCCACATGAAGATGAGATATGGAGATATTATGCCACATTAAGACCACATTTTTTAATATGGGTGCTGAAAGCTAGGCACTTCAATCCATATTCAAGCATGAAGCAGGTAGCCTGATTTAAAGGGCTGCTGAGCATGTACTGCTCCCATTGACTTCAGTGAGTTCAAGATCAACAACAGCTGCCGTAACTCAAAACCTCTGACAAATCGGGCTACTTAATCTAGGGGCCAACAAGTGAACTCGGGTATCTAACTCAAGGCACCTACATTGGAAAGTTTGCAGTTAACTGCATAAATGTAACACATTTCCATAACTCCTACTCAGGGTAACACTCACCACTTTATTTTTAAAAGTGGTTTAAAGATTCAGAAATTTAGCAAACCCAGCACTATCCTTTCAAAATGGTTTGTAACCAGGATCATTAATTGCTAAATTAAACCTTTGTTTAATACCCTGTACAGGGAGCATCGCACAGGAGTGCTACCTCAGGAGCAGGCTGAGGAAGGAGCTGTGACTTGGAGAGGATCCCCTCTTGCTCTCGGGGGGAATAAGTGGGTAATTCTCACCATCTTTATACCTGGTGCAGATACTTATACCCCATTCAAACCCTGCTACCTCCATCAGTCAGTGTGTTTTGAGGGAAGTAATACTGCATGAGCGATGCCCTTCCTCACTCCCAAAATAATGAGATTGGGTTAATACAGTTTTAAAAAGAATAATGCCATTTGGGTTCTCTCACTTTGCCTCCTGATTTTTGAGCTTTTATCTTATACTTGGGTCCCATTTCCAAGCTTTTCTCTGTAATCGCAAGAGCTAGAAACTAACATTTGATTAAAATGAAAGCGGAGGTCATCATATAATCATCTGACTATAGGAGCTGGAGCTTGAAGCATATCATCAAATATTGTGACGCTCATGACTAAAATCACAATATTTTAGCAATACTGACAGGATGATAAGTCCAGGCATCTCCCACTTTCTGCACCTCCCCATTCCCCTCTCTGCTCACATCCTCACAGGGAGGAGCAATGGCCACATATAGCCTGCTCTCAACCCCAACCCTATATCCAGCACCCAGATGCAGGTAAGCCATGCAAGGAGAGAGTGTATATGTAAAGAAGGTCAGTAGGTCTGCCAAGCCGCTGAGGGGTGCTGGGGAGCTACTGCCTCTTTGAACAGCCTTGGTCACACCTCCCCGTTACTGTGGAATTAGGGTCGGGAGGTGTGCCGGCGAGAGAATCTGTAGCGCGCCCCTCAGGCCGGGGAGCGCCGGCGAGAGAGTCTGT